>BSBK01004955.1:235000-1435000 GCA_027943335.1 Chamaecyparis obtusa | reverse complement strand
CCAAGCCAAGGTGTTGACCCTTTAACTCTCATAAACCCATAATTAACCGAGTGGGATTCCATTGAACTAACTATCCTTCCAACCTTTTTGAATGACAATGTGGTGTCCCAATATCTCAATGTGGTTGAACCTTCTTCTACTATGAAATATCAGGAGGAAATGATAAAGGGGAGTATCCAAACTTTCAATCCACTTAAAAATGAAAAAAATAAAAAAAGTAAGAAAGGAAAATAATCTAATGTTGAAAACCACATGGTGGTAGCATTAGATCGAAAAGAAAAAGAAATAACGGATGTTTCCAACGGTGAAAACCCAACTGAGGCACCTAAGGAAGGAAGTTTGGATGCTTTACCTAAACATTATGAAGAAAGTTCTCCAATTTTGATATAGCCTACAAAAAATATAAACATTGGATCAGAAACCGAGCCAAAGATCATACATCTAGTGACATCATTATCTAGCAAAGAGAAAACATAATTCATCAAATTATTTAAGGAAAAACAAGTCAATTTCACATGGTCTTATGATGATATGTTGCGTTTAGATCCAAACTTGATCATGCACCATCTAAACATCAAAGAAGGAGCCAAACCAGTCAAACAAAAGCTAAGAAAGATGCATTCGCATATAGCCTTGCTAGTAAAGGTGGAATTGGAGAAATTACTAAAAGTGGGATTTATCAGAGCCATTGATTATGCCCAATGGATTTCAAATATAGTGCTAGTTTCAAAAGTAGATAAGTCCATTAGGATTTGCACAAATTTCAGAGACTTAAACTTGGCGTGTCCTAAAGATGATTTTCCTCTTCCAAGTATAGATGCCATTATGGACTTAATGACAAGACATTATATGTTCTCACTCATGGACAGTTTTAGTGGCTATAACCAAATAAAGATAGCACCTAAGGATCAAGATAAAACAAACTTCACATGTGCATGGGGTACTTTCTATTGGAATGTCATGCCTTTTGGTTTGAAGTATGCCGAAGTGACCTATCAACGAGAAATGACCACTATATTCCATGACACGATGGACAAGCTCATGGAGGACTATGTAGATGAAATATTAGAAAAATCTCATTCAAGAAAGGAGCATCTACCAATTCTAGAGAAAATCTTTTCCAGATCAGAGCAATTCAAAGTGAGGCTCAATCCAAAAAAGTGTGCATTTGGTGTCCAATCAGGAAAGCTACTAGGCTATATTGTATTAGCAAAAGGCATAGAGGTGGATCCCACTAAAGTTAAAGCCATCATGGAGATGGAATCACCTTGAAACATAAGCCAAATGAGATCATTGCAAGGAATAATTCAGTCCATAAGGATATTTATATCCCAACTAGCGGAAAAATGTCACAACTTCACCCAATTCCTCCATAAAGACATAGTCTTCAAATGGGATGAAAAATGTGAAGAAGCCTTCAACATGTTGATCAAATAAATCATGAATCCTCCAATTTTGATGCCATCAATAAGAGGCAAGCCTTTGATCCTATATATTTAGCGAACAAGCATTCATTAGGGACACTTTTAGCACAAGAAGATGAAACAGGAAAAGAGAAGGCTATCTACTACATAAGTAGAACTCTTGTAAAGTACGAGTTGAACTACACATTCATAGAAAGGGCATGTTTGGCCATGGTTTTTTCTTCACAAAAACTATGCCACTATATGTTATCTCATAGGATAAGGCTCATTGCAAAGATAGCTCCTCTAAAATATCTACTTAGCAAAACAACATTAAATGGAAGGCTAGCCAAATGGGTTATGGTGTTGAGTGAATTTGACATTGAGTATGTAGATCAAAAATCTATCAAAGGGAAAATCATTGCTTACCAATTATAAAAATCACCACTATAAGATGATCATCTGATTCAAGTAGAATTCCTAGATTCTGAGATTGTGAATATAGAAGCAAAAACATGGCAACTATACTTTGATGGTTTATACACACAACATGGATCACGAGTAGCCATACTCTTGATAACTCCAAAAGGGTCTACAATCCCAAAATATTATAAATTTCTATTTCCATGCACCAATAACATAGCCGAATATGAAGCCTTAGTCATTGGAATAAAGTTGGCTTTGGAATGGAAGGTGACAGAACTAAAGGTTTATGGAGACTCCCAACTAGTCATTAATCAGATTAATGATGAATATCAGACCAAAGATGATAAGTTGGCGCCCTACAAAAACATGGTAGAAAATATTAAGAATTACTTCACTCTTATTACATTTGAGCAAGTACCACAAGAGAAGAATAGAGTAGCAGATGCAATGGAAACTTTGGCATCACTTCTACAAATACTAGATCAAAGTGCTCGATATGAATTCCTAGTAGAAGTGACACAACCCGCATTTGACCCTACCCATCCTCATACTATTTTCCTATTAACCAAACATGAATCACCCTAGTATGGACCTATTTACACTTACCTAAAAGACTAAATCCTACCAATGGACCAAACCCAAAATCAAAAGAAAAGCTTCATCCACCAAGCCGCTCGATATACCTTTATATCTGAAACATTGTATCGTGAGAGTCTAGATGGAATGCTTCTTAGATGTCTCGAGGAAGAGGAATCAAACATAGTCTTGCGAGAAATCCATGAGGGAATCTGTGGGTCACATTCAAATGGATTAACCCTAGCTAAGAAACTTCTTAGGATAGGACATTTTTGGCCTACGATGGAGAAAGATGCTTGCCACTTTGCAAATACTTGTAGAAAGTGTCAATTCCATAGAAACCTGATATATGTTCCTACACAAGAGCTTCACTTGATGACTACACCTTGGCCATTTTATCAATGGGGTCTAGATTTAATAGGAATGATTTATCCACCATCCTCAAATGGTCATAAATTCATCATCACGACAACATAGTACTTTACCAAATGGGTGGAAGTTGTACCCTTATCAACTGTAATAAGAAAATAGATATCCTTGTTTATCCTAAACCACATAATATGTAGATATGGTGTACCTCATGCCATTATAACAGATAATGAAAAGCACTTCAAAAACAAGGACCTAAAGGAGTTATGCACAAAATTTCACATGATCCATCACTCATCTTCAATCTATTACCCCCAAGGTAATGGACAAGTTGAAGCAACAAACAAAAAATTCTTGAAGATATTGAAGAGAATGGTGGACAATTCAGGTAGATATTGGCACACAAAAATAAACCCAACCTTATGGGCTTATAGGACAAGCATCATGATGCCAACATGATCTACACCCTTTTCCTTAGTCTTTGGAATAGAGGTCGTCTTACCTTTGGAGGTAGAACTTACTTCCTTAAGGGTATCCCTTCATGGTTTGATAAGTGAAGAATACTATAGATTTTCTAGGTTGCATGAGCTAGAATTACTAGATGAGAAACAAAAAAAAGCATTTGATCACTTAAAGGTATACCAAAATAGAATGTTAGGGACTTATAGTAAGCACATCAAGTCAAGAACATTTCAAATAGGTGACCTAGTTTTGCAAGAGAATCCCAAGAACCAAGCAGAAAGGGAAAAGAAAGGAAAATGGGATGCAAAATGGTTAGGACCTTTTATTATCACCTCGTCTTTTGGGATCGACACCTAAAATTTAGTTGATTGTGACGGAGAAGAGCTACAAGAACCTATCAATAGCATTCATCTAAAGATGTTCTACACATGAGATAGATGAAAGAGTATAGAGAGTATCAGAAAAATCAAATGAGAAAGCATCATATTTATTGTACATATTCAAAAGAGATCCTAGAAAAATAAAAAACATTGAAAAGAAGAAAGAGCAAACAAATTGGAAAAGTAGAAAAGATAAAAAATAGTGGAAATTGAGCATGAAGAAAGCAAAAACATTCAGAAATGATCCTCAAAAGATGTTGTCTTGGTGAAACCTAGCAAATAGGTGCCTTGATGATATGAAAAAATTGAAAAAAATAAAAATACAAAAAAAATTGAAAAAGAGAAAAGTATCTTGGTGAAAACCTAGCAAATAGGCACCTTGGTAGCAAAAAAAGAGAAAAAGCTTTAAAAACAAAGAAAGAAAGCAAGATCCATTCAATCAGTGAAAATCTGGTAAACAGACACCATTGAAAGTCCAAGTCAGTTGCATACCTAGTGGTCACCCTATAAATATTGCATTCGCCAGCATTTGTA
Source organism: Chamaecyparis obtusa (assembly GCA_027943335.1). Taxonomy (NCBI): domain Eukaryota; kingdom Viridiplantae; phylum Streptophyta; class Pinopsida; order Cupressales; family Cupressaceae; genus Chamaecyparis; species Chamaecyparis obtusa. Next base: position 1,430,850 of record BSBK01004955.1, on the reverse strand, counting down.
TATATTGTATAATAAAACCCCATAGTTGCATTTGCAAGTACCTAAAGATTTTGGTCACCTAATCTACAAATTGTCCTAAGTCCCACAAACTTAATCATATCAAACTAGGGGCAATCTACTCAAAAGGAGGAAGGATTCATCAAAATCAAATTTCAATCAACCAGTGAATCAATTCATCAAAAGTACAAGTGGAAGCACTCAATCAAATCCAATTCTAAATCCAATTTGAACCTAAAAAAAAAATTTGATCTGAGAACTCACATGACCTTATCTTTATCAGGATTAAAAGTATGAAAAGGATGGAACTATACTTGAAATATGGATTTGAAAAAAATTGCAATTTTTTTTTCCAATTGTTGACTTGATTGATGAAATCATGCCTTTCTAGAAAATCGATGAAAGTTTTTAAACAAGATAAGCTATGATGAAAGCGTGGTATTTTATGGATTTCTGAATGACTGTCTTAAAATCAAAGTTCTAAATCATGTATTATTTGTCTAAGGATGTGATCATCAAAGAATCATCGAGGACTTGTACATGGGATAAAACTGAGATCTTTGTTTGTTTACGCAAAAGGATACCTTGGTTATTTTGATCTTCAATATCATAATACCAAAATCCACTTGCAACATAGAATCTGACAAAATTGGTATTCACACTCTCATGATTTGTTTCAATCAATGATAGTCATACCAGATAAGAGATGGGAAAGCAAAACAAGAGGTGAAAAAAGTATTCATATCATCATGGTTGAACTAGTGATGGTTGTACTAAAAGCGAAATTCCAAAAATGCTCAATGATGATTATAAGCTCCAAAATTTTTAATAATGATAGTTAGCGGCATACATCTTAGATTAAATGCATTTAATGTTGTTATTGCCTTTCTTAGTTTATAATTTCAAGAGGGTAAATTGACAAAAAGAAAGGGGTGTAGTCAAATAAAAAATCAAAAGGATCATCAAAAACTATATGTGATCAAGTGTGTTGGAAATTTAAAAATAAAAAACAAAGTGCATTTCATTAGTTCACTTGCATTAGTAAGGTTCATTTAAAAGCATTGCATTAAGTTACAATAGATAATTGAAATCATTGCATTTAGATTCATTTAAAAAAAAAATCATCATTTAAACCATTAAGTCATTGCATTTTAAATCATTGCATGAGTCATTTATCATCATTATCATTAGGTTCATTACCTTAAGTTGCATTAACCTTCATCATTAGAATCATTTATATGTCATTTTCATTAGGTTTCATACATCATTTAGATTCATTTATCATTACATTAAGTTGTATTCATATTCAAATCATTCATTTTGCATCCATTGAATGTATTTACCATGCACTAGACAATAATCATTATATCATTATACAACATTTCATTTCAAAAGATCATAATCATCATCATTAGGTTCATATCATTTGAGTCATCTTAGAAACATCACATTATACATATAAATCCATTTACCATAAGCATTACATTGCATCATCATTCATATCAGGTAACATTTAGAATCATTAAACATTATATATCCATATCATATTATAGCACATTACACATCCAACATCCATAGATCATTGCATCCATAAAAGCAAAGCATTAATCATTAGAATTCACATCATCACATTCATCCATCTATTCTATGTCATACATAAGACAATCATTAAAGCATTAATCGTACGTAGGCATACATTTCAAAAATTGCATTTTGAAAAGCATAAAACAAAGCATATAGGAAATATAAGCATTTAAATTTGCGTATCATTCTAAAACACTTGAAAAGGAGATCCAACACATCAGGACATTAATATAGTGAAAGCTATCAAAATGAGTATTAAAGTCTATAACATCATCATGAAGTAAAAGAGTCCATCAAATGATCATAAATGCCATATATGGAAATCAATGTCTATCAAACTATCAAAGTAACAGTATCAACAACAATATAGATCAAATCAAATGATACAATAAGAGTTCAATGTCCCGACATCAATAAAGAGAGTGATATCATATATCATCAAAGTATAAAACAACTAAAATATCTCATGGAATATCTCAACTGATAGAGTCACCAACACCATCGACACCATCAGCATCAGGAGCACTATCTGGAGGATGACTCGAGCTTGCCTGTAATCCCTACTAACTCATCACTATCAAGAAACTCTGCATCATCAAACTAAGCTGAGAAACCTATTGCTGCATTGCTAACATCTAAGTCTGAAGAGATATAACATCTGATGCTAAAGCTGGGGTAGGAGCCTGTGCTGCAGAAGTCTGTGGTGGAGGTATGGATGAAGAAGGCATCAAAGAAGATGGAACTGATAATGATGGAACAAAACCCGAAGAAGAAGGATGTGAGGAAGAAGATGGCATCGAAGCAGAAGTAGGTGCCTGAACCTATGGAATAGCTGATAGTATAACCTGCTAAGCAGGAGGACCTTGTGCCTGATCTAATAAAACCTAAACCACCTGTACCTCAACCTTTCAATGATGTCTAGCTCTATGCTGACCATGTCTCATGATAGGATCCTTTGAAACCTAATGTAGTTCTCTATCCATACCACCTCTACCCTGACCACCCACAGGAGGAATAGGAGCAGCAACAATCACTGGAATATAAACTCTACCTGCTCTGTCTACTCGATGACCACATCATCCACACCATGCTTGAATCTTACCCCTACCACCATCTCCACCATCATCATCTCCATCATCATCTCCCCCATCTCTTGCATCGCCACCACCACCATCTGATAGCTCATCAATCCCAAGAACTCTCTCCGTAGGATCAATAAATCTAGGAAATGGATACCGATGCAACCACTCACAATAATCCTCTGTGATCCTAGCATCCATAATATGATATGTCATTGACCAAGGTAGATATCCAAGGTCTCAGATCTCTCAAACTGTTGTGCCATAATCTATATAGGGACCCCACAATGATCTCTCTGCCTGCACTTAAGCATACATTGCTACTCCCTACAACATACCCCTTCTGTTCCCATACTAACGCAATACTCGTCTGAAGCAGAATCTCTCAATGACATAAGTGGAATGAACAATCATCCATCGAGGGAAAAACATAGAATTTAGCTCAGAATCATCCTCGGGCCAAGCCTTACAACCAATATATGGCCTCCATACTACAATATCCATGTCATCAATGACACGATGCCAATAATCAATTTTACCCATGTGGATCTGAATAACCATGCCCTTGTACATCTAGGTGAATGGCCAACTTGGAGCTCACTGTCAAGCTATAACAAGACGTGTCATTGGGATGTGCTCCCAAGTCCAAAGTTGTAACAAGATCGCTCCTGCAGTAAGAGTAGTGGATCGTCTGTAAACCACTATATGTAGCTCATGATACAACTGAGCTAATACGCATGAACCCCAGTCAAATCTATGAGGATACACCATCAAGTCCTCAAAGATAGGACCCCAACCAACTGTGAAACTATGACCACATCTATCAGAAAGAAGGAAGCCACCAATCAGAGTACCTATAACTACTGGAAGCACCAGAAAATAAAGGAACTGGACCCACTGAATATGATTGTCTCTAATGGTACGATCCAGAAAGACCCATCGACATGCATAACCATCATAAATAGAGTCATAATAAACCAACTCGCCTCTAGTCGACAAGCAAAGGATGTGATACACATCCTCTGGAGTGATAGTCAGCTCACCCATGGGTAAATGGAAAGTATTATGGTCTGAGTGCCATCACTTAGCCATAGCGGTAAGACCCTGATTCACTCAGAATCGAGGAAGGGCAAAAAGAAAAGAAAGACCACATAGACTAATATGTCTATGGTTAGCAACACTCAAGTTTGGGATCATGCTCATTGGTAGAGGGTATGCACCACGAACGCCCAATGACTTGATCACCTCTTGCAAAAAGAAAGTTCAATCACATCAGTTTATGAAATCAGTTATCACTTGGATTATCCTAAGTTAATCAAATATTTAAAAATATCAAACCACAATCAATTTTCATGCTTCTACTTAGATAGAATGAAAAATTCATCATCACCCATCATCTAAATCTAGATTGACGATCCAACATTCAAATTATGACTGACTCATACTGACATCTTATGACTTGCTATAACATCAAGTTCGTTACCTTAACCAATCAGTTGAATGACGACATTGAATAGGCTAAAAGTAGACTAAGTCAATTTAAAATCTTTCCTAAAAAGGTGAAAGCGCTATTTCAGGCTTTAAAAGTGCTAAAATGCAAACGTGTTGTTTAAAAGTGTAAACACTACTTAATAGCTTAAAAGCACCATTTTAGGAAAATGCACTAAAAGAATTTGAAAGTGTTGTTTTATAATTCAAAAGCGCTATTCTAGTAGGAAAACGCATAACCAACATCAAAAGTGTCATTTGAAGAGGAAAAAATGGTTTAGGGCCAAGAACAAGTGTGTAAACGTGCTGTTCCGAAGCGCATAAGCACTGGTTAAATGCACAAAAGTGCTATTTCAAGGGTAAAAACATTGTTTAAATTTGTAAAAGTGCTATTTGGAAATAAAAAAGGAAAAATGGAGAGTTTTAGCATGAAAAATTCATATTTTTGGAAATTAAATGCATAAAATGATAAAACGAAGAAGTTCAGGTACTCACCAGAGGTTTGTAGTTCAGTGGCCATTGATACCGATGATCACACTTGAATCTATGCTTGCAAATCAGGATAGGCATTATCATAAAGTCAAAAGAGGTCAGAGCTCAAAAGTAAAAAAGTAAAATTGAAAATGAATAGTAAATTGACTTTTTACCTCTTTATATAATCCCTTTTGACTAAAAAGGGTATCTTTGACCTAAAAAGGGAATTTTTCACCATAAGGGGCCCGGGGAACCTAAACTTTTCATCAATTCTACCAAATCAGGAGCATTTGTAATCAAACAGATGCAAAAACATTATCAAAAATGCAATTGAAATTCATTATAAATTGACCAAATCAATGCAAATTGACCTAAATCATCAAACTTTTCAAACATCTATCAAATTTTATTTCATTTCCGAGGGGGCATACCATCAGATAATCAGATCAACAACAACATCATCGAATCAGGAGATCAACCATCGAATCAAAGTGTAATCTTTTATCAGGAAATTTTTCAGTAATCAATCGAAAGGGGCATCAAACATCAAATCAGGTATCACGTCAGCAATCTAACATTAGATCGATCATCAAGAGTATCAAATCAATTGGAACTGCATCGAACATCATCAATATCTGCATCTCACATCGAACATTGAAGAATCGACCATCAAAAGAATTAAGATGGACCATCAACAAAATCAATACCTTTATCAGTTAAATCAGGACTTACATCAAGCTAAATCAAGACATTCTTTGAATTGACACGCCTCACACGTCAACTCAAAGAGGGGCATTTGTAATCACCTAAAATTGGATAGTATCATTCAAGTGATTAATCAAGGAAAAATCAAGGTAATTGAATCAAATCAAGCATTTGGCCAATCAAAATTAAAATCAAGTCTTAATTCAATATAATTCAAAATCTAAAGCCAAAAGATCAATTAAAACCTATTAAATCAAGTGAAATTAAATCAATGTGCAATTAATCCAATTAATTGTATAGTTTGAATTAAATCAAATTAACCCATTCAAGGGGTGTACATGGCTAAATAAATGAATTAAAATCAATTGATTAAATCATAATTCCTCTCAACAACCAAATGGGAGGAAAAAGCCTCAACCAATGAGATTTAAGGAAATGCATTCACATGGATCAAGCCAAATTCAATCTCAATCACTCAAATTGAAAGAGCATCTTGTCCACTCATCTTGTCTACTTGTCCCAAGATTTGAGGACAAAATATTTAAATTGTCTTCAAAGGGTGGAACCAAAGACTCAACTCAAGCTTAATCATGATCAACTCCACTACATCCCCTCTCCTTGCATAAATCTATAAAAGGAAGACCAAAATCAATCTTAAAGGATATCCACAAATCTGAGAATAGCATCGAACCTCTTGCATTTTAGAGCTATAAAGGAAATTTAGAAGTTAATTTGAGCATTTCTATTTGGATTTGAATTAATTAGCTTATCTTATCACATTTTCTCATTCTAGGACTGTCATTAATGGAGGCTTGTTGAGAGCGTCACATTAACACTCTTAGTTAGAGAGCCATAGGATGCTTAATTATTCATTTATTTGCTAAATATATGCTATATTGTGGCTTATTTAGTTTCTATTTCATTTATTGTTCAATACTAATTCTATGAAGGTACATTTCCTTATACACAACAACTACCAACACAAACATATAGTATAATAAATGACTTCTCCATATTGGGGAGTGTTGGATACATGGAATCAAGGATGTACTCACTCGATTTAATGAAGAAATGACATAATTGATGTAATTTACTAAGCATAATAATATATAATAGAATCACTAAAATGAAGATATAAAAGGATATGAATGAACACATTAGGCTTGGTACTCTACCTCTGGGAGTAGTCTTCCACTTGTACACTAGTCCCCAGTAGTGATGTGTCATGTCGCTTGACTATGTGGTACCCTCAGGTCCACCCCAATATGCTTGCAAAGATAGTCACACATCCTAAACACATGAAGTACACACAGAGATAGGCTAATCAAATGCAAAAAATAGGAGGATGGAACACATATTCTAATGCAATCACTCCCATGCAGATGACATAATGTAAGAAGAAAAAGTTTAGTACACATACCTAAAAAGGGTATGGTCATGACACTCAAGAATGGAGTGTCATCACACAGCTCATGGAGGCCCATGTGGCTTTGATTGGTCCTTTACTCATCACAGACACTCTACTACACTGACTCAAATCTCTCAATAGATGACCACTTCTATGCTAGCTCAACATCTGTAGATGGGATGGCCACGTGACTATACCAGCTCAGACTATAAAAATGATAGTTTATCTTTTTTTATTATGTTTTTTCCCATTTATTATTAATGTTGTCAGTTCTTATTGAGAGCTCTTCTAAAGGTTACCCTAGGAACCCTTTGTGTCCCAACCATCTTGGAGAGAGAATCCATTCCACTACACTACATGAAATGATCATGATAATACAATTCCTAAGAAATAAAACATAAAAAAATAAAAGATTCCAAGCAATGCAACAAATGAGACATGTAGTAAGCTTAATTAGACTCACCAAGAGAATAGGTAATCCAAATCCCGTTATGAGAGCATAGCTCAACTACATGTTTAGATACGATCTCAACATTGACATCCCATGAAATCACACAAAAGGTCTCAACAAAGGCATAATACATATTCAATTGACAAGGCACAAGAAAAGTCTATACACAATCCAAGAACACAAGTTTGTAGCTCAGCTCATGGATTTGGGAGCACTCAATTGGGCTCACCCAAGAGGAGGGATACCTCATGATCTTGATAACATAGACATGACTGACAAAGATGAGAGTATGGTTGCAATACCAACTCCCAAAAGATCACAAAATCCACCAAACAGGGTCAAGTATACCATAAAATACAAAATAAGAGCATAGGTGCACAATATGCTCAAGTGGATCAAAAGCTGAGGAAATGGTCACAAATCCTTACAAGATTAAAATTTCATACACTAATGTCATTATTCCACAAAATAATTTATAGCTAAAATAGGGAAATTCTCAATTTCAAAAATCAAAACTTGGACCAAAACCATGTCCATGGCCAAAATTACAATTGAAGCCATGGAAAAAGCTTAAAAAATAAAAATCCAAAAATGGAAAAACTAAAAATACCCTCTAGCCTGTAAATTTCCCAACAATAGGTAAATATAATAAATCTCAATTTCCAAGCATTTATAAAATTTGAATAACATAACCTTACATAAACCAGTCTATTTTGAAATTGATTCACACAAGCCCAACTAGGCAATAGAGTGATATGAAAAATGTGGGAGAATATTGATTCTCATCCCATGGACTAAATGCAATAAACGTAGCCCTACCTCACCAAATGGTAGGGCTTCTAAATACTGATTCTGATTCTCATATACTTTAATTCTAGTCCATGGGATGAGAATCAATATTTTGTGGGCATCAACTCATTAGAACTGTATTGGAATTGCTCTGCTTTGTCAAGTGTTTCAAGTGTCTTCATGATGTTTATAATTTCTTCTTTCTATTGCAGTGGTTTTACCATTTGGTGAGATAGGGCTTCTAAAATATTTTTACATAGATCATATATGCAATGCTTGTTGGAGATTTTACACTTGTAGTTTCTTACTCTCATGAGTTGCCTTGGTATGGTTTGGAAATCGGCCTCACAAACTATGATGCTAGTTGTTGGCTTGCTTCCAACAACCCAAATTTTGAAATTTTAAAAATCAGCCCCATGAGAAAAGTTCCTAAATTATCTTGATATCTTACTGATTTTTATTGCTAATGATGCTTTGGTAAAGTGTAATTTATAAAAGGGCAACATTCAAGGATGTGTTGAATTTGAACTCAGAACCTCAAGGTTCAAAGATCAAAGTTCGAAATGCAGTTTGCAAAGTTCAAAGTTCAAAATCAAACTTGCAATTTCAGAGAGTTCAAGTTCAGTGCAAAGCCAGTTTCAAAGCTCAGTCCAAAATGCAAAATTTCAGAGCTACCAGTTCAAATTTAAGGTTCAAAGTCACATTTTGATATGCAAAATTCAAGGTCCATGGGTCTAAACATCAAAGTTCACAGTTTGGATGCAAGAATTAAAGTTCAGAATAGTGGAGCATATAGTTTTATGTTCAAAGCTCAAATTGGGAAATCCACGTGAAATGCAAATTTATATGTGCAGATTCAAAGATTCAAGAGTCTCAAACTGATGCCATGTTTCAGTGATATGACTAGCCTCTTAGTAGTTTAGTGATTTAATTTCAAAGCTCCAGGTTGTGAGTCCAAGTTCCAAGAATTAATGTCTGCCTTTCGAACTAGATTTCAACGATCTTGTCTATACCATATCAATGAAAGGAGATTAATTTTAAGTTCATATGAGATTCAAAGTTTCTATTACAAAGCGTATGAGGGAGACCAAGCTCATTTGGGTAATGGTTCTACAAAGTTTCATTTGAGATAGTCAAGAATGCAAAAAATGGTATCACTACAGAGGTGAGTACACAGCAAGGTTGTCATATTTTGCCTCATGAATAAATTTGTGGCTCTAACTTAGATCATTTAATTACACTCTTTGAGTTTCTTCTAAAATCGTGCAAATAGAAAAGTTACGGAACAGTGTATTTAAAAGCAGAAGATGTGCAAGTCACTGAGAATAATATTTCAGCAAGTCTGATTTATGACAGTCATATATATCCTCAAACAATAGCTTGTATCTTTCGCCTCAGATATTAATTTTAAAATCTCTCCGGTTAGGCTATAGAAATCTAGGTTTTGGAAAACATATCCAAAACATAAGTCGATCCAACGGTGGAAAAATAAGTTATGCCCCCTGCATGGAGACCTAATTTCTCTGTCTAGAAAAAAAAAACTGATTTCAGTGGACTGTAATGATAGAAGAATGACATTTGGGCAGTCACTTGGCATGAAAATACTTTCCTAAACATAAAAAAATATCTTATTATTATGATGTGATCCTAATAATTCATTAGGGAATAGTTTGGAGACATATATACAAAGACTCCACGAGGGTGGGAGATGATGGCTTATTTTTAGGAAGTCAGAAATTCTACATAGTGACATTTGGCATTTGATCCCTAATTAAATGATTCTACTTTCATAATAATTTATGAGATAGAAGTATTCGTATGAGAGAACCTGTAATAAACAAGTATATATGAAATCTTCTAAAGAGATGAACAAGCATAACAAGATTTAAAAATAAAATAATCAGTTATGGTAACCGAGCAATGTGCCCACCAATTCTATACATTGTAAAAGCATTGAGCAGGCAGGGGTTCTTCTTTGGCTGGGAGTCAGTCAGCTACAGGGGGAGGATAAATTATGCTCTAATATTGTTGTAACAGAGGATGAGGAGGAAATAGTATTTTATTTTGTAGGCTTGTTAAGTGTGGCAAGGATATAAATGATCTATTGGTCATTTTATCAAATTTTTAAGAACAAAAGGAGAATATGTTTATTTAATCTATAGGTTTTAAATGTATGTTTTCCTGTTTGAAATAAATTAGTTGGTGATTCCAATCATTTTTAAACATTGTCTTGCCCGTTTTGTCAAGTCCAAATGTAAATCGTGAAGTCAGTTGACTTTATGTTTCATATATGTTAGATGAAATGTTAAATCTTTCTTTATTTCTTTGTGATGAGAAGGTTGAATCGATGGTCTGTTGGCCATTCTTTTGTTCATTTCTCATTCATTAAATTGTAATCACATTCATTTCATGTTCATGGATGAATGTCAAAAAGTCTTTTGTATCTTCAGGTTAAAGATACACTCTGTTATCTAATTCATTGAATATCTTTTCATGAGAGAGCTGTACCTCTTAATTCAGAGGAGGGTTATCAATCAATGATAACTCATCCAACTGTTAGTATGTTTTGTTCTTCCTTTTTAGGCATATTGAGTCATTATTACATTTCTTCCCGAGGGACAAATCTGTATACTAACACTAGTATTTTCAAATAACCCTATATTCTAGTCATATTTGTTGATTGATATCTCTAGCCAAAACATGAACTCTTTAACTTTTCTATTATTTTCTCTTTTCAATGTTAATTATAATAGTTCTGATTATCTAATTAATGTCTTTACAACAAGTTGGCCTTCATTTGTTTACATGGCATGGAAATTTTTTTGCACTAGCACCAGTGTATTCTATTGTTTCATTATATATTATCTCATGAATTTGCAATATGCATCGGCTTATTGAAGTAATGTGTTTTGTCTATGATCTAGGCACTTGATACGAAGTGCATATGCCCTTATTAGTTCTTATAAAGTTTATACACAGTTTTAATGTTCAGTACTAGCTATCAATACCATTCTTTGGGATAAATGTCTTCCAAGTAAACATAAAGTGACTTCAAAATTTCCAATATTAATGGATTAGATGGTTTTTTTTCTGGTAAGGTGCATATGTTTTTTTTCAAACATTCAATACTAGCTTTTCATACAGCTCTCTGGGGTAAACATATCTCCATAGTCTGTAACAAATTACAAGAAAGTATAAAGTTACCGCATAATACCAATATTATTTGAGTATACATTGTGTTATTGATGAGGCACCACATTTGTATTCTTTGTTGTGTAGTTGAATAAGTGTTTCTTGTGTGGTTGAAACAAGGACCTTTCACTGCATTTAAATGTGCAATTCAGTAAGATTGGTTTATCTTTTTTCAGTCTGCTCCACAACACAATTCACAATAGTACACTATTTCCATCTTATGAACATCTATTGAGCGCACTGAAACATACAAATTATCTTTGGACTCCCTCCACATGAATGTGCAATCTAACTTTGAACCCCAACATCTAATGCACTTGCTTTAGGTTGTGGCTTGCTTGGATCTCTCTATTAGTATGCCCCATAAAGCATACCTAGTCACATTGATGCACAAATATTTCCATCCTTTAAAAAAATCTATTTGCACGTGTTATTCACATATAAAGTACTGGAGTATACAAATTTATTTTTGGACCTTCAAATTTAGTAGGCAATTTAGCTTTGTGCCTTAAAAATTAATCCATTGGCTTTAGGAATTCAACTTAAATCATGGTTTGCATGCTTGTTTGGTTTGTATTGCTTTATAATATCTAATTAGTTCTAGATAATTAATTTTTCTAAATCTTGTGGTGATACTTCTTGTTGTTGTTGTAGTAAGCATTGAAACAATCTATTCTATCTTTGTTATAGTAAATATTTATTATCTCTTGTTTGTTTTTGTAGCATACTATACTGGTCTCTTGTTGGCATGTCGGGTGCCGAAGCAATTGGAGATGGATGATGAGTATGTTGGCAATGAGGAGGTGATGTATGACTTATTTAATGCATGTTCTTGTTTAAATTTCAAGTCTAATAATAACATATTTGGCACACCTGGCTTGAGAATTAGAGGTTCTGCATTGGGCGTTGTTTGAAGAAATTCATTTCTACCCATTATCACCTTTTGAACCTTGTATTTTAACATTTTATTGCGAGTATTACTTGTTATAAATCAAATTTTTTAATTTTATATTTTATCATAGGTTAGCTAAGGACGATCCAAAGGAATTATTTATTTATATTATCCATCAACAAAGGCAAATCTTATAGATTTGTCTATGAATCTTGTCAACCCAAGGGCTTTAATGATTTCCTTAATGTAGGATAATTAAATTGTTTTTTATAGGGGTTGTTGCAATAAGAGCTTTACATCTTGTATTTATAGTAGGATACTTCTAAACATCATAGTTTCTCTTTTATATCTCCATTTTTTCTTTTCTTTCCTAGTTGGACATTTTGTAGGGAATGTGCCACCTCATGTATATCTATGTAAATTCAATATGTTAATGAAATGCTTGTTAATTTTTTGGCATGCCATTGTAGAAGACTATAGTATGGAGCTAGGTGAATCAAAGAGGTTGTTCAAGACCCTGTTGGATGAGGGTAGTGAAAACTTTAGTGGTAATTATTCACCATTTGGTGAATGTCGCATGTCGGCGAGTCCCGATTTGGTGAATATATTGGCCATATGGGATTGACCATATTGCCCCGCATTTATTAAAATTGGGGCCAATGCCCGGACCCATCTCCCATCAGTTTATCTATTTTTGTCCATTTCTTTCCCATTATTGCCAATGGCATATAATTTTTGGGCATGATATATTTTAAACATTCGCCTATAGTTTCAAAGCGGCCCCAAATGGACGACCTATATTCGCCAATATACATACATACATACATATATATATATATATATATATATATATATATATATATATATATATATATATATATATATATATATATATATATATATATATATATATATATATATATATATATATATATATATATATATATATATATATATATATATATATATATATATATATATATATATATATATATATATATATATATATATATATGCATCCCCAAATTTGCTAGGCATTTTACGGACATGTGTCACAATCCAATGGATTTTTTCCACCTTTATTAATCATACCAAGGTATTGGATGACCCATAATCGCCTAGGAGATAACACAAGACGTGTTATAATTACACAGGCTTCACCAAATATTTGGAGACCTAATACCTCCCGCCCAATTCACCAAAAAAGGATTAGTATAAATACATTTATAGATCAGTGTTATTGTACATAATTTGGATCGGTTCAATTTGATCGATAGCGAAGTTCAGACTGTTGAGTCTTGACTCCTTTGGCAAGTCGCAACTACAATTGAATTTGAGGCAAATCTAAGTGATTATTATTCTGTGACTATGTAAATTTGAGTTCATTCTTATTTAGTGGGGACCAGTTAGTGAACAGTGGTGACCTCAGACATGATTTAAGGGTCAATGAATCATATTTATATATATTATAGTTATATTGTCACTTCTTCAACAAGTAATATTTTTTCTTTCACTGGTAGGCTGGTAACCTTTTATTTCTTAGAAGAATCGAGATGTCAAACAAGAATAAGGGTAAGGCTTCAGCATATGGGGAAAGCCAAGAGAGGCCAGAAAAATGCATAACCTTATCATCGTACTTTGGTCATGGTGTTGGAAATGTTTATGGCCAAAATCAGGAAGCTACTTCATCACAAGAAGATTTTCAAGATTCACAACCTAAACCTACACAACATATTGAAGAAGTCAGTGAACCTAATATCTCAGATCACAATGAACTTGAAGAAGATTTTCAGTTAAATACCCAGAGTAGCCATAATGATATAATTGGCTTGGATGAGACTGAGAATGTCAGAGAAGATGATGGTGCAAGGAAGAAGAAAAGAAAATACAAATCAAAGAATGATAGGATGTGGGATTTGTCAAGGAATTTTCAAGTAGAATGGGTGTCAAAGTATCCATTCGTTGAACCAGTGGACAATCCAATTGAAGGGGAGCCTCTGGTAGAATGTAGATGTAAGATTTGTAGGTAGATAAACAAGAAGGAAAAGAGGTTGCAACTAAAAATTGACACCATAGAGAAGCATATGGGTAAAGTTTACAAAAAGAAAACCATAGATGGAGTTCAAAAATTAGTGATAAGATGGAAAACAAAGGAGGAATCTCAGCATGTTAGGAATGCATAATTATATGAATTTTAGCATAATATAAAGACAAAGCCTATTGAAGTTAAAGGCTCTATTGAAGCTTGTTTTGGAAATGCATTAGAAGTAGAACTAATGGGAAAAGTTGTTGAGTTAAGTGTTGTGTTTAATATTTTGAGCACAGGGCATCCTATGATAGACCACCCATAATTGAGTGCTTTATTAAACACTTTTTGAAAGTTTGTAACTATCCTAATAATCAGTGGTCAGTAAACAGTGGATGGGAATGGGCAAGTTGTCTTGTTGAGGTTGAAAAAGAGGATCTAAAGGCAAAAATTAAAGAGTCAAATTTTATTGCATTGTCTTTTGATGAGGTTACAATAGTAGACAATACTTCCTGGGTATGCATGCATGTTTATACTGTACATAATTTTGTTCGCCAACCTCATCTACTAACTGTTGCTAAAATGAAGGATAATGCAACAACGAAAAATTTATTTGAACTAGTAAAGAGTTCTCTAATTGATTATGGAGGTATAAATGACATGACGATTGCCAAAAAGATGGTGTGTGTTGGAGCGGATGGAGCTTCAGTAATGCAAGGCCACATGGGTGGTCTTTGCACAAAGATACAATCTTCTTGTGCACCCTACATTACTCCCATTCACTGCATGGCCCACATAATGAATCTAGCTTTTGGAGTTGTCAGCAAGCATGCTCCAGTACGAAAAATTGAAGTTTTAATCAAAGAGCTCTACCAATACTTATGTCGAAGTCTAAAATGATTGAAGTAATTTCAACACTTTTTCGAAGGACTAACCGATAGGAACAAGCTTCTTAAGGATAATGATACCAGATGGATCTCTTTGGATGGACCAACACATTGAGTTTTTTCAGAATATCAATCGTTGCTTGGTCTAATGAACTCAAGTCATGACGAAGCAGGGAAACTAAAATTTCCTATGTTGCTGTGAATGTTAACTAATGTAGAGACACTCTTAACATTAGCAGGTATTCTCCCCATGCTTGAGGAAATGAGAAATTTAATGAAAAAATCCCACCAAAGAGCTATGTATATTGTGAAATATGTTGCGTTGCATAAATTGACATGCATGATGCTCAATAATCTCTATCGTTCATGTGATGATGTAAAATTTGCCAGCTGGCTGAAAATCATAGATTTGGAAAATCCTGATAACTTTTTAAAAATCAGTGCAAACGGGGAGTTATGTGCAGAAGTTTGCAGAGTTGAGATACCAATGCACTACTTTGCCAGGATCGAGTCTGAGGAACTAGGAAAGAACCCTAGGAGGCAAGTATCAAGTACTAAAAGGGAAGAATTTTAGTAGTTACCCGTTACCCTTAGTTTCAATTTTTGCAGACTATTACTGGGAAGAGAGATGAGAGACTTTTTTGCTTTCCTCAGACCTCAATCCTCAACCTCAAAATTTAGAATCTGTAACCCATTTCTAAATCTGTAGACTACTTATACTTATAAATAAAAAATTAGATTAGAAACTGGAAAGTGAAACTTAAACCGCCAAAATTGTACAATCTATAGTCGCCACACTTGTCATTGACCGTGTGAGTGGATAGTGGACACGCATCATGAATCCGAAATGGGTTTTCAAAAATGGGTTTTATTTTTCCTTTCAGCTCGAAATACAGCTTCGGTCGTTGATCTACAATCATCCAATGGTCATAATGTCAGTGTTATTCACTATTTGGTGTGGTGGCCTCATGGGTCCCATTAACTCACCTAGTCACCTAACGACTGACTCACCTCATGAGTCAGACATGTCACATCATCATCAAATGGCATTTTTGGTAGACCGTGCAAGACTGCAAGTGGAACATGTTACATGTTTAGTGACACACGTCATGATTCCATAATGGGTTTGAAAAGATGGAGTTGCTTTTCCCTTTCATCCCAAAATACAACTTGGTTCGTTGATCTACAATCATCAAACAGTCATAATGTCATTGTTAGTCACTATCTGGTGAGTAGTGTGGTGGCCCCGTGGATCCCATTAACTCACCTAGTCACCTGATGACTGACTCACCTCACGAGTCAGACGTGTCACGTCATCATCAAATGGCACTATTGGTAGACCATGCAAGACTGTGAGTGGAATATGTTACGTGTTTAGTGACATGTGTCATGATTTCGGAATGGGTTTGAAAAGATGGGGTTGCTTTTCCCTTTCATCCCAAAGTCCATCATACATCGTCGATCTGTGCTCATCCAACAGTAGTTATTTGCAATGGACATTGTTAAATGATATAACGTTATTTTTTCCTTTATAAATATTAATTAATAATAGACAATAAGTTAATAACATTTAATGTTATTTAATTGAATAGTACCAATTTTAGCCAATCAAATTTAAAATGTACTATTTGTTTAATAATATTACATTCTAATAAATTTCAGAGGCTGGAGTTAAGGTTAGTGTTTAGAGATTACAAGATTTATGTGGTTGTTGACTCGCTAGGTCTCCCAAACATGAGTTAAAGACTAAAGTAATATTTTTTATTGATTATATAGTATACTTAAAGTTAAAGTGATTTTTTTATTGATTATAATTTATAAGTTTAACGTTGATAATTATAATCACATATAATTCTCATACCTTATAATTAGAAAACCATAAATTCTTTCTCTAACCTTATTAATTCATTTGTCCTTAAAATTGATTATATAGTATACTTAAAGTTAAAATGATATTTTTTATTGATTATAACTTTAACGTTGATAATTATAATCACATATAATTCTCATACATTATAATTAGAAAACCATAAATTCTTTCTCTAACCTTATCAATTCATTTGTCCTTCAAAATTTTGTAAATCTTTCATATTAAATGTATGAGTGTGTGAATTTTGATAGGTAACATTACCCAAACTTAATGTCATTACTCAGTGATAACTGATAAGACATTTCTTTTATTAACTACAACTGTCTACATTGTACAACTATGATACATTTTAAATATTCAGATTTAAAAATGGAAATACCATTGGCATTGTTTGAACGTTTCCTTATTTCCACTAAAACATACTTACAAGTTACATCATACATGTATAATACACAGATAAAGCAACTAATTAAAATATTGCAATCATAGTGACAGAGAAGTCTAAGAACCATTTTTTGTACAAATTGAAATGAGCTAAATCTTGCAAAATTTTTATTGTTTTTTTTCATAAAATTATAATTACATTGTCCACTTCCAGTACAAAGAGAAACCTACTATAAACAAAAAAACCCAAAAATGAGGTATGTTTTTATAAAAAAAAAACCACTAATAGTCCACTACTGATTTTGCCCTTCGGCTCCATCTAAGTAGACTTCTGCAGAGAGGATTAACTGCGAGAATTCATTGAGCCACCTATATTGCCCCGCCTGAGCCTCCTCTTTGTCAAGCATAAACCACTTTCAGAGAAAATCCCTAGCAATCAGGGCCCATTTTCTATGGCGCTTATACTACCCAACATTCAGGCCCAAAAGAAAAGGTTGCATGGCCACATTTTGGCCTAGGAGGAGAAGCTTGGGTATTTCACTTACCCAAGGGATCCCCATCCCTATTTCTGTGAACATGACAACATTAACATTGTCCCCCAGGTATTCTTCTTTAAAAACCCTCCTCAGTAGCATTAAGATGTCCACCTTCTCTCCTCCAATGTCGAGAAGAGATGTCAAAAAATGGGACGTAATGTCCATGTTGACCCGGTGCCTATCTTCATTGTGTAGAAACTCTCTGCCCAACACCATTTTAACAGCCTCTATTACGAAAGGCCCACCCTCCTTACAAATTGTTCTAAGGTTTCATTTAAAAAGGAACCCAGAAAGGCCTTCTAGGGCTCCTCAAATGTGCATATAAGCCTAATTGGAGTGTCCATCTAAAACTTCAGAAACCTTAAAAATAAATTATTTTTAGAGTGCAACTGCAGACTAATGACCTAAACAAACAATTTATCTAGCAAAGACGAATCGAAGAATAAAAAAGCTAGATCATCTATAAATAGCCCTTGAATCCTTGATCGTTACTTAGCAATAAATTATTCTATCTTTAATGGTATTAAATCTATTGTCCTTAACATGCTTCTAAATCTTTCATGTAAATCTTTCCCCTAAATGCTTGTGTGTGAGAAATTAAAATTTTGGACTTAATCTTTCATATATGGTAGTAAATCTTTCCCATAAATGCAAAAAATGCTAGATATCGGTTATATCGTCTATACGAATTTGGAAGTGGTGCATGTTTGCGTGACAAGTTAAAGAATGTCACTTGTCACTGACAAGGCATTTATTGCTTACCAAGTTAAAAGGTTACAAGTTTCACTATAGTAATAGGACTGTGATTATTGATACCGACATGTGTACACTATAGTCTACAGACAAGTTACCCTTATTTGATACGTGTCAACATTCTGGTGACTTCCTCGACAACTCTGTTTCCTTTAAGAAATTAGGACCGAAATTAAACTTCAGCCATTGATCTTGGATCATCAAACGGTCTCAAATAATACATTTAACATTATAAAATAATGTATGTATGTTAGGTTAGGTTATGTGTCCATGTTATGTTCCATCTTTTGAAAATCACCAATAAAATATTTTTTTTGCCATAATTAATGAATGATTAGCCAATAAAATAAATAAATTTTCAAATGGTACATAAAATTTGCCAATACAATTATTTTTTTACCCTTCAAAGTAATATCATTCGCCTCATATATTATAATTTTTTACTTCAAAAGAAAATTATTAGCCAGCAATTTATGAAATTTTCATTCAGCGGGGAAAAAATCGCCAATACAAACTATGAAAAATCGTGGATTTGAAAAAAAATCGCTTGCATTAAAACAAATTCCTCCCTAAAATAATGTATGATTCGCCTAGATTTTACACTTTTTCCTTAAATGGGGTTTCTTTTAAAATTATCCTTGGATGTGGGTCTTGTCACAACAACTACTGGAAAACTGAGTTTTTTGAGCTCTTCTTATCTTGACTTCTAGAATTTGTATTTCTATCGCATAGCATAAGTTTTTGCAGTTACCACAACTTGTGTGGAATCTTCCATGTACTCTACTTTTCTCTTTATAAATGAAAGATTGAAACGAAAGATTTTGTATTTTCAAGATGTACTTGTAATGTCTATGTAAACATTCTTACATATAAATGTAGCATTTCCTTTGATGAATAAAATAAAATAATATTCCTTTCTATATTTGTTCTCTTTTTAGTTTACTTTATGCACTCTATATCTCAGCTTAAACACATCACCTGAAACTTTAAAAGTTTAAAATGAAATAAATGCACCAATAATAAAATTCATTAAAATGTATGTAATAGCATACATTTGAATGAATATTTTTTCTAAAAAACTACAAGGTTTCATCCCAATTTCGATGAAAACAAACTGACAAAACACTAAAACTTTCGACAAAGTATTGTATGTGTGATGATAATTTCTTCATATTATTAATGAAAAGTTTTGTCAACATTGTTTAAATATCGAGGAACTTTTGGTATTTTTTCATTGCAATTTTGACGAAGTTGTCAATGATTTTTTGATGAAAACTAGTGCCAATGACTGTGTCGTTGTTTGATGATAATTTGTTAGAGTTTTGATGAATTTAAGTTCGTCTCTTTTTTACAAAATTTTTGCGACAAAATTTGTGAAGGTGTTTTGTTAAAACTTTGACAAAAGTTTGTTGAAGTTCTGACGAACATTCATTGGAAAATGGTGCCAAATACAATAGTGAGGATAAGACATGCTCAAACTAGTAGCTCATATGGATATAATATCTATTATATGTTCGCTAATACATGCACACATCAAGTGCAACTGCTCACAAAATAAATAACCAAAGCACATACATGTAATATTAAAAATGTGCCTAATGGAATAAGATGCTCTAGTGTTGTGATCATTTGTATGTATTAGATTGACAAAATATTGGTCATTCCCTATTTATCCTCAATGTATATGATAATAAATATTACATTTAAATTAAAATATTAAATAATTATTTTATTGAAATACGAGCATATAACAATCATGATAATCATAATCCAATGTTCTCAAATGTGAAATAAACTAGATATCATCCTAGAACATCATATCCATGTCACATCATAGATGGATTATCATGCAGATACAATCAAAATGGTAAGCACAAGTGTGATCTAAAATCTTCATCAACAATGATAGTGGTAAAACCAAAAGAATATGTTGTAATCAAATGCACCACACAATGTCAATATCTGATCACATCATATTATGAATAGTCATGAGATAAGGAATGATTCTATCTTGGATCAAAATAACACAAAATATAATGTAACCATGAGAGGCACTACATCCTCCCCCTAGGCATAGGATTACTCCTAGAAGCTTGCAAAAAGATAGGGGTGCAAATCTCTTAATAGTGAAGCATCCTTCCAAGGAGATAAAGTCTCATCGTTCAAGTCTCATTGGACCCTTAACTGCTCAATGTCTCGACCCCTGAGGGTCAGCCTCTAATGCTAAAAAATGTAGATGGGATCCAAAGAAATTTGTTCATCCTCTACCTTTAAATCACCCCAATAAAAAATATGGGTCATATCAATAATATATCATCTCAACACAAAAATATGAAATACATCATGGATGTGTGATAGGATAGGTGGAGTTCCAAGTAATAGGAAACAAGACCAATCCTCTCAAGGATATCAAAAGGCCCAATAAAATGTGGTGCTACTACAAACTTTCCCATAAGGAATGAGGCTTTTCCACTATAGAAATCACAAAAACACATAGCCACCCACTAAGAATTGATAGTCTAACCTATGCGTATTAACATACTTCTTCTTCCAATCATGAGCAGTAGCCAAATTATCCCTAATATGAACCACTTGCTACTCCATATCCTGAAGCATCTCAGGATCCATCACCATAGAGTCCTCTAAACAATTCCAACTCACATGTGTACAACATGGTCGACCATACAAGGCCTGAAAAGGAGACATACTAAGAGAACTATGGTACCCATTATTGTATAGAAAATCTACTAGGCACAAGTAGTCTTCCCACCTTAATTTCAAATCCATCGCATACATGTGAAGCATTTTTTCAAGGACTTGATTCACCCACTCCATCTAATCATCAGTCTTGGGGTTATATGCATGACTAAAATTAAGGTGTGTGTCCAAAGCATGCTAGAGATATGTACACAGTGTTGAAGTAAAAACTAGATCTTGATCTAAAATGATCATGCAAGGTATCCCATGCAATTGAACTATATCCTCCATAAACACATGTGCAATTGAAGAAAAAATATAATAAGCTCTCATTAGAGAAAGGTGATTCAAATTGGACAACTTTTCCATAGTAACCATAATGGCATCATGATGACATGATGAAATAGGTATCCCAATAATGAAATCAATAGATATAGTATCCCACTTCCGCTTAGGAATGAAATGTGGTTGCAAAAGACCTATTGGATCTTGATGTTTTTCCTTTAATCTTTCACACCAAAGGCATCTAGCCACAAAATTAGTAACATCACACCTTATCCCCACCTAAAAGTATAACTACCTAAGATTTTCATGCATCTTCTTGACACTCAGATATGTGGAATATGGTGCACAATGTTCTTTAGATAGAACTAAGGAGAAAATATCACTTGACACTGAGACACAAATATTCTCAAGGTGCCACATAAGTCCATCTAACTCTAAAGAACAACCTAAAAACTGACTAGAAAGGGTATGTCCAGACTCAATCTCTATTGTAACTTATTGATACCAAGAGTCACCAGGTAAAGCCTCAAGGATACAACTACACAAATCTACACCAAGAGAAAAGATAGAGATCTCATACCTTCTCCTACTCAAGACATCTTCTACATCATTCTCCTTCCTTTTGATGTAATGAACAACAAAATTATACTCACAAAGAAACTCTATCTAACAATGTTATTGTGCATTTAGGTTTGGCTAAGTAAATATATACTTCAATCTATGATGATTTCTACGCAACTCGAACTTGTGACCCAAAATAAAATATCCCCAACACACTAGCACATGAACAACTATCGCTAACTCTAAATCATGGGTGGAGTAGTTCAAATCATGATAATTGAACTTCTGGGACTCATATGTAATCACTCATCCCTTCTACATAAGAACTTCCCACAACACCCTCCAATGATGCATCTATGCACACCATGAACTCACCTATAGGGTCTGGCACTACCAAGATAGGTGCACTTGTCAATCACTCCTTAAGAGCCTAAAAAGTTGAAACACATTGATTGGTCAAAACAAAATTACTCCCTTTCCTTTGGAGAGAAGTTGTAGGGTATGTCAACTAATAAAATCCCTTTATGAATAAATGATAGTAACCCGCTAAAATGATGAAGCTACAAACCTTAGGAACATTGGTTAGCACTTACAAATGCATAATAGCTTGGATCTTCAAAGGATCCATAAAAATGACCTTTTCTAAGATGATATGACCTAAAAACCTCACCTCAGTCTAGAAGAACTCACATTTGGACAAGTTTCCAAACAACTAATGGTTACAAAGATACTGCAAAACTTGATGCAAATGACACTAATGCTCCTCCATAGTCTTCAAATACACTAAAATGTCATCTAGAAAAAAACATGGAAAAAATAATTAAGATAGGTGCAGAACACAATATTCATCAAACTCATGCACACCGATGACACATTGGTCAACCCAAAGGGTACAACCATAAACTTAGAGTACCCATATGAGGTACAAAAAGATGTTTGATGAATGTCAGCCTCATGGATGCGAAGTTGACGGTACCTTGACTTAAGGTCTATCTTAGAGAACACTCTCATTCCATTCATCTAATCAAATAATTCATCAATCCTTACCAAAGGATATCAGTTCTTCACCATCACCCTATTCAATTATTGGTATTCAAAGCACAATGCAAGGATTCATCCTTCTTATTCACAAAGATGATTGGTGCTCCCTAAGGGGAAATATTGGGATGAATATGACCATTGGCCAAAAAATCCTCCAACTACGAACAAAGCTCACTCATCTTTTGAGTGCTCATATGATAAGGTTCCTAAGAAATGAGCTCATCTCCAGGAATGAGATCAATACAAAAATCTATGTTGCATTTAGGTGGCATGCCTAGGATCTCATTATTAGAGGTTTGGTTGAGCAGGTCAATGATTTTTGAGGTGTGTTGGCATTAATGTTTGTCATTGATGTCAACATATTATTTGTTGTTGCAGATAGTGTGTTGAGTAGTGTTCAATTTTTGTGAAATGTATGGCTCTGTTGCTATATTTAAGATATATTATTATGATTCTTGTTGGAGGTTCTGAGATGTCTTTAGTTGATTCTTTTCAACTTAAAGATATTTGCATGATTGTCTAAGTGAGTTATGGTTGAGTTACTGGCTATTGGTGTTACATTATTTGTGTGTAGAGGTTGAGTATTTAGTTCGATATGAGATGGATTTGATGATTCAAAGGCTGCAAATTTGGTATTATCATTGTGTCTACAATTACTATTTTTCATGATATAGAGTATAACAATATATCATTTGGTATGACAGAGTTCAGTGGGACAATGTTCTTTATGATCGGTGTTGAAGATGAGTTTACATTTTGAGTTGGATTTGGTGCAAAGTTTATGGATGGTAATCATGTTTCTTGTTCCTATTCTTGGATTGTATGATGATCATGTTGTTGGTCTACATTTATTGAGGAGATCTGAATTTCTATTTTAGTACCATGTGGTTGTTTCTTCATTTGAGTCCTAGCCAACTTGATGGAGTAACGTGTTGTGATTCTTGGTGCTACATTAGCGATGGTGTAGTGTGTTTGAGGTTGAACATTTGGGTCCCATCTAAGTCTTAGCTAAATTGATTTGGATCACATTGGTGATTGAACATATTGTTTATATATTTTATTGTAAATATATCTTTGCCGACCTAGTGGAGGATTATTCATTGTAATCAGTATATATGAGAGATTATTTTGTAATTGAGGGAATGAGGAGATGAGTGAGAGGATGAATACATGTATGTGAGGATATGTGCAAAATGTAATTTATTGGAATTGTATAGGAATAGGAGATGCTATTTATTGGTTTGGTTGTAATATATTGATTCTCCATCTTGATGTAATTGTAAAGAAGATCGGTGAACCCAACTGAGGGCTAGATTTGAGATTGTATGATGAGCAGTGTGCTCTTGGCAGTGTGCCCATAGATTAGGCTATAAGCCTTTGGGTGTATGTGAATCTTTTGTTCTCTACCTTCATGCTCTTAGCTAAGAAGTAATTTTAACAGAGAACATCGTTTAGTGGGTGAGACTCCCACTAGGGTTTTCCCTAATAGGTTTCCTCAAGAAAAAAATTGGTGTTCTTGTGTTATGTGTTGTGGTTCTTGTATTTATTATTTATCATTTAGATCTATTTATGTTTAAGATTTTTTATGCTTTAATGGTTACATCTGATTCACCCTCCTCTTAGTTGTGTTTTCCTTCTTCAGGCCTAACACTCACTTGGAAACACATATGCAAACTCTTGAAGAAGTGGGTGATCATCAAGAGATACCTCTCAAATCTCAATCACATCAAGGTCATTAAGATATATTGTGAACAACTAGAAACCTTGTTGTATACTTCACTTCATCTACGTGGCTAAGATCATGCAAAGTGAAATAGGCCTCTAGACCTCTACAAACTCAAAATGTCCACCCATATCATCCACACACTATATTGACCTGTAATCTATACATACCTGGTGGAAAGATAACCAATCCATGTACCCAAAATAATGTCATATAAACCAAAGGGTGGGATACAAAGATATATGGTGGTGGTGAAGGTTCCCAAATCAACCACACAACTATGAATGAGGGATTTCACGACCACTCTAGACCCTATGAAAAACTCAACCTACCAACTATCAACTTGGCATGCTGTCACTATCACACATTGCTCCACAAGGAAGGGGAAATAAATGAATATAAAGAACTAGAATCGAACAAAATATTGGTAAATATACTATATACCACACTTTTAGTCTCAACAATGGTGCCCTAATACTTAGCTTGATAGTTATCAACCACCACAAATACTCTGTGGGATCTCCCTTCATCCCCTACTATAGGCTCAAAAGTAGCCCACCTTTGACTAGCTCCTAGAATAACTCTTTCGGGACACTATCCTTTCCTATGACCATGTTGGCCATGAGTAAAATATGTCCCCAAACCATAGTCATGCCTTGTAGAAGATGCACTAGATTGATGGAAATTATCTCTACTAGTACTTTGTTGCACACTCTACGATGGATGATAATGTTGGGACTGCCTACTATAATTCTAATTGTGGTCTCTAACACTTGGGGTACCGATACTATGACTATATTGATGAATCTGAGTGGGTCTCTACCTACCCTATTATTGGCTACCTATCCTAGGAGGTTCTAAATATGCCCTAGAAGAGCCTATGGGTTGTACCTATGAACTTTGTGCACCTAGTTTAGAAGACTATGCACTATGAACATGTACACATGTCCTACCTCAAAAACCCCTAGCTATATTATCCTCAATCAATATAACCTTCTCTATGGTGACATCAAGAGTCCTAGGCAGGAGAATGTAAACATCCCCACTAATAAAACCATTAAGGCCCCAAATAAAATGTTGCACCAACATAGACTCATCATGTGTAAAACTAGAATACTACCCCGAATCAAAGATGGTCTACTTACATGGTCCCTTCTCTAAGATGGTGAAAATTGTCAACATGTGCATGACAGTAGTGACCAGAAAGGAAACACTCATATAACTACTCCTCAAATATCTCTCATGATACAATAGTGATTTCCAAATAGGGATTCTCCTCCTCTGTGCACCACCATATAGACACAAATCTCTTGAGGTGCATAATGGCACATTGAGCTCTACCATTGCTCTCATATGGGTGCATGGAAAAACAAAGTCCAAGATCTAAGAGCCAAGTCTCAACCTTTGTACCACCATGTGAACCATCGAAAGTGGGTGGACAAGAGCTCATACTCACACTCTATCCTATCCTCTTGTTCACCACTATTAGATAATTGAGACTCCCAATGGTGAGATGCCTCTTGATGAGGTCCCAACCAAGTGATAAGATCTTGAAGAAACTAAACTAATTGGGGATTCCCATCATTACCACCATGACCATCTCTCAACTCCTCATGGCAATCCTCATTTTGTTCCTTTAACTGATGCTCTTCATCACAATGCTTCTCCTTTTGGTTAGCTTTACAAACATTTAGTCAACCACTTCTATTTCTAGGAGGCATCATTTAGAGAAAAAGAAGATATGCATTAGATCCAACACACAACATGCCTACAAGCCATATTAAGGTATGGAGGGAAACATGATAACCACCAGAGAAGAAAACAACCACACATCACTCACACCAAACACAATGGGTAAATATAGACTAGAGATCCTAGTGCATGAACACATGCCCTGATACTAGATGTAATACCCTATGAAGGAAAGCTCAAAGCATAAGGGGTAAGTGCACAAAGATGGGGGACCAAAAAGGGGGTATAAGATGCCACTTTTTTCTTAAAATCAACAAACTCGGAACTTCAAGAAGAAATTGAAGATATTTATACTCAAAAATTTAAGATGTGACAAGAACAAGAGTTGTAATACTCTGAATCTAGTTCCTAAACTATAAATTTATTTTGAAAATGGTGCAGATTAAGGCCCTCAAAAAGGGGGAGCACAAAAAGTGGTCCTATTTTTTGTGAAAAAACATAACATAGCATCTGTTGTGCTCCCCCTAAAATGTTATCTTTAAAAAAAATAAAATTAATCGCTCTAGTGAGAATTTAGCTAACACCACGTAGTTTATCCCGAATTTTTTTGCTAATTTTTTTATGAATGTATAATTTTTGATGAATTTATGAAGTGCACACATCCTGAAAACATGAAATTTCTATGTGCTCCCCCTAGAAATCATTTAAAACTAATAAAAAATCAAATTTTTTTTTAAAAGTGTGTACAATGGAGTCTAGTTTCTAAAAATGTAACTTAATTGTTGCAAAATTCGATGAATGAGCCAAAATCTATGCCTAAAATACTACACGTTGGTTTTTTACAAAACATGGACATACACACAAAAGAAATTAGAGATGAAAAACTTAACATAATTAGAATTCAAAATAAATATTATGCTTGGATAGCTAACAGAGAGATTTGCAATATCACGTCGTCTAATTTTTACATTATTGAACCATGAGTAAACTTGATGAAGAGCACACAAAAAATTTGCCATTTTTTGTATGACTGATGGAAAATACGTCTCAGGCCTATTTGAATCCTCCAAGCCTTTGGGTTGGATATCCAAGGAAAATCCAAGCCTTAGGATTGGTAAATTCCAATGCCTTACCAAGCATGTGTGCCCTATAGAGTGTGTAGACTATGGAAATCTATGACTTCTATAGGGCATGCACCCTATAGCACGTGTGCCCTATTTAAGTCATAGATTTCAATTGTGAGGAGAAATAGTCAGAGTGAGAGGAAGATCTCTCTCTCTCTCTCTCTCTCTCTCTCTCTCTCTCTCTCTCTCTCTCTCTCTCTCTCTCTCTCTCTCTCTCTCTCTCTCTCTCTCTCTCTCTCTCTCCCTCTCCCTCTCCCTCCCCCTCCCTCTCCCCCTCCCTCTCTCTCTCTCTCTCTCACTCACTCACTTCTCTCCCTCCTACTCTGTCTCTCTATCTCTCTATCTCTATCTCTCCCCCCCCTCTCTCTCTCTCACACACACACACACACACTTCTCTCCCTCCTACTCTCTCCCCTTCCCTCTCTCTCTCTCTCTCTCTCTCTCTCTCTCTCTCTCTCTCTCTCTCTCTCTCTCTCTCTCTCTCTCTCTCTCTCCCCCCTCTCTCTCTCTCACACACACATACACACACTTCTCTCCCTTCCCTCTCTCTCCCTCCTACTCTCTCTCTCTCTCTCTCTCCAACTCTCTCCCCTTCCCCTCCTCTCTCTCTCCTACTCTCTCCCCTTCCCCATCTCTCTCTCTATCCTACTCTCTCCATTTTTCTTGTTTTGCATAGGGTGCACGCACTATAGGGTGCACATGCTATAGCACGCTTGTTCTATGGAAGAGTATGCATAACACTTTTTAGTTTTGCATAGGGCGCACACGCTATAGTGTGCTCACAGTATGGAAGACTAAAGTAAATGGTCTTCTTTGTTAAAGATCTTGTGAAAGAGGCCCACTTTTTCTGTATGTTGTTTGAGTTCTGCATGTTATTAGACAAATATTAGCTTTTCATGGTGTTGATAGTGACAATGAAGCATATTCTATCAATTTGCACCATCGTTTTGTTTAAAAATCAACATCGAATTGTGAAAGTCAATCATTATCACCAAAATTTATCGGTTGAGGTAAGTTTTTTATTTTTTTACATGTCAAATATGAATAAAGAGTGTTTTGGTTTATAATTGGTATGATATAGACTTGTTCAATACATAATTTTATATAATTGTAATAAATTTATATTATAATTTGTCATATTGTAAGAGGTTTATATTATAATTTGACTTATTGTTTTACATTTATATTATATTTTTAAATTTGCAATCAATTCATATGCAGAAATCATCATCATGCCAAGGAAAGGAGCAAAGACTTTAACTCCGGAAGAGCATGAAAGATACAAAGAGAAGAAAAGGGAAAGAATGAGACAACTTCATGAACAAAAAAATTTGGATACCATAGAAGAAGATTTTTCTTTGGATGAGGAACATGAAACATCAATATAAAGTAAGAGAGAATTGGAATTGGAAACAAAAAGACAATGAATGAGAAACTTGCGTGCAACAAGACAATTGAATTATGAAGATGAGGGCACATCATCTATGAGTTCCCAAGTTGAAGAGGCATCATCATCCAATGTTGGAGGCACACCATTGTCTACATCCCAAGGTGTACGTACCCCCTTGTATCATGTTTAAGGCACACCATTGTCTACATCCCAAGGTGTAGGCACAACATCATCTTATGTTGAAGGCACTCAAGATGGTACACAATTCACACATAATATTTTTTATGCTCCTAAAATTATTTATAGAAAGCCAAAATATTTGATTGATATTGATACTAACATTTTACAAGCAATGCCTGACAAGATTCCCAAGCGTACTTGTCAAACAAATGATAATCATATTTGGAGATCATTTTTTGAGAGTTTAAACATGACAGGAAGATGTCAACTATTTGTTGAAATGATGAGAAATCTAAAATTTAGGCCCATCATGAAGATTCTTGGGATAAGAATGATGGATGAGTCAAGTGAAAAATCTATTGTAAAGAATCTAATGACTGCATATGAGAGTGTGGGTTCTACATCATGCACGAAAGATAGTAATGTCACATGACGTGTACTTACATCAACGATAGTAAGCACTCAAATGAAGAAATCTCAACTCATTAGAAAGACAAGAAAAATATTGAAAATAAGTAGAAAGTCTCTAATGAGAGCCTTGGGAAGGTGTCAAAGAGTGGAAGATCCAAATAGCAATGAGTTATGGGCATTCTCCGGTAGACTACCACGAAAAGATAAAGCAATTGTTGAAGCTTTGAAATCCTTGCTTGAAGAATTTTGGAAGAATAACACATGGGTATCTCCCAATCAAAGAGATGTTGTAAGAAGGAGGATTGGTAGTCGAATTCGTGTTCCACATCTAAAACATTTTTTGGATTCAACTCAAACACAATTCTTTGCAAAATTTATGCATATGTATCCTCAAATTAAAATTAGTCAGAGATATTTTGAAATGTGTAAACCTTTTTATGTGAAGATGAATCACACACGCACAACTTGTTGTTGTAGGGTACATATTGAATTTTCTAACCATTTTGAATTTTATAGGAATATATGTGTATATTTGCACTCTAACAATGCTTTGTAGGATTGTAACATAAATATCCCACCTAGATCTTCAAGGGAATTAATATCTACCATTTTATGTGAAAGAGTGGATGGTCAACAATTTTACAAGCTCTCATGCTTGAATGGTACATGCATAGATTGCGGAGGTTTGCGACATTTGCCAATTTTTCAACATATGGAGAGTACACATGCAATCGGTAATGAAATAGTGGAATTTGGAAAGTATAAGACCATGACATACAATCTAAAAGATGGAAAAGAGGCTAAAAGATGTGATTTAGTAATTGAAAAAATTCCAGTGTATCAGTTCATGGACATTTTTTGTAAAAAAATTATTTATGATTATGCAAGGCATACACATAGAACGCAATGGTTGGATATGCAATTCAAGTTGTGCAAGGACACATTCCCACTTGATACCATTGTTTTAGTTGTGGACTTTGCAGAGAATTACACACTACAACCACAAAATGAGGTGCAAGAAAATTATTACAACTCTCAACAGGTTTCTATATTTGTTCATATATCATTCATGCATTCACCAGATAGTAGAGAGGAGAACATGAAGATATTGAGGGAGGATAGTACATAGTCGTTCGAACACCACCAATGACTTCGGGCCGAAGTGTCCCTCAAAGTCCCTTCAGAAAAAGCATCCTAACAATCACTGCAAGATTATTGAGGCAGTAACTATACCGCTATTAAGTGATATTTGTATAGTAGACCGTGTACAAATTGAAAGATCAAATACAAGATAGCAATGTTACTGCCATAAGTAATACATCAATTTGCAATTACATATAATTAAGAATCATATAAAAAAAATAGTGAACTAATCTCTGTCATAGCATTATCAAAACATTACATATTAGTAGCTATAGTCTTTAGTCCCAACGAGGGACATTACAGATACCATTGTTTCAGTTGTGGAATTTGCAGAGAACTACACACTACAACCACAGAATGAGGTGCAAGCAAAGTATTACAACTTTCAACAGGTTGCTATATTTGTTCATATAGCATTCATGCATTCACCGGACAATACAGAGGAGAAGATGAAGATATTGAGGGAGGACAATACACAGTCGTTCGAACACTGCCAATGACTCCAGGCCGAAGTGTCCCTCAAGGTCCCTTCAACATGAAATCAGCGATCTTTACGTGGTCATATCTCTAAGCTTATGCAAGGTAGCATTGAGCTGTTAGGTGCTATGGTACCGTGTTGCCGAGGCCTACAATAACCTGTCTTAGTTTTCAGAGATTCATGTTCATTTAAATTTGGCAACACATTCTCAGTCAATGTCAGAACTCACAATGTTCCTCAGTTCAAATGACCAACATTGCGTATCTTTCAAACCGTTAGTCGTAGCATCAAATCATCTATTCTAACAACTCCGAATGGCTGGCTAAATTCTAGGGGCAACCTTGTTTGCCACACACAGTTGTTCAAACGCCACCGACGACTCTGGGCTGAAGTGTCCCTCAAGGTCCCTTCAACATGAAATTGACAATTTTTACAGGGTCATATCTTGGAGCTTGTGTGAGGTAGCATCAAGCCATCAAGTGCTATAGGACCATGTTGTCAGGGCCTACAATAACCTATCTCAATTTTTAGAGATTCAAGTTTGTTTAAATTTGGCAACACATTCTCGGTCGATGTCAGAACTCAAAGTGTTCCTCAGTTCAAACGACCAACATTGTGTATCTTTCAAACCGCTAGTCATAGCATCAAACCGTTTGTTCCAATAGCTCTGAATGGCCAGGTAAACACTATGGGTAACCTCATTTTTCACACATAGTCATTCAAATGTCGTCGACAACTCTGGGCCAAAGTGTCCCTCAAGGTCCCTTCAACATGAAATCAATGATCTTTACGGGGTCATATATTGGAGCTTGTGCAAGGTAGCATTGAGCCGTTAGGTGCTATAGGACCGTATTGCTGAGGCCTACAATAACCTGTCTCAGTTTTCAAAGATTCAAGTTTGTTTAAATTTAGCAACACATTCTCGATCGATGTTAGAACTCACAGTGGTCCTCAGTTCAAATGACCAACATTGCGTATCTTTCAAACCGCCAGTCGTAACATCGAACCGTCTGTTCAAATAGCTCTAAATGGCTGGCTAAATGACAATATTTTTTGGCACACACAGTCGTTTGAATGTCACTGACCACTCTAGGGTGAGCATGAGGATGAGTGCAAATGTGTATTTAGATGCAAAAGGGCTTGTGGTCCATTTTGAAATTTGATCATGTAATGTTATTTGGATCATGTATTGATCATATTGTAGCCCACTCTTAAATGTAATCCTTAATGGCACTAAGAAGCCTAAAAGGTAACTAGGGGTCACTATGAATGGTTATGTATTGATCCTAGGTTAGGGGTTGATGGAAATAACCTATAAGGGTCTATAAATATGTACTAAGGCCATTAGAGCCTTTACATACTAAATTAATTAGTTATTCTTTTATAAATGAAATATGATCAAAGAAATTTAATGAACTCAGAAATATTTACCTGTGTTAATGCCAAATGTCATATTTAGAAAACTATTAGTCATCATTCCAGGATCCTCTTCCTCTCTCTTGGTAGTACCAAATGTGCACAAGCATCCACATGACCAAAAAATATGCCCCCTCGAAGATTGACCATGGTCACCCTCAACTAAAGGAGTGGCACACTGAATGAGAGTCTGTGTAAGAGCACTAATCGTGCATAGTGTGTTCGCCTCTACATGTTCCTTCACAACAAAATTAATAGTAACATGATCCACTTGTGGCTTGTCAATAGGAACCCTAGGTGTGTTAGGGTCACGATGTGCCCCCGCTCTATCAAATGATGACCCCCCTCCTCTACCCTGAGAATCTAGATAGTCAAAATAATTTGGCACCTCCTTGAGTACAAACTCACAATAGAGTTTCCTCAAGAAATATATAGGAACCTCATGATTGTTACAGGGAGGCGAATCAAAGACCATCCACCATCTCTCCCAAAAGTTGTTTTTAATGTCTTCATTTAAGCACCAATGAATTGGGAACCTCCTTGTTAGTATCTGTGTACCTTGGTTTTTCAAATAGCTTGCAAATGTCATCTTTTGTGATATTTTCCTTTTTTATGTCTGCATAAGATAATTTATTTGTATAATATTATTTTTGTTCTTCTCTTTTATCCTACCATAAATTAATTTGCCCACTAACCAAGCTTACATGGGTCAAGATTGCTTCCAATAATTTCACAAGTCTTTCCCTTCCAGGATTTGTACCAATAGAATCTTTTAACCTCGTAATTAAAGATTCTAATTCTTTTTTCCCTCTTTCAATTTGGTTCATCAAATTTTCTTGTGTTCTAGGAGGAGGTTTCTCGATTGGTGGAGGCAATTGAGGTTCATTTTCTTGGTTATTTTCTTCATTTGTTTCTTCATTCATTTCTTCATGAGGAGACGAAGGGTTTGGTGGAGGGTTTGGTTGAGGGAGATTATTTCTTCCTAGCAATTAAAAAAACTTGATTTTAAAATCTTAATGACAAACAAATTTTAACAAAACAAATTGCTTCAAAACTAAAATTTTAAAATAAATAAGAGGCATGGGCTATAAAAACACTTACCTCTTATTCTGGATCAAACTTGACGACGTCGTGGAGCCATTTGATGGATGAATGAATGAAAACCATGGATTCAACAAGCCAAAATGAGACTACATACGCACTTGGGAAGGCTTTTTTTTGTTGCAAATGTGGGTTTGTGGAAAGCAAAATGAGCTTTCCCAACCACAGCAAACACTAAATAGTGTTTTTCAAAGCATGTGCATGCTATAGGGTGCATGAGCTTTGTAAAAACACTTTATAAAGCATGTGCACCCTATAGGACGCACAAGCTTTAGTGTGTACGCACTATGGTCGATGGGGGACCAAAAAGTAAAGTGGCACCTTTTTGGTCCCCCATCTTTGTGCATATACCCTAGGGTTAAATATGCACTATTTTTTTT
This sequence comes from Chamaecyparis obtusa, assembly GCA_027943335.1. Classification (NCBI taxonomy): domain Eukaryota; kingdom Viridiplantae; phylum Streptophyta; class Pinopsida; order Cupressales; family Cupressaceae; genus Chamaecyparis; species Chamaecyparis obtusa. The sequence continues at coordinate 1,396,713 of BSBK01004955.1, read as the reverse complement.
TTGAAACATAGAAATAACAAATGTTAGATTTAAAAGAAGCATTCTTTAATTTCTATAAGAATATATTTTCTTTTGAACATGTCATTAATAACCATGAGGAATTAACCAAATATTTTAAATTGATTACCAAGAAGGTATCTAGTGCCAATGCTAAAAATATGGATCAAGACATCTTAATTGATGAAATTGAAGATGCCATTATAGCCCTGCCTAATGGTAAATTACATATTCTTTTTGGTTTTCTTGTTGAATATTACAAGCACAACATAGAATGGACCAGTTTGGAATTGTTGGAATTATATAAGGAGGCTTATGCTAAAGGATCATTGACATAATTCATTAATAGAAGGGTTGTTAAACTGATTCCAAAATCAAGGGACAAGACACAAGTTAAAAATTGGAGGCCTATTACCCTCCTCAACTTTTCCTATAAGATTCTTGCCAAACTTCTAGCCAAGAAAATAGCTAGAGTACTTAAACACATAATTTATGTGACTCAAACTGGATTCATTAAAGGGAGGTACATCTTGGAGAACCTTATTACTACCTAGAAAGCTCTTCATTGGGCTAAGGAAGATGGACAAGTTTTAGCAATGGTGTTGCTAGATTTTGAAAAGGCTTATGATAGAATAGAATGACATTTTGTGATTGGTATTTTTAATGCTTTTGGTTTTCCTCCATTTTGCAAATGGATTGAAATTATCTTCCAAGACTCTTCTACTATTATTGACATTAATGGAGAGCTATTAGAAGCTATTAAATTACAAAGGTCTATTAGGAAAGGTTATCCCATTTCCCCATCTCTTTTTATGATTGTTGTAGATGCTCTCTTCTATGTCCTCAGGGAATCTTCTTTGGCCCCCCTTGTTAGAGGCATCACCCTCCCTAATCAAGATGAGTTTATAAACACACAATTCACAGATGACACTGCTCCATTTGTAGAGCTTATTGAACAAAACTTTGATAATGTTCTAGAGAGGCTAAAGTTATTCCTTCCTCTAGTGCTAAAGTGGCTCCTCATAATTGTACTATTTTCAGTTGTCATGACACTTCTCCTCAATGGGTAGATAATAATGGATGGTTGTAGGCTGGCCCATCTATGATTAATAGATAACTTGACATCCCTTTTGTTGTTTCCCCCTCTCCTAAGGATATGTGGGCATGGGTATACTCTAAGGTGGAAAAACATACCAAAAGTGGAAAACTCAAATGCTTTATCTTGCTGACAGAGTTCAAGTTGTTCAAAAAGTTTTGTCATCACACACTATTTACTTTCCTTCATCTTGGTTATTTTCTAAATCTCAAATTGAAAAACTTGATATAATTATGAGAGACCTTTTATGGTCTGGTGGTAGAGGATCTAAAAAAAGACACTTTATCAAATGGGAATGGTGTTGTATGCCTAGGAAATTGGGTGGATTAGGCTGAACGACCTTAAAATACATGGTATAGCCCTAGCCTCCAAATGGATATTCAAAGCCCTTAAAGATAATGAGCCATGTAAGGTTCTTATAAAAAATAACATTTCTAGATCTTCTGTTAAAAAGGGTAAATCTTGGAAAAATTGATCAATTTGTGACATTATTATGGGAGACTTTGATATGAAGTTGTTTGGTTCTATTATATTTTATTCTTTATGGAGAACATGGACTTAGGCTAGGGGGTCACTATTTTCTAGAAGTTTTGTTGGAGGTCCTCCCTATTTTTTAGTTTTAGACATATCTATCTGGTGGGACATTCAACTTAATAATAAAATATTGGATCTCACACAAAGTTGTTCAACCAAGAAGTGGAATGAAAGGGGTATCTCTCACATAAATGATATATTGATTGTAAATATGATAGAAACTTGGGAGGAGATTCAATTTTTTTTTAACATACCATCTTCTTAGGAAAAAATTTTTATACCTTGATTATCAAGGTTGTCAGGATGTATTTCCTAGGTAATTTGATGAATAGTGTTAAATTCCTCAATCAATTACAATATCAAGATGAAACATATCTCATGGATGCATCTAATAAGAATATTTATAATATGCTAAAAGATAATTCGTTAATTCTTAAATGATTAAATAAGTTATGGGGCCTTGATTGGTCAAAATCCAAATGGAACTTATCCTTGACTTCCATTGGCATCAACCTACTGAACCCAAAAAATACTACTTTAGATGGCTTATGTTTCTTAAGAAAATTTATATTGGCTATGTGTTATCTTCAGTGGATGTTACTCCTCCTTGTTGTCCTTTATGTCTTGTGCCTGAGACTATTGAACATATCTTCTTTTCTTGCAAGTTTGCTTCTCTTGTCTGATCATTATTTTTTGGCTTTCCCATTACTTGGAATTCTAAAGTGGGTCTCACTTAGATTGAAGTTCTTGCTAAATTTTTTGATGAGTTTCATTCTAATGTTAATAAGTTTTGGTATGTCCTTACAACTTAAGTACTTTGTCTCCTCTGGACAAATGAGAAATGATGAAAATTTTCAAGGTAAGAAGAGGGTACTTACCGAGTTCAATAAGAAACTCACACATTATTTTATTATGTCTCAGTTATTTGTAGTCCTAGAAATTCCCAAGAGCATATTTTTTATCATAGTCCAAGAAGGTGGCATCATAATATACAAAGTTGATATTTAGTCAGCCCACTATTTCAATTCTTACAATGATATGTTAGATAAAAAAGAATTGGATACTCTCAATAAGTTGATAAAGATAAAGACATAAATGTTGATAAAGAAAATGAGGAGATTATGAAGACACATGGATTAGGTTCTCATAGTTGGGAAGCAATGAAAAAGACTCCACAAGTAGTCAATCCTACCCTCGGAGCTTATGCGACAAATCATGCAGAATGTAGTAATAATGTTATTGGGTCTTGGGACCCCTAATGTTGTTGCAGAACATGTTTTCTTTCTATTTTTCTTATGTCCTTCAGATGTATAAATAATCAATCTATATTTTTAATGGTGAATGGCTATGTAATTAATGTATAGATGAACAATGACAGGTCAAGTTACTAGTCCAGTCCTCAGTCAGATACAACTCGAAATATTTTAATCTTGTTCAACTTTTTAAACTATCTCTAATATAAAAAATATAGAAATAATATCAAGAATTGTAATTGCATCACTACAACATTAAAAAATCAAATAAAGAAACAAACCATGATCTTCATGTGATTGTGCACAAGTGAAATAATTAAAAGCACTTCCAAGGGTTCCATGGAGACTCCAAACACTAACAAGAATGGACATTCACATTCCTAAGACACCTCGTTAGATTCTAGACAATGTCCATGAACCTCATGAGATAGGACCATATCAACACCAATGGTCCACAATCGAGGAGAGAAAGTCCATCCTCAACATAGTCAAACACTAGGTTCATTTTAAAACCAAATTGAAAAGTGAAGTAAACGATAACAAACCAAATTAGAAAATGGATGTAGATGCATGAAAATGATCCTGAAATGAGAAGGAAGCTAAATATAAGGTCTAATTTTACACACACCCTTGTAAGCATCGAATTATCACAAATACATAGGAGTAAGACAAATTACCATGAAAAATACATAGATCTAGTAAATAGACATGCATGAGTAGGAAATAAATGTGCCAATTTGTAAGAATGAATGCACAAAAGTAGATTCAAGAAACATATGCACAAAATCAAGCAATGAATGCACATGAGAACATGATGGAGTAGAAATAATGATTATATGAGCATAATTGTATAGGAAGGGTAAATTTGCAAAATTACAAGTATCAACGCCAACATAGCATATAATAAATGCATTCTCCACATCAGTGAGTGCCAGATATGTGGAATTAGGATGTACTCACTCAATTCAATCAATGAATGATATAATTGATGTAATCTATTCAACATAACAATATATAATAGAATAGCTAAAATGAAAAATTAAAAGGATAGAAATGAGAACATCATGCTCAGTAATCCATCATTGGGAGTAGTCCACCACTTGTACATCGATCCCCAATAGTGAAATGTCACACAAATAGACCATGTATTTCATTCAGGCCCACTCCACTATGCTTGTAGAGATAGTGGCATGGCTAAAACACATGAAGTACACACATACACAAAGAGGCTACCACACATGCCAATAAAATGTAGAAACAAAGAGGATGGAACATGGATTCTAATGCAATCAATCAAACGCAAATGATATAATGTAAGAAGAAAAAGGTAACTACATAGACCTAGACAAGTTATGATGACAAGATTCAAGAATGGAGTGTCATTACATGGCTCGTGGAGACATGTGTAGCTTTGAGTAGTCCTCTACTCATCAAGGAGGCTCTACTATGTCAACTCATGTCTCTTAGCAAACAAAAATTGCTATGTCACCTCACCATCCTTAGATGACCATGGCTGTGCTGGACCAACATCTATAGATGCCCATTATTGTATCGACTCACATCTCTCAACAGACAACCATTGTAAAAATGTTAGTTTATGTTTTTTATTATGTTTTCCCCCAAATAATATATAATGCTATTAGTTCTTATTGAGAACACTACCAAGGGTTACCCTATGACCCCTTTGTATCCTTTATTACCTTAGAGAGCCATTCCATTCCACTACTCTACACCAACTAGTCATAATAATGCAATTCCCAATCAATAAAACATAAAGAAATAAAAGATTCCAAGCTATGCAATAAAGGAGACAATGCGCTTAATTAGACTCACCAAAACGACATGTCACTTTAATAAAATTATAAGACAAATTAAGCGCATTGTCTCCTTTATTGCATAGCTTGGAATCTTAATTTGATTTTTGAACCACTTGAGCATATTGCACGCATATGCTCTCATTTTGTATTTTATATATACTTGACCTTGTTTGGTGGATTTTTTTATCTCTTGGGAGTCGGTGTTGAGACCACACTCCTGACTTTGTGAGTCATGCTTATGTTATCAAGACCATGTTCAAGTATCCTTACTCTTGGGTGAGCCCACTTGAGAGTTCCTCAATTTGTGAGTGGAGCTACAACCTTGTGTTCTTGGCTTGTTTTTATCCTTTTATTGTGCCTTGTTAATTGAATTCTCCTTATGCCTTTTTTGAGACCTTTTGTGTGATTTATTGGAATCTTAATTTTGATGCTTTTGATTTGATTTTGAAAGCGATCGATTAAGTCAAATTAATAGAATTATAAGACATGTTAAAAAAGGGGGCACATAGGCATAGACCATTTTTTAGTGTCCACATTTTGCCCCTCTTTGAGACAATGCGATTTTGAGCATTGTTTCAAAGGAAAAGATTAAAAAATTAAAATAATATAGAATAGAGTGCAACCACGTGAGGCACTAAAAAAATATAGAGAAGGCCAAGGTGGATTTGGGGATCCTGTTAAAATCAAAATACTGTTGCATGATTCAAATTTAGGCCCATATTTTGAGCTCATATGCAACTCTTAGGTCAAGAGCAACCCAATTCATCCCTAACCCACCCAGTAGCCCCATATCAACAAATACAAGCTCAAATTTGGGTTAGAGGTCTAATTTGATATGGAGATGCCCAAAATATGCATGAATTTGAGGTGTGGCATCAAGATAATATACATGGGTAAAAGCACAATCAGGTGTCACCTTTTAGGCTAACTTATCATCACAATTGAATTTTAGTATTTCTAACTAAAAATTAATTTTGGTCAAACATATGGTCTAGCTAGATTCATTCTAGCTAAGTTAGATACGGAATTTAACTTTTCTAATTGGAAATGTCTATTAAATGCATGTTTTATACCACTTTGGGTCCAATTACCATAAAAATAAAATTATTTCAGAAAAGTGGCATTTCAATAACTCCTAATCTTTTTAATGATATTTAAAAAAAATAAAAAAATACCCTTTTGTAGAGATCAGAGTCAAGAATATCCTCATATAGATTTTATAGTGTTCTAATTAGATATAGATTATTGTAATTGAAAAATATTGCAAGTAGGTATTTTAACAGTCAAGGAGATGTTGATTCGGAGAAAGAAAAAAATAGTAAATCATATTAAATAAATTTGAAAAATATATGATGCACTAGAGGAGAGAGTCCTCTTCAAGAATATATATTTCTTTTTTTGATTGTGATAGATTTGTTATGAAAAATATGTTGCGAGATGAAAACTATCGATTTTAGTGAGTTAGAATTTGAATTGTTATAAAAGAGAAAATATAGGTTGCAAACTAATTTTTATTTCTTCATGCACTATCTATATATATCATTTATGACATATTTTGAAATTAGGGGAAAAAAAATTATTTACATATAATTTTTTGTGGGAACTAGACCCATAATTTTTAGCATTTTTCAGCAATTGAAAAATTATCTTTAAAAATTAAAAAACATATAAATTCTTATTAATTTTTTTTATCAAAAATATTAATTATAAACTTCGTCCATTTTATCACATTTAATTAGTTTACATCATCTTTAAATTCCAAACATAAATGTCATTTTCATACTATTGAAGTTGAACAACTTTGATTTTGTTAGCCTTTTCCTTTGTAAAAGGGTGACAACTTATTGTGCTTTTACCCACATAAGGCCACACATGATAAAATAGGGCATATGTATGCCAATGGTGATTGAATGGATGCAATAATTAAAGGGGCACACTTATAACTAAAGGCCCATCTAGAGATTTAATGACATTGAATTAAGAAATGACTCATATTTAAAGATTTATTAATTAAATGCATAATGAAGTCTTATGATAAGTGAGCATGAAATCAAACACAAATTATAATCTATGATGCTACCACACCATCCTTGAATTCTTCATAGGTGTTGTGTTTGATACAAACTCTGTTGCCTCCCATTCTTAAACCAATAGCCAACATTGACACAAACTTAGTAAGCCCCAACCAAAATACACAATTTTTAGACCAACAAGTTGAGAGCATTAGAAAAGAGAACTAGGATAGAATTAAAAGATTGAGATTTATGCCTTAGTAATAAGAATTATTACTAGGCACCATCCCAATTAAATGTCAATTGTGTCAATTATGAGGAAGGAGAGCCATGCACCAACTATAAAAGTCACATCATTATTAATAAATAAGGCTTTTCGAAGAGAAGAATAAATAATAGAATGAATCCCAATGCGAATATAGTGGTACAAAAGTCATCATTACAATGGTGGCTTGACAAAGTGATTAGAAGCCAAGTTTGATTTAGTGTCATGCTGGTGGGCCAAGTATAATAATACCACTTATAATACTATGTTGCTAAAAAATAAATTGTTTGATTCATTTACTTAGATTCACTAAACTATGTCGAAGTCATGAAACCATCTCTCACAAATCTATTGTTAGCTTCATTCTATAGTTTTCATCATGATAAAATTATGCAAAATTGTTAAAACTCTCATTATGGCTCTCATTTGGTATGCATGGAAGCTTGAGCACATCTACAAGCATGGTGCCTTTGCTTTTAGTATTTTTAGGTTGTTACTTTCCTTCCATCCTTAGTTCAACAACCATTATGTGCAGGCTATTCAAACCATAAATGCTCAACTTTTTATCTTGCAAAGTACTTCTAGATTCAAATGTATGCATTTTATTTGATAACTTTTTATCTTTTTCTTTCTTATTTCTAAATAGTAAAACACATTTTCTTGTTAATTAAAATAACATAACTACTTATCTTATTTCATAGGCGCGAAGTATAATAATGCTATTAAATATTTTACCATTGAAGTAGGCAACCCTCAAGTAGAATGTTCTCACTTTCCTAGAATAATTTAAAATAATACAAAATCAACAACATCTAACCATAAACAACTTTTTATATTGTAATGCATGGTCATAAGAATGTCTACATATGCTTATCTTTTCCATACTCAATAACAAAGACTATTCCTTCTATTTGTGTCCTTGCATCCATCTACCCTCGTTTATGTGTTGTATATTACCACTAAAGTGAGACAACCCAAAAATCCCCACCACCCTTTGAAAAGCTTCTTTATGCTATTATTTCCCCTTCAAAAATTTTCCATTGCTCAAATGTAATTATGTTGTCATGACTTGCAAAATCTTATTATAATATATGTTACAAAGTTTACTTTTAATGCATTAGTGTGCCACTCCCACTTTCAAACAAATACAGTACTCTACCTCTACTTCACCCTACATTCTATTGAACGAAGTTTGAATAATTATCTAACATCGATTCTTGATCTCTTAGATTATTTAATGTTGTGAACATCATAAAATCTTTCATTCATTCTTTTTTAATTTAAAGAACCCAATTAAAAACACAAAACACAATGCAACACTTCCCACAATGTGATACATTTATTCCATAAATCACTTTCTAGAGTTAAACACTTCCAACATTCCTTAAATCCATTGTACCCCTTAACCCTTGAAATTATCTATATAGACATCAAGGGACTGTTTTTGATATTAAAAAGTAGCCAAACAAGGGGGCTGACCCTTACAACACTACAAGCCAAGGGCTATAAAGGAATCCACAACACTCAAACAAGGGTGTTGGCAATTACAAAGGAAGCCACAAACAACACATTGACAACAAGAAACTGTTGATAAGACATGTTTAAAATTTAATAATAAAATTAAATTTGAAAATACAATTATACTCTGATTTTTAATTTAATTATTAAATTCAAAAACTTGTCTTGTAACAGCCAGCTTCGCTCCAACCCTGCCAGGGCAGTTAGAATTCAGTTAGTCATTTCATATATAAAGAAGTTTTGGCTAACCTCCAACAGTCATCACTTCAATACATATTTACTTCATTTGCAATTCATCCGGGAAGTCAACAATAGTGGTGATGATAGGCTGAAAATACACCATGCACCCGTGGAAAGGTAGTATGTAGAGATAGTTAAAAATGGCGTCTCCAAAAACCCCTTGGGGAGACATTACAGAGGAGGAATACTACGCTAGGCAAGGCATAAGCGGTACTAAATCTAGGGTGAATAAGTTATTCTTAGGTCCAGATGTATAAAACAAACTTTAAAACACTTCAACAGATTCAGATCTGATAACCAAAACTACTCGGTGACTACTGAATGCATATCAGAAACATATAATAGTGTAGTCCACTATCCAATAGTATTTAACTTGCAAAACATAAAAATGTTCAAACCAAAATATTCACACAAGCATTAACACCAGGATTTATAGTGGAAACCCAATTTGGGAAAACCCACTTTGTAACATGTTACTGATATTTTCACTCTTCTGAAGTGAGCTCTGTGAAAAGCCAACCCTGCCAAAGGTTTACAAACACACTGTTAGGTGTGACCCGGTTAAAGGATTTTGACTGATACATTGGTTAGAAAGTAACAATAGTGTTTGATCTGAAAATATACAACTCACTTTGCAAATAATAGATCCAATTCTTACAAATATATGCTGGCTTACTAACTGTGATTCATTTCCATCTCCATCATTGATCTGCTTAGAAATCCCGTCAAGCAATCACAAATCCTTTTCCTTTAGCCTTTTCTGCTTATTCAGTCAATAACAATAACAACTCCAGCATCCCCTTGCATACCTTCTCAACCTCTCACTTAGGCTTCCTTAATACCTCTTCGATAGGTCGATCCAACTTTTGCTGCTTAATCTCCTCCGTAGATCTTAGGGTTAGGTCGGATTCATCAAATCCTTCCAACATTATGTTTTTCATCCATCCTTCTAGAAACATCTCAAATCTCTTGATGGAATTACAATAAAACACTTTACAGTGCATTAGATGCTTCCATACAATCAATAAATAAAGTCAATGCGATTTACATAATCCAAGAATTCAACTATGTCAACTAGGAATCTGAATTCTTCCTCAAATGTAAATTACTGACGCTCGGTCAATACTATGTTCAACTCCTCGGTCATCACTGGGTAGCCCAGTCACCACTGAAACTGTTTCCTTGGCTAATACTTTCTTCCTCGGTAATAAATTGATGTTCGGTCAACACTAAATTTACTCGGCATATACTAGCTTAGTCGACACTAACATCACTCGGCTTAATCTAGATTTCTTCACTTGTGCTCGGTTAAGCCTACTTGTTTAGTCTTACTTCTTACTTAGATAAGCAATACATTATCTTATCATTGTGCCATATTATCAAGTACCCATTGAAGTATCAAGATAACTCAACCTTTCCTTAGGTGCTATTGTTATCAACCTTGCCCTAATCCTTCTCATCAATCAAATAGATATAGTACTTTCTTAGATAGGAACAATCTTACTAGTTAAGGTTTGACATCAATGACAATACAATAATTGCTTCAATTGTAGTTTCCAACACATCCTTGAATTCTTCATAGGTGTTGTGTTTGATACAAACTCTGTTACCTCCCATTCTTAAACCAATAGCCAACATTGACACAAACTTAGTAAGCCCCAACCAAAATACACAATTTTTAGACCAACAAGTTGAGAGAATTAGAAAAGAGAACTAGGATAGAATTAAAAGATTGAGATTTATGCCTTAGTAATAAGAATTATTATTAGGCACCATCCCAATTAAATGCCAATTGTGTCAATTGTAAGGAAGGAAAGCCATGCACCAACTATAAAAGTCACATCATTATTAATAAATAAGGCTTTTCGAAGAGAAGAATAAATAATAGAATGAATCCCAATGCGAATATAGTGGTACAAAAGTCATTATTACAATGGTGGCTTGACAAAGTGATTAGAAGCCAAGTTTGATTTAGTGTCATGCTGGTGGGCCAAGTATAATAATACCACTTATAATACTATGTTGCTAAAAAATAAATTGTTTGATTCATTTACTTAGATTCACTAAACTATGTCGAAGTCATGAAACCATCTCTCACAAATCTATTGTTAGCTTCATTCTATAGTTTTCATCATGATAAAATTATGCAAAATTGTTAAAACTCTCATTATGGCTCTCATTTGGTATGCATGGAAGCTTGAGCACATCTGCAAGCATGGTGCCTTTGCTTTTAGTATTTTTAGGTTGTTACTTTCCTTCCATCCTTAGTCCAACAACCATTATGTGCAGGCTATTCAAACCATAAACGCTCAACTTTTTATCTTGCAAAGTACTTCTAGATTCAAATGTATGCATTTTATTTGATAACTTTTTATCTTTTTCTTTCCTTATTTCTAAATAGTAAAACACATTTTTTTGTTAATTAAAATAACATAACTACTTACCTTATTTCACTTATTTCATAGGCGCGAACTATAATAATGCTATTAAATATTTTACCATTGAAATATGCAACCGTCAAGTAGAATATTCTCACTTTCCAAGAATAATTTAAAATAATACAAAATCAACAACATCTAACCATAAACAACCTTTTATATTGTAATGCACGGTCATAAGAATGTCCTACATATGCTTATCTTTTCCATACTCAATAAGAAAGACTATTCCTTCTATTTGTGTCCTTCAATCCATCTACCCTCCTTTATGTGTTGGATATTACCACTAAAGTGAGACAACCCAAAAGTCCCCACCACCCTTTGAAAAGCTTCTTTATGCTATTATTTCCCTTTCAAAAATTTTCCATTGCTCAAATGTCATTATGTTGTCACGACTTGCAAAATCTTATTATAATATATGTTACAAAGTTTACTTTTAATGCATTAGTGTGCCACTCCCACTTTCAAACAAATACAGTACTCTTCCTCTACTTCATCCTACATTCTATTGAAAGAAGTTTGAATTATTATCTAGCTTCGATTCTTGATCTCTTAGATTATTTAATCTCATGAACAACACTACAAGCCAAGGGCTATAAAGGAATCCACAACACTCACACAAGGGTATGACAATTTTAAAATTTAATAATAAAATTAAATTTGAAAATACAATTATATTCTAATAAGACATGTTTAAAATATAATAATAAAATTAAATTTGAAAATACAATTATATTCTGGTTAAGCCGATAGGCTTCCCTTTTGGGGAAGCCTGTGTACGGCTACACCGGTTAATTCTCACGCATGTCGCGTTTGTCTCACACCGGCTGCCGGATTTCCATCGGAAGCGGACTCGCATGAAATGAGTAAACTTATTTTATAAAGTTACACCGTGAAAGAAGGGTTTCAAAATGTCGTGGCAACTCTGTTCTCTATCCATGCGACCTTTGTCTCCTTGCAAAACGTGCAACTTCATTTTTTCTCAAGTAAGCCCACGTTTTTCAGACCCGTGACAGCGCTCTGCATTTTCTCCTATGCGTACCGATTTGACAGTCAGAAAACAGACAGCCTGCAGGTATACGACATTAACAGATAGTATAATTTACTTAAGGTTGGAGTAATTAATTTTACTTAAGGTATAATGTTGAAAATGTATAATGTTTACTCAAGCTGTGAAAGAGTATAATGTTGAAAATGAAGATATTAGTTTCGAACAATCATTTAAGATTAAAAATATATATAACAACATTTGGGGTAATAATTTAAGATAAAAAAATATTTTTTTTTAGTTTTTTTTGGATGTTGACGATGAATCATATGTAGTGTGATACTTTATTTTATTTTCAACACTACTATAATATTATTAATTTATTTTTTATTTTTAATTTATGTTAAATAATAAATAAATATATTACAACTTAAATATATATTTACAAAATTTTAATAATAAGTTATTTATTAAAATTAATACTTATCTTATATAATATATATTTAAGTCATTTTAGGATATATATTATATGAAAATGTTAATATTATTATTATTTAACTTTTAAAAATATGAGAAAATAGTAAGTTTTTCATAAATATAATTATTTTTAAAATTATATATTTAATAACTTTTAATTTTATATATATATATATATATATATATATATATATATATATATATATATATATATATATATATATATATATATATATATATATTTCTATGTATCTTAATAAAACATATAATCTATTATTAAAATATATAAATATATAAGTTCAAAATATATTTATTAAAAAAATATTATTATTTGCTTATATTTTTTTTAAAAAGTTACATAATGGCACTATTTAAATATTTTTTAAACATATATTTTACAAATCTTAAATTATATAATATAATATAAATATTATTAAAATAAGTAAAATTTGATAAAAGATCTATAAAATTTAAACATTTAAATATTATTTAAAAAACTAAATACATAATTTACTACTCTATATTTTATTTATTATTATTGTAATATATATAGTTAAATACTCATATTAAACTTATTTAATTTATTATCTCATTTAAAATCTTCAACAAGTGTTATATCTTATAATTATTTATATTAAATTTGATGTCATTAATTAATTAAATTAAGACATTAAATTTTGAGTAGTTAATATATTATATACATATAAATAATACTTAATTTTAATTAATAGTAACTTTTGTTTAGTAAAGTTTCTAAAATGTATCCTCTTTATCTTCAAAATATATTTCTTATAGTAATTATGAATTATATATTTCTAATTTTTTAAAAACATTGAACACTTATTGCCAGAACCATGCACCAACAAAAAATCACTTTGGCAATTTGCAAGTGAAATGTTTGATTAAAATTTATATGCTTCTCACTTACTATCAATATTGAGAGAAACAAATTCTTACGGTAAAAGAATTGTAAGAAATAAAATATTATTCTTTTATCAATTTTAATGATATCATAAAGAATGCATGCAATTTGAAAATATCAAAAAAAGTTATGATCAAATGAGGAAGATAAATGGAATGTTTGTCTGTTTGGGTAATCCATTCTTTTGGGTTATCTTCCAATGCAACTGCACTATTTTTCACACTTCCTTTTAATATGTAAACCTTTAATTATGCTTGCTTTCACATCAAATACCTATCGGCACCTTCTTATGCTTGCTTATCCCTTGCACCTTCTTTCGGTGCAAGTGGTAGTTTTTAATTTAATTATTAAATTTTGTAACAGCCAGCTCCAACCCTGCCGGGGCAGTTAGAATTCAGTTAGCCTTTTCATATATAAAGAAGTTTCGGCTAACCTCTGACAGTCATCACTTCATTACGTATTTGCTTCGTTTGCAATTCGTCCGGGAAGTCAACAATGGTGGCGACGACAGGCTGAAAATACACAATGCGCCCGTGGAAAGGTAGTATGTAGAGATAGTTAAAAATGGCGTCTCCAAAAACCCCTTGGGAAGACATTACAGAGGAGGAATACTACGCCAGGCAAGGCATAAGCGGTACTAAATCCAGGTTCGAATCTCCGCGAGGCATTTCTCTCTTCACACGAACATGGGCTCCGCTAAAGGGCTCTCCCAGTGCCATAATATGCATGATCCACGGCTATGGCAACGACATCAGCTGGACATTCCAGAACAACGCCATTTTCTTCGCGCAAATGGGCTGTGCAGCCGCAGCCATCGATCTCCCTGGTCACGGCCAATCCGATGGCCTCAAAGGTTTTGTCCCCAATGTTGATCACGTGGTCGACGACTGCATTGCGTATTTTGATTCCATTTACGTAGACCTGAATGTTCCGAGATTTCTATTTGGCGAATCCATGGGTGCTGCCATTTGCCTTCTCATTCATTTAGCCCAACCTCGGGCAAATTGGAGCGGTGCGATTTTGGTGGCGCCTATGTGTAAAATCTCCGACAATGTGAGGCCATCTTGGCCTGTCGCCACTTTCCTTACTTTTTTAGCCACGCTTATGCCCACTCTGCCAATTGTTCCTACTGAAGATTTGGTCGAAAAGGCCGTCAAAGTTCCCGAGAAGAGAATTCTAGGTAGAACCAATCCTCACAGGTGTGGGCTATTTCTGGTTAATTGCTTTACTTTTTAGGAAATAAATTGTTTTTAAATGAATGAAAGATCCATTCTATAGAAATCCTCACCCAATAAACACTATTTACTACAGACCTGAATTTTTTGAAGGCACACGATTCCCCTAGTGGCGATTTGCCTGGCATCTGAAGAGGATTCCATTCTTAAATGTGGTCTCTCGGGAGCATCTGGATGAACTTAAATTGGCAGTTACCCTTTACGCACTTTTATTCGAGGTTTTTCTTGTGGATTTGGCTTGGGTGAATTAAAATTGGTAGCCCTTATTGACCGTTTTATTCGTAATTTTTTTCGGCAATTACATTCTTCAATGTGGAAATATCTGAGAAAGGTCATTCATAGAAGCATTTACCGGGAATAAAACAGTATTAACTCCACCTCCCTGCCACTGGGTCAACTGGCACCTCTCTGGTCTGATCAATCCTGGCTGAAAAAACGTTATTAACTGCAGCGCCCTGCCATGGGCCAACTGGCACATCTTTGGTCCGTCCAAAACCTGGCTTTTTAAAAAAACGCGAATTTTGAAGTTCTCGAAAGGAAAAATCTGTCGCTTTTACGGTTATGGTTCAATCTGGCATTTTCACGTTTTAATCCCGTGTATTTTTTGTTAGCAAAATGCTACCAGAGGGATTTTTAAATCCGTGTATTTGAATTCCATTTTACAGATGAATTTATTTTTTGTTCTTATTGTACGCAATCCCCCTGGTGATCCAAATTTTAACTGTGGTCTCCCCCGAACATCTGGGCAATTGGAATTGATGGTTTAGCTTTTACGCACTTCACTCTGGGCAGGTTTTTTTATTTGATTTGATTTCGCCTTTTTTTAATGGAAATTACATTCTTCATTTCAAATTCTTTCAGAAACTGTTAAGTTTTGCAGAAGTGGATCTAAACGAGGGCTTACAAAAAACATATCTAGGTTCAAGTAAACCAGTAGAATATGATTTTGTTTATTTTTGATGATATATTAGGGAATGTGATTCAAAAGGTCAATGAAATTAAGCACAAACTGTTTTTAACCAGAAAATCTCTTACTCATTGTCAAACATTTATGAAAATCTCATATTTCTCTGTAAAACGTGTTTGAAAATGTGTAATAATTTAAAATAGTTTTGTAATATTCCTAATTTTAAGATCGAAAGTGAAAACTGTTAAAGTGATATATAAATAATAAAATACTTAGTATATTACCTTACTTTTTGCATCCAATAAATAGGATATACTTTCCATATATGTATTAGTAAGTATGACCTACATAATCCCCTGTGAATGGGGTAGTTAATAATGCTCTGAATGGTTAGCTGTTTCATGCAACCTGCCTCTTGAAGGCTTTAAAAAATTGAATTCCATGGTGCTTCTGGAGGAAACCTGGACTCAACAAGAGCAAGTGCTGTGGTGTGCTCTCCTTTAGACTTATTCCTACGTGGTGATTCCTTCTTTCTAGGAGCTAAAATAAATAACAATGAAAAAGCACTGGTAGTGCTGGAGATCCAGATGCCCTTTGCATTGGGTTGTAAAAAGCTGATTGCTCAAGTGGATTCCCAGGTTGTTATTGGTGGTCTCGTCAAAAACTCTTTGAAGTTTTGGAGGCTCAACACTGTCTTTGCCAAATTTGTATTTGCACATTGTTTCAGGAAATGCAACTGGGTGGCAGATTGTCTGGCCAATGCTGACATCAATTAGTTCCTCCTTTCAACAAAATTCAGTAATCTCTTGGAGGATTGGAAGAATCTCTCCATTCTGCTTCTTGCAAGCATTCTTGAGTCTGCAAAAAGTGATTTCTTCCAGTTTCTGCATCCCTTCCACTTTGAACTATGTGGAATTTAGTTAATTTGAAAGCATTGCTATGCTTATGAATGGGAAACTCCCGCATGCTCTAATTATTGCTCTTAATAACATTTTTTTACTTTTTCTCCTCGCACTCTTTCAATTGTGGGAATTGCTGCTTGAAGCGGTTTGCTTGCCCCTTGTGCAGTGTGATTGTAGCCAGGCAGTTTTTATGAGGCAGTCGAGAGTACACCTAGGATGCCCACTGCTCTGGGGATTCACCCAATGTTGAGGTTGTTTTGGATCATTATCTGCATAGAACCTTTATAATTCTTGATGTTGCCACATTAAAATTCATTGAGGAAATCTTGGTCATTGATGGCTGAGAAATACAGGAGCTCTTTGCATTTGAGTCTCTATTGTGGAAGATTTAATCAAAAAATTAGGGTATCAGGACGCTAGATTCAGAGACTTAAGAAATAGAAAATCGGTTGCATTCTGCTTGGTGAGAGCAATGCTTTCCTCTTTGAGAATTCAGAGGGAGTGGATGATCAATTGAATGATGAGCGACAGCATGCTGGTGGAGTTGGCAGATTTGTGAAGGGACTTTCATTCCATATTGAGGGAGCACACTGAACTGGCCACTTGCAGGATTTGGCTATGTACTTGGATGGTCAGTGTGTCATTTTTTGCAATGGATGCTTGGAGATGTCAAGTTTGTCAATCCTGCCTGCAGTTTCCAAGGATGCAGTTTTGCTAAGAGACAATCCTACCTTGAGCCAGGAGTTCAAGTGGCAACCAAAGAGCACATGGCTGTGGATCTGGATCCATCAGATTGTTAATTTGAATTTTTTCTAGGATGTTGTTGGTGAAAGTGTTGACATTGAGGCTGTGATTGGTTTTTACTTTTTTGTTTGCACCATGGGTTGCACCTTGCACATGACCAGTTGGTTTGGTGCCATAGTCATGATGGTATTTGTTTTAGCCTTCCTGTTTTTTGTTGTCTCTGGATTTTCTGGCTTCTTAAATATTTGCACTCATGACTTTCAAGGGAGAGGCCCCCTATAGAATCCTCATTCTACTTGTGAGGAAAAAACTATGATGCACATAATTGTTTCAAGATTTGCCAAAATATACATGTGTAATAAATAATTAGATTAGCAATAAATCCTATAATTTTCCAAATGCTTATTATTTTTTGACTGAAGATATACTTACTGTTTGCTGCTCTTAAGATACAATTTATTCCTTTGAATTTTCTGAAGTAACTTCCCAAGCTGTAAATAATGCAGCCTACATTTGAGCAGCAGCAGGCTTGATCATTTTTAAGTCTGTGTTATCAATTCATCACACTGAAGGCCTGGATCAGGGCCCAGTTTAAACCCAGTCCAGGTTCCAGGTTGACCTGCCTGTGGATACTCATAGGGTGTGGGCATAAGGGATCAGATCTGCCGTGGATGAACTGGGGTGAGTCCTGCACGAACTTACAGGAAAGATGTAAATTTTCTATTCATTTTTTGAGTGGCCTAGTACAACAGCTAATGTATGGTGCAACCCTCTACTCTTATTTGCCCATGATTATGCTGCAACATGAACAGAAACACAGTCGTTTGCTAAAAAAGATGCCTTCTGGAGTGACAGCTTTGAAGTAACACTTAATTTTCCAGACCTTAATCACCTTTCACTGAGACACAAACTGATTGTTTTAAAATGGGCTGCAAAGCAGATGTAATTTCTGCAACTTTTCAAGAAGTTACACACCTTTGAAACCCTTGGAACTAGCTGTGAAGGAAGAAAAGACTCCACCAACACATTGCCCAAGTATCTTATTCTTCTATGAAGCATCCTACTATACACACGCTTTTCCGCACACATTCTCCAAACTAATTAATTCAAGTGCTTTATTCATCAACTTGCAGTCTTGAAACCTAAAATGCCTTCTTCTTTATGGATGCCACACATTTTATCAGATTACAAGATTATATTTTCTCAATTCCCCTATTGCACTCCACTAGGTGTGTTGCAGATACAAGATTGCCTTCACAACTTTGAGGAGTGTGGAAGATTGAATCAAGTAAATCAGGGTCACAGATAGAGCTGCTTTGATGAGAGTGATCTTAATAAAGTAATCAATGTTATTAATGGTCATTTAGGATTTGTTTTATTAGGTAATTTCTATTTTCTCTGTTAGATAACTTAGAATCTTTCCTGTTAGTTATTTAGAATGTTTCTATTTTCTTTCTTTTTTATTTCTCTATATAAGGAGATTGTCTCCATTTGTAATTGCTCAATTATGAATAATGAAATATCATAACATGGTATCAGAGCGGGATGAGGGGTTTTAAGTTTTTGATCAATTTGGACTCTTTTGAAGCTCGAGTTTGCCTCGTTTGTGCATAAGAAAGTGGGAGGGATGGCGTCATTGACCAACATCATGTTGGAGGGCAATCAATGGTTCAACGACAAGAACTACCATACTTGGAAGGAAATTATGCTCTCAATTTTTGAGTGCTGGAGCCTAGATCAGATTATTCTAGGTATGTATACTCGTCCCACAGTGGCAGGCAAAGACTAAGACAAGTTTGATGAATGTAATCGAGAAGGGGTTATGTTGCTGAAGTTATCAATCACTGACGAAATACTTCCAGAAGTGCCATCTAGCAAGACTGTTGCGGAGATTTGGGTGCACTTGAAAAGTCACCATGAAATGTCAGATAAAAGCTGAGCTCTCTTTTCGAAGAATTTGATGTTTTCCCTTATAATGGATGAGAAGATGTCTTTGCAGGAACATCTCATGAAGATCAAGGATATACGCGATCAACTAGAGGCCATTAGTTGCAAGATGGAAGAGGACATGGTCAGTGTGGAACAAACATTGAAGAGTCTACCATGGTCATACAAACACTTTATTGAGATGCTTAACATTACGTCCACTAATGTTGACTTGGAATTTGATGAGTTGTGTAATAAGGTATTGTAGCAAGCTAGGTTGAGACAACAGTTAGGTAGCGCCAGTGACATGGTCAGTTCAAAACAAACATGTACTGCCACAAAAAAGGCAAACACATGATCATTGAGTGGAAAGGATAGTGCACATTTGAGGAGGGTTACAAGAAGAATATCGCTTGTCACTCTTGTGGGAAGCTTGGTCATATCCAGAGGTTTTGTAGAAAGTGTTTAGTTGATTAGAAGACTAACCAAGGAGAGCCTTAGCAGCAGGCTCATGTAGCAGAGCCTTCTATTCGTTCATGGCCAAATGACTTGAAAGTTGTCTTTTGTAAGGGCAGTTAATAAAATGACCATTAAGGGAGGGTAATAAAGTAATTAATGTTATATTAATGGTTATTTAGGAATATTTAGTTTGAGTATTAGTTTCTGGATTCAATTGTGTAGAAACTAATACTCATAGTAATATGGATTGTGGAAATCTAATGGATCTAATATTTAGTTTATCAGGTAATTTCTATTTTCTCAGTTAGATATCTTAGAATCTTTCCTATTAGTTATTTAGAAAGTTTCTATTTTCTTTCTTTGTTATTTCTCTATATAAGGAGACTACATCTCCATTTGTAATCACTCAATTATGAATAATGAAGGAAAGCCATCTTCCCTTCCACATCATTAGGTTGCTTATGGTCTAGATCCTACCACCACTACCTTCCATTCCTAAGAATAAATATTTACATTTTAATATAATATTTTTAAATCTAAAATAATATTTTAAATTTAATAATCTATATTTAAGAATTTAATTTCTATTTTTAGGCTAATCTATATATGTATTTATGATTTTTATATATTCTTTTATATGTATTATGTACAAACCTATTCCCATTTTTTATAGCCAAATCTATGTACCAAACCTCTGTACCCATGCCTGGAGCTCATAGCTTAACTTTTAGCCCTTTCACACACTTGCATAAACTACTGCAAATCATTGTATATCAAAAACACAATTTTCAACGCATCAGTTTGCTTAAGCTCTAGATCCTACCACCACTACCTTCCATTTCTCAGAATAAATATTTACATTTTAATATAATATTTTAAATTTTAATAATCTATATTTAAGAATTTAATTTCTATTTTTAGGCTAATCTATATATGTATTTATGATTTTTATATATTTTTTTATATGTATTATGGACAAACCTAATCCCATTTTTTATAGCCAAATCTATGTACCAAACCTCTGTACCCATGCCTGAGCTCATAGCTTAATTTTTAGCCCTTTCACACACTTGCATAAACTACTGCAAATCATTGTATATCAAAAACACAATTTTCTAACTCTTGCTAAGTAAAATATTTCTGTCAGGAAAAGGAATCCAGAACTGGAACTCCTTTAGCTGAAGCCATTCTGCTAGTGATATTATTTGAATCTGCCTGCGGAACATTTTCAAATTGGTACTATATGACTGATGCCATGGATTTTACTGGTGAATGGTCACATTCTGTTGTAATATTTTAGTTAGCTATTTTCTATGTTCACATATTATGAGTGATCAATCTTTGATTGCTATTTTCTTTTATAGTCCACTGAAGATTTACTATATGCTTCTTCTATTGACTCGAGTTACCTGACCTTTTATGGATACATTAACCCACCTTTACATGGTCATTTATAGATGTAAATATTATAAGAGATTTTCTGTTTGTCAAATGTGGAATGATCACTAACATTTTATTATACCCAAGAACTCATTCCATCATTTTGTTGATTATCACAAGTTGGCAAGCACAGGGAGCTTTTTCTGTTCACTTTTAGTTACCTGAATTTGACAGATGCATTAAACTATATCGAATATTTGGTCATTTGTGGATGTGAATATTCTTTCTTTTCTGATAGTTAATAGCTGATGACCATTAAAATTTTATCATATAATGAAGAATGCCACAGCTTATTCCCTCAGTTTGTTGATTATCACGGTTGACATGAACAGGATCATGTCTAGCCCCCATATTTTTTCCATTAATGTTGGATGTTGTTTTCTTAAAACTTCAGGTGCCAAGTTTTTTTATATTGAAGATGATATACAAAAAATACAATACAAGTCTGGTCTGCTCGTATAAAACTAAGACAGCATATCAAAAATCACTGCTCAACTACCCCCCAAAACTAATCATATCACCATAATCAAGGAGTTTATGATAGAGTACATCAAATTGAATGTTTTATCCAAAACAGAACAAGAAACATCCACACAGAGTCATCCTAATCCCATGACCAAGTAGTTCCATATCTCAAAGTAGGGTTTCTTAATTGACTGTTATGGAAATTTTATCAAGAATTTCCACATTTGAGTCTAGAGCAATAAAAACTCTTGCATTTAAATGTGGGGGTGTAACTCGAGATTCTTGATTTTGCAGAACATGTTCCATGGGTTTTAGAATTTGAGGCAGAAAGCCCCAAAACTCCGATGGGAGTTTTATTACACAGGTAATTTGGTAAAATATTCAATGATTTAATGAATGAGCAAGATGCTCATTTATAGTTTACAAAGACAATGTTTCTATATGAAACAATCATTGTTATTAGAAATATTCTAATAACAAAAGAATATTTAAAATATTAGAAACATTCTAATATTTACATGATTTACAATATTGACCATTAAAATAATAATAACTAGACTATTATGGAGATATTATTTTGATACCCTCCCTTAATGGTCAATCTGTCTACTACACCAAAGATCCCCTTGAACTTAACAAACTTCTCTGGAAGTAGGGACTTGGTGAGAATATCTGCACTTTGGTCCTGTAGGAACATATTGCAAATCTACAAATCCATCTTCAACCAGCTGGCGGATGAAGTGACAATGAAGGTCAATATGCTTGGTTCGCTCATGGATGACTGGATTTTTGGTGAGTTTGAGCACCCCTTGGTTGTTGCAAAAGAGGGGTGAAGGGCCTGCTTGAGACATTTGGATGTCTGAAAGCATCCTTCGAAGCCAAACCGCCTCACAAGCTGCTTGGATTGTTCCTCGATATTCAGCTTCTGCTAAGGAAAGAGATACCACCTGCTGCTTCTTACTGGTCCAAGTGATAGCACCTATGCCCAAATTGAAGACATACTCGGAAGTGAACTTTCTGTCACCAATAGAGCCTCCCTAATCCAAATCTGTGTATCTGATGAGTTTGGGGTCTTTTGGTTGGTCTTTTGGTTCATCCATAGAGGATACCAAAGTATGAAGTGCCTTGAACATTGTGTAGGATACACTTTGCTGCAGCACAATGCTCTGAAGTAGGAGCTGTCATGAAGCGTGATATGTAACTCACTAAAAAGCTTAGATCAAGTCTAGTGGTGGTGAGATAGATTAAACTGCCGACTAGGTGCTTGAATGCGGATTCATTCTCAACTAGAGAACCAGATTTGGTTGGCAACTTTAGGCCAAATTCCATAGGTGTTTACAGTCTTGCATTCTGAATTTATCTAGCAAAGCCCGTTTATAGAGAGAGATGCCATGAGCTGCTGCCAAACCTCGACACCTAGGTAGTAGTGTAGAAGCCCAAGGTCGGTCATGTCAAAAGATTGGCATAAATTTTGTTTGATTCCTTCAATCAAAGATGTCAAACTAGAAGATTGATGTCACTGCCAGTAGTCTGGACATATAGGGCCCGTTTGGGTGCCGGAATACCAAATGCCAATTCCAGTCAATTCTGGAAGATGCTGCAATTCTAGAAGATACAAATCCTGAAAATGATTTCTGGATTATGGGCTGACCCGTTTGGTTCACCCGGAAGATGACTAAGAAGATGCATAAGGAATTTTAATTCTTTATTTTAATTTCTTTAAATATGGTGTATATGTTTGTATATACACACACATACATGTGTGTATATATACACATGCACACATGTGTATATATACACACATACACACATGTGTGTGTATACACACACATACACACATACACATACATGTATACACACACACATATACACACACTTGTATTTATATATACACACATGTATACACATATACACACGTGTATATATACATAAATACACACATGTGTGTGTATATACATATACACACATTTTTGTATATATACACACACATACACGTGTGTATATATACACATATGTATATAGACACATGTGTATATATACATACATGTATATATACATACATGTATATATACACACATGTATATATATATATCCTTATAGCAATATAATATACATCCTTATAGTCACGGATCCCATGAAATATTAAATTTGGTTTTATAAAAATCAGAATTGGAATTTGAAATTCCAATTCCACCTATTTGAGTGGAAGATGAAATGCCCATTTTGGGGGTAAAATTGGAATTTCGAAATTCCAATTCCAATTTTTTGGATGGGCACAAACATGGAATTGATATTATCTGGAAATCTAATTCCGGAATATCCAGTCTAATTCCAGCACCCAAACGGGCCCATAGATTTGAGTCTGAAGGACTCCTCTGGAAATCTTGATCTGTGAGGTGCTTATCAATTTTCATGTACCATGTTTGAGGAGCCTGTTTTAGGCCATAGAGTTCTTTTACTAGTTTGAGTACCTGGTGTTCTTTACCAGCAACCTTGAATCCAGGAGGTTGCATCATGTAAACCTCTTCCTATAACTCACCATTTAGGAAGGCACTCTTCATGTCCATTTGATGGACCTTCCAACCACACTGAGCTGCCATGGCTAGGAGTAATTTAATGGTGCTCATCTTTGCCATTGAAGCAAAGTTCTTCTCATAATCATTTCCTTCATGCTAAGAGAAGCCATTGACAACAAGACAAGCCTTGTACTTATCTAAAGTATCATCAACCTTGCATTTGACTTTGTAGACCCATTTATATCCGATGGGTTTGTTCCCTGAAGGAAGATCTAACAGAACCCTAGTGTTATTTTTCAACAGACTATGATGCTCATTTTTCATAGCTTTTTCCCATTTAGGTTTCCCTTTCGCCTGTGTGTATGTTTGAGGCTCATACACACTGTGAATGTTGGCCATGAGAGAAAAATTGATAGAATCGGAAGGTTTTCTCTTCTTTCGAGAAGTCCGACCCTCGATGAGCTCATCATCATGAAGATCGCCAATCGTCTTAGCCCACCATTTAGGTCAAAGAGTAGAAGTGCCAACATCAGTAGCAGGAGGTGCAACAAGATTAGGTTCATCAAATAGATTAGATGAATCTTAAGGAAAATCAGGTGTTGTAGTTGCATGTCGGGGTGATTTTGCAGAAGAAGGAACTAGTGGAGATGTAGGAATAGGAATAGCTAGAGTCTTCCTAGTTGGAGCCCTCTCATTAGGTGGACCTAATGGAAGACAGACACCCAAGTCTTGAGCCTTGAGAGACTGATCCTCTGAATCCATAATTGGAGGAGAGAGTTAAAATGGCCCTTGTTCCTCGTCAAATACTACATCACGATTGAAGATGAGACAATTAGTCTTGATGTCAACAAGTTGGTAGGCTTTGTGATTATCACTATTGCCGGTTAGCATGAATTGCATCCAACTTGGTGTGTTTAGCATCAGGGATCCAAACTAAAGCAGTGGAGCCAAAAGCTTTAAGATGACTAATTTTGGGCTTAGGTCTTGACTAGGCCGCTTGTAGAGTCTATTTCTTGAAAGCCACTGTAGGAGAGCGATAGACAATAGTGTGGATTGCTTCAGCCTTAAATTTCTTTGGAACACTCTTGTGTTCAAGCATAAACCAGGCCATTTCGGTGATCATGTGGTTTCTATGCTCAACGACACCGTTTTACTAAAGGGTGTAGGGTGTTGTATGCCATGTTGCTCACAGAAATGGGAAAAGGCAAAGGAACGAAATTCTCCCCCATTGTCAATTCTAAGAGTAACAATATGTTGACCAAACTCTTTTTCTACAAATGCTTTGAATTTTTAAAATAAAACAAACACCTCTGATTTTTGATGAAGGAAATACACCCACATTTTTTGACTGAAATCATCAACAAAAGGTTATAAATACTTGGATCCAGTAACAAGAGTAGCCATAGGTTCACAGGTATCAACATGGACTAGTTGTAATACCTTAGAAGCTCTCCAGGAATTGCCATCAGAAAATGGAGTGCGATGCTGCTTCCCAACCTAACACGCTCTGCAAACTCAGGTTCTAGGTCTGAATCTTCGACAATCCAATGACAAGATCTTCCCAAACAAGCTGAGAAAGATAGTACACATTTAAGTGCCCATACCGCTGATGCCAGAGTATACTAACAGAGGAGCATTGGGCTACCATAGCAAGCTCCTGAGAATCTCCAAAGTCAACAAGTCTAAATAGACCATGATCCTCAAGACCCATGGCAACTGTAGTTTGAGTCTCCCGATCAATGATATTGCATTGATGTGAACTGAAAGTCACGTCTAGCCAAGGAGAGTGTTTCGAAATTCGATTGATTGAGAGAAGGTTGAGTTCCATTCTTGGAATATATTACACATCAAGGAAAATCAATTTCCTCTCTCTAGATTGAATTTGTATATTGCCCTTTCCGATAACGGTGTACTCTTCCCCTCCAAAAATAATTGAATCTGGGAATGGTTGAAAATTTGTGAACCAATCCCGGTGATGAGTGAAGTGGTGGGAGGTACCTGAATCAATATACCAGGGAGAAGATTTTACATAGTCTGTAGGTCTTTTAGCCATGAAGGCGTAAAAGGCAGACTCACCCTGCTCAATATGCTTTGCAACATGTGCCTTAGGTTGTGAACCAAATTGCTTGGCTTGAGCAGCTAAGCGTTTACGACACTCCAACTTCATATGACCAAACTTATGGCAGTAGTTGCACTAAATATTTTTCTTCTTCGGACCTTTTGATGATTGAGTAGAGTGATTTTGCTAAGAAGACTGAGAAAATTGAGAGTTGCCTGTATCCTTATGAAAGGAGTTAGCTGAGAAAGCTTGTGTGTACGAAGATGAACTGGTACTATTGCTGAATTGTTGTTTCCAGTGATCTTGCTGTAAAAGCATTATGCAAAGATCAGAAAATGATATATCAACATGAGTGGAAGCAATGTTGAGAGTGTCAACAAAGTGCTCATAGGAAGATGGTAGACTCTTTAGGGTGATCACCACCATGTCTTCTTCCATTTTGCATCTAGTGGCTTCCAACTGATCTCAAATGTCCTTGATTTTATTGAGATGATCTTGTAGGGACACCTGTTCATCCATCATGATTGTAAAGAGCATGTTCTTTAAGAAGATCGCTCGACTTTTATTAGAGGTTTCATGCAAACCATTTAGATGGCTCCAAATTTTTGCAGCTGCTTTGCTAGAAGGAACCTGCGGTAGCTGATCATCAGTGCCAAAAAGTTTAATGAGCATAACAACTTCTCGATTTTGCTCATTAAATTTATCTTGCTCCTTGCCTTCATCCGTAGGACGATCGGTCTTACCCAAAACAATTTTATCAAGACATCTATATTCAAAGATTGTCATCATACGCTATTTCCAAATATTGTAGTTTGTTTCGTTGAATTTATGACTCCCCTCAAGCATAATATTCGTTAGAGATGCCATTGTAGAAAATTGAAGGTCAAAGGTGTTTGGCCGAATGGCGACACAAATATTGAGGCAGAATAAGATCAATATGAAAAAAATACATTTTGAACAAGACTGAGGCAAAAAATAGGTACTAATATTGAGGCTAAACAACAAATTTTTGGGCATGGATCCCAATGCAAGAATTTTGACAAACCCAAATTGTTTTGAGAGACCCAGAAAAGCTCTTGGAAAACCCACCAAGATTATGCAAGCAAAAATTAAATTTGACTAAAATATTAGAGGTTTTTGAAGAAACCCTAGCCGGTTGTAAAGGTCTACAAATTGTGCAAAAAAATCTCAGCTGGAGGTATGAGCCATGTAAAAACAGCTTTTGTAAAGAACCAACGACTTTAAAAAAATTGGTTGTGCCTGCAAGAAAATGGGCCACAGATGAAAAATATGTATGTCAATTGTAGAGAATCTTGTTAGAGGAAAAAAGACGCAGGCAATCAAAGAAGACATGCCCTAAAAAAGGTGTAGATGTTGCACGAAACTGGAAACAGGCGTAGAAAAACGCGATGAGCAATAATTGTTGAAAATGACCAAAGAAAAACATGTCGTGACTTGCAGAGAAATCACCTAGAAAGGGTTGCAGGTGAATATTGGAGCCATTTGCAGAGGAAACGATGATGGTTCAAACCAGATAAGGGACCATGAACAGAAAATGTGAAAACACGTTGAGATGCAAAAGAATGACCAAGAGAAAATGGTTGTGGAGGAAGAGTCGACCATATATTTGGTCAAGGAGTGGCGGGTTTGCGAGTCTTAATAGGGAGCCATGAATACTGAAAAACAAGCCACAAATTTATGCAAAAAAACCCTAATTGCAAGCAGGAGAGCCCATGAGTTGCAAAAGAAGAATTTCAAAAATTTAAAGACCAATAATTTCATAAAGAAATTATAAATTTTTTAAACAAAATTCAACTTAGCTCTAATACCATAGTACATAGGTAATTTGGTAAAATATTCAATGATTTAATGAATGAGCAAGATGCTCATTTGTAGTTTACAAAGATGATGTTTCTATTACGAAACAATCGTTGCTATTAGAATGTCAAAACAATCGTTGTTATTAGAAACATTCTAATAATGAAAGAATATTTACAATATAGAAACATTCTAAAATTTACATAATTTAAATATTGACCATTAAAATAATAATAAACAAGATATTACGGAGATATTATTCTAATAAGTTTTCTAATTTTCATCTAATTTGGTGATGCCCTAGCCAGAGTTTGGTCTAGGCTACCTTTAGGGGACCAAGGAAATGCCCTAAACATGGCTTGCCCAACGTTCCAAAATCCTTTCTTAAGAACTTTTTCTTGCATGTGATGGTTTTTAAAAATAACCATATACAGTCCTTTCTGCATCATCCGACATAAAATGACACATATTCCTAACTTTTTGCCCCAAACATTGGCAATCCATTCATCAAAAAATTTCCTTGATGGTAATGAAGTGATATCCATACACACAAAGAAAACTGCAACATTTCTAAGTCTATTTTAGTCATTCCTAATAGCTTTCAACATATCTTCATTTGGAGACAAGGAAAGAACTTTTGGTCTGGACAAAGGCACCTTACCCTCTTTTCCTTGAGAAGTGTCTTCAGTGGGGAGGTTGCCTCCATCTCCCACTCCATTGGCTCCGTGTTCCATTAATCCTCTGGACTCCATTGAATCGAGAGTAACGATTCCTCCATTAAAACACGTGAGGGAGGGCACTCAGTCTTCGTCTCGTGTGCAACCAAAGCTGTTCTACAAGAAGGTTTTTGATTATTACCTTTCAAGTGGTCACCGTTTTTTTCACTTCTATTTACATTAATGTCTTCCTTTACTCCACCCTGGTCTACATTAATATCCCCCATCACACTTGCTTATGGGTGTCTCCTCAAATTGGTCTGACACTATGAAATAAATGCAACCAAGGCCCAGCAACACAAATGCTTGAAGGTTTCGGGGAGCACACCTATGAAGAACCCAGGCTGGCTCTTCTCAACTACTAATTTGAATTTATAATTTTTGCAAACCCTTTGCTCAGAAACTTTTAATTTGCAATTAAATTCAACTTCCACAAATTCAAAATAATCCAACCAAGACAAAATGACATTCTTTAATAATTTAATTGATTCTCTTTTCTCATTACAAACATAATATATAAGCATTTCAATTAATATTAAAAATTCAAAGGCACCTGGCAATCCGAAAATGCTTGTAATTTTGTAATGTCTTTCATAAAAACATACCACAATTCTCTACCACCTAAACTCCAGTCTGAACATTCATGGCAAGATGTAATATCATGAGGTTAGCTTGCTGTGTTGATGGTTTCAGCAGAAGTATTAATTTGACCTTGTTTTCCAGTCACGTGAGCAAACAATGAAGCTCCTCAAATTCCCAATTAAAAAACGCAGCCATGTAATTAACGTGGGTTTCCAGATTTTGTGAATTCAATCTCAATATAATTAATTTAGCATCTGCAAGAAGATCTCTGCCAATCTCTCAATCAATTATTAAACCTCAGCCATGAAACAATTCAGAATCCTTAAGAACAAATGATTCGCCTGTAGAAATAACTTCACCAAAAACCCGAACACCAATTTATTAATTGCAGCATCAGCAATTAATTAAAAACAGATTTCCCAATAAAAACAACCTCAGCAAATTCGAATGGAATTACCAAATGAAGAAATACAAAACTCCTCCAAACAATTTCAGAACTCCAGCAGGAAGACAAATCAAACCCCAGAATGAATAAATTGATTTGCCTGCAGAACAAACATCTCATAAACCCAGTATACATCAGCAGTGGATTTAATTTAGAATCAGTAGCCGCAAAATTCACCACCAATTTGTGATGGCTCAAATTGCCAGAAGAGGAATCAGTCCTCAAACCCTAGCCGGTTTCTCACAGCCAAGAGACTTAATAAATTTTATCAAATCAACAATGAAATGAATGAAAGTGCTTTTTCGAGTAGAATATATAGCTTTTTCGGAAAAAGCACAATTTCTCTTTTTTCTTAAAAAAAGCTTTTAAATGACCTCTTCACTTTATAACATTAAAGTTATAAAGTATTAAAGTTATTAAATTAAAATAATTTAATTTAATAACGATAACTTTAAAAACCAAAAGCCTCTGAATCCCTCTGACTGTACAAACTCATTTCCGACACCAGAGCCTCAAATGCCAATTGCCCTGCTGGAAATGACCCACTGCCAAAAATAGCCAACTGCTAAAAATAGACTTACTATAAATAGTAAGTCTCAAACTGGAGATTCGTTGAAACTCGATCCCGAGACATTTAACACTCCGTGTAGACACCTTGCTAGTCCTGGCCATACCCCAAATACCACTTACTAAAAATAGTAAGTTGACCAAAATGACCCGAACGGAGAGCATACCTGATAATCTGAACCTCCAAAATGGAATCTCAGCATTGGCTTTGACATCTGACCCCCTCTGATCACCTGATTAGCTTGTGAGGGTCGCCAAACCAAGCTAATCCTGAAGTCTGAAAAATGGGGACATTACATTAAGGTTTCGGGGAGCACACCGCAGAAGTACATTACAACCTATCACAAGGGCACAAACAATGAAAACAATAAAAACGAAAGAGCACAAACAGAAAAAAGAGGACAAAGAAGCCTAATCAGCACCAAGGACCTCCGTTGCAGGGTGAGACTCCAAGAAAGTTGCAGAGCGACTCTACACCTTTCTCAGAACACCCTCGCAAATTCTCTCTAAGTATAAAATTCAGTTGCCAATTTTAAACTCCTAACTGTTGTTTTATATTTGCAATTCTAACTTAGGACTGACCAAGACTCTAACCTTGGACCTCCCATGTGATTGCTGGAATGCTTCACCACTGAGCTACTGGCCCCTCATGGTTGATGGTTCCTTTCCAGTTGGAGTGTGGTATAGTTTCTTCAAATACTAACTCCATTTTATCACTGAGCTACTGTCTCCTTTTCACGTCAGTGTGGTTTGTTTTCTTCTAACACCTATTTCATTCACTGGAGTTACTTGTGTTATTCCTAAGTTGCTGATTCGGGTGCGGATTCGGATGTGGATGCGAGAATTGGGTGCATGGATGTGTGAAATTTTTTTTTAGGGAATGCGGATGCATTCATATATATATATATATATATATGCAAAGAAATGCAAGAAATATACAAAAATAAATCATTTGATAGTATGAATAATGATTCTTCACCATTGATCAAAATGAGTCCTTTGTAGAGAGGATGCCATGACTGGAGTAGATGCATTTTAGCTTTACCATAATCATGCAAAGAGGAGTGTGATTCCCTACCCAAAGTGTGATTTAACACAACTAGAAGAGGATTGATTGGAGTCATTGGGAGCTTGGTGTGAACGATGAATTTGTTATGATATATGTAATTCAATCATTTTACAAGAGGGAAAATGACTAATGAATCTGGGATTTGTGGTGTATTGACCGGTTACGGAATGATATTTGCTGCTTGCCTTGTCATTCTTTCATTCATTTGCAAATCTTGTGTAATTGTATTCTACTTCAGCAATCATTGTTTTGTCTGTGGGTGCCACCCGGAAGCCACGACAGGCATCCGGATGCAAGTGGATGCCTGCCAAAGGCATCGACTCGCATCCGGATGCCTGTCATGGCTTCTGGTGGCAGGCATCCACTCACATCCGGATGCCTGTCATGGCTTCTGGGTGACCACAGGCATCCACTTGCATCTGGATGCCTGTCGTGGCTTCCGGGTGGCACCCCCAGGGTATCTGCCCCCGGATCTGCCTCCACAGGCATCCGCTTCCGCATCTAGCATGCCTGTGGACACGTCAGTACCTTAGTGTTATTCCATAATCATTCCTGTATCCTTTACCTGGATACAGAATCTAAACGCTCCTCTTTGTCTGGACATTTTTTTCCCAACATTTCCAGTGTTCTATGTTCCACGAAGGTTCTAGGATGTGGGCACTGGGGGATGCATTTTGGGGAAAGGATTTTCTGAGGCCAATTCGAGGACAGAAGGGTACAACTATATAGAAATATATATACATTATAGAATCATTCATCAAATTGACATAATGTTATACTATCCTTAAAGCACAATAATCTTTATGCTATCAGACGTTGGATGCATTCTTGTGAATAGTTAGTCTATATACCTTCACTGAAATCCCAATAAATTGCTCAAAGCATGTATTGTTTAAACTTTAGAGTGTCAGATTTGAGGAAATGTCCTCAAGCTGTCCCTGTGCCTGAGATGTCCCTGGTATAGGGACAAGGGCCAAAATCCCTGGGTATGCATCCCTGTGTAACAGAGCCTTGTCCCATTAGATGCATTTCATTTTGCAACATGGTGGTTGACAAGAAAATTTTGCAGAAATAATTTCTAACAATTAACTGTCTCTGTTTCTTTTTAAAAAAACTCATGGGCATTTTCAAGAGCCTGTGTTTGTGACTTTGTGCTTGAATAAATCCTGCCATCAAAACCAATATGTGCATGTTCTTGTTCTGATTATTGAGGTATCCTTCTCACATTCAGTATTAAAAAATTGCATGCACACCTTACATCTGCACATTGGCTCAAACTGCCTTAAAAATATTACATTTTCTTGACATTATAGTGCTTTTGAATTCAAAACTATTCGTATTCAAAAGTTGGGGAGGAGAATGAGTGTGTTTAGAGATGACGTAGACAGAGAGAAGTTCAGATAAGCCTAAACACCATTTAGTAACATAAGAGTTGCACAACAGAAATATGAGAACATGGCAATAGTAGTTCAGATAAGCCCTACACCAGTCTGTACCTTAAGAGTTACTCAACAGAAACATGAGAACATTGCAGTTATTAACCAATTATTAATTCACTTGCAAGTCAGCACAATCAATTGCAGCAAAAATATAACCTTAAAGAGAGCACCAATCATATTCCATAATCTCTCAAACAAGGAGTCAACTTGGTTAATTCAAGTCGAGTGATGAGGTGCTTCACTCCAAACTCAAAGGAGAAAGTAGAATTTTCAGAAAAATATTCGCCTAGAATTAGCCTATAATATTATATTTTTTAGAAATAATCTACCAATGGTTTTACAAAGATTTGCAAACATTTATACCTTTTTCTGGCAGGTATTTGGGGAAGCCCAGGCTGGGAACTGTCTTGGAGCTGTTGAGAGTGACTGATTATGTCAATAAACAGTTTCATGATGTTGAGTTGCCATTTATTATTCTCCATGGTGATGCTGATGTGGTGACAGATCCATCTGTTAGCAGAGAGTTGTATGAGAAGGCAAAGAGCAAGGACAAGACTCTCAAGATGTATGAGGGGATGTGGCATTCGCTTCTATTTGGGGAGCCCGATGATAATATTGCAATTGTGCGCAAAGATATTACTGATTGGCTTGCATACAGGATTGTCAGCAAAAGCTGATCAAAGCATCCTTTGTTCACTTCCAACCTGATAAAAGTATCAGGTTCACACATTGAAAGCTGGATTTCTTCAAATTTTCATTGTAGTATCTTCAGGCTTTTGAGTTAAATTTTAATCACTTTGTAAGTTACAACTCAAATCTTTAAGAACTATGTGAAACTTCCACTTGAATATGTATATAATCTTTAAGGTTTTACAAAAACCATTGTAAAATTCAAATTTCATAATTGTTAATTTTGATTAATTTTAGATGTTCTTAAAGCTTCACAATAAAATTTGATATGTTGCTTTGGTTCAAGTCTTCAAGTGGTCTTTGAAGCCCCTCCCTTTATTTGGCCGTCTATAAGAGATGTATGCAGATTGTCGTGCTTCTCTACACTTCAATTCTCATCTTTATGCATTCTTTAAGCTGGTGCTCAAATCTCAGACTCAGCTAAGTCTATTTGTATTCAACAAACTTCTGTTTATAAAAGCTATAGTTAGAATAATATTTATGATATTCACATAGTATTTGCAACTAGTTCCTAAGTGCAGTAACAAAATATAGATGTGGCACGGACTCATGATATTTATTTCTTTCAAAAGCATTCTAATATTTCAAAGGCTTTGTAGAGTGCAAAAGCAACATACAAGTGGTAAATAAAGTCACATTCCATTGGAATGCTTAAGGTTGGTACAGATTTATGCGAGGATATTAAGTGTACTTTACACAAGCAAACAAGGGATATCATGGCTTTTGTAACCAGGTCAAAAGGAACATGACCAATGCTTAGAAGGTCATCCCTTTCTAATGAATCATTTCACCAGTACTACAAATATTTTCTTAGACATCTCTGATTAAATAGAATATTTTCTTTTAATGTCATGAATTGATTATGGATATGGCACCTTGTTGCTCTACTTGGATGTTTTTATCATAATGAACACAATTTTACGCTTTTATTTCCAAACAGGGAAGTTTTATCATAGCTTTGAATTTCTATGCATCCATGCTTGAATTTGGACATTTGGTTAAGCGTAAACTAGCAACTTAAGTTTTCCATTCGGGTTTGGAGATGGTAGTTTGCTGATTTATCTTACCCAGGTTCAGTACAGTGCGTGTGAGTGTGTATATATAAACGATCAAAATTAAGCATAGAACAGGACAGCTTATTATGCCAAGAGTTGCAACTAGAGTGGCAGTAAAGGGTTTGTAATGACATGAGCGTGTTAACAAAATCACATTTGCTGCTGACTTGCATTCTAAAAGAAAAAATTCTATGGTGTCCAACAAAAGTATTTAAAAAGATTGAATATAAATAAAGAATAAATTACCTTTTAAAATATAAACGAAATTATTCAGATCAAAAATCCAAAAGAGCAGATGAATATCAATAAATATAAATATATATATATATATATATATATATATATATATATATATATGTGGCTCTAGACTTAATATTTAAGCTTCCTGTTGTGTTGTAAAACTCACCCCGTTGCAATTGGGGGCCCCCTTTTGCTTTGCAGATCGTAGTTTGTTTAGTTTGGTTCTAGTTTGGCAGTGATTTTGAAGTCTTGCAGTTGGAAAAGCTAAGTTGCGAAAGGTCATATATATATATATATATGGCTCTAGACTTAATATTTAAGCTTCCTGTTGTGTTGTAAAACTCACCCCGTTGCAATTGGGGGCCCCCTTTTGCTTTGCAGATCGTAGTTTGTTTAGTTTGGTTCTAGTTTGGCAGTGATTTTGAAGTCTTGCAGTTGGAAAAGCTAAGTTGCGAAAGGTCTTAGAGGGTACAAGTCAATCCTTAGTTGCAAATTCGGATCTAGGATTGAGTTGATGGTTTCAATTGTTTGAGTGCTTGGTGAATCTGAAAATGCAAGATGAAAGTCATAGGAATGCCTAATGAGGAGTGAAATATCAGTTTGCTTCTTGAATGCAATTCACGTGCATGTGCATAATCTCAAGACTCAAATGTCAAAACTCCAATTTGCAAATCGATGAAAATGTTTTTAGGAGAAGCCAAGTGATGTTCTGATTTCACAGGACAAATTTGCAACTTTCAAAACAGCAAAGGCAGATCTTGATCACGAACGAAAGGGGGTTTAGATGTGAATGATTGGGGCAATTTGAGTGTCGACAAAAACGAAAGACAACCCTCATTCCAAGATGAACTTGGACTTTGCATCTTGAAGTTGCTGATTTCCAAGAGCAGGTTGGAATATGACTTTGTCTAGGGACACAATTCTAAGACCCCCTTGAATTCTAACCAACATGAAATATCCCGAACTAGGGTATTGTCTCAAATCTGATTTGGATTTTCGATTCTTGACATGATTTCCTTCATTTCATTCCAAAATAACAACACACAAACATGCAAACTAAACAAGCAAAGGAAACAAAATAGATTTCCAAGGAAATAAGTGATCACAAAGACAAATCTATTGAAAATGACACTGATATAAACATGCATGGCTGTTACATCAAATATAATGCTAGAACATGCATAAAATTTATATGTAACATACCCACATGATTCTTCTACAATATCATCAAGTCCTTGTGAGATATCATCTTCAAATCATGACCATGAATGGGATAGCTGTGTACAAAATTGAACAATGTAATACACCTGTGAATCCTAAAGCTAATCCACCAAGGGGGCTGATCTGGTTTATCGTCCAAATCACCAAACCATCTAGGATTTTACTGGACCTTCAAGCAAAGCTTCAAACTCATAGAGAAAAGACTCAAAATAAAAATAACAATCTCCAAAATGCTTTCACAATTCCCTTTTTCCTCTTTTTGTAATAGCCTTTTCCCTATTTTGAGAGAAATACTTCATATCATTTATTTCATTTCATTTTCCTCCAAAATGCCACTTTATGTTATAATTTAAAGTTGACATTATAATAAAGTCACTTTATTAATTGACTTTTAATAATACTTATTTTTTTGAAGTTACTTCTAATTAAATTAATTAAAATAAAGTCATCCTTCTAATATTTAATTTATTTGGACAACTTTAAAATAATTAATTTAATTTATTTATTTCAACAACATTTGGGGACATTACAGGACCCTCCCTTCTCGGAGATTGGTTATCCTTAAGCAATCCACACTTGCATGTTGAAACCAAATACCTGGATATCAACCTTAGGATCATTGCTCTACCAAAATGTTGTGCTACTTTGATATCAATGCCAATACACCACAAACCGTGAAATAACATAATGGAATCCATGTGTTTCAATACCAACTGGTCAAAACCTGGATCCCAAATGTAGAACTTGTTGTATGAGATGAAGTACCTAAAACTTATGTTGCACCACTCTTTCAGGGTGCTTCCCGTCACCCGTAGAAGAGCTAAGGAAAGAGTTCAAGAATCTTCCTCAAGATCTCGCCCAGAGAGTTCCTATGGGGATTATGAGGGAGAACGAAATCAAGACAACCATAGGAATGAGAGTCAAAGTAACGACTTGGAAGGAGCCCAATTAAGACAACTTATGCAACAACTTCTGCATAGACTTGACAACCTCGAAAACATAGTTAACTTTGAAGAAGGAAACCAATCTCATCACCAAGACATGGAAAGTGATAGAAGCCCTAGGAGAAGGGAAGCTATCCCAGAATCTGAGGACAAGGATACCTCTCACATGAGAGACTTACTCAAGGTCAAGGTACCCCTTTTCTATGGCAACGAAGGGGGATCCATAGTTGAAACTTGGTTGTTCAACCTTGAGAGATGTTTCTCTATGCACCCCTTTAGTAGTAATGTCAAGGTTAGATGTGCCAATATGAATTTGAGGAAATTTTCATCTACTTGGTGGCGCTTGGAAGAGGACAAACTTCAAGTCACCATTAACACTGTTTCTTGGGAATTGTTCCTAGAAAGCTTTAAAGATTGATTTATGTCCGAGCAATGGAGACAGGGGAGGGCATAAGAGTTTCACTACCTTAAAACAAGCAAACATGACGGTGGAAGAATATGAGAGGAAATTCTATGAACTTAAGCCTTTCTCAGGTTATAAAGATGACGACCCCATTCTTTTACAACATTTCATAAGAGGTTTGAATGACCATCTATCAGGAGATGTGGCAGTCCTCGAACCCAAAAACCTCTGGGATGCTATCACTAAGGCCTTCCTAGTTGAAAGAAAGGTGAAAGGAAAGGGTGGCTATTCCAGTGGCCAAACATTCAATGTTGGATCATGTTCTAAAGGAAACTATGACCAAGGAAATTCCAACTCCAAGAACCAACAATCATCTTTTAAAGGAGGATAGAACTTCCATAAAAAGAGATTTCAGAATAATAACCAAGGTAATAGCAAGTTTCAACAACCCCATAGCCGTAGCAATAATCAGACTCAACAAAGGGTTCCCCCTCAACCATCCCAAAATTCTCAAAATTTCAATAAAGGGGGTTATCAGCAATCCAATGCACCTCTTGCAAAGAACTTCAGAAGAAATACTAGGTGTTACTCTTGTGGACAAGGACACATCGTAGTTGGCTTCCCTTAGCACACTAACTTTACCAATTAGAATAAGACAGCTTCAGAACTGACTGTGGGAGATGCTGGCCGGTCTCATAGTGTGTTTGCCGCAGTAGAGCATAGACAAGTTGATCACCAGAACACAGTCATAGAGACTTCAAGTTCATTAAAGGGTAAACCTATTTCTATCCTCTTTGATTTAGGAGCAACCGACTCCATATCTCCTTCTTTAATAGAAAAGTGTGGGCTAGCGGCAGTAGGGTAGGGAGTTAAGTGGCAGGTAGAGCTAGCCTTCGGAGCTAAAATGACTATAAATTTGTGTATTCAAAATTGCAATTGGGATTAGGACCTTTTTCTACCAATTTTGATCTTCGAGTAATTCCTCTTGCATCGTATGAAGTTGTCCTAAGAATGGACTAGTTAGAAGCTCATGAAACCATGATAGATTGTAGAAAGAAGCTCATTCATTACGTAGATGATTTGGGAAAACCCAACACTATTGTGGGAATCCAACGACCTATATCACTTCGGATGATATCAACAATGCAACTTAAGAAATGCATGAGAAAGGGATGCCAACTTCTTGCAATATCAGTTAATGACTTGGTTGACAAGGAAGATAGAGAAATAATAGTTAGGCACCCTTTACTTCAAGAGTTTGTGGATGTCTATCCAACTGAGATACCTGGAATGCCTCTCAAAATAGACATTGATTTTTGCATAGAGTTGGTGCCCAGTGTTGAACCCATCTCCAAAGCTCCTTATCGCATGACCACTCATGAGTTAAGTGAGTTAAAAGTGCAACTAGAAGAACTCTTGGAAAAAGGCTTCATTAGACCAAGTGTGTCACCTTGGGGAGCTCCGGTTATTTTTGTAAAGAAGGATGGCTCACTTAGGTTGTGCATTGACTATCGTCAACTCAAAAAAGTAACCATTAAGAATCGGTACCCTTTTCCAAGAATTGATGATCTATTTGATCAAATGAAAGGAGCCAAAGTATTTTCCAAAATTGATCTGAAGTCAGGCTATTATCAGTTAAGGATTCACAAAGCCAACATTCACCGTACAACTTTTTGTACTTGGTATGGGCATTATGATTTTACCATAGTACCTTTCGATCTCACAAATGCACCTTTAGTGCTCATGAGTCTCATGAATGGGGTATTAAGGACCTTCTTGGATAAATTTGTCATAATATTTTTGGATGACATTTTGGTATACTCTAAATCAGTGGAAGAGCATGAACAACACCTTCAACAAGTGTTACAGTGCTTTCACAAGAATCAATTGTTTGCAAACTTGGAGAAGTGTGAATTCTTTCAAACAAAAGTTAAGTATCTTGGTCATGTTATCTCAGGAGAAGGTATAGTTGTTGATCCCGTAAAGATGCAAGCTATAATAGAATGGCCAACACCCACCAACGTCTTAGAGGTTCGTAGTTTCATGGGTTTAGTTGGATACTACATATGCTTCGTCCAAGGATTCTCCAGATTAGCTCATTCCATCACTTCCTTGCAAAAGAAAGGGAAGAAGTTCATTTGGACTAAGAAATGTTCAGAAGCTTTTCAGATCCTTAAGGAAAAACTGACCAGTGCCTTGATTTTGGTGGTACCTGACCCCGCTGAAAATTTTGTGGTTTGCACTGATGCCTCCCTGGAAGGCATAGGGGCGGTGTTGATGCAAAAAGCTAGAGTTATTGCTTATGACTCTAGAAAGCTTAAGGACCATGAGCTTAACTATATCCTATGCATGATTTGGAGTTAGCAGGTGTAGTTCATGCCTTGAATTGCTGGAGACACTTCTTATTGGGGCATCAGTTTGAATTAAACACTAATAACTGAAGCCTTCAATACATATTTACACAACCAAATCTCAACACTAGGAAGTGCAAGTGGATGGAGTTCCTTTGTGAACATGATTTTGAGGTCAGATATATCCAAGGTAAAGAGAATGTGGTAGCATATTCTTTGAGGAGGCATGAGCTATCCATGCTTTCCCTTTCTACCGATTTGAGAAGTCAGATTTTGTAGATACTTCTTTCAAACACTTTGTATGAAGAAGTTAAGGCTGAGATTGAGTCAGGAAGGGCCTTGGAAGGAAGGTTCTTAGGTTATTCCTTAGAGTCAGATGGGTTATTGAGACAACAAAGCCGAATCTATGTACCACTTTTAGGTGATCTTCGAAAAGTTATTATGGTGGAAGCACATTGCGCTCCCTATTCAGCTCATCCAGGAGTTAAGATGTATTCAGATCTGCGACAATTATACTTTTGGTTGGGTATGAAGATGGATATAGTAGATTTTGTGTTTGGAATGTCATAGGGTCAAGGTCAAGCATTATCACCCAACATGCCTCCTTCAACCAAATTTGATTGCTGAATGGAAATGGGACACAATATCTATGGATTTTATTGTGGGACTCCCAATACATGATGCTATCATGGTCATAGTGGATAAGTTAACCAAGGTAGCACATTTTTCTCCTATGCAGTCATCCTATATTGCCACCTCAGTAGCCAGAGTCTTCATGAAGGATATAGTTAGGTTGCACGGTATTGCTAGAAAGGTGATCTCTGATAGGGATCCATTGTTCACTTAAGAGTTCTGGACCTCATTGCAACATGCCTTAGGGACTCAACTGAATTTTAGTTTGACACATCATCTAGAGACTAATGGTCAGACAAAGTGAGTTAATCAGGTTCTTGAGGACATGCTTAGAATGTATGTGATGGACAAACATAGCCATTGGGAAAATTATTTGTACCTAGTGGAGTTTGCATACAACAATGGTTATCACAACTCTACATAGCCATTGGGAAAATTATTTGTATCTAGTGGAGTTTGCATACAGCAATGGTTATCACAGCTCTATTGGAATGTCACCTTTTCAGGCTCTTTATGGTCACCCTTGTCGTACCCCTCTGAGTTGGGATCGCTTAGAGGACAGAGTATTTCTTGGCCTTGAGATGTTACAGGATATGGAGTAGCAGGTATAGAGGATTAGAGAGCATCTTGTGACAGCTTAGGATAGGCATAAGAAGTATGCTGATGCTCACATGATCGATAGGCAGTTTTCTATTGGAGGTAAGGTGTTTTTGAGAGTCTGCCCGCGTAAGAGCCTTATCCGTTATGGAAAAGGTTCTAAGTTGGTGCCTAGATTTGTGGGTCCATTTGAGATCCTTGAGAGGATAGGACTAGTTGCTTACCGACTTGCCCTATCGCCCAGCCTCACATGTGTGTATGATGTGTTTCACGTATCCATTCTTAGAGAGTATATTCCTGATTTGACTCATGTTTTGGATTGGAACACTTTACAGGTAGAGGACAGGTAGTTGGCTTTGGAGCCAGTGTGTATACTCCAACAAAGGACTTTGACCCTCAAGGGTCACAACATAGAGTAGGTAAGCGTCCTATGGGACCCTAGTGATGAGACCTCCGCCACTTGGGATTAGGATGCTAGCAGGCTCATATCTGCATATCCATACTTGTTTATAGGCTTCCAAGAGTAAGCCTAATTCTAGGGGGAGAGGATGTAATGCCCACCCTAGTACTTTTATATTTTGGACAGACATGATTATTACTTTATTACTTTGGATTATATGTTTGGACTATTTCATTTCATGATGGGATATTTTGAGCATATATATTTGGTTAATAAAAATAATTATGGAGAT
Organism: Chamaecyparis obtusa; assembly: GCA_027943335.1. Classification (NCBI taxonomy): domain Eukaryota; kingdom Viridiplantae; phylum Streptophyta; class Pinopsida; order Cupressales; family Cupressaceae; genus Chamaecyparis; species Chamaecyparis obtusa. The sequence goes on along the minus strand of BSBK01004955.1, from coordinate 1,355,041 downwards.
ACTAAATGATTTGGTATAAAATGATGTGTGTAGGAATGAACTATTGTGAAATGATTTGCATTTGATTTATATTACTATGTTTATGATGGATCTAACCCTACTAATCCCACTATATTTTGTTGATTACACTGTTTGATGTGATTGTAGGATGAAGAGAGGCAGTCGTAGTTACTCCTATGGGAGATCCACACAATGTCACACTCTCACTCCCTCCTTATTTTTCATTGTTTGTGCATATATATATAGGTATACATGTTGGTTGGTGTTGCAGGATGCTGATACCAGGCGTTGACTCCACTTGGCTACACAGATCTGAGCGTGCCTTCAAAATCCTCAAATTGTTGTTGTGTCAAGATTTTACCAAGCTACTCTCAAGGAATTCCCGTGGACTTAGACTCTTGTTTAGGAGGTTACCTTAGTTGGGGTTTTGTGTGCAGTGTTATGATTTTTGTTGTAAGTTGGATTTACCCTTGTATGAATATATTTATTCGTATCTGTATTATAATTGGATGTATGTTATATATGTATGTGTATATATGGGTGCATACACATATAAAAATATTATTACCTATGTGTTTACTTGCTTGCATAATGGTATCTTTAATGTTTGAATAAAGTTTATCAAATAAAAATAATAATAAAGTAAAAATAAAGCTCTTTTGGTAAAACTAGCTATCTAGGAGGTTGGAACCCGAGACCTCCTAGAAGTTAGGCTAGTTTGTTTCCAATTGGGCTATGTGTGTTACTTGAGAGCTTTTGTATTCCTTTGCTTGTTATGGTCTTATTTAGGTGGATAATTTAGTAAAATAATAAAAGCTTAAATGTTTGGTTACGGGGAGTGTTTAATTTAATTTCTCCAACCAACTATAGTAGTTGGAGAAGTTGTTTCTTGTAAGACAACTCCTCCAACCATATAGTTGGGGATAAATTATTTCTTGGGAGGGTTTTGAGAGATTAGAGATTCTTGGGGAAAAAATTAGAAATTATTCTGGAAATGTTAATTTAAGGATTTCTCTATATTTTGAATCACCATTCTGGTTCTATGAGGGCACTTAGGAGTTTATTTGAGGAGGAAGGATTGTTGCTGAAGGAAAGTCTATTTGGGAAGCCACCATTTCTTAAAGTTTGGAAGGTTGCGGTGGTGTGCTCCATTTTTTAGGAAGGATTCTTTGTAGGACTCCAGGTAGGGTCTGGAGCCGGGAAGAATCACTTTTCTTTCCTGCGCATGCGCATGTGTCTTAAGGATATTTGATTTGTATAATGTAGGTGAAACTATTGAAATGATATGAATGTATTAGGTTGCTCATTCATAGTTTATAAGATATGTATCCGAGAAGTTTAATTAATGTGCATGTAATAGTTCCTTTCAAATCTCTTCCTGGGAATTCTAGATTATTTGAATTACTGTATTGTGGTGTATTTACTTGTTTACTTATAGTGTAGGGAAGTTTAGGAAAGTTTAGGGAAGGTTAGGATGGATTAGGGAAGAAGTGCAGTCAGTTTCCCCTTCGGTGTATTTGTAGATTTTTACTTTCATCTTGTAATTTTGATCTTATAGTTTTGTTCTGAGTTTTAAGGTGTGTTGAGGAAGTGGTACTGAGGTACCTGAATCAGGTAGACGTCAGGGAACCTTCCCAAGGCACTCTCCACACTTGAAACTTTCATGTTCTGGCAATTCTGGGTGCTTTTTGAGACAGTCTCTTATGAGCATGTGTTGAATCTTGTACGAGCATGTACTGCAACCCATATGAGCATGTGTTTGATCTCATTTGAGCATGCATGGAATCTCATACAAGTACGTATGGTTACCCATACGAGCGTGCATTGCCACTTGTTTGGGCTTGTGGGAAAGCTCATATGGCACTGTGGGAAAGCTCATATGGGGTTTTAGGGGGTCTTAGGGGGTTCAATTTGGCCATTTTTTGGGCATGTGAGTCCTACAACTCGTTCCCTGTGTCAGGTTTGCAAATTTTTCCACCACTGTTTGTTAAATATTTTCTTAAGGGTGTAATAATGTTATGATTAATGGTTTTTGTACTTGACATTATTTCATTATGTTCTTTGCACATATAATGAGGCTAGGACTCATCCTGAGGGTCTGAGAGCATATGAGGGTTCCTTAGACCCACAAGTTAAACTATTTTGAAGTATATTATTGTTTCTTTGGTTTGTGTGTGGGTAGGGGACTAGGTACCCTAGATGAGTGGCTCACCATAGGTGTTGGAACCCAAAGTGGTTGCCAGATGATCTTATGGGTGAGTTGGTAAACAAGTGATAACATTAATAATAAACTTGGGAAAGGGGGGTTTCAAAAGATAATGAAAGACACATAATGTAAGTCTACATAGACCTGTTGGAGTACCGGGACCATAGGTAATTGCTAGGGTGGATCCTTATTCATAAAGGGGGGACCGAGGTTACATGGTTGCTAGGGAGGATCCCAAATGCAGGCTGTGTGATGACATTCACCTAGATGGTATACTAGAAATCTAACCTATGTGTATAGCATGATGATACTTTGTTATGTCTTTTCTTTTTCTTTCAAGTGATTGTTTTGTAAATCCTTAGGTTTATTTAGGCCTTGGGAGTATCTTGGTTCTATCTCCTAGCATGGGGGTGGAACGTCTCTAGTTTCACATGGTTGGGTAGCAAATATCTTTTGAGGTACTATTCGTGGTTTGTGGCTTGGATGTGTTTCGGATTTCATGCAACGATAAAGATTTCTCAATTTGTATCATGCACTATTTATATTGTAATGCAATATGGAAAAGATTTCCTTGTAAGCCTTCAGGCCTTTTGATGTAATTTTAAATGTAATTGTATTTATCATTGAAAATTGAAATAAATAAGTGATGTAATCAGGGAGGGTTAGTATTAGGGGTTTTTCAAGGGATGTTTATTGAAGACTCAAAAGTTGCAATTAAAAAGTGTAATCTTGTATTCTTTCTTTTATCTCTCCTATGTTTGAATTGAAAGTAAGATCTCAAATGTGAAGGTTGAGTTATAATTTTGTAGAGGTTAGTTATTCAATGTATAGTTGAAAGAATTGAAAATGAAATGGAAGAAAAAAATATATTTATAAAGTTGTGAATGAAAGATTATGTTCTTATCTTTTCCTTAAATTCTAAAATGCAAAGTAAAAGAAAAAGGAAATGAATTCAACTAGATTAGTAATGGAATGCAATATTGGTAAATGAATTCAATATGAAAACCTTTAAGGAATGTTATTTAGTAGATGTAAACAATGAAATGTTAGAATGGTAAAATTTTTTTTGTAAGTTGTAATTTTATGCTTAAAAGACTTGATTCCTTATGGGTTCCCTGGCGGGACATTACAATTTGTGGATCATAAAGACACTTTCCACTAGATTCCTAGAGCACCTTCCCTCATGGCGAATAGATCTTTTAATTTCTTCTTCCATTGCTCCACGCTTCTGTAGCTAAATCGGTCTTTATCAGAACAGTTGGGCAGCAGCCTAGTGGAGTGTAAATTCTCTCCTAGATCTTTGGGTCCCGCAGAAACAACTTCTATTCCTACGGAAAGGGGTTAGCTCAACACATGAAATCCATCAAATGTTCATTATCCATATTCAATGCATCCATAGTTCATCACATACAAGCAAACAACATTCCTCATTGATAACCTGCAGCTGATTGAATATCTTGATGGAATGAATGGACAAGTGAAAGACAGTGATTGAAGGTCACCGAGCTACTAAAGTGATATGTAAGGCAATTAAATAAGTCAATATGTCTTGTCATTGATGTCAACTAATTTTTACTATACTTATCATGATGGTTAAAAACATCTGGAGAAGACAAATGGTAAATGAATGAGATATCTACATAAGAAATGGATGGATATGAAAGATATGGCTATGGCATACATTGGGTAACTTCTTGATGAGTATATGGTATCATGTTGTTGACTTGATTGCATTATATTATTTTGTTATGAATTGGAGATAATAAATGAATAAGTTTATGTGGTTGGTAATTGAAGATTTCTATATACACCGAGCTAGTGTAGTGTATACCGAGTAACAATAGGGTATGTGCAAGATCATGGTATGCCAAACTAGGCCCTTAAGTGGCAATGAAAATTCAGAAAATCAGGTTTAGCCAAGTTGACATAAAAATTTGAACAAGTTATAAATATTATATCAAAAATATGTAAGAAGAGAGTCTATAGAAAATTGAATTTAGTTTCTAAGATAGTAAGCCTTTTTTTTATTTTTTTATTTTATATGTTGAAAATTTCAAATTTCAATGTAGTAGTACAAAAATTTTAGGAAAAAATAAGTAGGTGTATGTTTGACCACCTTAAACACAATCAAATGATATTTTTTTTTACAAGATTCTAGATATAAGTAGTAGACTCATGTCTAGATGTGACACATATTTTTTAAAAAATTTTTTCCAAGTAAATAATTAATTATGATTTTTCTTCTACAACTTTTTCAGAATACAAAAACTCTCTTGTCTGACCATGTTAACTTAGTCTAAAATTTATCAAATTGAATTTTATTTTTTTCTTGTAGTAGGAAAATAACAGAATGTGACACATATTTTGGATTTTAAAAATGTTATAAAGTTTGAAAGGTATAGCTATTTTTCAGTAAGTCTATCAATCAGGACTAGAAAGATAACAAGTAGGTGTATGTCTAACCACATTAAACAAAATCAAATGATAGTATTTTTTTATAACATTATAGATAAAAGTAGTAGACTCATGTCCGGATGTGATGTATATATTTTTATATTTTTTTTCTAATTAAATAATTAATTATGATTTTCATGCTACAAATTTTCCTAAATATAAAAACTCTCGTGTTTGACCACCTTAACTTCATCCAAACTTCATCAAATTGAAATAATTGTTTATTATTATTCTATTAGGTGAAGCATAGAATGTGATGTATATTTCAGATTTAAAAAATATTATATTGTTTGAAAGTTATAGTTGTTTTTCAAAGAGTCTATCAATCATAACTTCTTTTTCACATCGCCACTTTTTGGCATACCATGATCTTGCACATACCCAGTAATAACCAAGTTAAAGTTATCACCGACACATTCTGTATTGACCAAGTGAAAGAAAAAAACAAAGATTATAAAAGCCGACTGAATTGTTGAGTTGGACAATTGCTTATGATTCTGAGGTAGAAGATAAAGTTTGTTATGATGATCTAACGATTGACAAAATTCAAGATTGATCTAATGGAGGAGATTGAAACGTGTTAGCAACACAACTACCAAGGAAGCTTGAAGCAGAAAAATGAACGATGGAGATTAAGAGGAAAAATCTAATGGATGAGAAGAAAATGGTTTATGACATCTATTTAAAGAGACATGAGATTCATTGTTGAGTCTAGGATTATTGACAATGCAGGAGAATTCGCATGAAGTGACTATTTTCATGCACTACTGATCAAACTGGTTATAGACTGAACTAAGCTGAACTGCAGGCATTACCGAGCATCAGAGAATTATTCACCGAGTTGAATAAGTTGGAGGAAATGAAGAATTGAATTGAATATTGATCAAGAGAGGTATTTTGAGCTTAGCGTAGATCTGAAAATCTGCAAATCATAGTTGTATTTGAATCAGATCACTACTGTATCAATTTAACTATTGTTACAGCCAAATCTCTTAACCGAGTGGACTTAATAGCCTTTTTGTATTTCAATATGACATTCAATGGATGTTGATTATTTTCTTGTTGACCCCATAGTGAATGTTGGTCAAGGGAGAATTGTTAGTGATAAATCCTCTAACCAGGTCACACCTTACAGTGTGTTTTTGTAACCTTTAATAGGGTTGGCTCCTAACTGAGCTCATTTCGGAAGGGAATTATTTTAGGTTATCGGTCCTAGGTGGTTTTTCCTTTAAAAGGGTTTCCACGTTAAATCTTTGTGTCATGTGTATTTGTTGTGATTGGAATTGTTATTTTACTTTACGCATTTCATATATGGATTGATTGGTAAATATAGTATTGAATTGACTGTCAATCGATAGATGAAGATGAAGATATTGTTGATAGCTTACCGAGTTGATAATTTGTTTGAAAAGTTTGAATATATACATCAGGGAGATTTGGGAATGAAGGATAACTATACTTAACTAATTCACCCCCCCTCTTAGTTATCTAACAATTGGTATCAGAGCTTGTGTGCTTGAAAGGGAAGTTTAAAGGACTTAAGCTAAATATCACAAGATGTATAAGAGAGATGTGCCAAAGCTGAACAAAGACAACTTCTTGACATGGCAAAGCATAATGAAGCTACATATATCTAGAATTGGAGAATCTGCACTATTCTACTTGAGCAATGATTACATTCAATCGATGATTGGACCTTTGACTATTGATCAGTTGAGAGATAGACATGAACATAACATGACAATGATAGAGATTGATGTTTCCTTAACTGATGCTAAATTTGAAGATGTCAAGACATGTATTAATGCTAAAGTAATGTGGGACAAACTTGCACTAGTTCCCGAAGGAGATGTAAATGTGCTAAGGGCAAGAACTAAAAGTCTTAAAGGAAAGTTTGATGACATGAAGATGGAAGGAGAGAATATTTCACAGTACAAAAATTGAGTTAAAGAGATTGTCAATGCTATCCGAGGAGCATGAGGTGTTTGTTTAGGTTTAGAATTACCACCCCAACTTAGGCATTAGGGCTACACAATATTTTTGTCATAACAATGTAAACCTCCTCAAGTTGTGGGTGGACTCTGAATAAGGAGGAGTCTCCAAATTCTAGGATGGTTCCTATTTGATTTGGGATATCACCTCCTGATTGAAAACTTGATTGGGAAAAGGGAGAAAGAATTAAAACTAAATTGGAAACAGGGTGATACACCAAAACTTGCTTGAGATCTATCGGGATCTTCAAACCCGCGACATCCACAACTACAAAATGATCGAGTTGTATTTATCATTCTCTATTCAACATATAGGCTGACAAATATCTACTATTAGGGTTCACACCACTAACAATAAAAACTATCAACAAACATACATATTTCACAAAAGGTCTATTTTTGATAACCTAGAAAGGAATAAAAAATAATTCACTTTACCAGATCACACAAAATATTCAACACTTAATACAGAAAAGAAGAATAGGACTGGATCCAATACTCAAAAATTGATGCAATATGGAACCCTACTTTAATTTCCTTCAAAACCTGTAAATTGTTACAAAAACATTGAAAAAGAGGTAGAGGAACAAAGATGTTCACTAAGCCTCACTTTTCCACTATTCTGAACCCCTAAAACTGAAAATCTCCTTCCCGTATGAAGCCCTCAAAACCTGAATTTGAAAATCCAGGACTCCTAAAAACACTGCTAGAAATGCTCTGATTTTGCTATAAAATAGCTCCCTAATTACAAGTACCACCTCTCAACTAATTCCCCAAAATCCTATGTACAAATTTTGCTTTTAATCTGCCCTTAATTGTTGGTTTTTGATAAGGATTGAAATCCTTTTACACTATATACCAAAAATTAATCAATAATCTCAAAAATAAAACCCCTAGCCTACATAAAATCTAAACCTAAGCCTAAAAAGACCTAAATTTAAATTATTACAAAATTTAAACTAAGGCATAATACCATTCTGATACAATTTTAAAACACATAAAGAGTTTTTTGAAAGCAAATGTGAGTTGGAATTTTACCATTCTTGAGGCTGACTGGAGTACACTGTCATATTAATGGATTTTATTATCTCTGCCAGTGGACCTAAAATTTTATCAAATTTGGCTTAAGTGTTCTTGGTTCTCGCATTGCATTTCATATTTGGAGAAAAAACAACTGGATCTGATTGTAACTTGGAGTGACTTTGAGTTTATTTGATCTTCAATCTGAAACATCTGGCATTGCATTAAGCACAAGATAGAACCTGAACTTTGTTGTAGTTGGAAGAATTCAATTTTTTTCTTGTTCAAACTCGGCTCCAGGCATCATTGCTGTGACCTTTTCTCAAGCTCGAGCTCTCTCTGAGATCTCCTGAGCTGAAACTAGAAGCTCGTTATTTACTGGAAGATCTCGAGTCTTAATGCCTCTAAGAGCTCGGGCTTTGGCACATGGAGCTGATTGTAATCTACCCCCTTCTTGTGTGAAGATCTGTATTCTGGTAAAGCTCTAGCCTGACTCAGAACTCAAACCTGTGTTTGACTAAGATTTCATGGGTTCAAACTTGATTTTTTTTGCAAGAACTCACTGTAAGTTTGTCCTTAGGGCGCTAGATCTGTGGCTGGGAACTTGTGCTTGACTAGTAGATACTTTACTTTCTTGAAAGTGCTGAGACTTGGCTTTTATGTCTCATGCTCCTCTCAAAACCTGGCACTCAACCATGAGTTTTTTCTTTCATTCAAATCTTAGCCTTCAATGGAACTATCGACTCTGAGAACTCAGCCTGACTGATGATCTCATGCCTGACTAGTAATAATGTGGGTTTGGACATGCTTTGTCTGTGTTGCACTAGACTTCAACGTTGAAATAGCTTGACACTCGACTTTCTTTGCTAACTGTGACTCAACACATGACTGGAAGTGAACTCCACTTCTTTTCAATCACTTGGAACTCATGGTTTTAACTGGCAGTGAGCTCGGCCTTCTTTTCATGACTGGTGGCAGTCTCAGCTATGAAATGGAGCTTTAGTCTTGACTTTATTATTTGGCTAAGAGATAAGTATTACCTCCCTATTGCTTTACTTTGACTGGAACATGTCATTAGCCAAGCTTGAAATATCTCTTCTAGTTTGCATAAATCTTGAACATGAACATTCCGTATGAGCTCGAGAACACTCATCTCTATTTTGTATTAAATTTAGGGCTTTCATTTACTATTGTTTTAATGAAAAACTGAGAGTTACTTCATACTTATAGTGAAACATTTTTGCAATCTCCAGTATGAAGGTTCACTTTGTTTCTCAACTTGATGTTGAAGTTCTTTTACATATTGCAGAGATCTTTAGAGCCCTTTTTGCCATTGTTTAGAATAAAAACTTGATATCTATCTCCACTTTGAGTTATGAATAAACAATGTGATGTGACTGGATACTTTACTTCAAACCGCTTCTTTCTCAGCTTGAATACTAGAGATGATATTTGATGCTTGGAAAATTTTTCAAACCCACCATCACCTCGGTCTTGACTTTGCTTGTATTATGGGATCGACTTTATTTTCCTATTTGCTCTTACAGCTTGCACTATTTGATGTTCACCATCGATGTGAAATCAAATTTTACATTTAACAGCTATCTTCAACTTGATGCTCACTATGGATTCATTGATTGTAGTGATCATATCTTTTAAATTTGACCAAACTTACCATATTCCCAGCTTGGTTTCATTGTGTATTATTGGGCATTTGGCACTGTTAATTTGATCTTGCCGATTGAAGCACTTTTAAAGTATCCACTGTAGCTGAAAATAAACTTTTATTCATTTGGATTAAAGCAACATTCCCTTGAACCACGACCTGGATCTCACCATTTGATAACTCTGTTTATTATTCATGATTCAGATATGCATATCATACTTAAAATAGATGTGATCAATAATGAAATCTATATATGAGGTTCGAGCACAGGCTTGTGACACCCATAAACACACCTCCATGACCTTGAACTTGATCCTTTCATCTATCCAGCATATGAACACCACTTTTACATGTTGATATGTGAGCAACATAATGAAAAGCACACTGCATCTCATTTGATTCTTGACTGTGATCTGAAAACCAGTCTATCTTGAACAATGCACCACTTTGATTAGCTTAAAAAAATCAAAACAAACTCATTATGTTAGTGAACATGATCCAGTGATCAATTTTGTGCATCAGTTAGACCATTGGTGTGCTCACTAACTTAATGCTTTTCTGCTATTCTGAAAAAGGTTTCTCAGTTATAAACTAAGTCCCTTTGATTCATATATCTAATTTATAAATAACATGCATAATAATGGCCACTAATAGTAAAAGGTTTCATAGAATTACGTCCCTTTAATACTATTTCCCTATTTTTTCACTTTATGTGTATGCACACTTTGTTATTGCATTGAATAACAGATAGATATAAATGCAGCTATGAAAGATCCAAATTTTTGTATGATGTTTCATTCTTATGCATTGGTTAGATCCAATTGGATCTAACAAACTTTCTCATGATGCAGGATGAACCCCCTTAAAGTCCTATAACCCGACATATGAATACTTAGATAAAGGACTAGAGGACTTGGACCAGGCATGACAACCAACTCTTGATATGCAGATGACTCTTGAAGGAAATGCAAAGGACCTACTCATACCTCTATCACTTATTTCTATTCTGCCTTTGTACTCTGTTTATTGATATGGAATATGAAGTATGAAAGAACTTTTGTAAATTACATTCATTTTGTATGCACAATGTAATGATCAATTATGAATTTGGAAAATTTTGACATGTGATCAATACTTAGAGTACAATAAGAATCCTGATATTGAATGCAATAACAAAATATTAATTCACATCACCTGAAATGTAAGTGTTAAATAGAAGTACCTCTATGCACCCTTTTCCTATTTGTGTCTATTATTCTGCATGATGAAAAATAGGGTAACAATTTTGGTGACTTCTACTGGATGTCTGCTTGCTAGACATGAACTCAGACCTTATCACTGGGCAATAGGGGTCAGATAAATAGAACATGCATGAATGCAACCTTATTGAAATGAAAATGCACTTAAACCTAGACTCATGCAACCTAAAACCTAGTGCCAGACTGCACTTATTGAAATTAAAACCTAGACTAACCTACTTTAACTAGCTTGAAGCATGGTTAAACAAAACCATTCACTGATTATGAAAAATAACTTCCCATCCTTTTAAGCTCACAAAAATTAACATGCTTCTGGAAAGCCATCATGAGATGAACATAGGAGATATATATGATCATTTTCTTTTCAAGGATCTGATTGATAAAGATCTTACTTACTTAATCTAGGTGATTGTAGACACCATCATTTTGAAGAAAATCAACAATCAACAACATTTTGTGAAGAACCAACAAGACTTTACTTACTTGGTCAATTGGGATAGCAAGCTGATTCAATTCCTTCTCAGCTTCATCTTTTGATAGAACATCATGTTGAAGTGCTATCACCACTTGTTCTTCTTTGCTAGCCTCTATCATGGCCAAATGCTTGATAGGACAACCACGAGAGATGATAAACTTGGAGCTCTTCTTGATAGAATCAAGTTCCTGAGAAATTACTTCAATTTGATAAGCTTCCTCTTTATGCTGGCTGGATATAATCTTCTATAGCTTGTAGGTGCTCTCCAGAAATGTGGGCTTGTCATCAAGATGCAAGCAAAATTGCTCCATCTCATCCCAAAAATAATCTTCTTCTTCATCTTCTTTACTCTTTTGTAGGAGAAGTATTTTCTTATCAGCACAATGATCCTGATTTGTTGATATCTTCTTTGTCTTGTCTTGTTCAGAAAGATCCTCCTTTAGCTTGTCAACAACCTTCTATTCAATGCTCTCTTTTTCTTGTTCCAGCTGGATACACTTTTCAATTTGAAGTTGATAACCTTTCTTGTAGTTTTCAGCCGTAGAATCCAGGATCCTTATCTTCTTTACCTGATCCTGAAACTCCTCATGATCTCTTAAATCTCTTTCCGTCTCTTCTTGAAATTTCTCATGAAATTCTTGATAAGCTCTTAATTCCTCTTCTTTTTCTAAATGAAATTCAAGGCCTCTATTAAACATGGTGACTATCAACTCTTGTTTTTGTTGAAGCTCCTTTTCAAAAGCATTCTTCCAAGCTTCCAACTCTCCTTGATTAACCTTCTTTTGTGCTTTCAACCCTCCTGTAAGCTTGGCTTCATTTCTCTTGTATTGATCAACAAGATACTTCCTAAATCCTTGATCCTTCTGAGCCAATGCTTCTTGTTGTTGGATCTAGGCTTGAAAATCATGCTCCTCTAGCTACCTATCCAGCTCTTGCCAGAATTCAGATTCTTGCTGCCTCTTAATATCCTCAATCTGCATAAGCATGTTTTGCAACATACTTGTAGTATCTCTATTTTTTGAATCATTATCATTTGCATAATAATGAAAATCATATTGAGATTTCTGCCCTTGATAGGGCTGAAAATTATTCTCTTGAAATGATAGAAAACAACTCTTGATCTTTGAAATTAGCTCACTTTCCTCCATGGAACATCTGATATGCAAAATATAACCTCTTTCAGGTTTGAATCTTGCTGATAGTACACCAGAACCAGCAAGTAATACAATGCAATTTGACTAGTTCATTGAAGAACGGGTCCCACCAGGTGTTCCAAAAACTATTTAGGCTTAGAATTACCACCCCAACTTAGGCATTAGGGCTACACAGTATTTCTATCATAACAATGGAAACCTCCTTGAGTTGTGGGTGGACTCTGAATAAGGAGGAGTCTCCAAATTCTAGGATGGTTCCTATTTGATTTGGGATATCACCTCCTGATTGAAAAATTGATTGGGAAAAGGGAGAAAGAATTAAAACCAAATGGGAAACAGGGTGATACACAAAAAATTGCTTCAGATCTATCGAGATCTTCAAACCCGCGACATCCACAACTACAAAATGATCGAGTTGTATTTATCATTCTCTATTCAACATATAGGCTGACAAATATCTACTATTAGGGTTCACACCACTAACAATAAAAACTATCAACAAACATACATATCCTGCAAAAGGTCTATTTCTGATAACCTAGAAAGGAATAAAAAATAATTCACTTTACCAGATCACACAAAATATTCAACACTTAATACAGAAAAGAAGAATAGGACTGGATCCAATACTCAAAAATTGATGCAATATGGAACCCTGCTTTAATTTCCTTCAAAACTTGTAAATTGTTACAAAAACATTGAAAAAGAGGTAGAGGAACAAAGATGTTCACTAAGCCTCACTTTTCCACTATTCTGAACCCCTAAAACTGAAAATCTCCTTCCCTTATGAATCCCTCAAAACCTGAATTTGAAAATCCAAGACTCCTAAAAACACTTCTAGAAATGCTCTAATTTTGCTATAAAATAGCTCCCCAATTATAAGTACCACCTCTCAACTAATTCCCTAAAATCCTATGTACAAATTGTGCTTTTAATCTGCCCTTAATTGTTTGTTTTTGATAAGGATCGAAATCCTTTTACACTATATACCAACAATTAATCAATAATCTCAAAAATAAAACCCTCAGCCTACATAAAATCTAAACCTAAGCCTAAAAAGACCTAAATTTAAATTATTACAAAATTTAAACTAATGCATAATACCATTCTAATACAATTTTAAAACTCATAAAGAGTTTTTCGAAAGCAAATGTGAGTTGGCATTTTGCCATTCTTGAGGCTGACTGGAGTACACTGTCATATTAATGGATTTTATTATCTCTACCAGTGGACCTGAAATTTTATCAAATCTGGCTTAAGTGTTCTTGGTTCTCGCATTGCATTTCATATTTGGAGAAAAAATAACTGGATCTGACTATAGCTTGGAGTGACTTTGAGTTTATTTGATCTTCAATCTGAAACATTTGGCATTGCATTAAGCACAAGATAGAACCTGAACTTGTCTGTCACTGGACGAATTCAATTTTTTTTCTTGTTCAAACTGGGCTCTAGGCATCATTGTTGTGATCTTTTCTCAAGCTCGAGCTCTCTTTGATATCTCCTGAGCTAAAAATAGAAGCTTGTTATTTATTGGTAGATCTTGAGTCTTAACACCTCCAAGAGCTTGGGCTTTGGCACATTGAGCTGATTGTAATCTACCTCCTTCTTGCATGAAGATCTGTATTTTGGTAAAGCTCTAGCCTGACTCAAAACTCAAACCCGTGTTTGATTGAGAGTTCATGGGTTTGAACTTGAGTTTGTTTGTAAGAACTCACTATAAGTTTGTCCTTAGGGTGCTAGCTCTGTGACTGGGAACTTGTGCTTGACTGGAAGATACTTTACTTTCTTGAAAGTGTTGAGACTTGGCTTTTATGTCTCATGCTCCTCTCAAAACCTGGCACTCAACCATGAGTTTTTTATTTCATTCAAATCTCAGCCTTCAATGGAACTGTCGACTCTGAGAACTCAGCCTGACTAATGATCCCATGCTTGACTGGTAATAATGTGGGTTTGGACCTTCTTTTTCTATGTTGCACTAGACTTCAAAATTGAAACAGCTTGACACTCAGCTTCCCTTGCTGACTATGAATCGACATGTGACTAGCAGTGAACTCCACTTCTTTTCAATTACTTGGAACTCACAGTTTTAACTGGCAGTGAGCTCGGCCTTCTTTTCATGACTGGTGGCAGTCTCGACTATGAAATCGAGCTTTAGTCTTGACTTTATTATTTGGCTAAGAGATAAGTATTACCTCCTTGTTGCTTTACTTTGATTGGAACATGTCATTAGCCAAGCTTGAAATATCTCCTTCTAGTTTGCATAAATCTTGAACATGAACATTCTGTATGAGCTCGAGAACACTCATCTCTATTTTGTATTAAATTTAGGGCTTTCATTTACTATTGTTTTAATGAAAAACTGAGAGTTACTTCAGAATTATAGTGAAACATTGTTTGCAATCTCCAGTATGAAGGATCACTTTGTTTCTCAACTTGATGTTGAAGCTCTTTTACATATTGCTGAGATCTTTAGAGCCCTTTTCGCCATTGTTTAGAATAAAGACTTGATATCTATCTCCACTTTGAGTTATGAATAAACAATGTGTTGTGACTAGATACTTTACTTCAAACCGCTTCTTTCTCATCTTGAATACTAGAGATGATATTTGATGCTTGGAAAAATTTTCAAACCCACCATCACCTCGGTCTTGACTTTGCTTGTATTATGGGCTCGACTCTATTTTCCTATTTTCTCTTCCAGCTTGCACTATTTGATGTTCACTAGCGATGTGAAATCATTTTTTACATTTACCAAATATCTTCAACTTGATGCTCACTGTGAATTCACTGATTGCAGTGATCATATGTTTTAAATTTGACAAAACTTACCATATTCCCAACTTGATTTAATTGTGTATTATTGGGCATTTGTCACTGTTAATTTGATCTTTCTAACTGAAGCACTTTTCAAGCATCCACTGTAGTTGAAAATAATATTTTATTCATTTGGATTAAAGCAACATTCCCTTGAACCATGACCTGGTTGTCACATTTGATAACTTTGTTTATTATTCATGATTCAGATATGCATATCAGACTTAAAATAGATGTGATTAGTAATGAAATCTATTTATGAGGTTTGAGCACGGGCTCGTGACACCCATAAACACACCTCTATGACCTTGAACTTGATCCTTTCATCTATCCAACATATGAACAACACTTTTGCATTCTGATTTGTGAACAACATAATAAAAAACACACTGCATCTCATTTGATTCTTGAATGTGATTTGAAAACCAGTCTATCTTGAACAATGCACCACTCTAATTAGCTTAAAAACATCAAAACAAACAAATTATGTTAGTGAACATGACCCAGTGGTCAATTTTGTGCATCAATCAGACCATTGGTGTGCTCACTAACTTAATGCTATTCTATTATTTTGAAAAAGGTTTCTCAGTTAGAAACTAAGTCCCTTTAACTCATATATCTGATTTATAAATAACATGTAGAATTATGGCCACTAATAGTAAAAGGTTTCATAGAATAACATCCCTTTAATACTATTTCCCTATTTTTTCACTTTATGTGTATGGACACTTTGTTATTGCATTGAATACCAGATAGATATAAATGCAGCTATGAAAGAACTTGATTGTTGTATTATGTTTTGTTCTTATGCATTACTTAGATCCAATTGGATCTAACAAACTTTCTCATGATGAGGTTGATCCCCCTAAAAGACCTAGAACCCGACATATGAAGACTTAGACATATGACCAAAGGACTTGGACTAGACATGACAACCAACTCCTGATATGTAGATGACTCTTCAAGGCAATCCAAAGGACCTACTCATACCTCTATCACTTATTTCTATTTTGCCTTTGTACTCTGTTTATTGATATGGAATATGAAGTATGAAAGAACTTTTGTAATTACATTCATTTTGTATGCACAATGTTATGATCAATTATGAATTTGGTAAATTTTGACATGTGATTAATACTTAGAGTACAATAAGAATCTTGATATTGAATGCAATAATAAAATATTAATTCAGATCACCTGAAAATCAGTGTTAAATAGAAGTACCTCTATGCACCCTTTTCCTATTTGTGTCTATTATTCTGCATGATGAAAAATAGGGTAACAATGTTATTGATGAAGACACAATTGTGAGTAAAATTCTTAGAACCTTGTTGCCTATTTATGCTATTAGAATCTTTTGCAATCCATAAAGTAAGATCAGCTTCGGGTAATGTTCTTAAACTTGATATCCAAATCAGTAAACTAACTACTTTTGAGTTGAATAACTATGATAACAGTATTGTACCAAGTTTTGAGTCTTCATTTATGTCATCCTTGAAAATTGGTATATCAAGCAGTAAACACATGATAATAAATGAGAGTGATAGTGACAGTAATGAAGATGAACTTGATGAACTTGAAGCATTAATGGCTAGAAGACTACATAAAGGTAAGGGAAGTTATAAAGGGAAATTACCTTTGGCATGTTTTAATTGTAAAGAGATTGGCCATATTGCAACTAGATGTCCTAACAGGAAAGGAGATGACAGAGACAATGACCGATTCGGTGAAAGAAAGTTTGACAAAAGAGATAATCAAGAACATAGAGGCAACCGACAGTATGATAGAAGAAGTAATCAAGACTACAAAGAAAAAGGCAAGAAGGCATGTTACCTTGTTGAAGATGATGATGATGACACTGACACCGATACTGATGAAGATAATGAGGTGGTATTCGTAGCATTGAAAGAAGATTAAGAAGAATAAGAAAGGTATGTTGAAACAACACTTATTTCTAAAGTTAACAAGAATGATACTTGGATTATTGATAGTGGTTATACACATCATATGACTGGTGATGAAGACAAATTTGAATACCTTGAACATTATAATGGCAGATTTGTTAAAATGGGAAATGACACACCTTGTCTAGTAAAAGGAAAAGGATCTATCATATTGAACAATAAGATCAAATGTGAGAATGCATATTGGGTGAAGGTTCTTAACTATAATCTATTAAGTGTAGAACAGTTGAATAACTCACATCACCAAGATGCATTTGAAAGTAGAAAGGTGAAGATATATGATAAAATTGGAAAGTTGGTAGGTACTGGTGAACAATCTAAAGGTAATATATTCTATCTTGATAATGCTAAAACTTCTTATTTGTTGGCTAGAACTGAAGATGTGTGGTTATGGCACAAAAAGTTATGTCATGTGAATTTTGACAAGATGGTTAAAATCAGTTAGAAAAAAAAAGTTAGAGGCTTACCGAGCTTATCTAAACTTGACCATGTCATGTGAAAACAATGTCAAATGGTAAAAATGTCAAAATCTAGTTTCAAGAGAAAAAATTATTCATCTAATACTATTTTGGAGCTGGTTCATACCGACCTATGTGGTCCTATGAGAACTCAGAGTTACTATGGAAACAAATACTTTATCTTATTTGTTGATGAATACTCTAGGATGATGATTGTTATGTTTTTGAAAGAAAAATCTGAAGCTTTCAAGATGTTTAAATGATATAAATCTAAAGTGGAAAAGGAAAGTGGAAAAGAGTGAAAATGCTTGAGATCAAATAGAGGTGGTGAGTTTATTTTTGATGAATTCACTAACTTTTGTAATGAGCATGGAATTAAAAGACATGTTTCTACACTGAGAACACCACAACAAAATGGAATTACTGAAAGGAGGAATAGATCTATAGTTTATTATGCTAGAACACTGATGATTGAAAAATATGTTGCACAAATGTACTAGAGAGAAGTTGTTAGTACTTCTGTATACACATTGAACCAAGTAAAACTGAATAAATATACAAACAAGACACCCTATATGTTATGGTATGGGTACACACTGAATGTAAGTTATTTTAGAATATTTGGAAGTAGATGTTACATTCTGAAAGATGATAGAAATTAGAAATTTGATTTGAAAGGCAATGAAGGAACATTATTAGGATATTCTACTAGAAGAAAACTTTATAAATGTTTGAACAAGGTTTCTAAAAAAATGATTGAAAGTGCAAATGTGAGAGTTGATGAGTTTGCTGAGAAAAATGATGAAGAAAGCAAAAATGAACCAAAAGACTACGATAGATTTACATACATTGAGCAACCTGACATTGTACCCAAGAAACATGCTAAAGGTATCGAGCAACATGATAAAGATACCAAGCCACAACCTATAGAGATCGAGAATCATGAAATAGCTACCAAGGAAGATCTTGATCATAAACTAACTGAAGAACAAAGAAGAGAGAAAATACTAGCAAAATTTGTGAGAAGACACCATCCACAAAATCAGATTATTGGAGACAAGCAAGCTGACACGATGACACGAAGTAAGTTGAGAAACAACACAAGTTTAGCTTTTGGATTTGAACCTAAAAATGTTAGGGATGCACTTGAGAATGATGAATGGATTAGAGCAATGAATGAAGAAATTGAGAAGATAGAGAAAAACAAAACATGGACATTGGTATTGAGACCAAATAATAAAAAATGTTATTGGAACTAAATGAATATTCAGAAACAAGTTGAATGAGAATGGTGAAGTCACTAGGAATAAGGCAAGACTTGTATGCAAAGTGTATGCACAAGAAGAAGGAATTGATTATGGTGAAACTTTTGCACTAGTTGCAAGACTTGAAGGAGTTAGATTATTACTTGCATATGCTGCCCACAAAGGTTTTAAAGTATATCAAATGGATGTCAAATCTGCATTTTTGAATGGAATACTTGAGGAAGTATACATTGAACAACCTGAAAGTTTTGTTGATCCAAATCAGAAGAACATGGTATGTAAGTTGTACAAAGCATTGTATGGACTGAAACAAGCACCAAGAGCATGTTATGAGAGACTCCATTCATATCTTATTAGTATTGGATTTGTTAGAACAAGTGACAACAAAAATTTGTACTTAAAAAGTGAAACTGATGACAAGGTTATTATTGCTGACATTTTTGTTGATAATATTATATCTGGAGGACATGATAATCTTTGCAAATCATTTGCTGCTGAAATGAGAAATGAATTTGAGATGTCAATGTTTGGAGAGATTAAATTCTTTCTTAGTTTGCAAATTCTACAACAAAGTGAAGGTGTATTCATTACACAAACAAAGTACATCAAAGAAGTGTTAAAGACATTAGGAATGGAAGATTCAAAACTGATTGGTACACCTATGGTCACAAAATGCAAATTAACAAAAGATGATCAGTCAACCAAGGTAAATCAAACTCTATACAGATCAATGATTGGAAAATTGATGTATGATGTGCATAGTAGAATGGATATTGCACATGCAGTTGGGATTGTAGCAAGATTCTCTGCTAATCCTAAAGAATCACACATGACTTCTATTAAGAGGATTCTGAGATACTTGAAAAACAATGAGAATTATTGTTTATGGTACAAGAAATAGGGAAATTTTGAACTACAGGTTTACACCGATGTAGATTGGGCTAGAAACATTGATGACCAGAAGAGCACTACTAGTGGAGCATTATTTTTGGGAGAAAGGTTAGTTACTTGGATAAGTAAGAAACATGCATGTATTTTTTAGTCCACTGCCGAAGCAAAATATGTTGCTGCTGCTGCTAATTGTTCAAATATTGCATGGATAAAACAACATTTGAAAGGGATGAATGAAGAGATCATTGATCCAATGATGATATATTGTGACAACACAAGTTCTATAAACATTTCTAAGAATCCAGTGATGCATGCAAAGACAAAGCATATATCTATAAAGTATCACTATTTGAGGGAACAAGTACAATAAAAGAAAGCGAAAGTGGAGTTTGTGAAATCAAAAGAACAACTTGCAGACATATTTACTAAAACCTTACCTAAGAATACATTTGAGTACTTGAGGAGTAGATGGAGGCCTCCACATCTATGTAATAATGAATCTCTCAAGCACAGTAGTAGAGCATCCTATTAGCACCTGACTCTGATAGAAGTAACCAAATTGAGCACGAGCAGTTGACCATGCCTCTACCTGTAAATATGGTCTACAAATGACATAGGTCATGTCATCCAGGACATGCCTCCAATACTTAGTGATACCCATGCAGACCTGTGTCACATATCTAGAATATACATATATGATGGGCTCCTGTGGTTGTCACTGACTCTGACATACTGGTCGACATATGGGAATGTGCTCCCATACCCAAATCTATAAAACAAGAGCACCTGAAGCATAAGACTTTCTCTCATGATACATAATCTCGTGCATCTCTGAGAACATGCGTGCGAGCATACATTGACCCTAGCCTAACTTATAAGGAGTAGCCATTAGTCGTGCTACCATCGGGACCCACCCCATCAAGAGACCATTCTGCTAACGGTCAGACATGATGATCGACCCACCGATCATCCCTGCAATGATACACTCCAATCTATGGGTCTACCCATATCTTTGTACTAAAGTATCCTAGGAGATAGACTGAGCCAATTGATCATCATCACCAAACAACATCCTAAAGGCATGAAGACCAGCATTCCCCGCACTGACATAATTAGGACGAGGACCATGGAATAGTATACACAATATCCTATAGACATCCTCAGGTGTGACTGTGATCTCTCTAATGGGCATGTAACACCCTCTCCGATAATTATACTTGGACTCTTTGATTTGGACATTTTACATTATGATGGTTAGAGCTATGTATTCACATTTATGTTTATGATGATGATATGCTTATCAGATATTTAGACATACTCAGTTATGATTATTGTTTATTGTTTATGAAATTGGAAATCATTTATCTTGTATATGCTTATGAAGATTTAAAGAGCTAACCCAAGGATTTGGAAGCTAACCATTATATATATGTGATTCCTCATGCTTTATGTATATGTGATTGATGTGTTTCATGACTCAGGACGAAGTCGTAGTTACTCACTTAGTTGAGGTCCACACGATGTATCAATCCTAGTCATTTGTTTACAAATGCCTTATTGTATATATCTATGAACATGTATCTCTTCTCGGTGATGCAGGCTTGCAGGTACAGGGCATTGTCTCCACCCGGTCCCATAGGTTTGAGCGAACCCTCAAAATCCTTGATCATTGTTGTTGTTATGGAGATATCACCAAGGTTCTGTAGGAGGGAATCCTACCTCTGACCCCTTTTATGTCCCTTAGGTGGGGAGTTCCTGAGTCAGTCCCTTGTGTTGTTGATGTATCATTGTGTATATCAGTTTGTTGGATTATGGTGATCTTGTTGCTTGTTCTTGTCTCTTGCATTTTAGAAGACAAAGGTTTGGATATGGTAGCTTTAATTGTTCTTAATGATATGCTCAATTTTTGCTAGTAGATAATTTATATGAGCTATTATTTCATGCGAGTATAAGATGTTATGAACATCTTGTGTTAGTGATCACACACACACACACACACACACACACACACACATATATCATGATTTTAATTTGTATGGAATATGATTTATTATTTGATTGGATAATAATATTTTATAATACCATAATAATAAGATATTCATGACATTAATAATATTATTTTAATAATATTATAACAATATATGTACACATAAGCATATGGGTGCACACGTATGCCTATGGTTACATATATATATTTAATAAATATTAGTGTGTGAAAGTAATTGTATTTTAAATAATAATAATAAATAAATTATTTACTTAAAGGATTAATGATTATATGGTAAACATTTTATCATAGCTTTAGTAAATATGGTGATAAGTAATAATAGTAAAAAAATTGTTTCCTTTTCCTTAAATAAAGGAAAATAACATTATTTTATTAATATTTATGAGGCTCTTATATTATATTTTATTATTAATATTAAATTAGCTATTCCCTTCCAGTGAATGGCTTTAATGAAATTAATTAAATCCTAAACTAGAAACTACCTTTTGGTTGGGATGATTGCATCAGTTGATTTTCCCGTGCAACCAATCCTTCAACCTATTTACAGGAGAGATATTTGAAGGATGGGGAGGTTGGTTGGAAATTAGACTCAGGAAATTGGATTATTGCTTTGAGAGGATATTGTATTTAGGAGGATTATAGTATTCTGGGAGAGGAAATATATTATTCTAGAAAGGATATTTTGATTTTGAGTTTCCAGTAGAAGGTTGGTGCCTACATTCGGGAGGAATATGGAGAAGTGCTGGAAAAGGATTGAAGAGAGTTGATTCAGCCTTCATCAATGGTTTTCTCCACTAAAAGCTAGGTAGGAGCTATCCTGAAAGATGCTCCTCCTTATTTGAGTTGTGTGATTTATTTTGTTCTGTATTTGGGATTGCTTCCTGTGTACAGTCAATATGAAGAATTTATTATTCTATTGTATTATGTTTATTTTTCCTGTGTGAAAGGACTTGGGAGAAAGGATAGATATATAGTAAATATATTATTATACAAATGATTATTATTTCTTCTATGTGTTATCATATTTTCTGAGAAGCTATATTGTTTGTTTACTTGCTGGAAAATATAAGACTGTGATTTAGATTGTGAACTATGTCACTATTCTTTGCCTACTCTCTAGGAAAAAGATAGTATCATTAATTGAATGTACACAAACCTAGAGAACTAAAAACTATCCTATTAATTTCAATAATAATAAAATTCATCAAAACAAGATCAAATTTATTTAAATAATCATCTTACCTATGACTGTCCTAACATGACAGATTTCTGCCCTCTAGAGAGACTCGTACTCAGATGTGTATAAGTTTTGATTCAGGTCAAAACTCCTCAATCTCTCTGGTGAGGATGTGAATAATTAGGTTTTTTAAAACATATCCAAATCTTGTGAAGATCCAATGGTTGGATTGAAAGTTATGGCCCCCGTACTGAGGGTCATTTTTTTTTATACTGTATTGTTCATCAATTAGAGATCTCTATTTTCAATCTCTTGTATATCCTTGCATTCAAACACTTAATGACACATACTTATATAGTAATATGATTCTTCCATAATCCATAATAACCAAAGAAATTGAAGAGCCTATGTGCTCATTAAAGCTTCAAAACAATTGACTGATTGCACCAAATCAATAATAGGGACAATCAATGTAAATGAGGACTTCCTATGTTCAAAGCCTCATAAAAAGAAATTAAACATGTATGTAAATGGTTAGAAATAGAAACCAATACTATTTCAATCTATTTCTAATCACATTTACATTGGAATGGAGTTTATTCAAATACAAAAGGGTTGGCTATAACCTCACGACAGAGACCATGAAAGTTGTAGAGCTTTTCATTTGTATTCAAAGAAAACTTTACTTCTCTCACTCTCTTCCACACACCAAACCCTCTAAAAATTTCTCCAAATTTTAGTGTTATGTGTTTATGATATTTTGGTAAGGGTAGGAAACCTAGCTTGTCACTTAGAGTTTCCACCTAGCCTTAGAACCTTTTGGAAAATGGTTTGTATTTTGATTTTCTTTTCAGTTGTTATTTGGGAAAGGTTACTCCAACCCTAGGTACGACCTAGATATCACTTCCTTGTGGACCTTGGTGTTTATCTCCTAGCATGGGGGAGTGGGTCTTTTGGTATCCATGTGGCTAGGTGGTAAATCTTTTATCGAGGTACCTTTCACAGTTGCAGAGATTATGGATTCTTGCTTGCATATTGTTCCAGTTTTGAAGGAAGAAGACTTTGTATTTATCTTTCATTATTCTCAAATGTAAAGCTATTATTACCTCCTAGAGGAAATGAATGTAATGTAGCATTTAATGTATTTCAATTTGATTTGGATAAGTAGATTTAGGGAAAGGGAATGGTGAGCTTTATGTTAATTGTGTTGTTGGAAAAGCAGAAGCAGTTTCATATATGTTTCAAGAAAAGTGACATGTTTCTTATTACTATTGTTCAAGAAAAGTTAGTAAAACCAATGTGTTAATTTCATATGAGAAATAGTTTAACTCCTAGATAAATTCTTTTACAAAGATTATGCTTTAAATGTTTATGAAAGAAGGTTTAGGGAATATTGATGGAATTAATTGGTTAGTAATCAAATGATAGCATTTATATTTCTCTCTACAAAATTTTAAAGGTTGTGCGATAAGAGTTAGTACACTTAATGATCTTAAAATAATTATAAATGTACTATTAGGGAACCTTGGAATGATTGTAAGTTAAATGGTGTTTATGGATTGTTCATGCAAATCCTTTAAAGTTCAAAATTTTTAATAATTTGTTACTTAGGTTTTCTTTTCTAAAGAGAATCTTTGTTCTCTTTCCTAGTTCCCTTGCGAGGCATGATAGGGCAGGTGAAAAGTCTATGTCTCTGAGTGAAACCTCTCTATCAAGGTAGTCAATAACCCATGATTCACCCGAATCTCAGGTAAACATATCAAGTACTCAAATCCGCACGCAACTAGGTGCACTCTGAGAGGGTCAGACAGTGACATGCATAGTCTCTAGGTAGCTGGATGTGAAATTCGGACATGTACATCATGATAGATGACCTACACAGCACAGAAACAGGGTACCCTATTAGTAATTTGGTCAAAAATCAAGCTATAAGTACAGAAATTGAAAAGTTGAATACTTTAGAAGGTACATTAAATGCTAAGGAATCAACCTAAGAAATCAAGAAAATCAAAATTTTGACCTAAGGAGCTGAAAAACACTTGCTATTTTCCATACGAGTTTTTAAACTGATACCAAAACTCGTATGAGTTTCTACAGGTTCCCACACGATATTTCATGTGTACACGACAATAAAGAGGTTCCCGTATGACACTTGAGGGATAAGATGAAATGTCGTACGACAGAAGGGTCCCTCTCATATGAGTTTCAGACAGCATAGGGACGACACTCTACAGGAAGTTGAAAAGTCATATGAGTCCATACAGACTGTCATATGAGTTTCCATGGTGCAAAAATTGAAAAACTTAAAAACGTACGAAAAAGATCCTAAAATGCTAAAAACATGGAAAAATTGAATTCACAAAGGCACAAAGGTCTACTTACCGGGTTCTCATACTGGGGAGGTCTCTAGTGTTGCTGGATGCACTTGAATCAGTGTGAGGAGATTGGAACTACCATATTAGCCATTTTTCTCTCAGAGGGCTCCATAGAAATCACAAAAGACAAAAGTGAATAATGATTTAAAAATGACTGTTTTGGGCCTTATATAGGTTTTGACCTAATTTTTCAAAGTGCTCCGTTTTCCACAAAAATTGCACCCCTGGCTAATTTTGACATTTTGAACCCATTTTTGGGATTAAAATAGAAATTTGAGATCATTTACATTGTCAAAATCATGATTTAAAATTTTCAGACCCAAGACGATCGACTGCTTGCATAATCAATCTTCTAAACATCAAAGAAATCCAAATTTCAACTTAACTGATTATCTTACATCAAACTATCAAAATTTCAAGTTAGTCAACATGGTCAACTCATGTTCAAACCTAGTCGAACTTGGTCTTCAAGACCTCTAAACAATGTGGAATGCATCTCCGAACGTGCACAACCACTTCTTAAATCAATTAACATGCTTCTACACTATTTAACGTTGACTTTTCTTGTCAGATTTCAATTTTCATCCCGAAGGGGGCATGGTATTGCACATCAATCAAATCTGTAAATCAAATTTTTCTTTCAGTGATCAAGACAACAACCACGTCTAGTTATTGGTTCATCAAAAGACCTTGTTGCTTAGGGCACATCGCTTGGGGCATATCAGGTTCATCAAGATCCATATCAATCTGATATCCTAATTAAACTTGCGAACTGTATTACCTCTTCGTAACCATCAGTTCAGTTGTGTTATTTCCTTGATTCTTTGTAACTAAAGGGTTCAGATTTGGCATCCGTTCAATTCCTTTAGACAATCAAGTCTGGAGTCCGGACTGTCACTTCTTCGTAATGATAGGTTCATAATCAGGCATTTTGACACTTCTTCATAATCATCGGTTCATTGTTGATATAGTTAGCATCATCTCGATTCTTGGTCAATCGGGACCTGAATCAAACATCTTCAAATCTATCAATCTGTTTCTATCTCAAAATCAGTTAATCTCCCAAGAATCAATTTTTCCACCACATAATTGAGTCCACATTTTTATAAAAAATAGACTAATCATTGAACCACTGTGCTTCACACAGTAATTCAAAAAGGGGCAACATGTAATACCCCAAAAATGGGCTATAGGTTCATTAACCTCCTACATCATCAAATCAAATGAAATCGGCATTGAAGGCCTAACCTAAGGCACATCTGCACATCAGTTCATCAAAACCCTAATTGATTATCTTAATTCTACATCGGGGAATATTCCTAATTATCCTAATTATCTTTAATTAAATATTATTTGGTGATAAATGTTATTATTTATCCTAAAGTTGATTAATTGAATATGTTGAATATTTAATTAATTAATTTAATTCTGCCACTTAATTATTTAATTATATTTATTCCTAAATTATATTATTTAATTTTGACAATAAATAAAAAATCTTATGAATAATTGATTAAATTCTTATTTAATTAATTAAATCCAGTTGTCAATATTTAATGATATAGCTTTTGAATAAAAGTTTGATTTAATAATTGATTAACCCATAAATCAATTGTTTTAATTCAAAATCAGTTAAGTTGAGAATAAATCACTTTATTTTAATTCATATTAAATCATGCACAATCAGAAAAGTAGTCAACTTTAAATCAATTTTCAATTTCAATTTGTTAACTTTCTAAACTTGACATTTGATGATGAGTTGAAAAAGTGAACTAAACTCTATTTTGAGATAAAAAGTGCTTTTGCACTTGAGTTTATAAAGAGTGATTTATGAATTTTCTCAATGCATCCTCAAGCCTTGGATTTCTATAAAATCAAGGCTCAGCTCCTTATAAAAGGATCCCTCAAATTTGCATCCTTACTCTGGCGAATTTGCATTTGAAGAATCAAGATTTTGCGAACAAGGCGATTGTGATATTTTTGTTATTATTTTTGAGGGTTCATAGAATTCATTGATTCATTCATATCATTGTTAGATTAATTTTCATATCATTCCAATTCATCCTAGATTAGCTTCATATCAAGTTTTTCATCTTATTGCATACAAAATCCAAAAAAATAGATTAATCTGCATTTCATCTCATTCCTTTCAATCATTTAAATCTTTCGTTTAGGTGTTGCATTGTCACTGATCTCAGTCTGAATCTGAGAATACCATACTCGTACCTACTAGAAGGCAGTAAATTGCCCGATTAGCTATATTGTTCTTATTTAAAGATTTCTTGATTTGCTAACCTCTAATATTTTACTAACGTGTTGTGTCCATAGCTAGGTACAATTTTCACACACACATAAACAACTAAGTATCATAATCCATGAAAATGTTCTATAGTTACTACTTAAAGTTTGTAAAACAATATGAAAATGTTTCTAAGACACAATTTAAAACATGAAAAAATTAGGGCTCGTCACTTGTCTTTGATTTGAAAACCATTGCACTCTATCATGTTTGATTCTTCTGATTGTTTTTCTTGTGTGTAAATAATAACACTATCTCCTTTGTGTTTTTCTTGATGATTTAAAATTGTTCCTCTTGCATTTGATAGCATATTTTTTTGGAGATCTCATGCATATATGTGATAGCATTAATGTTTTGTCATTGATGTCAACATATTTATTTATTCCTGATAGTTTCCTAGTTTATTTAGTTGAAGTTTTGGTTTGATATGAATAGTGTACTTGATATCCGTTTCTGCAAATATGAAGAAGTGTTGAGGAATGTATGTACTTTATCTTGTTCAAGTTTTAGAGGTTCTCTATATGATTTGAGGAAGTTATGATGGGTTTATCAGAGGACAACTCTCGACACTGTAAGAACTATGATGATGGAATAAAATGTACTGCAGATGTATTGGAGAGAAGTTGTGAGTACTACAGTCTACACATTGAACTGAGTTTAGTTAAAGCATGGTATTGGTAAGACCCCTTTATGAACTTTGGTATGGTCATGTTCCCACAATGAAGTATTTTAGAATCTTTGGAAGTAAATGCTATATCAGAAGAGTTGAAGATTTAGGGAATTTTGATCCTAGATGTGATGAAGGTATCTTTCTTGAATATTACACAAAGAGAAAAGATTATAAATGTTTTAACAATTGATTGAGAAAGATAGTGGAAAGTGCTAATGTGAGAGTTGATGAGAATTACCAAAAACAAGTCAATTCATGCAGTTATGAGCCAGATGATGAAGAAGAAAAATAGATTCTTCAAGTGTAAAATCAGAATTAGAATCAAAGTTAGAGTGGATAAACATAATTGAATGGATAAGTTGTTGATGAAGAAGTGGAAACTCAAGAGTTTGCTACAAAACAAAATACAAAGACTCCAAGGTATGTAAGATTAAATCATTCATAAAATCAGATTATTAGTGATAGGAATGAAGGTGTTACGACTAGAGGAAAACATGCTAGAATCATAAATGAAATTTGTTTGATTTCTCAAGTTGAACCTAAAGATGTTGATGAAGCTTGTAAAGATGAAAGTTGGATTAATGCTATGAAAGAAGAGATGGAAGAGATTGAGAAGAACAATACATGGATTTTGGTTCCCAGACCAAAATACAAGAATGTGATTGGAACAAAATGATTTTTTAGAAACAAATTGAATGAAGATGGTGAAGTGGTAAGAAACAAAGCTAGATTGGTTTGAAGGGATATTTACAGATGGAAGGTATTGATTGATCAAAGTGACATAGTGTGCCAATTGAGGAAATCATTGTATGGATTAAACAAGCATAGAGGTCTTGGTATGCAAGGTTAGATAAATACTTATTGAAGCTTGGTTTTACTAAAGGATCTATTGGCATTAATTTATATTTCAAATTTGATCTTGAAAATGTCTTGATTGTTGAAGTATTTGTGGATGATATCATTGTTGGTAGAAATGAAAAGATGAGTAAGGAATTTTTTGATGAGACAAAAATGAAATTGAGATGTCAATGATAGGTGAAATAAAATTATTTCTTGGTCTTCAAATTACTCAATTAGAAAAAGGGATTTTCATATCATAGTCAAAGTACATGAAGGAATTGTTGAAGAGATTTGGAATGGATGATTCAAAACTTGTTGGAACCCATATGGTTATTGGTTGCAAATTAACAAACAATGATGATTCCTCTCTTGCTAACGAAAAAGGTACATATCAATGATTGGTGGATTTATTTACTTGACTCAGACCAGACTAGACATAATAAATACAGTTTGCATTAT
The DNA here is from genome assembly GCA_027943335.1 of Chamaecyparis obtusa. Classification (NCBI taxonomy): domain Eukaryota; kingdom Viridiplantae; phylum Streptophyta; class Pinopsida; order Cupressales; family Cupressaceae; genus Chamaecyparis; species Chamaecyparis obtusa. The sequence goes on along the minus strand of BSBK01004955.1, from coordinate 1,325,596 downwards.
CGTGAGATTTCATACAGAATCAAAGGAATCACATGTTACTCATGTTAAGAGGATATTCAAATATTTGAAAGGGATAGTGGATTATGGACTATGGTATCCTAAGGATGATGATCTTACTTTGTGTGTTTAAACTGATGCTAATTGGGAAGGTAATGTGGATGAAAGGAAGAGTACTATAGGTGGAGCATTCTTCTTGGGGAAGAAGTTAGTTTCTTGGGCCAGTAAGAAACAAAATTGTATATCTTAATCTAGTTGAAGTTGAGTATGTTGCTACTGCTATGAACTGTAGTCACGTAGTTTGGATGAAGAAAATTCAGGAAGACATCAGAAATAAGCCTTGGTGAGCCTATAGTTATTTATTGTGAAAATTCAAGTGCTATCAATATTTTGAAGAACCCCTTATTTTTTATTAAGGTAACTACAAGTTTTGAAGGGACCCCAAAACCCTTTAACAAGGTGAAGAAAAGATAAGCATAGAAAAACTTAAAGACAACGATCTATCCCAGCCAAGGATAGAAACCAAGAGGGATAAATCCCAAATATAGCATTAAGCACTATCACCAAAAGGAACAAAAAATAAGACAAAAACTCCCAGCAACACAGAGCAGAAAAACAACCAGCAACATAATTACTTCATCATTTTAAGGAGATCCTCAGATTCCTCAATCTGATTTTGCATATTTTTTATGGACTCCGTCAGGTTGGCAATGTCTTTATCCTGAGCCATAGTCTTCTTTCTAGTGTTGGATCTAGTTCTGGTGCTCAGACCAAGCTGCTAAAGATCATCTTTCCCTTGTTCTTTATCTTTTATGTTGACAATTTGATTTCCTTCCAGCATGGTATAGAGAGCTTTGAGATTGTTCATAGTTTCTTTCATGCTCATATTGGATAAGGTAATTAGATTCTTAAGCATTGTTTCATTTTTTTTGATCTTATCATTGATTGGACTTATCATCGTATCCATAACCTTGTTAATATTCTCCTCCAACATAGTAGTATTAACAGAAACCTTCCCAAAAACATCCTTACCTTTTTTGTACATATCAACATCATTCCTCAATTTTTCAATAATTTCCTCCAGCAAGTCATTCCTTGCTTCCAACTTTTTACATCTATTTTGTAGATCCTGGATATCATTTTGAACCTATTTGTCTATGTTGTAACCATACATGGCTTTATTTCTAGCTGCTTGAAGCATAGTCATACTAATGGTTCTCTTCACTTTGAAATCCCTGTCCCACAAGTCCTCCTTGAGGCTTCTCTGGTTTTGGGTGTTCTCTTTGAACTCCTCAGTGTTATTCCTTGGGCTTTCAGGGGGGAGGATCTAACCTCGTATTCCTCTTCATCATTGTCAATTTCCTTGTCAGACTCTAGAGTATCATTGTTGACCTAAATTTCCTCTTCCATAATCCTCAAATCCTCATTACTGGTAGCTTCCTCTGTAGAATTAGTAGAAATTTCATTACTTCATTTTCCTCATAGTTGATATCATCCTAAACCTCCTAAATCTCCTCCTTATCCTCTTCTTTTTTACTCCCTTCAGCAACACCCAGGTTGTCAGTATTTTCCTTGAAACTATGTTCAACATTATCCACCTTATCATTGGCATTGTTGATACCCTCCAGAGTATCATTATGTTGACCAGTGCCAAAATAAACTTCCATAATATCAATGATGTGTTTAGAAACATCCTCAGGGATCACCTTAACCATTTCTTGGGTAACATTAGTTCCATAGTTACACACTACTTCCTTGTCCATGACCGAGTCAGAAATGGTCGCTTTACCCATCCCAGAGCTATCTCTGTTACAGTCTTCCTCTTTAACATTATCAACATTCTGCGAAGACTCCACCTCTTCCACCTAAACGTCCTTAGAATTTGAGCCTTCAGCCACAAAAGAAGGAGAATAAGAAGGGGTAGAGGAATTTAGGGCTTTTTTGTTTGAGGAAGCTTTCTTCCTAGAATCAGATGCAATAGGGTTCTTCCTTTTTTTGCTGGTAATCAAGTTAGGAATCAGGTCAGGAATGTGATCCCTGGCATACCTGAAAATGAGTAAAATTAAGCCCTCATGAAGAATAGGGGAATCCCTCACCCTATGGTCAATGATGCTCTGGTTAAGGGAGCTAAGTAGGAAGAGCGGGAAGGAAACCCTAGTATTTCTAGAAAGTATCATTTCTTGAAGGATAAGGTAAATGAAAAGGAAGTCAGACTAGAATATGTGCCTACAAAAGAGAAGATTGTAGATATTTTCATGAAGCCCTTTCCAAAATATACTTTTGAGTATCCTTGAGGTAAGCTTGGGGTGATAGTCCCTCCTGATCAGATCTAGAGATGCATAGATTTGCATCAGTCTAGTGCTTTCACAAGGATTATCCTTATTCTAGATTGATGCTTTTTGGGACTGCTCCTTATGGAGAGTAGTTGGTATTTTGTTCATATTTTTGTTTTGTCCTCTATGACTTAGTGTAAATATGTGCCTTTTTCATTGATGTAAAAGGGGGAGAGATAGGCCTATGAAAAATAGAGAGAATCAAGGGGGAGATAGCCATGTGGAAGAGACATGTCAGACTTAGGAGGAGTAATCAGTGTATTGAGGATTGACTTATACTTTGTGTATTGATATAGTTGTTTACATCATATGTTTCCATCAATGTGAAAGGGGGAAATTTTTGGAGATTTCATGCATATATGTGTTCACATTAATGTTTGTCATTGATGTCAACATATTTATTTATTCCTTATAGTTTTTTGGTTTTTTTAGTTGAATTTTTAGTTTGGTATTAAAAATGTACTTGATATCAGTTGTCGTGAAGCTGGAGAAGTGTTGAGGAATGTTTGTACTTTATCTTGTTCAAGTTTCAGAGGTTCTTTATATGATATGAGGAAGTTGTCATGGATTTATCAGAGGAAAATTTTGTTGTTATTTATGTGGTGAAAGTGTTGAATTTTATGGATTGATGAGGATTAGTTATGCAATATCTTTTGTCGCTAACCTGGTGGTGAGGTTAGAACATGCATGTGTGTTCTCAGCTTAGCTAGATCATGATTTTGATGTCAGAAATATTTTTTTCTTGTATGATAGAGGTTGATGTTCAGTGTTCTTGATGAATAGTGTAGAGACAATTATATATTCTAAGACAAAACTGTTTGTGTTGATGTTCTAGTAATTCATGATTCTTATTGATCTTACTAGATTGTGTTGTATTCATGTTGGTGGATCACATTAGGATATGTTATTGGATTCATTGATTTTCCTTTGGCGTGTTGGTGTTCTTGGCCAACTTGGTGAGTTAGCATATTGTAAAGATCTGAGGCGTGATCTTTGGATCGTGGCATGTTCATGGATGGAGATTTGGGTCTTACTTATGTCTTAGTCAACATGTCTTGGATTGCATTATGCATTGTGTATTACTCTTTGTAATATTTTATAATTGGGTCCCTTGTTGACCTAGTTGTAATGAGTTGATGTAAAATATTTAAAGATGTAATCTTTGAGATTGATAGAGGTATATGTGTGTGTATGTGATAGATGTGTGTGATGCTAGATAAAGTGATATCAATGGATATGAAAAGAGGTATGAGTGGAATCTAAAATAAGTTCAGAACAAATTTGTACCTCATTGGAGTTGTATTGACATGTCTAAGGTGTTATTATTCAATTAATCAACTTAGTGAATTGTTGTCTATAGTGGATTGTAGTCTATCTTTGGGGTTGTATCCCTATTTTTATTTTGGGTTGTTTCCCTCATTTTTATTTGTGTAGTGAGCTCTAAGTAGTAAGATTGAATGCATGTGAATTCCTCATTGTACCTTTAACAAGGTTTTTATGTTCTATTTTATCATCTAGTGGGTTTGATCCCCACCATGGTTTTTCCTTTAACTGAGTTTCCACGCAAGAAATCTCTAGTGTTATGTGTTCTTGTGTTGATGGTTTAGTTTCTTCATGTTTCTCTAAGTAAGGAAGTTAATTATTTCTAAGTTTTTTTTTGGACACAATTGATTCACCCCCACCTTAGTTGTGTGTGATGCTTTATTTCTATCATAGTTATGAGTTATGATTTCCTTTCCTATTGACTAGTACTGTGAACTATATCAAATGATCCTTCTTTTATATATTTTTTTTCTTTGAATGTTGGCACTTTTCTCCTTAAAATATGTCATTTGGTTTGATGTATACTGAACATGATAACCCAAATTGGCTTTGTGAACACATTCTACATATCAATGTACTATTTACAAGGATTGTCCTTATCATTGTAACTATTCATTATTCTTGATTTGATCTTGTACGATATTTTTTGTCATCCATATTTTGTATTCTATTTTGTATCACTATTGTCCATACTCTTACATTGGTTATATAAGCTAGAGTTCTTTATCATTTGTATTAGTACTATTTATACTTGATATTTTGAATGATATCTGTAATTTTGGAGGACCTTTATGTCACCTATAATCCATTCTAAAGTTATAAATATATTAAACATTATGAAGATATTTCTCAAACTCTTCCCATGATTATTCTCTGTATGTGGATTTAATGGTCGAGAACTGCAAATGAGCTCCTTTGATGTTTCCATATTCATTATTTGTCTTACAAATTGTTTTTGTATATTCTTTTCAATTATTGATGCTAATCTTTATGATTTATGCTTCTCTCAAATGTAGTAACTCACTAAACATAATGATGATAAACTATTCCTTTAACATACAACCTTTATTATAATCTGGGTTGTCTGGCTTTTTTGACTACCCTTATTATAATGAAAAATGACATCACAACTATGAAGTCTCACATCCATTAGCTCCAAAAAGAGACTGGGGACCTTATTAAAATGAATATGGGGGAGAAAACCATGGGCCAAACTATTGATGAGCTCATTGAGACTGTCGGAAGGGCTGAGGGGCTCACTTTCTTTAATGAAAAAATCATTGCTATGGAAGAAAAAATTGAAAGTGGTGAAGGGATGAAAAAAAGGATTAAGATTATGGAAAACAGAGTCGACAAGCTGGAGAAAACAGTGGGGAATTTTGCAGAGAAGATATTTTCTATCCTAAAGGCATCGAATGAGCATGTGAAAATACTGGTGGACAAGCTAGACTAGGGAAAAAGGGAGCAGACGATAACTGAGGTCAAAGATGATCAAGGTCCCAATAGGAGAACTAGATCCAGGTTTAGGAAGCTGGAGGATGATAAAAATAATGACATTGAAGAACTAAAAGTGTCTACAGCTAACATGCAGATGTTGGCTGATCAGGCAACATAAATTTTGAATTGTATTTAGCTAGCAGGTTGTTGTCCTGCTATCTTTTTGTTGTCCTTTATTTTTCTATCTATTCTTTCTGTGTTTGGACTTGTGTGTGTGGCATTTTTTGGTGCCGATGGACAAGTTTTATTGGAGCTTTAATGCATATCTTGTAATTCTGATGCAAAAGGTTTCGGGTCCTTTCAAAACCTGCTTTTATGTAATCAATACATACAACCTTTATTAATATAATAGTTTAATTTGATTTCTATAAGTTGGATGCAGAGTAGTTCATACACTCAAATGCAATAATTGGCCCTTTATTGATCACAACTATACTTTCCTAACGTATACTTGTTTATTATCTTTAAGGGTCCTTGACCACTAGCCAAGATCTTGAATTATATCTGAACCTGAATGCTTGTTCTCAGTGTTTGTTTTGTTTCTTGAATAGTATGCTTTGTAAATACTAACATAAGTTACCAAGTAACTATACAAAGTTATTGGATTCTTCCTTGACACCAAGTTATCATCTCCAAATACTTCCAATTGTTCTTTCATGATTAATGCTTTCTTCAAAAAACTCACATTCTCTACCTTTCTGGTTTTTGTAACTACCTCAGGATATTTTCCATTATGCATTTCATTATTCCATTACCCATGTCTTTATAGTAATAAATACATTTCTCATTTTCAATACTTGGTCATATACATTGAATTTCCCAAGGATAAATAACTATTATATGTTATGCTAAATGGTTTAGACCTCTTTTTTTTACAAGTGTTGTCTATCTATTCATTTCATGTCTTGATGGTGCATTTAATGAAGGCTTACTGATAATCTGATCTAGATCTAATATGATGCATTTCCATTTGTTTTCTACTATCATTGATTGAATTTTTTGTCCCTTGTATAACTAATATTATCATTGTTGTAGAAACATGGCTGCTTATGTTCATGTTGTTATGATTTGTCTAGTTAATTACCATCTCATAGAAATTATATGAGCCTTACTATAGGTGATCATAGCAATAGTAATTGACATGTTGACTTGTCTCTTAATTTCTAATATCATTCCACTTTACTCTCTAGTCTCACTTGATTGTCCCTTGATGTGTTGTGACGCTTTTAGTTGGAAACTACTATGATGCATAAACCTTGCTTTGTGTTGTTATTCCACATGTATGCTTTTTTGTACCTACCTCATTTCTTTTCATTGCTTGAATATAATGTTACTTCTTGTGAACCATATATGACTAGGGTTGCCTCATTGGTACTCTGAAAACTTTACTGTTATTTTTCATAAGTGTCATGTTGTTGTCCAAAGTGGAATCTCATTCCTCCATGATCATTGTAATTGGTATTTGATCATTTTAATGAAATCACAGTGATATAATTTTTTTTTCTTCTAATGGCATTATTTTAAAACATAACCGCTTTATGGAAGTGGCAGACTTGTATGGGTTCATTGCTCCACTTGGCATCAAGATAGTTTTTTTTTCCTTCAATGTTGAATCTAATTTTTTAGTAGTTTTAATCATAGATATATTCTTGATGTCTATATTGATAGAAATATTGCTGCTTTGTCTTTTTGTGTCATGAGATCATGGCTTGAATGTAGAATCATTCTCTATTAACACCTTATTTCTGCTAATCCTTTTCCCCTTACTGTACCTACCTCATTTGATTTCTCTGCAACTAATTCAACATTGTATCATTACTATAAGTACTTAATAATAGCATTATATTCCATGCCTATTGGGACTAGATTCTGACTTACTTTGAAGATGTCTACTTGTAGATTGCCTTAATGATTGTACGAAACATTGTCACAATTAATGTATATTGCAAATTTACTTTTTCATAATACCATACCTTGTACTTGTTATGGGCTCTTAAGATGATTATATCTTATTTGCATAGCCATAACTATTATTTGTTACTATTAAACCAAATGTTTTAGACTATGAAAGTTCATCCCTTTGATGGTCTATTTTTTATTTTCTCTCTCCAAGTATGGAACCAAAATGTTTCATATTAGTAATGACATATCCCTTTCATGGTTCAGCTACAACTTTATTTTTTACTAACACATTGGGCTCAACCCTTGTGGGATCCACACTTGATTCCACATGTTATTAAACTGTAAATATTTCCCCTCACTTGCACAATGAAATAAACTCATTAAGTAAAACATGATGATCTGATTATTCCCTTTCCTTTTCTTTCTTTTCCATTCTTTGATACATCTATTTGAAAGTATGCATACATTTGATGCCTAGTAGATATAGGATTGTGATCTTCATTGCTCTAATCTTGTTTTTACCACCTTGCAGGCCATTGCTCATGAGGTGCATTTTGAAGATGAAGATGTAGACAATGAAAGGTATCTCTTGGAGGGTGTGGGGATTCATCATAACAATAGGCAATGACATGTCCCTATCCTATTTCTACTTCTATCCATTTCTTGCATATATTTCATTTACTTGTATCAATTTTCGTAGTTATCCCAAGACTTGTGTGGGCTCTTTACCTTTTGTAAATGAAATGAAAGAATTTAAATTTCAAAATGTATTTTTAATACTTCTTTTTATAAAAAAAAATTTCAAATCAATGTAATGTACCTAATATCGCTTTTCTTTCCACATTTCTAATTTCAGTATAGTATTTCTACTTTCAAAAATTTTAATTCCAAAAATATAATTAATAATGAAACTTAAAGTAATCAATCATGTACCTTAGATGAAAATGCAATCATCTCTACCTTTTTGAGTTGTAGGTGAAATAAAGGTAACATTTTTGGTGACCTCTCAGGGGTGTTTACCTAATAAACAAAAATAAGACTAGTCCAAAGTTAGAAAACTAAAACCTTTTACAAAACAAAACTAGAAACACAAACTTGTTGAAACTAAGAAAAACTCAACTAAAAACCACTAAGTTACTAAAATTGTTAATGCTACATATGGAGAATTTTTATGATGTGAAATAGAGGGCTAGAATAGCTCATTTTTTGATATGATAGATGGCTTCTTTATGCAATAATAATCATTTAAACAACTTAGAAAAGTTAAAACTACAAACCAATCCTGAAAGAGTTTCTAGAAGACATTGAATTTATACTTGGTGCATACAATTCATGTGACACAATGAACTACATGGCTCTTGTTTTACCTTAATCATTCCTTCCTTGGACATTTAGATGTATTTCAACAACTTGAAAATTAAAAACTGAACTGGGAATGTTGTTGCGATTTGAAATGATAATGTAGAGAAAGCATGTATGATGTAGGGCAGTGAGTGATAACTCATGCATTATGTGATAGATACTTATTTACTTCATTATGATGCATCATAGAAAGGTTATCCTTATTTCTACTAACCCACAATTGAAAATTGAACTAAAACAGGTTGTTTTATGACAACCCCATTGAGTAAGTATGTATCATCTTATAGCATCCATCCATTAATCACTGTTACTACAATAAAACATGTGTATTTGATCATGTTATCATCAAAACAACATTACTAACTACTAACTGAACTAACAATGTGTAAACCAACACTTATTTAAATCTAAAACTAACTACAAGAAGCTACTCTAATGTGAAAAAGCACTTATTCTCTAATCAACCATACCAAAAAAGAGATATGTGAGTTGAATCCCATTGACAGGGATTGATAATTCTTCTCCTTCTAGGGTGGAGAGTTGGAAAGCATTATGTTTCTTAAAAACTATTATAATAAATGTCCATGTCCACATAGCATCAAAACTCTTATGCTTTCCATGTCTTCTCTTCAATTCATCCCATTTCAAAACAATGTCTCCTTGTTGAAAGACTCTAGGAGATGCTTTCTTATCAAAAGTCATTTGAGTTTGAGTTTGATGATGCTCAATCTAATTCAATGTATCTCTCCTAACTTCTTCTATCTCAATCAACTATTTCAATCTTGTTTCCATAGGTTCTTCATCAATCATATCCAATTGGTTTACCAAATCTAATGCTGAAAATTTAATTGATATAGATAGCCTTTCCTCATTTCTATAAACCAACATGTAAGGAGACATACCTGTTGACCTTTTAAGAGTTATCCTATCATTCCATAGTGTTGATTTTAAATTTTTGTGCCAAGCTCTTTGATTCCCTTCCATTGATCATTTAATGATATGAATCATATTCTTATTGGTTGATTCTGCTAGTTCATTACCCCGCGGGTAATAATTTGATGAAGTATTCAGAAAAACTCCATCCTTAACAACCCATTATGATATTCTAATTCTTGTAAATGCTAACACATTATTTGAAATGATTTAATTTGGGACACAAAATATGCATATCAAATCATCATAAAAATTCAAAATGGCAATCTCACTTGCTTCTTTAAGAGAAACTGCTTCTTTCCATTTCGTAAAATAATTAGTGGCTAATTTTATTTTTCCTACAAAAATGGCACATTCTCTGCATTTTCTAACCCAAGCATGTGCATCTTTGAATAAACTTGGCCAATTATAGCCACCTTTCATCACCTTAAGATTTGTAGCCTTTGGTGAGAAGTGGCCTCTAGCTCAGTGATTTTTTAGTGACAAATATTTGTCATTTGGCTATTTTTAAAAATTTGAGAATCCAAATTTGGCTAATAGTAAGATTCAAGGCAATCTAAATCATGACATTTTTACAAAGTTTTATTTTAGAAACATTTAAATAGCCAAATAATTTATTTTCTTAAAAATTTGAACTCAAAGGTTTGCCTCAATATTCAGTTAATGATTAGATTTGATTTTCCTAGATTTTATAAGTTATTGAAAAAATCTAAATTAATTCACCAATAATATATCATAATTATTAGTTACTATAGGGTTGCATAACCAATATTTAGTTTTCACTATTGACTTAAAATATAATCTAGTGATCCTCATCATTATTCATGAGGTAAGTATGCTACTATTTGATTTGCTTATTGTGGCTAAAATTTCTTTTGGATTGTTAATCTCAATAGAAATCAATAGTCTTGAAGAAATTTTGGGTCCCATTAGAAATAAAAAATATCGAGACATTTATCTCACACAATACAATGAGGTTTATTAGATTATATTTTAAATAAATGGTAGCAACTAATTACTATATAGTTTATCCCTTAAACCCATCAAAGATTTCCACATTTAGCCCAATAGTTTGTATAATTTTTTTTATAAATAGAAGTATTTGTCATGGTGATTAATGAATTTCTTATTATTTTTTGAGATTGTCCAATATTATCTACAAAAAAAATTATGATTCAAAAATAATTGCCAATAAGAATATTTTTTTTCTTCAAAAAATTGAGAGATTCATCAATAGATTTTTTTTTTTTCAAGAAAATGAAAGGATTGCCAAGATTTTATATCTTTTTTTAGAGGAGGGTGGCTTAAATTTATCCCTACTCCAGTTGGCCCTTGATGAAACTCATTAATAATCCTACCAACTTGATCAGTTTTAATACACCTCAACAAAACACAATGGAAATCCCTCCTGAAAAGGAGTCCATCCAATAAATCAAAAGGAATTGATTCTAACCTATAATACCTTTTATTTTCTCTATCTAATTCAGTTGGACATTGACCTATAAGAAAAAAATGATCATATCATGAACCCAATCACATTCTAAATCTGGAACAACAACTTGTGGCTGAGCTTGGAGAGATAAAATAACCTCCTTTTCTTATTCTTTATCGATGTCACAATTTCCATCCATTTATTTAGACAACCCCTTACCTATAACCAGCTTGGTCACTTTAATTTGAACATCATACTCCATAACCTTTGTCACCCAACCAACGCTTTTGATATTAAAATCCTTATTAAGAAAAAATTCCTTCACAAAGGGATGTGCAACCAACAAGTTTATTTTATTGTTAGATTACATATGTCTAAATTTCTTCTAACTCCTAATTACTAAAAGCACATGTTTTTCCATAAAGGAATAATTCAACTCATAATCTTTTAAACCTTAGCTAAAAAATGCCAAAAGGCTTCTCTAATCCTTAATCATTTTTTTGTATGAGCATGGCAATAATATTATATATATTTCTATATGCACATAAAGTGAAATCATTTGCACAATTTAGATTCAATAAAGTAGGGGAAGAAACTAAGGCCTCTTCAATTGATTCAAAACTCCTTTTGACATGTTTTGTCCAACTAAATCCAATATTTTTCTTAAGCATGGAAGTCAAAGGCATTAATAATTTAGCAATATCTGGAATGAACCTTCTGACAAAATTAATCCTTCCTACAAAACTTTGATGTCCCTTTTTATGGGTGGGTAATGGTAAAGCAAGAATTGCACTCACCTATTCAGGATCTAGGCTAACTCATTCCTTGGATACAATGAAACCAAGTAACTTTCCCCCATGAATAAAAAAACACATATTTTTTTGGATTTAATGAAATGCCAAATTCCTATCATCTTTCAAAGATCTTTTTCAAATGCATTAAATGATCCTTTGGATTCTTTGTAAAAACACTAATATTATCTAAATATACCAGCATAATTTTGTATGTTAAACCTTCAAATGCTATTTTCATGGCCTTCTAAAAATTAGCACAACATTGGACAACCCAAATGAAATATTTTGATAAGTCATTGTACCCCATTCAGTTGTGAATGTTGTCTTTTATTAGTCCTCTTCCTTCACAAGAATCTGGTTATAACCCGAAAAACCATCTAACAATGAAAAATGTTTAGAACCAGAAATGATCTGTAAAATCTGCTCCATGGAAGGAAAATGATGCCTATCCTTTAATGAAGCTCTATTGAGATCATAAAAATAAACACACAATATGATTTCTCCATTTTTCTTTCTAACTGGTACAATATTTGACACCCATGAGGTGTGTTTGATCGAAAAAATGATGTTTCTCTCAATCAACTTATTTAGCTGTTTTATCATAAGGGACTCTAATTTTGGATTGACAAGTCTTTTCTTTTTCCTAACAAGATTTTCATTGGGATCAATCTCTATAGCATGTTGGACTATACTAGGCTCAAAACCCTTCAAATCAGAATATTCCCAAGAAAGTATGTCACTAAATTCTTGACAAAGTAGCATAAAGTCTTGTCTTTCTTCAGGGGTACATAGCTTGCCAAGGTTAAGCATCTTCTCCTTGTAGATTTATATGTTCTCATAGTGCTCTTCCTTAATCTGCAAGCTAAATAAATCTTTTTTCAGTTTATCATTTGTATTAAAAATTAATTTTAAGGCTACTAGGCCCTTGGGAAGCTTGTTAGTTTTCAACTGAATTACCTGATCCTCATATTGGTGTTTTAATTTTAGCTAATTAGTGTTAGAAAACTTAGCCTCTTCCCTTATAAAATTTACAATTTGTTGGTCTGAATAAAAAATTTGCCAATTTTTATTCTTATTAGGAACATAAGACTTAACAATGACTTTAACATATTGTTTCCCTCTATTATTATTGATCTTTGAAGGAATGTGATATTTTGAACCTATGGCTACCAGCCTATCAACGTGCTTATTTTTATTTCTGGGTATGGACAAAAAATTAAATGCATGAAAATATTCAATAAGGTCCCACACACTATGCTTATAATACTTCAAAAGTTCATTTTTGGTAGTGTGAATGTCTCTCACTTGATTAACAATAAGTTTCAACTCTCCAAATACCTATAAATAGCCAACACCTCTTTTTCATGTCTACTAAAGACCCTAAATCAATGCTTCATATTCAACTATGTTGCTAGTACAACTAAATGTAAATATGAAAGATGAATAATAATTTTCATCAGAAGGTGAAATCAACATGCAACCACCTCTTGCACCAACCTTAATACAATAACCATCAAAAAATAGATTCCAAACACCAACATCTTGCAAATTAGATGGTTGATCTGTACTTTTGATAACATTAGGCAATAAACCAGTAGGTTCATGAATCAAGTGATTGCCTAAACTCGCATCTTCTAGCTATTCTTCTTGACCAATAAATTTTTTTTTAACTTCCCACTCATCTAGGAGGATAATTGGGATATCTCCTATTTGTGTTTCAGCTTCAAAGGCAACATAAACTTCTTCCTAATAAAAAAGGATAGCTACAGAATCATTTACAATACTTGGGTTATATGGTTCAATGAAATCTTTGGCAATTAGTTCAAATGGAATGGTCACCTTAGTCCCATCCTTGGTTCTAAAAAGCATGTGTGATCAATCAACTGATAAATACCCTCCAATCATTGATGTAAAGTCTCTATATAATAAAATAGAAAAGTAAGGAGGTAAATCAATTACATAGATATCATGTGGAATTGAAAAATTGGGACATACATGCAAATTCATATTCATATTCTTAATAACCACAAGAATATCAATAGAAGTCTTATCTAGATGCATTACCCCCTTCTACATTGGTTCATATTCTAATACTGTAATCACCTAAAATTTGTCTAAAAAAACCTAAGCCCCTAATCTCGATTAAATTTCCTTAAAACAAATTCTAAATCTCAAAGGCATAATTACTAGACACAATCATGTAAGCAACCCAAATAACCCCCCTTGCATAATTAAAATTATTTCTAAAATCAATCCCAAATCATTTCTAAACTTATTAAAATTATTTAAATTGTCGAAACTTCCTTTTAATATAAAGTCCTAGCACTTTTATTAAAAGAGAGCACTTTGTGCAACTTAATCTTGATTAATTGACAATTAAAAAGGGGATTTGCTATTTTGTCTTATTCTCCCCTCAAGCTTGACCAATAAAAAATCTTAAATCCTCTCACATGAATTGATCCTTCATCACCACTCATATCTACCTAACATCTTTTTCCTCTTAATCTCCACCCTCCATTTTTGAGGAAATTCCTTTAAAAGGAAGCTCTTCCTTGACTCTAAGGTCCATTCTCTTGCATTCTAAGGTCTCAATCTTGATCATTGCATCTTAGTAATTTGCATCTTTGCATTCTAGAGTAATCTTTCTATTTTGAATTCCTAGTTCTTAGATGCTCATATCTCTCTTGCATTGTTAGCTTAGTTTACTTTCTTAGTATAATCTTGCATTGTTAATCTAGTTTGCTTTCATCCTAACATTGTTAGGCTTGCATTCCAGTTTCATTTCTAGTTTTGCATCGCATTTGAATCTTGTATTTTGGAGTAGTCAAGTCACTAATCGTTCATGCCAAACTAATGAGCATTATGAAAAGGAGTAAATTCACTTCAAGTAGGAAGCAATAAGCCGCTTTTGAGGGTTTAGTTGGTTCATTTGATATGGACTTCTATAGCTAAATTCTTGACTTAATGGTTTATTGAGTGTTGGTTGCATTCCAATTGAATTCCAATATTTAACCACACATTTTTTGGCACCCACCATGGGGCTTAGGCCTCAAGATTTGAATTTTAAAAAAAATATTCGGATGTCTATATTTTTTTTTGCATATTTTTATCTTTGTAGGTTAAAAAGAACTTTTGAAAGATGAAACAACACGTACCAACTCTATTATGATGCGTACACCAAATAAAGTGACATTTTAAAGATGAAATAGTACATGAAAACTCTATTCTGACGCATATAAATACTCTTCTGTGTTCTATCTAAATTTATCCTAGCGCATAGCCTATAATGTTCTGACACCTTTAAGGGGGATTTTAATAATTTTCATCACTATTTTAGCGCATGTTACTATTTTTGTAGCGCTTTCAATAATTTTTGTAGAATGTTTGAATAACGAAGTAGCATGTATTACTCTTTTTGTAGTATTTTTGAATAATAGAATAGCACATTTAACTATTTATGTAGCACTTTTAACTATTTATGTAGCATGTATGACAATTTTTGTAGCATGTATGACTATTTTTGTAGCATGTATGATTATTTTTGTAGCGCGTTTGAATTTCTGTGAATTTTTTAAAATCTAATTATTGATTGATGATTCTCTATTTTTGTAGGTAATAGAAACACTATAGAAATCCATGAAACCTATATGCAGGACACTTTCCAAAGACGTATCTTGAGAATACTAAAGCTATTTGTTTTACAGGTTTCCTTGTAGATACAAATAAACTTTTCACTTTCATAGATTTGATTTTCTAGGTATCTAGCTTAACTAGGAGGCTTCTTTTCTTGTGACTAGTTGGGTAGTAGGAGAGTATGCTCCTCACCTCCTAGAGGTTGAATCAGAAATCTTGACCTATTTGGTTCTTCACTTGCAAAGAGTCTTGGGTAAATGAATATGTTCTTGATGTTCTTGGGATAATCTATGGACTAGGAGAGTATGCTATTTTCCCCTTGTGGAAAATGAGAAATCTAGACCTTCATTAGCCTATCCATCTTCTATTTTCATTTTACCTTTAGAGGGCCTATCGTTGAGGTAAAAAAATTGTGGGAACGACCCAAGTGGGACAAAGAAATCCCAGCTCATCCAACCCACTATAAAATTTATGCCTTGTTGGCCAAAAACCACAAGGATGTAGCTATTAACTGTGTTAGGTCATTCATTTTACTAGGAAAACACACACGAGAGAGTGATGTGTAGGGCTGCGAGGTCTCAATATTTCTTGCAAGACTACCTTTACTTGAAGCACTTGTAGGGCTATAGGCCTCAATTCCGCTAAGTGGACTACAAGAGATAGTTGTGAATGGATGCCCTTCTTAGACACCATTGGTTAGAAGCTACCTGACCTACCTCCAAAAGTATCATAATATTTGTGCAAGGATTGATCCAAGTGGACCTACTCAGATCACTTGAAGACTACTCGTCATATGTATTCCCTTGGATGTTATCCTTAGAAATTCCAACATCACTTTGTGGGAGGTGAAGGAATACCAAGTTGTGGGTAAAGATTTGATTCTAGCCTTGACCTTAGGTAGTTTTTTCTTGACATGCCTTCAAATGTGTTGATACTCATGAAAATAATTGTGGAACATACACTTGACACTTTTGACATATTGTAACACCCCCCTTTTAGACCTCACATGTGCTTGTGTCCCCAAAGTTGATTTATCCTTTGGTGGATTATTTGAAGACTCTTGATTGATCATGCTATTGCTTTCTTAGAAACATTCAGACTTGATCTAGGGACACTCAGACTCAACATGGATTTGAAACCAAACTCATCCAGATTGGTCAAAATTCTCAAAAATAGTGGTAAATTGTCCATTTTCCTACATACTATCATTTTCTCCAGCATTTCATCATACAATATGAGTGCTTCATCACATCCAATGTTGAGTTTCATCATACGATTATGTGCTTGACTAGTTACCAAAATTGCATTGAGTTCTTATCTTCACAGTCTGGGTTCCTTTTGGCTTTTCTATTGTCTTGATCAGTAGTCACTCATTTAAAAACTCACATCCTCAATAGATTGAGTCCTTGATAGTATTTGATCTCTCTTTTCTCTTGTTTTAAGATCTTGGGTAGTTCTCTAGTTAATGTATATAAATATCTCACTTGGAATTCAAACCTTACTCAAACTTTGTCACAAGTTCCACTCAATAGGCATTCAAGCCTCATTCTCGGTCCTTGTACTTAGTTTTCTTGGCTACATCAACTTGGGTGCAAGTATCACCTAGCAATACAATTAAGGCCTCATTCTTGATACCTTGCACCTTATTTCAACTACCCCTTTATCTATTCACTAAACCCTTGAGACAAGAGCTATCATTACCTTGATCTTCCTACATTATCTTAGTAATCTTATTATTTTTAGTTTCTCAATCTCATCTTCCATGCTAGTTAGAATCAAAATGATCACATCATGGTTGCAAACAAGTGGAGTAGATCATATCACCATAACAACAAGGAAGAAGAGATTCTTATTGCAACCTTATTAGAGAAAATCCAATCTTTTAAATCTAACATTCAAGATTTGAAAAAAGAAAAGGATACGTCCTCTAACAAATACCCATTGAGAGAAATTTGTCCTTTTCTCTTTGATAATAATCAATCTATATCCTCATCTTCTTCAAGAAAGGACACTTCAAAATTTCACATCAACTCTATTCTTGAGAAATAGTAAACTCCTAACAATCCAATCTTTGATCAAGAACATCTTCATGACTAACATATCTTTGATTAATAATATATTCTACCAATCCATGATAATCCAATATTTGATCAAGAAAATGAAGAGGTTACATCACTTTTGGCTAAGACCCTTGTCTATCAGTCCTATAACAAAAACAAATGAAATCATTGTAATCTTGAATCTCAGATTTCTTTGACAAACACAAGGGAATCCAAATGTCCATTGGATAGATCATTCACTCCTTTGGGATATTCCTATGAATCATCTTTGGAAGAACTGCTTGAAAACAATCTCATCACATTAACTCCAGCCACTTCAAGGGGACTTTCATTCTTGAGTACTTACTTCATGTATCATCTAAATAATGAGCATAAAAATTCATATTGCATGGAGTTGAACCACAAAATCCAAGATCTCATTGATGATGACATAATTTAAATTGAGAATCCTAATGACTCATCTAATGAAAATATTACTCTCAAGCTTGATCAAAATCATGAACCCATGTCTAGTAATGGTTCTCATGATGCCTCTACCTCTTCCATCATCCATTCATCTCCTAAAAAATCAAATCGATCCAAAATTCCTCCATTGAACAAAGAACTTGATGTTTTTCATGATAACTATGTATATCCTCAAGTGCTACCTCTAAAAGAGATCCAAGCTAATATAAATCTTTCTACAAGCCCCTTCCATGCTTCAAAGGTCATAGATCCCAAGATGCCTTGTGC
Organism: Chamaecyparis obtusa; assembly: GCA_027943335.1. Classification (NCBI taxonomy): domain Eukaryota; kingdom Viridiplantae; phylum Streptophyta; class Pinopsida; order Cupressales; family Cupressaceae; genus Chamaecyparis; species Chamaecyparis obtusa. Next base: position 1,307,598 of record BSBK01004955.1, on the reverse strand, counting down.
TTCAAAATCTATCATACCTATCCTAAATATTTCTTCATCAGCCCTTCAAGAACCTCTCACACATATCAGATCTCCTACTTCATCCCTAGAAGTGGTTCCAAGTCAAGGAGACAATATGAAGTGTGAAGAGATAAATATCAATAAAGATCAATATCAAGAGACCATCCATCCTTATCCCAGAAGTCCTATATCTCGAGAGTCTCATGATGATCCTTTCATCCCATTTCATTTCTTCCAAGATGATATTCTTCCACCTCCTATAACTTATCCATCTCCCAAGAAAGATCAAGATAATCCTTCCATCATTTCTAATGAGCTTATTTAAAATCAAGAGAAAAGTATTCTTCCTACATTATCCAAAGATCCTTGTCGAGATCAGAATATCCCAACAACTCCTTGTCATAATCCTCTACATCAATCTCAAAAATCTCCCATTTTTCCTACTCCTTTGCATAAGAACAAATCCTCCCAAGCTCCAATTGCACCTGTCAAACTTTCTCCTATCAAAGTTACACATGAGCCTGCTGTTATAAATAAAAAACTTACAAACTAGAGCCTTGGCCATGTTTCTCACTCTAGAGATATGGATATCCCTATCCATTATCCATTTTCATCTTCCAAATCCATCCTTGGTCCTTATAACCCAAATTTGAAACATTCAAACCTTCCATCCATATTGGGTCCCTATGTTCCTCCATCCACAAGACCTCTCACTCCTAGCTTGTCATCCACTTCCCTCATCATATGTCACAACCCATTTTCAACAAAATATAAAATTTTCCACTTCTCCTAATTAGTCGTTAACGGTAGTGGACAAAAATTATGGCAAAAATTATGGCTTTAAATATGTGTTTGGGAACCTGAAGAAGAAGAGAAGTAGATGAACTCAACTTGTTCATGATATTTTCCATGTATACGTGTATGAAAGGGAGGATCATAACTAGTTACTCACCACATGTTTTGGGAAAGATAGGCAATACTAGTAGATTGGAGCAGGGAGAGAAAGACTGGTACGCAGAGGAGTTAGGGAATGAAGGAGTAGTTAAGAAGTGCGCCAGTGGTAAAATAAAGGGGAGATATGCAGCTGATTAATAGAAAAAAAAAGATAGAGGAATAGAATTAGTGTGTGCATGTCTGGTGTATCTTAGTCACAACCACTCTTGTGTGGCTTAGGGTGGGACCCCCCATCAAACACCTCAATTACTAATGCTTTACCCCTTTACCCAGTTCCATGGATGGATTCAGTTGCATTCATTGATCCAATTGATCTAGCAATAGTTTTTCCTGCAACCCATGGTGTGAGAATAAAAATCGTTATGTAGATCCAGAGCCTTTACTGAGAGGGGAAATTTACTGAGTTTGACATTTTAGTTCATCAGTTTAAGATCCCAATCTAATTCCAATTGTTGGCTCATCATCAGTAGATGCACAGGTGACAAATGAAGATTTGGTACGGTACCTATTTTTTTATTCTACATGTATAATCTAGAGATGAAAAGAGAGCCAAGAGAAACATTGGTGTAGGCGAAATCTCCACTTAGACCTTATGTTCATAATGACCCTTGTGCTTGACCTCGTTAAACCCCACCTATTGTGTAATAATAGAAGGTGGGTTGTTGATGATCAAAAACATTCTAGTTCCCTAGGACTCAACCCTACCCTCATCAAATAGGGCCTCTACAGTTGTGGTTTGAAATTCATGCACATAGTGGTGCTTGTGCCTTGAGGAATGGAGGCTAGCTAAAGTCCAAACAGAGAATGGTGCTACATATGAGGAGCTCTCCATACAACAAGGTACCTACAATGATCATTTAAAACTATTGGGAAGCCCCAAAACAAATGTATATAGTTTGATACAATAGAAGGAGGAAGTTGAAATATCGTGAAGCACATTACTTCCTTACCTGGTATTTTTCTTTATAATTTACTTTCGTATTTAGAAAAGGAAATGATGAAATTTGAACATATTTAAGTGACACAATAGAGGTAATATAAAGATGGAAACTTTAGCTTTGTAAAATTATTTTGATTACTTCCCAGATGTAGTTTTGAACTTTATTGTTCCTAATTTTAATATAGAATAGTTTGATAAGCACCCCATGAAAAAATTGTATTGTTAAACAAAAATAATATTTTCTTGATTAAAATGAGAAAAATGATGTTCTTGTAGCAAATTGGCTTAAAAGATCTATTTATAATAAAGCTAGAAAAAGAAGAGATTGGAACGATATAGGGAAATACTGGATAGATAACCATATGTCAGCTGCTTAACATTTGGAGTTGATATTTTGGTTGACTACACACATATATTACCATTTCATCATATTTGAATCTTTGGGAAAAATTAGCATATTGTTCTCTAAATATCAAGAACTGTGACTGAAAAATTGTGATTTTCTTGTAGCAATGAGCAATAATAGTTGGCTGTCCATTTTAATCTATGACAGGAACTATGTAAACTTCATGTAGCACTTGTATGTTCCAAAAATTATTGACAGATATTATTTATTACCTTATTATCATGATTTTCGGAGATTTTGAGTATATGATTTTTCAGTAAGAAGTAAATGTTGTATTGTTAAGAGAAACCATGTAAATTATCATAGAAGATTAACCTCGCCGAAATTCTGTTAGGAAAGGATAAACATGGATTTTATGTTATTTGTGATTGATCCATTTTTAAAGGAGGAATCCAAATATTATCTATTAGGTGGATAATTTATCATTTTAGGGGAGATTTTATTGCTAAAATTAGAGTAGCATAGAACTTCATATGTTCAAACTTTAAACATGGATTTATAAGTGGAAGCTAACCACTTTCTTGAATGAAATCAAGTTAATTAAATATATCTTAGAAAGTCTATGATAAAATTATATTTAATTAAATACACGTGTACTTGCTAGTGAAACTTGATATGATTAAAGTATCGTAAAATCTTTTTGCTTCCTATGCCATTATTCCAAGTTCCTTCTTTTAAAGTAATCTCTAGGTATATCTATGTATGCGAGTGAGGAAGAATTGAGATCTCAACATGTTGATTTAGAAAGGGTTGATGCTTCTAATTTAACATACCTGACTAATGTATTTGGTTTATCCATGTTTTGATGATAAAGATTTAGGATATGGTTATTTCTTATTACATCACTACAAAAAATAAAAGAGGTGAAAGTCAAATCTTAAAGAGTAGATTTATGAAGGAAATCTTAGACATAAATTCGATAGACTTATTTACAAAGTAACTGTTAATCATTGTTATAGTTTATGCTTCCTGAATGAAATGAATTTGTTATATGTGTATATCTTGGGTTTTCTCCATCTACCATGAAGAATTTGAGTTATATTTATCATTTGAACTAAAAGAGATATTGGCGGATATTATGAGCTTGACATATTTTTGATAGTTAAGAGAAGGATTTTGCTATGTTACTTTATATAAGTTGAATGTACCATAAAAACTTGACCCGCTATGCATAAAATATGAATCTTTGCATGATATTTTTCATATGTATAAAATGGAAGTAAATTTACAAGGTTTTCTTTTGGAAGTCCATGACATGTTATATTGGAAATTGAATGTGGATGTATCAAGTAGCACATATTTCATTACTCCTTAGTTTTACTTTGTTAGATTACTTCTAGCTGGGCTGGGTATCCTTCATGTCAGGAAGGATTCCGAGAAGTGTTACTGCTTCATGGTAGGGTGGAAACTCACTCCCACAATATTCTCTCCCTAGCTGAATTTTGTGAACATGTTTCTGAAGCTTCTTTCAGGAAGGAGTTTCCTTTATAGTGATATACGCTTCTTTATTTTTGACATGGTGGTATTTGGTAATTTTGTTATTTAATTTTGACATTAAAATGGAAGTACATATTTGATCTAATATTTATTTTTACTGATGCGATTCAACAGTTGGTTGAAAATATCTTGTGTTGTTATCCTGACTTCATTGTTTGTACTTTCTTGTACTTGATGGGAACTCCCTTATTGTGACTCCATTACTACATTCGACAGATGGTAAAAAATCCACTTATTTTTAGACACATGTATGCTTTATCATTTCAAAAATTATGGTTGTATTTGTACTTCTTTTATTGCTATATTATGGGGAATCTTTTGATATCTTATCGACTTATGCTTTTGACCTTTGACTTGTTGACCAACTCCCTAAAGTTGTGAGTTTTGTTGATGTGGCCATTTATTTTCATAATTTCAATCTTTACATATGGTATCAGAGCTTTAAGTTCCATAATAGGGCCTTGAGTTCACTATGCTTAGTTGCGACCCTTAATCGTAGAAATTGTGAGTCAAATAATGCTTGGTCCATGAACATAACTGTGGTTCCCTGGATTGACTAGAGTGTCTTCCAATTTTAGTTTATCTTGATAGAAAAGGATAGGATGTTCCTTATTTGATGGGAAATAGACACTTGAGGCATCATATTTCTTACTTGTGTGAATTTTTTTGAATGTCCCTGGTTTCTCTTGAAACTATGAAAGGTTGAAGCAGTTATGTGAGCTTGGAAACTGTCTACCTTTGAGTGGTGTGATTGCTTCCTATTTTTATATTGCAAAATGTTAGAATATGTAAAAAAAAATGAGGTACATTGTGTGTGAGATACACTTAAAAATTTGATATCTATTTCTCTACATTGGTGTAGCAAAGAAAGAATATAAAATTCTATGAGAAATTGTGTAGTAAATAATGATGGTTATGCAATAAAGTTATGAGAGATTGCTAGAATTTAGGACTTGGCTTGTGATAAATGATGTAAATATCTATTATTGTAAGGTATATTTGTAAGTGTTGTGAAAGGATTTTAATACTAGAACCTTATGAAATTATCAGGGAAGAAGAATTCAACATGTTTTATATGAAACATAAATTCATATAAAATTTGTGAAATATATGTATATGTCTTACCTTGCATGGCATGAGATTTCAAAAGAAAAGAGAGAATTAACAATTTATGTGGGTTGGATTTAGTGGATAGATCAATGTTGTTTAAGGTAATTGAATGTGTTATTACATGATGATGTAAACTTTGAGATTTATGTTCTAGAAGTATGGCATGTTCTTTAGCATACGTTGTATGCAAGGTGACGTGTAGCTTTTACACCCTCCTTGTGGTTAGTGTTAGTCACTCTTTAAAAGTGATTTTGGTGTTAAATTGATGGTAAATTTTGAAATTTCATGAATTTTGAAAGTGGTGAAGGACTAGCTTGAAATTTTAAGTTCTCTTATGACCACCTAGCCACCAATTTTGACTTTTTCAATCAACTGAGATTTTGTTCACACTTACTTCTTTGGTTTTTCTTATGACAGTTGAGGATTTGAATTGAAGTTTGTAACTTGAAATATTGTAATTTCTCATGATCTTGTGGTGGCTAGTATATGTATTTTATGTTTCTAGTGTTAGGAATAGTCCCAAGAGATAACTGAGAGGAGGGGGGGGGTGAATCAGTCATCTAGAAGTTTCATTTCTTTATCTAATTAAGTATACTTAAACTTTAATCATAAACACAATGAAAGAACATTGAAGCAAAACACCAATATTTTGGTTATGGGAAAACCCAAATAGGTAAAAACCTCGGTGGGAATTGACACCCACTAATAAACTGCACTAGTGTATAATGGTTCTTGTTAGAAGATCTTACAACCCTATTAGGAGTTGATCTTTACAATGAAATAAGTACAGTGACCTGGTCAAAGGTCAGACCCTGTTAGGAGTCTTTTATGATTGACCCTGTTAGGGGTGAGGATGCACTGTTTGAGAGCTCACTGCTTAAAGGGGTGAAGGTTGCAACCTTTTGAATAACAAATACACACTATATCTGGATCTTGGTGAACTGCGAGGTAGACCTGATATCTTGATCAGTTCCAATGAATAGCACAATCAATCTTCTATTGCACATAGACCTCTTCTTGATGACACAACACTTCACACTCTCTACTCTTGTCTTATCAATATGCCATGCTTCTAGTGATCACAAATGACCAGCTATAAGTATCTTCTCTCTAAATGATATAATCAATTCGGCCTATTATAACCACCTTGAAATCATATTAGAGAAACAAAAACACTCTCCAATAAAATCTCAGTCGGATGTACTAAGCACTCAAAACAAACTAGGACCTATCTAAATCAATAAGTGTAGATGCACGCTACACACCATTGGCTCTACCAAATTAATTGATACTTTCTCCTCAAGCTGAATTATATCATGCGCTCTTAACCAAATATTCTTAACTCTTATCCAATCATTAATCCAATCATGCATACCGTAATGATAGGCGCAACTCCTGTACTAATATAATCTTTGTCAGCTCTTCTGGATAAACAGAGGAAACTGCAATTGGTGAATAGCGACTGCATACCTTCTCTTCTACTGCACATCAGACTCTGCGTCCATGAATGTAACATCAATACAGACAATCACTCATAGAACACTGCCTGTAATTCTGTCAGGAACACTACTGACATAAGCTGCTACATAACTATCTGTACTCAATACTGACCTCTACATCCATGATATCATGCTGATAACATGTCCATGCTACATATACTAAAAGCTCACTACATGAGTCTTCCACGCATTTTGCTTACCGTATGTTGTCATCAATGAAAAACATACAGTCAACATTGGCTTGCTGGAAAATCTCCAACAACTAGTCCTAAATGATGTGAAGTAATGTCATTCATGTTCAACGTACAACACTGATAGATTATGAAAGGGAGTAGATTGCAAATAACATACCATTCCTAATCTTGCATTCATATTTTACTTGAAATATGTTGCAAATATTATGAAATGATCAAATTGAATTGACATACAAATGGTTGTGTATATTAGAAATGTATTTGATGAAATAATTAACATTGGTTGATATTCTTTGATGTGAGTTTTGATGCTATGAAGAGCATTGCATGGATATTCACAGAATGGTGGAATCCATGGAAAATATATATTTGTGATATTAATACGATATTACTATCACATGGGTAATTATATTTGAGACCTTGCATGAAATTATTATGAGAATGATAGAAATAGATGTACCATTTGATGCATTTGATGATTGACGAGTAGGTCGACATATTTTTATGGAAATCAAATAGAGTTATTTGGTTATGAAGCATAATTGGTGTTTTTTACAGAATGGTCAACACCTCCTCCTTTGTATGTGTATTTTTATTTGACTAGATGGTTCAAATTATGTGATTGCCTATGATGAATGAGATTTTTCATGATGAAGGGCATAATTCTTTTGATTAGTTGATTGTTGTATGATTTACATGCTCTTGTTTAATGTATTGTTGCATGAAAGGAAAATATATGAAAGACATGAATTACATCTTTTTGCTTACTTTGTATGAGAATTGGAAAGCTTACCTTCTGGTGAGGGCTGCCGAATGTGGTAAAAATGGGGAAGGGTAGAAGATTCACTCTACTTTCCAGTAGAAATTTGGTATTAAAATGCTTTGGCCAAAGCTTTTTCTCATATGTTTTCAAAAATATGTTGTCCATGTTCCATCTTCCTGCCACATCCATGATTATTTCTACTTAGACATCTATGGAAAGTTGTTAGTTTCATGGTTGCACCAGATACCCCTTGCCATTTATTTGTTGGGCATTGTAGGGTTGGGAATTTTGCAAGTAGGTAGAATCCCAAGGAAGTGTAAGACTTTGTGGATAGAATAGACAAGTTTCTGAGCCACACTCTCATCTCGAGATTTGTAGATGGATGACTGACTGTCTGATGCCATAGGAGATAGGGGCTTATAGAAGGACATATGTCCAATTACAATTAAGTGTTTTTCTTCATGATTGACCTTTATAGTTATGTTTTTGGATGCATTGTTATAGATGTATAACATACATTGATATGTTGATTTTATATGGTGATGAATTATCGTGATTTATTTGAATGCTTATGCTTAGATGAAGCACACTTGCATTACATTGATGAAGACATGAATGCTTATTTGCAATAAGATGTAAGAATTGTAGGACTTATATTGTTCCAGAGATGAAATATAAATGCTATGATGAAATGAGTTAAAATTTTCTTTTGACAAGATGGGTATGAGGGCCTAGGTCACATAAATGGAAAAATGGATCTACTAATATTTTCAGGTTATTGATGAGGATATATGAATGACTTTCTCACTTAGTAAGTACCGCATGTTAGAAGGTACGTATGAATGATTTACTTACTTGCGATCATTTCGTGATCTAAAGCATATTTTAGTTAAAATTTCACAATCTTCAAATGACTATTTTCTCTTGAATATATAATATTGGTAATTTTATTTTATGAAGTATTGACACTATGATTGGGCTAAAAACATTGTGAGTATATAAATAATAATATGCCAAGAAAGTGGATCCAAAGAAACCAAAAATGTACTTGATTTATTGTGATACAACAATAAGGTATAGTAAGCACAGGTATGTAGGTACTTTGTTGCTACTTAAGAGTATCATGTAAGTTATTTCTGAAAGCATTGAGTTATGAGAATGTTAGAGTTTCAAGTTTGATAATGATAGCGACATAAATTAATGCTTTGATGTTGCTCCTATAAAGAAAAAAAAATGGTGATTGGTTGGTTATTGTTGATGTGTTCACCAACATGTAAGTAACATCCTTTACATATAGAAGAATTGGGGAAGGTAAGATTCTCTTTTTAACCCCAAATTACCAAAGGAAAGATCCAAATTGATTAACCACAAGAAAATGGTCAATTCATAAATGAATCAATCGATTAGTAATAAGGAGAAAAGGAAAACATTACATTCCATTTTGGAAGAGAGTATTAAAATCTTAATTGAAATGAATTGAAGACAAATAAAAACCTCAAAGTATAGCAGATCTGGAAATTGCTATTTTCTGGTGTATGTACTGAGTTTCTGGAAATTCTGCAACCTGCTCTGGCCTGGAAACACAATGATGAAGAAACCTAGAAATTTTTTTTCTTTTCTGAGCTTGGTTGACCTTGACCCAAATACAAGGGTGCAACCATGCCCCTTTATGTTGACCTTGATCTACACTGCAGGGATAACTTTAAGAACCCCCCCTCCCGAAAGTATAAAAATCATGGCAAATCACATGTTTTTTGGATGGAAATTTTTTAATATTGATGGTGAATTGTGTTTCAAAATATGGATATTTGGTGGCGAATTTTTTAATAGCATATACCATTTTTATAAAAATATGACAACTACAAATGTTTTTTATAGGAAAATTATTAATTTAATTGGTGAATCAGACCTCCTTATACTAATAAATTATGGCAAAATTATTTTCCAAATATTGTAATTAATTTATTTGTCATGGAAAATGTTTATGAAAAATGCATATAAACTTGGCAATTTAATACAATAGTTGTATAGTTGGTATGACGATTTAATAATTGGAAATAATTATAAAATTTTCATTCTCTTGAGTTTTCATTCTTAAAGAATGACACGTGTGATGATTCTAGAAAGAGTTTTTAGTAAAGTAGTTATCTCACCACATTCCGTCTGAAATGCACCTTCCACCGTTCATCTATCTTAATCCAATGGTTTTGATTTGATGTTAAAGTTGCATTGGGTCCCATCACTATGATGTCACAGACTCACATGTCCATTGGATTACAACATATCAATGGCCAAAGGTGAATTTCAGGCCTATTGTTTGTCTTCATAATATTTACAGGAAACTCTTGGCGGAATCATGACCCGTGGTATGATTGATCGTGGGCTTATTGGCACGATCAATCATACCACATGTCATGATTCTGCTGAGAGTTTATCGTAAAGATTATGAAGACCAACAATAGGCCCAAAATTCACCTTTGGCCATTGATATGTTGTAATCTAACAGACATGTGATTCTATTACCTCATTTTCTGACAGCAAAAAAGTAGAATTATTTTGGCAATCTTCGGTAATATTAGATAGAAATATTAATTAATGGCGATGAGTAGATGAGTCATGACATTAATTGAAGTAATGTTAATTAATGGTTTCTTAGATGGCACCTTTCAATTTTCACTAAAAGATATGTGTGACATCATTATCTATTCATTACCTTGATAGAATAATGCCTTAAAGTTAAGGATTAAATGAAAACATCATGTCATTTGGGGACATTGTTTTCTAACCGTTCGATGATCTTACATCAATGGTAAAGCTTCATTTCTTGCCACCATTTCACAACTAACGTACTTTGCTTATTGTTTCTATGGAGTGGGCACAGGTTTCAATTTTGTTTATAATAAAGAATTGTTATGTCCACCTGCATGACACAATCCTTTTAGCCTTCATTATTCCCAAGATAGAAAATGTCTTATCATAAGTGTTGTTTCCAATTTCACCTAGTGTTGCATTAATATGAAAGATTTGGAGATATTTGAAGGATAGTTACCATTTATCTTATGAATTAATTAGATCTTTACAACAGAGAAAGAATTTCAATTAGGTTTTATAAATAGATCGTTCTACGCTCATTAATTTACGATTATGAAAGCATATTTGTGAAAATAGTCTGCGAGTGCTAGGTTCTCTTTGATTTTATGTCAAAAATTAGAATATTAATATCAATTTGATTTTAATGGACACTTCAATTCATTTAAGATGCACTACCTTGGAGGATCAAAAGGCCTTTTTGGGCCTAGTCACAGACCCAATCCTGGTGTCTGTTGCTACAGAGTTGGGAGCCTTCACTAAGGAGGCTATAAGGATGGTGCTCAGATGTGAATTTTTGGAGAGTGAAAATAGGTATAGAGTTAACACTGACATTTTGTCTCAGTTCTTGGCATCTTTGTTGGACCTGTGGGGGAAAAGGTGGATATTATCATGCTTTTGAGGAAAATTTTCAAAGAAGAGTACCTTGGCGACGATGTGCATGTTGTCGTATTTTCAAAAATTGGGTTTGGAATTCCTTGGGAAAATGATTTGCCTAAGATTATATAACCAAGAGTAAATGTGCCAAGGCAACCATTTCTACTAAACCTTGATGATGAGCAGCTCACGCGTCATCAAAAATGGGCACAAATTGGGAGGGATTTCCTCTAGAAGTGGCACCTACTAGAGGAAACTGAGGACTATCAGTGGCTAGAAGAATTCTCTGATATTATCCTCTCTTCAAACTTCCACACAAAAGGAAGGGAGACTCATTCAGATAGTTCTTGAGTCTACCTAGTCTCTAGTTTCTCTACTATGTCTCCCTCTGGTGGTAGTAGCTTACCAGGATTTTTGCAATGATATAAATTGTAATCACGTATGTTAAAAATTAAAATATGAAAATGTTTTAATAAATTTGAAGTGCTACTGCTTTTCTTTTTTGTTTTGATTATAATAATCGTTAATAGATATGGTCTATGGGCATATTTGAATTGTAATGAAATTTTGCCTTATATAATATAAAAAAATTGTGTTGCACTTTTTTTTCATGTAATAATTAAATGTTTCCAAACTTTATCATTTAATGGTGACTAGTTCAAATTTCATGGATAAGCTATTCTAAGTGAATATAGTTAATGATTAATATTCATAAGTGTGTATTAAATTATTAATATTTTAAGATTGTGACAATCGTTGGATTACAAGAGATGAATGATTGAAGTTGTATTTCAAAAGTACTATGGGTTTCAAAAACCTTTTCTGAAAACTTGCTCTGGAAACATGACACATTGATGTGTAATTCATCGAAAACATAACATTACACATAGTATGTACCATTATACCATAACATTACATTACACACATAGTATGTACCATTATACCATTATAAGATTACGTTACACGTAGTACTATTTCCTATTTAAAAGCCTATCGACACGTAGTATGTACCATTTAACATTTCCTATTTAAAAACCTATCGACTCATAGCAATAGAGCTAAAAACTAAAAATAAATGTTGAACCATTGCCAAAGATTTGGAGATTATAATTTGTGAGAGCCTTAGCCATTCTGACTTCTATCTATCCAGATTCTAGATTTCAAAGTTTAATTTTGGGTAAGATATCTAGCAACATCCTGATTTTGTAATGTCAAAAATTTAGTTTAACTTGATTTTGAAATTTTAATTCTTGCATGTACAATTGGGGTTTTCTTAATTAGTTAGTTATTATCTTTGATTTTGTTAGTAAATATATGTGAATTTGTGTTTTTTCATTCTTTCAAAGAACAGTGGGGAAAGCAAAAATTGAAGGCCAAGGGCAAGCATATGGGAAAACTTTAATAAATTGCAGAAAACTAGTAGAAATCCTTGGTTTCACTGATGAGTATCATGATGTTTATGATCCTGTTATTAAAAGTGAAAGGAGAGTTATAGAAATTAAATATACATTGTCTAGTAAGGCAACTGGGCCGAAGAGGTATGAATTTATAAAATTTAACCCAGCGATAGGTGCAAAAACCAATAAAGTTGCTTTGTGGGATGTTGGTTTGGGTCACATGCTGTTATTTGAAGTTTCCCTTACCCATAAATTGTCTTGATTTGTGCAAAAAAATATGATGAAGAAAGAAAAGCAATTGTGAATAAAAAAATCAGGAAGAAATTTTATCAATAACCCAGGAAGAATTTCTCAGTTTGCTAGACTGTTAGAAAGTAAAGTCCACCAAGATAACTAAGAGGGGGGGGTGGGTGAATCAGTTATTAGATAATTATAAATTTTATCAACTTCAATATCATTTAACCATGTAAACAATATAATTACCAACCATAGAAAGATGTTCATACATAATAACACAATGACACAAGATATGTTGACTATGGAACCTCTTGATCAAAGAGTAAACCCCGATGGGAATGATGCCCAAAAAAGATCCACTAATATGAATATTCCTTGTGAAAGGATGGACTCTATTAGGAGTCTTATAAAATACATTCAGTACATATGAATCCCTGTTAAAAGATTCTAACCCTGTTAGGAGTTATGGAAGACAGAAGGACCCACTGCCCAAACAGCTTTAGGGTAAGATCACTGAACACACTGTCCAACTAATCTTTGTATTAATCAATAGAATAATACCAAAATATTACTGATCTCAACAATATGTTACCTCTTCTCTGACTGTGCCAAACCGCACTCACTGCTACACCAGATCTCAATTTCAGATCTATGTACCTCGCATGTCTTCTTTCACAATTTTTCTTTCACAGCTGCATTAGCTCTTTTCTTCACTTCATGCTTACATAAATATTCAACCATCTTACAAAAAGGAAAAAAATTCCTTCCTTTATACCACACTCAAGTAATTACAAATGAGTCGACATCCAAATTACAAAATAAAAGTTTCCACACGCTACATCAAAATTACACAAAACTGTCGGCTTCCAAATACAATAATTCTCCATCCATGTGACCTTGAATTTTGCACAATTATCGATGTCACTATCAATGTGTCTTTAAATTCCCTTTAACTATGCAAAACTAGATTCCATCCTGATTAGGAGATATCATCTAATTTCCACAAACCGCTACTCAGGAACACTGCCTGAATACTACTTCTACCAAAATGCTCATAACTTCCATGAATAAATGAATTACTATCTACGCTCTTAACCATAAACATATAACATATCAAAGAGTAAATTCTCAACATCACATAGCTCTATCTACAATATCCCACGTGCGCTAATCCAAACACTGTCTGCTCCTCTACAAATCTCTAGAAGATCACTGTGTTGACGTCAATGACAATCATAGTCATGAATGCAAAAACAACTACTACAGAATGGATGCCAAACATTTAGCATTCATTCCTAACATAGACCTAGGGTTTGAGAGACAAAATTTTAATGCCCATATTGGCCTAGGATTGATGGCAGAGCAATATGAGGTAGTCCTGCCAAACGCAAAAGATTCATTTATAAAGGGTCTAATAGTTGGAGAGGCAAAGGCTTCATTGGGTGAGAACCATAAGCCTCCTTATGATTTTAACATTTTTGTGCCATGGGTTCAAGATACTATATCCTTGCTAGCATTTTTCTTGGGATTGGAAAACAATAGGGAAGTGGGTGCCATCATTCTTCAATTCATTTGGGATATCCATTGTGTCAATGAACTAGTAATATATAATTTTTTTGGACACGTGGTTCAATAGATGAAAGATCAATTAGCATTAATTAAAAGAGGCAATTCTAAGACATTTAGGTTCACAACCTACTTGTGCTATCTTCTACTAGCCAAGCATGTTGCAATATTAATGAGCAATGAAAACAAGCTTGAAATTCAGAGGGGTCAGGTACTCCAATATATAACTGGACACCTTAGATAAGAATGTATGATAACAAAAGGAATTACAGTAATTTTGTAGACTTCTTTTTGGCACCATTGTACAAAAAAATAACAAGCACTCCAATGCCCTAATTTCCTACTTCATGTAGGGATCGCATCCAACTTGGAAGCACAATTGAATTGGTTGACTGGTACTCAATGGAAGAATACACTGTGCTAAGGTTTTACGGATCAGAACTACAACCCCACAAACTTCCAATGCATGTGACAGACATGGTGTTTGCAGTAGAATATGTAGTACAACTAGAGAGCACAAATAGACTCTTCACTGGCTAGTCAAAGAAGAGCATATTCCTTTCCTTACCTTTCTCAATTGGAGGGTTAACATTTGAGAGAAAGGCATTCAAAGTGGAATTTTTTTATAGATATTTTTCAATTTGATTTAGAGTGGTACTAGAAGTATGATCCACTCAATTCCATTCAAACAATGCTTGTTGCTAATAAGAACTCTGCAAACTTATTTCAACATGAAAGTAAACCATTGCTAGAGAAGTTGAAAAACAAGGATAGCTGGAATGACATTACAAAAGAGATGGAGAAAGTTTCCGCTAAGGAAAAAATTTTAGTTGAACAGTCACCATCACAAATTATGGAAACAATAAACCAGGGCATTGTACAGCCTAGGATGTCATACAATTTCTATGAAAAAGCTGCTCATCCATCAAACATTAAAATACCAAAGAAAATAGCAGAAGCTTGTAATGATACAAAATGGACTAGAATGAAAATGAATGATTTTTGGAGTATGAGAAAGGATCTTGGTTAACCAAAGACCAGTGAAGATTTGGATGAAATAGACGAGGATATAGAGTTTAGCAAATTGTGGAAATTGGAGCATCCTAACATGACATATGACAATAGTGATCTAGACAGTGAGGATGATAATCCACCAATTACATTTACTCCAAGGACTGGGAGTCAGAGTGGAGTCAACGACGACTAGAACAAAGTATATAGAAAAGGGGCAATCATTGTGGCAAAAATGGGTTATAAAGGTGGTGGTTTGGGTCCCACAGGAGAAGGCGTGTGGAATACAATTGAGACAGAAAAAACTACTCACGATCATGGTGCAAGCCTTGGGTTTGAATCTACTACTACTGGGTCTGGTAGTGGCACTGGTGCTAAGGGGACTGGGAAACTTATACAACAAGTTCCCTCTCTAAAGAGGCCACTAGAACCTACACAGAATCCCATAGAAGAAGATAGTGTCAGGAAGCAAAAGGTTTCTAGAACAATGACATTCAATCCTAAAGAACTATTTGTAATTTTAGGTTGAGCAAAACCCTCTAGAAGTTTAAATCCTCAAAGAGCATTAGTTAGATCAAAAGGCATTGCAAGCTCTACCTCTGGTTCACCTTTCAAACATTCAAATCCTTCTGCAACACCAAATTTTTGTTTCAAATATTTCTATAATAAATTTACAGAAACAAGAACCAAAAATAAGGAAATAAAGAAGACATTGTAGATTGGTGCCCTTATTGTAGCTGTAGAGGAACAACCTGCATCCAACAGGGTTTTCCCAACATATGACCCAAACAAAGACATGATGGATTTCATGGTTGTTATTCCACCAAAAAAAGATGGAAACCCACCAGAGAGTTAGATAGATCCATCTGAATTTCAAGTTAGCACTCTCCAAACAGATTTTTCCAAAGTTAAAAATGTGGACAAAATCAATGTGTCAAAGTCTACAAACCAAGTGGTCTATAGTGCACTACTAAATTTGGAAAGAGAGAAAAGCAAGCTCGAGAAAAATATAGAAAAGTTACATGCAGACATTGCCAATGAAAAAGCAAAGAGGAAAGCTTCAGAGAATAGTTTGAAAGAATTACATAAAAAGATTAAAAAATTGACCTCTACATCAAAAAATATAGAGCAATAACATGTGGAGGCAGTAGTGAAGGAATAGGAGCAGACAAAGCTGAAGGCATTGATGAGAAAATTGGCAAAAATTAGTGTAAAACTAGAGGAAGAAAGAGTCAGTTCAGAAAAGTTATTTAAAACCATGGAGAGTAATGCTGCCTCCAACTGGGAATTGAAAAAGAAATTGGACTTGTTAATTGACATTTCATTATTGCATTCATTATCAGATTTCATTATTGTACTCCAAGTATTGATCACTTTTCAAAATTTCAAATTCATAACTGATCATTACATTGTGCATTCAAACATAATGTAGTATACAAGTGTCCTTTCATATTTCATATTTCATATTTCATGTTTCATGTCAATCAAAGAGTACATTTGTAGAATAGAAATCATGATAAGAAGTATGGAGTAGGGGTACCATGCATTGCCTTGTTTTCTAAATGTTGTCAGCTGGTTGTTTGTCAGGTCCTATGTCTTCAGGTCTAGGTCTTCATCTTCACTAGGTCTTCAGGGTTTTCACCTACATCATGAGAGAGAAAATGGTGTTAGATCCAACTAGATCAAAGCAATGCATGAAACACAAACATCATACAACAACAATAAATTTTTCAATGCTGCATATCTATCTAGTAAATTCAATGCAATAAGGAAATGTACATCCACACTAAATGAAAGATAGTATTAAAGGGACTTGTTTTTAAACGTGAAACCTTTTACTATTAATGGCCATTCTGATCTATGTTGTCCTTTTTAATGTTAGATATCTAAATGAAATGGACTTAGTGTTTGTAACTGAGAAATAATTTTTAGAATCAGTAGGACCTTGTTAGAGTAATGAACATAATAACTTGAATTTTGATTCACAAGTGTCCATTTTTTGGCATTTTCATAAACTGAATTATTTATTATGTTCACTAACCTAACAAGATTACACTGATGTTGTTTGAAGAGCTTAACAGAATGAATTGTAGTGCTCAGAGTTGACTATTTTTCACATCACAGTCATAGAAGAGGATGTAGTGTAAAGTGCCTTACAAAATGCTACAACAAAATGCTACATCAAAATGCTATATTGCTACAAAACAATCATGTTCAGATGCCAAGATACAATTGCATAGTCACTGGTATTGCATATTTTGAAGTACCATGTTCAATATTTTTGCGGAATTCAAAATACATTATCAATGAATTCACTGTTGTTTTTTATTAACAAAAGATAAATGCTACAAAACTGAACTTAAATGTCATAAAAATGTTATCAGCATGTATTTAATGGATGTCACGAGCCCGTCATCGAACTTCTTAGACAATTAATAAACATTTTTTATCTTTTTTCATTTCTTGTGTCAAAGATTCATATTTAGTATCAAACAAAGGAAGGACGGTGTTCAAGCATGGTGCTCTGTACAGTGAAATGCTTAAGGGTGTTCATTGTCATCAGTATAGGCAAAACAATATTTTCAAAATGATTGTTGATTATTCATTTGAAGAACTTTGAAATAAAAAATGACTGGTGCTAGAAATAGTAATGCTTTGGCTTAGATTACCAAATAAAAATGACTGGTGCAAGGAACAATGACATTTTTTTTAGGCTTGGGTGACAACAACTAATAATGAGTGGTGTTAAAGAAGAATCAAAACATGGTCACTGTTTTGTGATAGTGAAGCTTTATTTTTCATTTTACTCAGCTGAGGCATATTGAAATGAAAATGAAAATGACTGGTGTGTGCTAGTATGACATCAAAGAATGGTGTACAGTGAACTAATTTCTTGCAAGAATTCAAAATGCAACAAACTAAGAGACCATCTTCTATGGGGATTATAACATCAAGCATGGTATAAGTAAAAAAAAAATAGTGAACATGGTGGTTCCTACAGTGAGAAAATGTATACAATACAGTCGAGCCATGGAGTTCTTATTTTTATTGGAGCTGTAGGTAAAGTGTAAGAAATGACTGGTTTATGTTTAGTTTTCCAAAAATGAAAGAGCAAGTTCAGCCACAGGCTTTAAAATTTCAAGTGGTACTACAATATTTGGGGTCAAATTTTGACACCAATTTGTGACGCCACTACAATTTGCATTTGTTTTTTGTTTTTTTGAAAGTGCCCCCGACGGTGTCGTAATAGAGACAATGACGTTATAATTGCAACACCCAATTGGTTATAAACAAAACAAAAAGAAAAAGAAAGTTTCATTTGTAATTTTTGTGAATTCAAAGAGTTGCTATGAAGATGACACTGCAATTTTGCGTGGCACGAAGAGGGCATTCAAGTTTGGCGTGCGTGAAGAGGCTGGCACTGTGTGGGAAGAGGACACTAGCACTTGAGGTAGGAATTCAAGCTTTGTCTTCTAATTAACTCAATTTTGTTTGATGGCATTTGTTGATTTAATGGCACAATATGAATGTTAATAGTGGCATTGTTTACATCTTATCATTTGGAATGCTTGATGACCCACAAGCTTTGAGAACTAGGGCATAATTTCTATTACCTTCAAGGAATTGTGTGAAGTGTTTGATCTCTCATTATTTGTTTTGTTGTTGATATTCATTGTGGTACTCCCTGTTTATGATCATTTCATGAGGCAATGTCTTGGTGGCTCACGGGCTGCAAGCTAGGACATCAAACATTGTTTATGAGCTCACTATTGAATATTGGCATTGTTTACATCTTTTCATTTGGAATGCTTGATGACCTGTGAGGTTTGAGAGCTAGGGCATCATTGCTATTACCTTCAAGGCATTGTGTGAAGTGTTTGATCTATCTTTATTTGTTTTGTTGTTGATATTCACTATGCGGTACTCCCCGTTTATGATCATTTCATGAGGAAATGTCTTGATGGCTCATGAGTTGCAAGCTAGGGCATCATACATTGTTCATGAGCTCACTATTTAATAATAGCATTGTTTACATCTTTTCATTTGGAATGCTTGATGACTTGCAAGTTTTGAGGGCTAGGGCATCGTTTCTATTACCTTCAAGGCATTGTGTGAAGTGTTTCATCTCTCTTTATTTGTTTTGTTGTTGATATTCACTATGTGGAACTCCCCGTTTATGATTATTTTATGAGGAAATGTCTTGATGGCTCGTGGGCTGCAAGATAGGGCATCATACATTGTTCATGAGCTCACTGTTTAATACTAGCATTGTTCATGAGCTCATTGTTTAATATCTAGCTAGGCCATGTAAATGGTACTAGGCCAACCCAATCAGCCCAACAAAATGTGTCATGTTTATCTTTGTCAAATACACTCGTTCACCATTTTGTTCTTGTTCTTCACACAAATATTTCATCAAAAGTAATTGTAAATAATGATTCAAAGAAAAAAGAAACAACTACAATATATCAGACCCCAAAACAATATAGTCAAGGAGAAATAGTTCCCTGATCAGAGACAAAATGAACTCTTAATGTAAGCAAGCATGGAACCAAAGAGGGGAAAGTAAGGCACCAACTAGACTCGGGAAAATATAGCATCCGAAATCATAGAGGACACTGACAGAACAAGGAGGTTAGCCCACACAAATTTTGTATCTTGCCCACACAAGATCATCTGTAAAGATCTTAGCCTTCTTCTCCCCTGAATTCACAATAAGAATAGTTAAAATTGAATGCTCTTAGTTTTTCTTCAAATCTATTTGAAACTCCTATGAATTCACTGTGCATCAGGTATGACATATGAAGGAATGAATTTGAAATAAGAAACAAAAACATTTCTATTTAAAAGCTAGCATAATTAAGTGTCAAACAAAAAAAGTGCACATGCATAATTGTAGATGAGGATTAGTAATAGGGTGCCAGGTATTGCTTAGATCCTTTGGATCTAACCCCATCTTTTCCTTCCTTGCAGGTTTTGGATCATACAAGAGCATACTCGATTGAACCCCGGGTCAACACTTCATTACTTCAGGCAATGTCTAGTACCTTCATTATTTATGTTCATCCACTTATGTATGTTTTCATTCATTCATATTCTTTTGAAAGTTGGCTATTAGTGACCAAATATGATGATTCTTGATGTTTTTGGGTCATTTGATGAAAAGATGTAAAAGTTTCTTAAAAGTTTATATTTTTTTATTTCAATTTTTAAAATCATAAAATGAATAAAATTTAAAGATAACAAATTAAGATAATCTTTTTCTTCACTTAAAAAAAACATAAAGCTCATAAAGCATGGTAAAAGAGGGCCCTAACTGTGGTAAAATGGAAAAGTTTCCACCTTGCACTGCTCTTCATATGGCAGCTACTAAGGAACTATGTTATAAAATTTGAAAGCATTAAATTTTATACTTTTTGACATCATACTTTTTTCTCCTTAGCATTGAGTTTACAATGTGGGGGAATCGAAGAAAATATATGTACAGTTACAAAATTTCATGCCTTGAAATTTGGCATAAAATTTTATAACATTTTTTTAGCATTTGATCTTTATATGGCAGCCATGACTTGAGGTAGGCATTCGAGCTTTGTCTTCTCATTAACTCAATTTCATTTTGATGGCATTTGTTGATTTAATGGCAAAATATGAATGTTAATACTAGCATTGTTTACATATTTGCATTTGGAATGCTCGATGACCCACAAGCTTTGAGAGCTAGGGCATCATTGCTATTACCTTCAAGGCATTGTGTGAAGTGTTTGATCTCTCTTTATTTATTTTGTTGTTGATATTCACTATGTGGTACTCCCCATTTATGATCATTTCATGAAGAAATGTCTTGATGGTTCGTGGGTTGCAAGCTAGGGCATCATGCATTGTTTATGAGCTCACTATTTGAGCACCTCATGTCCCTATTTGATTGGACGGTGATCTATTTGTTATATTTATGCTATTAGATCAAATAAGGACATCAGTAATAAAATAGAGACATCAGTAATAAAATAATACACTTACTATTTTGAATTTGAGCTCTAGCATCATGCAATGTATTGCTGTCAAAATAGTAAGTGTATTAATGTATGATCTAATAGCAGAAACCTCATTGATCATTACCTTTGACTCCTCCATCATTATAGAAGAGATAAATACCTACAACTATATTTCATAATTCCTCCTTTGAAGTCATAGGTTAGTTTAAAATGGAGAGGGGTCTCGAAATATCATAAGTAAAAGCATTACACAATGGCATTCAAATTAAGTACAATATGAATTCACATGCCTTTAATTATGATACACTTTTGAAATCATCACTCATTGGTCATTTGATAATTCAAGATATAAGTATCAGAATATAAACTATTATAAAATGAAGAAACACATATGTATCATCATTTAATACAAAATATAAAAGTATCCCACAGACACACAATTGCTATTATAACAACCATCCTCTAATCCCATGGTGTACTAGTCTCAAGGTAAGAACAATTTACTTAAGACATCATATAAGTATCATCCTAAAGTTTAAATAGACATTGACTATAGATATACAACACTGAGCCATAATAAATTACAGAGTTTCACTGCAATTTCTATGTCCACTTACAATAATAAATTACAAAGTTTCATTGCAATTTATATGTCCACTGCCATTAAAATATATTACTCCTCTTGTTATATAGGCATCCTTCTCATTAAGTGTTTCCATTAAAATATATCACTCCTCCTGTTATATAATGTATATGCATAACTGTTTAAAATTCCATACTTGTTGCTCTTAAATATTTTACCATTTCACCCAAATTTACATGATAGTAAAGCCAAGCCCAAAATGTATACATACGTGTAAGTATAGGAGAAGCTAAATTCTGCAACTATTGAAAAAAAAAAACTATACCAATAGTAGCTTACGAGAAACTATACTTGTGCTTACCACACCATACCTCAACATCATAATCCTTATCATTTTCAAGCTTCAGCGAGGCTTCATACCACGCACCATCTACAAATTTGTATGCAATGCTGATTTAGGTTGGAGGCAAACTACATGTGTCATGTAAACAACATGGTTGAATGCAATCTCTTTTGCATGTTTTCAAGAGTTTTCCCACCAATACAAGCGTAACTAACGCATTGAACGTAATCTACGAACACTACATGGTATGAAGTCTCACTGAAGCTTGAAATATATCACTCCTCATGTTATTGTAAAAATTAAATTCAAATATTTATCAAAATATTTATTCTTGTAGAATTAAGATATCCTTATCTCAATAATAAAACAATCTTTCATAGTAGCTTTTCAATCACATTAACACACACCCATTTTCTGTAGCATAGTTCATTTTAGAAGTGTATGACTTGACTATGCACATGCATAATTGTAGATGAGGATTAGTAATAGGGTGTCAGGCATTGCTTAGATCCTTTGGATCTAACCCCATCTTTTCTTTCCTTACAGGTTTTGGATCATACAAGAGCATACTGGGTTGAACCCTGGGTCAACACTTCATTACTTCACGAAATATTTGGTACCCTCATTATTTATGTTCATCCACTTATGTATGTTTGCATTCATTCATATTCTTCTGAAAGTTGGCTCTTAGTGACCATATAGGACTAGTCTTGATGTTTTTGGGTCATTTGATGAAAATATGTAAATAGGGACATCACTAATAAAATAGGGATATCTTAATCTTTATGAGCTCAAATTCAAAATAGTAAGTGTATTATTGTTACAAGTAGTAGTTTTCGTTGCACCAAAAGATTGACCTGTTAATGCCCGATACAACCACTAGACTTATAGAACACAGGAGGCTGTTAAACCATGTCACGAATCCCGAAGGGAGATGTTGGTGGTTAGTCCAACAATCCCCCCCTCAGTGTCACCCAAGGGGATTCGAACCTGTGACCAAGCTCTGATACCACTTGTTACAAGTAGTAGTTGTTGTAGCACCAAAAGATCGACCTGTTAATGCCCGATACAACCACTAGACTTATAGAACACAGGAGGCTGTTCAACCATGTCATGAATCCCGAAGGGAGATGTTGGTGCTTAGTCCAACAATTATTTTATTACTGATGTCCCTATTTTTATTACTAATGTCCCTATTTGATCTAATAGCATCAATATAACAAGTAGATCACCAACCAATCAAATAGGGACATGAGGTGCTCAAACAGTGAGCTCATAAAACAATATATTTAGTCTTAATAAAATCTTATAAAATAACATATATTATGTAAAGTGTTTGATCTCTCTATTTGTTTTGTTGTTGATATTCACTATGTGGTACTCCCTATTTATGATCATTTCATGAGGAAATATCTTGATGGCTCACGGGCTGCAAGCTAGGGCATCATACATTGTTCACGAGCCCACTGTTTAATACTGGAATTGTTTACATCTTTTCATTTGGAATGCTTGATGACCCGCAAGCTCTGAGAGCTAGGGCATCATTTCTATTACGTTCAAGGCATTGTGTGAAGTGTTTGATCTCTCTTTATTTATTTTTTTGTTGATATTCACTATGTGGTACTCCCCGTTTATGATCATTTCCTAAGGAAATGTCTTGATGGCTTGCGGGCTACAAGCTAGGGCATGATGCATTGTTTATGTGATCACTATTTGAGCACCTCATGTCCCTATTTGATTCGTTGGTAATCAAATAGTGAGCTCATAAAAAATGCATGATACCTGAACTCAAATTAAAAATAGTAAGTGTATTATTTTATTAAGACTAAATATATTATTTTATTAAGATTTTATTAAGACAAAGTATTTTGGGTTAGTTTTATGTTGTTTTATAAGATTTTATTAAGACTAAATATATGATGTAAACTCATAATTATACTTGATATATATACTTCAAAGGAGGAATTATGAAATATAGTTGTAGGTAGTTATCTCTTCTATAATTATGGAGGAGTGAAAGGTAATGATCAATGAAGTTTCTACTATTAGATCATACATTAATACAATTATTGTTTTGAATTTGAGCTCGGGCATCATGCAATGTTATTGTTGTCATTGCATGCTTGTTGTTGTTGTGCACCATATATTGTTCTATACACTATTTATTTTATTGAGACTGTGAGCTTGGTTTTTCTTTCAGAGTGCATGGCTTGACTATGCACATGCATAATTGTAGATGAGGATTAGTAATAGGATGCCATTCATTTCTTAGATACTTTTTTATCTAACCCCCATCTCTCTTTTCTTTGAAGATTCTGGATCACATAGGGGCACACTAGATTCATACCTGGGTCAAAAATTCATCACTTCAAGCAATGTCTAGCACCCTTATTATTTATGTTCATCCTCTTATGTATGCATGTACTCTTGCACTTTCTTTTGAAAGTTATTTTCCTTGTATAGTATATACATGTTATTTTTCATATATATACATGTAATCTTTAGATGCAAAAATTTATTTTCCTTTACATGTATCTTTGCATGAAACGAACACAAATTAAACAAGATCATCTAATAATGCAAACTAGGGTACTGTAGTCACTCATCTAGTAATTAGTTCCCCAAACCATTACTAAGGATTGAACATAATTCTAAGTCCCCAAACATATTGTTCTATGTGTATAAAACAATATATGGTGCACAACAGTAGCAAGCATGAAATGACAACAATAATATTGCATGATGCCTGAGCTCAATTCAAAATAGTAAGTGTATTAATGTATGATCTAATAGCAACAACCTCATTGATCATTACCTTTCACTCCTCCATCATTATAGAAGAGATAACTACCTACAACTCTAGGGCATCATGCATTATTTATGAGCTCACTGTTTGAGCACCTCATGTCCCTATTTGATTGGTTGGTGCTCAAAAAATGAACTCATAAATAATGCATGATGCCCTAGCTTGCAGCCATCAAGACATTTCCTCATGAAATGATCATAAATGGGGAGTACCACATAGTGAATATCAATAACAAAACAAATAAAGAGAGATCAAACACTTCACACAATATATATATTTTTATAAGATTTTATTAAGACTAAATATATTATTTTATGAGCTCACTGTTTGAGCACCTCATGTCCCTATTTGATTGGTTGGTGCTCTGTTTGTTATATTGATGCTATTAGATCAAATAGGGACATCAATAATAAAATAATAGACTTACTATTTTGAATTTGAGCTCATAAAGATTAAGATATCCTACTATTTTGAATTTCTATGTGCTTTGAGACAATGAAATTTGTATCATCATGATGAATTAATAATGCATTAAATGTCTTACTGATGTCCCTATTTGATTGGACGGTGCTTTATTTGTTATATTTCTGCTATCAAAATAGAATGATAGCGGTGATTCAATGCTTCTACAACCTTAACAACATGGCAGCATTGATCAATTAACAGAAAATACATTACAAATGCCAAGCTCACGGTCTCAATGAAATAAACAATGTATAAAACAATATATGGTACACAACAATAGTAAGCATGCAATGACAACAATAACATTGCATGATGCTCGAGCTCAAATTAAAAATGGTAAGTGTATTCATGTATGACCTAATAGCAGAAACCTCATTGATCATTACCTTTCACTCTTGCATCATTATAGAAGAGATAACTACCTAAAACTACCTTATCATGCATTGTTTATGAGCTCACTATTTGAGCACCTCATGTCCCTATTTGATTTGCTGGTGCTCAAATAGTGAGCTCATAAATAGTGCATGATGTTCTGGCTTGCAGCCTACAAGCCATCAACACATTTCCTCATGAAATGATTATAAATGGGGAGTACCACATAGTGAATATAAACAAATAAACAAATAAAGAGAGATCAAACACTTCACACAATGTATGTTGTTTTATAAGATTTCATTAAGACTAAATATATTATTTTATGAGCTCATTGTTTGAGCACCTCATGTCCCTATTTGATTGGTCGGTGCTCTGTTTGTTATATTGATGCTATTAGATCAAATAGGGACATAGAATAGGGACATTGATAATAAAATAATACACTTACTATTTTAAATTTGAGCTCATAAAGATTAAGATATCCTACTGTTTTGAATTTCTATGTGCTTTGAGCCAATGAAATTTTTAACATCATGATGAAGTAATAATGCATTAAATGTCTTACTGATGTCCCTATTTGATTGGACGGTGATCTGTTTGTTATATTGCTGCTATCAAAATAGAATGGCGGTGGTGATTCGATGCATCTATAGCCTCAACAACATGATAACATTGATCCAATAATAGAAAATACATTACAAATGCCAAGCTCATGGTCTCAATGAAATAAACAGTGTATAAAACAATATATGGTGCACAAGAGTAGCAATCATGCAATGACATCAATAACATTGCATGATGCCCGAGCTCAAATTCAAAACAATAAGTGTATTCATGTATGATCTAATAGCAACAACCTCATTGAACATTACCTTTCACTCCTCCATCATTATAGAAGAGATAACTACCTACAACTACCTTATCATGCATTTTTTATGAGCTCACTGTTTGAACACCTCATGTCCCTATTTGATTTGTTGGTGCTTAAACAATGAGCTCATAAATAATACATGATGCCCTGGATTGCAGCCCGCAAGCCATCAAGACATTTCCTCATGAAATGATCATAAATGGGGAATACCACATAATGAATATCAACTACAAAACAAATAAAGAGATATCAAACACTTCACACAATATATGTTATTTTATAAGATTTTATTAAGACTAAATATATTGTTTTATGAGCTCATTGTTTGAGGACCTCATGTCCCTATTTGATTGGTCAGTGCTCTATTTATTATATTGATGCTATTAGATCAAATAGGGACATAGAATTTGATATCAACCTATCATATATCCATTCCATTCCTATAAAGCCTTTGGTGAAATCTATCAGAAAATGAGAAGCAATGAGAAGCAATGAGAAGGTGACATGAAGCTAATGAAAGGAGGCATCTCCAATTTGTTTTGTAGATATACACATTAAGGATCATTTGATAAGTAGGAGATATTTTCCACAGCAAGTCAAATTGTGATATTGCTATCAGGATTCAACTGTGTAGTTTTTTGAGTCAAACTCATTGACCCATGATTCATGAGTATTGGTTCAACATGAACCCATCTCTCATGGGAATGAATGGAATACTTAGCACTCATTGGATCTAGGTGATGCTCACAGAGGTGAAGCACTGGGACTTCCTGGGAGGTCACCCATCCCAGTACTACTCCAGCTCGAGCGCGCTTAACTACGAAGTTTCCTCCATGGTTAAACCCACTCTTCTTGCATCCTCATTTGCAAATGAGGATGCAAGAAGAGTGGGTTTAACTATGGAGGAAACTTCATAGTTAAGCGCGCTCGAGCTGGAGTAGTACTGGGATGGGTGACCTCCCAGGAATTCCTGGTGCTTCACCTCTGTGAGCATCACCTAGATCCAATGAGTGCTAAGTGTTCCATTCATTCTCATGAGAGATGGGTTCGTGTTGAACCACTACTCATGAATCATGGGTCAATGAGTTTGACTCAAAAAACTACACAATTGAATCCTGATAGCAATATCACAATTAAGGATCATGTCAGATAATACAATGGAATTCAAATGAAATAGGGAGACAATCGCTAGATTGTTGTCTAACTTTCAAAGAGAAGGCAATGAAAAACGTTATTGTCCATGCAAGAGTTGTAACGGCTTAAAGACAAGAATAATAAAAATCAAAACAACAAAGAGACATTGTAGAGAGAATGGTCACATTGAAGGGGGGTTTGATTATAATCCAGTGGTAAGTTGTTTGTTATATTATTTTCACAATTAATATATATATGAACCATGGAAGGAGGTTTGATTATCACATTGAAGAGGGGTTTGATTATCATCATTTTTATATAGGTTGATCTCCCTAGTGTGAATATAGAGGAACATGGAGGTGTGTGTATTGAAGCTGAAGATCATGATCCCATGGAAGATGACGATCATGCGCCATAAAACACATTTGAAGATGATGGTATGAATGCATTGATCATTGACACACTTGGTATTGGTGTTGCTGCTGCTGTTGATGATGATGATTATGATGAGGATGACATTGACAACATCCATGATATACCTCTACTTGAGAAGGTGGACACGACCCTTTACGAAGGTTCCCAATCTACTCTTTTCTCTGCTATATTGTTGTTGGTGAATTTCAAGGTTATGAATGGTTTATCCAACATAGAAATGTCATGTATGCTAAGGTTTATCATATATGTTATTATAGTCTATAAAAGGTGAAACATGTACCATTAAGATTGTTTATAGTAATGACTTATATTATTTGTTGCAGATTGATAGGTGACTTTCTATTACCACCATCAAATGTTCTCCCTTTCTCGTACCGAGAATTATGTGCCACTATGAAACATATTGGAATGAAGTATCAAACAATAGATGCTTTTCCCGAAGAACATATTATTTATTATAAAAAATATGAAAAATGCAAAAAAATGCCCTGAATGCCATATGAGCAGATATAGAGATGATCCAATGACAAAAAGGTGCCTCGCAAGGTTCTTCATCACATCCTAGTTATTCCACATCTAAAATGATTATTTAGGTGCAATAGCTTGCAATAATTTATGGTTTACCATGCACGCGACAAGAGTCGAGATGACATTATTTGAATGCTTGTGGATGGTTCATCATTTATGGATGTAGAGGAAAAGTGGTCACACTTTAAAGAAGAACCTCAAAATCTCATGCTTTCTCTAGCATCAGACGGTGTCAATCCGCATGGAGAGATGAGATCCGTTTACTCGATGTGACTTATTTTTGTTATAAACAATAACCTTCCTCCATGGATGTCAATAAAGAGGGAGCACATTATGTTGGCAATGATTGTTCCAAGTATCTAATTATTTTATAATTATCTACATGTGATTATAAGTCTTAGAGTGAAATGGCCACAATAATTATTTGATGTAGTTGTTAATTCAACTAGGTAAGTACCAAGTGAAAGATATGAATGTATATATTGCACCTCTTATCGACGAGTTGTTGGTGTTATGGAATGGTTTCACTATGTATGACATCACTAGACCAATTGGAAAAATACAATTTCAATTCTATGCAATGCTTGTGTGGACAATTCATGATGCTCCAGGGTTGACACATTTATGTGGTATGTTATGGTGAATTCTAGTTGTATGCGATAATTTAAATTCTAAAAATATATATATTTAATCGAATTGTATCGTTATCTTGTAGGTCTTCAAACAAAGGGAAAATTTGCATGTCCAATGTGTGGTCCAAAGATGAAATCTCATCATTCCAAAAGTTTAAGAAAGTAGGTGTTTGATGAGTATAGGCAGTTCCTCCCCAGAAATCATAAGTATCGAAGTGCAAAAAGATATATTTTCAATGGGAAAGAAGAGACTACATCAAAGCCCCGAAGAATGACACCTCACCTATGGCAGTTGGAATATAATAAAATTTGAGGTAATATCGTTCCACCTAATAGTTGATGTTTGAAAATTATATATTTTGATTATGTTTTGTTGGCTAATTATGTAGTTGATGATCTTGAAGGTCATGAAGGCATCACCGACCAGCTTCTAAAGGGACTAAAATGTTATCCCAGAGAATTTAGTAGGCTGCCCTACTATGAGCAACTACAAATTGTGCATTGGTTTGAAACTATGCATATTGGAAAGAATGTAACAGAGACATTGTGGTAAATATTGGATGGAAGGCGTGACAAAGAAAAACTTGGCAAGATTTGTAGTGACATTCATGATTCCAATCATGCAATGAAAAATATCATTGAATCAAATAGCAATGGAGACCAGATTAATGCAAGTTCTCTTCCTTGGTTATTAACAGAGAAACAAAGTAATTCCATAAAAGAAGTGATTTGAAAATTTTGATTTCCTACAAGATTTGCTATGGATATAAGCAATCTCATATCAAAGAAAAATGATTCTGGGTTAGGGATGAAAATGCATGATTGGCATACCTTCATCAAGGTAAGTCATAGTCTTTTGTATTCACAATATATTTGTGTAATTGCATTCAATTTTCATTGTATGAAATGATCAGTTGACAATTGTTGTAGTATTTGCTACCCCTATCTCTCCTAGAGAACTTTGACAATAATATCAAACAAGTGATATATGATCTTGAAAAATACATGAGGTAAGCAGTGATATTTGTTCAATATATCAAACAATAATATCAAACAAGTAATATATTGTAAAGTCTTGTATTTATATATTTATGTCTTGAATCCCTTGTAGGTGGTTGTCATCTAAAGAAATCCATAAAGAAGATATAAAATATTGGAAGAAAAGAATTTGTCGATTAATATGTGAAATGCAAAAGTGTTTACCTCCAGCTTTTTTTAATTCACAAGAACACTACCTCATACACCAAATTGAGGAGATTGAATTGTGTGGAACTGTACATGCTAGGTCAATGTGGAAGGTTGAGAGACACTTAAAATTTTTGAAGAGTTTGGTACAACAAAGAGCACATCCTGAGGGTTCTATGGTTGAGGGATATATGGTATACCAGATGATGTTGTGTGTTACTCAATATCTTCCTAATCTTGCAGCAAAGACCCATATAGATTACATTTGGGATCTCGACTCAATTAAAAAATTTCAAGGGGAGTACTTGGTGGGCAATGATAGATTTAGGAAACTGAAAGGTAATAAATTATGAGATGTTATTGTAGTAAATTAATTCTTAATCTTCAAAATAAATTTATTTAGTTTTGTATAGCTGCTAAAGAGTGCGATGCAATACATTTGTTTATTGCAAACAATAAAGATTGGATGATGGTATGGATTGAATGATGTCAACACCATGGTCATAGATTAGCATGGAAATCCATTTCTTCATTGGTTATACAAGCTCATCGTAATGGAGATCCCAATGTTACACAAAAGGAAATTGATTTAGCATATGGTTTAAGAGATCACCAGGTACTTATAAATTTGTTAATTAATCAACCATATGTTTTTCAACTCGTGATCCAATAATTTATACATGTTTGACATTATTGCAGGAGAAACACCACAAGGCTATGTTTTGCAATGGTTATAAATTTCACATCAAAATGTTAGATGACATGAAGAGAACCTATGATTCTGAGCTAAGTGCAGTGGTCCAAGTGACTAATATTTCATCTAAAAACTACTTACATCCTTGAGAGTCACAAAATTGATACTATGGTATTTTGGTTGATATACTTGACTGTGACTTTAATTCCTTCAAATTAGTTCTCTTTGTTCTGAAATGGTACAGACTACGACTCAACAAAAATGATCCTGATAGAACTGTAATTAAACATGACAATGGATTTCCAATGATTAATACAAAGTTGTTTGTGCTAGTTGGAGAAGAGCCCTATGTTCTTCCAAGCTAATGTGAGCAGGTATTTTACTCAGAGGTTCCACATAAACCGGGTTGATCATTTGTTGTTAGACATGATCCAAGAGGAAGACTGATAAAGTATAATGCGATGGAAGAAGATACTGAGGAAGATGAAGAAGTGGAAGATGATGTAGATGATGATCACGATCGAGAGCTAGTCGAAGAAAAATATGAAGATGAAGACGATGATGATGTTTCTACTGATGACAATGATGTTGCTATTGATGAAAATGATGTTGCTACTAATGAGGATGATGACAATGACAATGATGATGATGCTGATGGTGATGATGATGATAAAAATGATGATAGTGGTGGTGATGATGTTGTCAATGATGATGATCTTGATGATGAGATGGAGGAAGAAGATTATCAATGACATGAATGAAATATACAATTATGCCAGATGTTTGACATGTTCTAATGATTTTTTTATATGTACTACTTTTATTCACCTTGTTTTATATGTCCTACTTATATATCTTTGATCTTTTGTTATGAGAAATTTCATTCTAAAAGAGTGTATTTAATCTCTATATGCTTAAACAACCTCACTAGTTAAGACTATTCTCATTTGTAGTGGGCATGAAAAGAATCAAATCACTTGAAAGACACCAGTATTTAGACATGCACAAATTAGTGATGTGATTAAGCAAATTACCTTTCTTTACAATTTTCTGGGGTATTTTTTTATATCAATGCATTTAATCTAAATACTATCTTATGAGAGTTCCTTCTACTAATTTTATATTTCCTTGCATATCAATGATTTTAAATCACAGTGGATTCTCTTTTTTCTCTACAATGGAGTGAGCTAATTCTGAATTGCTTAGAAATTACTTTTTATTGCATGGTTGTCTTTGGTTTGTCATTTTTTTTTGAGTGTCTAGTGATTTAAACCAAAGACTTTGACTTAGCCAAAAAAGTGCAAGTCTACATTAGTATGTTTCTTTTTATTGTAATTATAATTAGTATGAATGAACAAAATAATGACAATGCAATATTTGTGATAATGCAATATTTGTCAAAATAGCATCGATGACTTCACTCAATGTGCCTATGTGTCAATGTGGTGTTGGCCCATGCATGTTGAATATGTCACGCACAATAAGTAATCCTGGGCATCAATTTTGGGTTTTCCCAAATAGGAAAAAGGTCTGGATACATAATTATACTTTATGTTTAAAAATAATGTGACAACTAATCATTTTATGAAGAATTGATGCACATTTGGCATTGCAGGGAAATAGTGGATGTCAATACTTTCAGTGGGTTGATGAAACCACATTTACATCTACCCCATCTACATCTATACCTAATGTAGGAAATGAGTACAACTTGTGCAAGGCTCAAGAGGCAGCTAGTGCCACCAAGATTACTTCAATGGTGAAAGCAGAAATCATATTTCTGTGATGCCTTCTTTGTGTAGTTTGTGCACTACTTTGTTGGGACCATAAGCGTAAATGTGGTTAATAGAGGGCTATTGTAGATACTAATTTTTTTTTTAGAATTTCTAGTAAATACACATAAAGAACATGCACATAAACATGAGAAATGAGAAACATAAATGTAGATATCACAATAGCTAAGAAACATAAATGTAGGCATCAAAGTCACAATTTTTTGGAGACACAACATAATTGAATTGTATACCCATCCGATGCAACACAACTATCACTTCTCTGGTTGCAAGTTTACACTGCGAGATCCAAAATCCATAAATAAGCAATAAATTTAGAGAGCGGAGGAGGGCTGTAGTGACCAAAATAATACAATGTCCCAATATTATTTTGGTTGTTATGGCCCTCCTCCTTCACTCTTTAAATTTATTCTTTATCTATGGGTTTTGTTTACTGTAGTGTAGACTTGGAACTGGAGGAGTGGTTGCATTGAATCATCTGGGTATACCACTCAATTATGTTGTGTTTCCAAAAAATTGTGACCATGATGCCTACATTTATGTTTCTCATCTTTTGTGTCCTAGGACCCCTTAAAATGACCCTTTACGATCCCTAAGAATACATCTTAGAGGTCTTAAAATTTTGTAAAGGGTCATAAGAGGCTCCTAGGAGGGGTCAGATGAGCTTCCACTTTCACGTGGTTGGCCCTGTTAAGTAGAGAATGTTAAACTATTCTCAAAATAAAGAAAAGCTCAATAATTTTAGATCTCAATCCATGTACGATAAATATATATCGATCCATCTCAATGGCTACCAAATCAACAAATCTCTGTCAAAAACCTAGTCGCAAAGAAACACCACAGACTACACCATGAACCTACTGTGAAGAGGCATCCAATGTCTCATAAGTCGCATCAAATGACCCAGTTTCTATAATCTAAGTCTCTTAGCTTGGTTCACCAAGAAGAAGACTTCTCCCAAGTCATCACAGACACCATAGTGATCTACGAATCTCCAATGTGCAAGTTTTGCATGTTGCTCTCTTGACATCACATCTAATTCATTCAAAACTATGGCAAAAATGGTAGATGATCCCAGTGATCTGTCACAACCCAATCTCAACAACAATGCAAAGAGTAGCTCAATTCTATCTTCAAGTCGATCAATGCACAGTCTACTCAAACACCAAGTCAAGCCACTGCTACACTCCATAGGAACAAAGAACATCTAATTTAGACCAAAGAAGTCAAGAAGTCACTCAAATTAGATCTAAATGCAATCAAGTCTGCATATATCCCATGAACACATCAGGAAGAATGCATCTCTAATCGTCAAACTAGCTTCTTGTGCTGGCGTTGTCGCTGTCACAAATCTTGATTTGGTAGGATCCATTCCAAATCCAAGTCTCTAGACTTGACTCAATAATCCACAAGCCACTATTGAATCTATTGCAAAGTCACCTCCAAATGATCCATAACAAAATCGAGCAGGAACCAGATCTGCAAGAGCACAGTTATGAATCGATACCAGCTCAATCGACAAATATATATTTAAAAAAAAAAAATTAATTTTCATCGCAACTACGACGACGGTACAAAAGTGATGGCTATCTGTCGAAAACATCTGACATCCAGTCGTCGCATGTACAACATCGTTGTCAGTAAAAAACTATAAATGACAGATATCCGTCATAAATTTTTTATGGGTATCTATCACATGTACAACATCAATGTCATAAACTACAAATGATGGATATCCATCATAAAGTTCTAATAGATATATGTCGCATTAACAACATCTCTACTGACAAATAAACTACAAACGGTGGTGACCCATCAGAAGATTCTGATGGGTCATCGTCATTTGTATTTTTTGTGATGGATAGCATCCCAATTGTGATGACCACAAATAGGTCTGACGACAGGTTCGCCATGTTGTTACCCCCTTTTTGCGATGACCTTGGTTATCTTAATTACGACGCCAATCAATAAAATAAATAGTGTATAAAACAATATATGGTGCACAAGAGTAGCAAGAATGCAATGAAAATAATAACATTGCATGATGCCCAAGCTCAAATTCAAAATAGTAAGTGTATTCATGTATGATCTAATAGCAACAACCTCATTGATCATTACCTTTCACTCCTCCATCATTATAGAAGAGATAACTAACTACAACTACCTTATCATGCATTGTTTATCATGAGCTCACTGTTTGAGCACCTCATGTCCCTATTTGATTTGTTGATGCTCAAACAATGACCTCATAAATAATGCATGATGTCCTAGCTTGCAGCCCGCAAGCCATCAAGATATTTACTCATGAAATGATCATAAACGGGGAGAACCACATAGTGAATATCAACAACAAAACAAATAAAGAGAGATCAAACACTTCACACAATATATGTTGTTTTATAAGATTTTATTAAGACTGAATATATTATTTTATGAGCTCACTATTTGAGCACCTCATGTCCCTATTTGATTGGTCAGTGCTCTATTTGTTATATTGATGCTATTAGATCAAACAGGGACATAGAATTCGATATCAACCTATCATATATCCATTCCATTCCTATAAAGCCTTTGGCAAAATTTGTCAGAAAATGAGAAGCTATAAGAAGGTGACATGAAGCTAATGAAAGGAGGCATCTCCAATTTTTTTTGTAGATATACACATTAAGGATCATGTTAGATAATACAAGGGACTTCGATCAAAATAGGGAGACAATCACTAGATTGTTGTCTAACTTTCAAAGAGAAGGCGATGACAAATGTTATTGTCCATGCAAGAGTTGTAACAGCTTAAAGACAAGAAGAATCAAAATCAAAATAGCAAAGAGACATTGTAGGAAGAATGGTCACATTGAAGGGGGGTTTGATTATAATCCAGTGGTAAGTTGTTTGTTATATTGTTTTCACAATTAATATACATATGAACCATGGAAGGAGATTTTATTATCACATTGAAGGGGGGTTTGATTATCATCATTTTTACATAGGTCGATCTCCCCAGTGTGAATATAGAGGAACATGGAGGTGTGCGTATTGAAGTTGAAGATCATGATCCCATGGAAGATGATGATCATGCACCATAAAACATATTTGAAGATGATGGTATGAATGCATTGATCGTTGACACATTTGGTACTGGTGATGTTGGTGTTGCTGCTGATGATGATGATTATGATGAGGATGACATTGACAACATTCATGATATACCTCTACTTGAGAAGGTGAACATGACCCTTTACGAAAGCTCCCAATCTACTCTTCTCTCTATTGTATTATTGTTTGTGATTTAAAGGTTATGAATGGTTTATCCAACATAGAAATGTCACGTATGCTAAGGTTTGTCATATATGTCATTATAGTCTATAAAAGGTGAAACATGTACCATTAAGATTATTTATAGTAATGACTTATATTATTTGTTGTAGATTGATAGGTGACTTTCTGTTACCACCATCAAATGTTCTCCCTCGCTCGTACCGAGAATCATGTGCCACTATGAAACATATTATAATGGAGTATCAAACAATAGATGCTTGTCCTGAAGATCATATTATTTATTATAAAGAACATGAAAATACAATAGAATGCCCTGAATGCCATACGAGATGATATCGGTATGATCAAATGACAAAAAAGGTATCTCACAAGGTTCTTTGTCACATCCCCATTATTCCACGTCTGAAATGATTATTTAGGTTCAATAGCTTGGCACAATTTATGGATTACCATGCATGCGGTAGGAGTTAAGATGACATTATTCAAATGCCTGTGGATGGTTCATCATTTATTGACATAGAGGAAAAGTGACCACACTTTAAAGAAGAACCTTGAAATTTTAGGCTTTCTCTGTCATCAGACAGTGTCAATTCGCATGGAGAGATGAGATCCGTTTACTCAGTGTGACCTAGTTTTGTTATAAACAATAATCTTCCTCTATGGATGTCAATAAAGAGGGAGCACATTATGTTGGAAATGATTGTTCTAGGTATCTTATTATTTTATAGTTATCTACATGTAATTATAAGTCTTGGAGTGAAACGACCACAATAATTATCTGATGTTGTTGTTAATTCAACTAGGTAAGTACCAAGTGAAATATATGAATGTATATATTGCGCCTCTTATTGACGAGTTGTTGGTGTTATGGAATGGTTTCACTATGTATGACATCACTAGACCAATTAGACAAATATAATTTCAATTCTATGCAATGCTTGTGTGGACAATTCATGATGCTCTAGGGTTGACACATTTATGTGGTATGCTATGGTGAATTATAGTTGTACGCAATAATTTAAATTCTAAAAATATACATATTTAATCCAATTATATCGTTATCTTGTAGGTCTTCAAACAAAGGGAAAATTTGCATGTCCAATGTGTGGTCCAAAGATGAAATCTCATCATTCCAAAAGTTTAAGAAAGTAGGTGTTTGATGAGTATAGGTATTTCCTCCCCATAAATCATAAGTATCAAAGTGCAGAAAGACATCTTTTCAATGGGAAAGAAGAGACTACATCAAAGCCCCAAAGAATGACACCTCACCTATGGCAGTTGAAATATAATAGAATTCAAGGTAATATCGGTCCACCTAATGCTTGATGTTTGAAGATTATATATTTTGATTATATTTTATTGGCTAATTATGTAGTTGATGATCTTGAAGGTTGTGAAGGCATCACCGACTAGCTTCCAAAGGGAATAAAATGTTATCCCAGAGAATTTAGTAGGCTGCCCTACTATGAGAAACTACAAATTGTGCATTTGTTTGATACTATGCATATTAGAAAGAATGTAACAGAGACACTATGAAAAATATTGGACGGAACACGTGACAAAGAAAAACTTGGCAAGATTTGTAGTGACATTCATGATTCCAATCATGCAATAAAAAATATAATTGAATCAAATAGCAATGGAGACCGGATTAATGCAAGTGCTCTTCCTTGGTTATTAATAGAGCAACAAAATAATGTCATAAAATAAGTGATCCAAAAATTTGATTTCCTACAGGATTTACTGCGGATATAAACAATCTCATATCAAAGAATAATGATTTTGGGTCAGGGATGAAAATACATGATTGACATACCTTCATCAAGGTAAGTCATAGTCTTTTGTATTTACAATATATTTGTGTAATTGCATTCAATTTTCATTGTATGAAATGACAGTTGACAATTGTTGTAGTATTTGCTACCCCTATTTCTCCCAGAGAACTTCGACAATAATATCAAACAAGTGATATATGATCTAAGAAAATAAATGAGGTAAGCAGTGATATTTGTTCAATATATCAAACAATAATATCAAACAAGTAATATATTGTAAAGTCTCATATTTATATATTTATGTCTTGAATCCCTTGTAAGTGGTTGTCATCTAAAGAAATCCATAAAGAAGATATAAAATATTGGAAGAAAAGAATTTGTCGATTAATGTGTGAAATGAAAAAGTGTTTACCTCAAGCTGTTTTCAATTCACAAGAAAACTACCTCATACACCAAGTTGAGGAGATTGAATTATGTGAAACTATACATGCTTGGTCAATGTGGATGGTTGAGAGACTCTTGAAATTTTTGAAGGGTTTGGTATGACAAAGAGCACGTCCCAAGGGTTCTATGGTTGAGGGATATATGGTATACCAAATGATAGTGTACGTTACTCAATATCTTCTTAATCTTGTAGCAAATACCCTTATATATTACATTTGGGATCTTGACTCAATTAAACAATTTCAAGGGGAGTACTTGGTGGGAAACAGTACATTTAGGAAACTGAAAGGTAATAAATTATGAGATGTTATCATAGTAAATTAATTCTTAATCTTCAAAATAAATATGTTGTAAGTCATCTATTTATTTTTACAACTGCTAAAGAGTGGGATGCAATACATTTGTTTATTGCAAACAATCAAGATTGGATGACAGTATGGATTGAACGATGTCAACATGATGGTCATAAATTAACATGGGAATCCATGTCTTCATTGGTTATACAAGCTCATCGTAATGGAGATCTCAATGTTACACAGAAGGAAATAGATTTAGCATATGGTTTAAGAGATCACCAGGTACTTATAGATTTGTTAATTAATCAACCATATGTTTTTTAACTCGTGATGCAATAATTTTTACATGTTTGACATTATTGTAGGCTATGTTTTGCAATGGTTATAAATTTTGCATCAAAAAGTTGGTTGACACGAAGAGAACCTATGATTCTGGGATAAGTGCAGTGTTCCAGGTGACTAATATTTCATCTAGAAATGACTTATATCCTTGATAGTCACAAAATCAATACTATGGTATTTTGGTTGATATACTTGACTGTGACTTTAATTCCTTCAAATTAGTTCTTTTCGTTATGAAATAGTACATACTACAACTCAATAAAAATGATCGTAATAGAAATATTATTGAAAATGATAATGGATTTCCAATGATTAATACAAGGTTGGTTTAGCCAGTTGGAGAAGAGTCGTATGTTCTTCTAAGTCAATGTGAGCAGGTATTTTACTCAGAGGTTCCACATAAACCAGGTTGGTCATTTGTTGTTAGACATGATCCAAGAGGAAGGCCGATAAAGTATAATGTGATGGAAGAAGATACCGAGGAAGATGAAGAAGTGGAAGATGATGTAGATGATGATCATGATCGAGAGCTAGTCGAAAAAGAATATGAAGAAGACGACGATGATGCTGCTACTAATGAAGATGATGCTACTACTAATGACAATGATGTTGTTACTGATGAGGATGATGATGATGACAATGATGATGTTGGTGGTGATGACGATGATGATAGTGGTGGTGATGATGTCATCGACAACAATGATCTTGATGATGAGATGGATGAAGAAGAATATCAATGACATGAATGAAATGTACAATTATGCTAGATGTTTGGCATGTTCTAACGATTATTTTATATGTACTACTCTTATTCACATTTTTTTATATGTCCTACTTATATATCTTTGATCTTTTGTTAAGAGAAATTTCATTCTAAAAGAGTGTATTTAATCTCTATATGCTTAAACAACCTCACTAGTTAAGATTGGTCTCATTTGCAGTGGGCATGACAAGAATCAAATCACTTGAAAGACACCAGTATTTAGACATGCACAAATTAGTGACGTGATTAAGAAAATTACCTTTCTTTACAATTTTCTGGGGTATTTTTTTTATATCAATGCATTTAATCTAAATACTATCTTATGAGAGTTGCTTCTGGTAATTTTCTATTTCCTTGCACATCAATGATGTTAAATGTAGCACCCCGCCCTAAGTTTGATTTTATAAATGTTATGGTTATTTTAGGATGATGGATTTATATGTTAGTAAATCATTGATGCTTATGATTTCACTGACCTCATACTTGTATGTGTATGGTTGATGTGTTTGTTTTATATTTCTGGTTGACGTGGTTGATGTGGTTGAGGAACGGAGTCGTAGTTACTCGCTTGCAAAATCCACATGATCGGCTGAATATGTATATGTATATGTATATGTATATATATACATATATATACATATACATACATATACATATATATACATATATATATATACATATACCTACATATATATATATATATGTATATGTATATATGTATATATATATATATATATATATATATATATATATATATATATATATATATATATATATATATATATATATATATATATATATATATATATATTGGATGTACATGCTTCGTCTTGTGATGATAGGTTTGCAGGTATAGGGCATCGTCTTCCCTGAATTGATAGGAGTGAGCGTGCCCATAAATATTTATCTCAATGGTAAAGAGGGGAGATAATACACAGACCCAAAACCCTAACCTAAGCCTAATTTGTCCTAGGATTAGACAAGTATTTGTTTGACTACCCTATCCGAGTTTGTCTGGTTGACAGGAATTCGTGGATCCTTTCTCTTGAGTTTGTTTGGTTTTTGTCATTTGATTTTAGCTGATTATTTAGGTGATTTTATATGGTTATTAATGTTAGGATCATAGTTGAATTTAATGATTAATTATGCTTCTATGTTTAAATTGAAAAAATTATCTGAAGTCAATTATTTGATTAATTGGAATTAATAGATTATTAAATTGAAATTAGGATTAATTATGCTTGAGTGCATTATCAAATAATTGAATATTTAATTGCATGTTCTAGGATGCTTTAAATATTTAATTTATTTAATATAAGTTTTAATTATTAACATGTGCTTAATTGAAAATGTTTTAAATTATGCTTGCATATTTTATTAAATGATTAAATAATTGATTGCATGATTTTAGGATGCATTAAGTATTTAATCTATTTAATAAATGAATTTAAATTATAACATATGCATAATTGAAAATTGAATTATTTTCAAAAAGTGAACTTGTTTTCAAAGTCAAAGTTGAGTTGTGCAAAATAAAAGATATTTTATTTATTAATTAGGATTTACTTTCAATTTTGGAGTTGGAGTTAACTATTGAGTCATCTCTGGGATTTGCATGAAATGGGGAGTTGAATCCCTAATAAGGGGAATTGCATTCATTTGGAGATGAGACAGGTTTTGGAGAAGATTTTTGGGGAGAGCTTGTGTGCTTTGAATTTTAGAGATTTTGGATTGTTGTGGTTGCTTGTTGGTTTGGCTCTTTGTGCATCTAGACTGGGTGCCTATTTTCTACACAGTTTTTAGATCTATAGGTTGAATCAATCTTCTGGGCAATTCTGGTTTCAGATCTTCAAAGGGATTTCTTTTCAATTTTTGGCATTGGATCTGAGGTAGGATATGGAAATCTTAATTTGTGCTTTCTGTTGTTGTTTGATGAATTTCTATGTCTGAATAGTTTCTTGATTGTTTCCTTAGATCTGTATACGTTTTCTTTGTTATGGGTATTAGAGAAACCCTTAGATC
Organism: Chamaecyparis obtusa; assembly: GCA_027943335.1. Classification (NCBI taxonomy): domain Eukaryota; kingdom Viridiplantae; phylum Streptophyta; class Pinopsida; order Cupressales; family Cupressaceae; genus Chamaecyparis; species Chamaecyparis obtusa. The sequence continues at coordinate 1,265,804 of BSBK01004955.1, read as the reverse complement.
TGTTATTTTAGGATTTTATTAAATTTTAGCATTGTACCGTTATGCTGGTAAAATTTTGTTAAAAGATTATCTATAGCTTTCCTATAAAATGATAAATTAATCCTGTTGTATAATTAAACTATAGTGTTGGAAGAAAAATTAATCCCCTTGGGAAATAAAATCAAATTGTATAAAAAAACCTAATCTGGGTATAAATATTCATCATAGAATTTAAATAATCTTTCTCTGTTTCTTTTTTCTTTGGAAAATTAAAATTTATATAGTCAATTTAATAGGCCAATTTCTTATGAGTTTTGGAGGGGATAAAAATATTCCCTATTGACAATGATTGGTCCTCTAAAAATTATTATCTTCTAGTATTAAAATAAAAAATACAGTCAAAGTAAAAAGGTAACTATGGGAAAAGTCAATGCAATTAGGTGTATGTGACATATTCCTCTGTTTTATTTTCCAAATATATATATATATATATAATAATATTAGGAAAGGAAAATATTTTAATTAAAATTAATGTGTTTAAGAAAAAAAATATTGTTTGAATAAATATTAATTTGTATGTTTTTGAAATTGTATAAGGAAAATTTTAAATAAAAATATTTTTTTTTACAAAAATATTTATTAAGTACATTGGGGGCAAGGGCCACCAAACCCCCCTACCCCCAAAGGGTACCATCTACCGGCGGAGTACCTGGAGCAGCAGAACTGTCAATGGTAGTACCTCTGTCGTGGTAGAGGGACTGTCGTAGGCAGTACTCTACCACAGGGGACCGTGCGACAGAGGTCGTGTGGATCCCAATGGAGTATGGGTGCGGGCCCAGCCCCCCATAAAGTTTTTAAAAAAAAATTATTTTGTTTTATTTTTATTTTAATTAAATTTAGTTTATATTAATTTAGACTATATTAATTTATGATTTATTAATTTGTGTTGGTTAATTTATGTTAATTAATAAATTTAATTAATTGTTGTATTATATGTTATTTAATTTAATTTAATTTAGTTAATTAAATTTTTTTTTGTTGAAAATTAGTTTTAAGCTAATTAATTTAGAGAATTAACTTATTTTAATATTTTAGTGGTATTTTATTTTGTATGTTAGTAAATCAACCTTATTGATTTACTTAAATTGGGATAGTTGCATGTCAATTTCATTCTAATAGGATAAATTTGTTCATTGAATTTGGTTAAGATTAATTATGATTTTAATTTTGAATCGATTTTGTCTTAACTGTATTATAGGAACTTAATTGAATATTAGATTTAATATTTGAAAATTGATATTGGAAAATGTGGAACGTTTCTTTTTTTTATAGAAACAATTACTTGTTAAATGCTTATGTATGTACCAAAATTGGGCAATTATTCTATGGTTTCCTTGAACATTAATAGGGAACATTTCCTTCTATTAGTGACGTTAATATGATTGTTATATCAAGATTCTTTTATCAGTATTATGTGAACTATATTTTGTTTGGTTTATGTTCATTATGAGGTTTAAATGCTTTTAGTTCCCTTTCAGTTCTTAAGGTTGTGATTGTTGTTTTCTTCATTCCTAGTGTGTCTTCTTTTTCTTATTGTGTTATCGGGCACTAGATGACCTAGGGGAAAATAGAGGTCGGGTGTGTGCCAGTTGTGCATTTTTTTTGCATTATGATTGATGTGTGTGTATCTTTCTGATCACCGCCTGATTGATCATATGGACTCATGTTGCTCTGTATTTTTCTTTCAGTATCTTTGTAATATGTTCTAGTTCCTGTGTGTGAGACTGGAGCTAAGATTACTTAGTTGTATACCTGATTGATCTATTTGAGATTTGTGAGCCTAGGAGAGGTTAAGTAGGTGCATCTCAGGGGAGTTGCTTACAATAGGGGTCTGGGGCTCAAAAGGGGCCAATACCAGGGTAACCCATCGTAAGTTGATTTAATAAGTGATAACCTAATAATAAAACTTGGGGAATAACATTAAATACAAGATTAAGACTATGGTTCCACATGGATTTTGTTGAGGGTCCAGGGTCCAGAGTGACCAATCCAGGGTAACTCAACCTGATAGACGCTTGAGGGTCCGGGGTCAAGAGACTAGTCCAGCGTAACTCAAGTAGTCGTCCATGTGATGACACTCCCATAGTATGTAGCCTAAGCCTCCTCCATAGTTATTCATGTTTCAGATGCCTTTGGATTAGTGAGTCTTACCTAGCACTGTCATTTGTATACCTTGAGTTAGAGAGCTTTCAGGATTCCTTGCTTAGTGGTTTTACCCTTGTTTGGTTTTGGATATCTTATTGGGATTTGTGGTTATCTCCTCAGCATGGTGGGGTAGACCTTTTTGGTTCTACATGGACGGGTGGTAGTGATTCTTTACCATTTGAGATTCGACGTCCTGGTGTCGGTGTTGTTGATACTTCTGCAATTGGATGCCTTCTTGATTCTTCATTGCTGGTTTCTTATCATATCTTCATTATTGTGATCCTGTATTAGTGTATCGCATGTGATACCTAATCTGGTCTTTGGACTTTTATGATAGATGATTATTACATACCCTACGACATGTGCAATGGATGTCAGTTTAGTTAGTTATCATGGATGTCCATGAGGATTGTAATTATTGATGTAAGTTGTAATTGTAACCTTTTTGTTATGGAATCTTTTGTTATCTTTCTTTAGTTGTATTTTATTCTTAAGTAATTCTACGTCACGGGACCCTCAATATTTGTAATATGTTTTAGTTGTTGGTTTAATGTGAGTAAATGGTAATTGCTTCCGCACTGTTGTTTATCTTGTATGTTAACTTTAGGAAAAAAAAATTATTCACCAAACTTAGTAGCATGTTTTAGGTTAATCTCTCTTGGGTTCCCTAGCGGGGCGTTACATTAATTCACAGGGGATTCTCTTTGTTCTCTACAATGGAGTGAGCTAATTCTGAATTGCTTAGTAATTTCTTTTTATTGCATGGTTGTCTTTGGTTTGTCATTTTGTTTTGAGTGTCTAGTGATTTAAACCAAAGACTCTGACTTAGCCAAAAAATGTGCAAGTCTACATTAGTATGTTTCTTTTTATTGTAAGTATAATTAGTATGAATGAACAAAATAATGACAATGCAATATTTGTGATAATGCAATATTTGTCGAAATAGCATCGATGACTTTGGTCAATGTGCCTATGTGTCAATGTGGTGTTGGCCCATGCATGTTGAAGACGTCATGCACAAGTAATCTTGGGTGTCAATTTTGGGTTTTCCCAAATAGGAAAAAGGTCTGGATACGTAATTATACTTTATGTTTACAAATAATGTGACAACTAATCATTTTATGAAGAACTTATGTACATTTGGCATTGCAGGGAAATAGTGGATGTCAATACTTTCGGCGGGTTGATGAAACCACATTTACATCTACCCCATCTACATCTATACCTGATGTAGGAAATGAGTGCAGCTTGTGCAAGGCTCAAGAGGCAGCTAGTGCCGCCAAGATTGCTTCAATGGTGAAATTAGAAATGATATTTCTGTGATGCCTTCTTTGTGTAGTTTGTACACTAATTTGTTGGGACCATATGCGTAAATGTGGTTAACAGAGGGCTATTGTAGATGTTAATTTTTTTAAAAAAAATTTCTATTAGATACACAGAAAGAACATGCACATAAACACAAGAAATGAGAAACATAAATGTAGATATCAAAATAGCTAAGAAACATAAATGTAGGCATCATGGTCACAATTTTTTGGAGGCACAACATAATTGAATGGTATACCCAAATGATGCAACACAACTATCACTCCTCTGGTTCCAAGTTTACATTTCGGGATCCAAAATCCATAGATAAGGAATAAATTTAGAGAGCAGAGGAGGGTCGTAATGACCAAAATAATACAACGTCCCTATATTATTTTGGTCATTATGGCCCTCCTCCTTCACTCTTTAAATTTATTCTTTATCTATGGGTTTTTTTTATTGCAGTGTAGACTTGGAACTGGAGGGGTAGTTGTGTTGCATCATCTAGGTATACCACTCAATTATGTTGTGTTTCCAAAACATTGTAACCATGATGCCTACATTTATGTTTCTCAGCTGTTGTGTTCCATGACCCCTTATGAGCCTTTACAACGCTTTATGATCCCTAAGAATACATCTTAGAGGTCTTAAAATGTCGTAAAGGGTCATAAGAGGCTCCTAGGAGGGGTCAGATGAACTTCCACCTTCACGTGGTTGGCCCTGTTAAGTAGAGAATGTTAAACTATTCTTGAAACAAAGACAAGCTCAATAATTTAAGATCTCAATCCACGTATGACAAATATATATATCGATCCATCTCAATGGCTACCAAATCAACAGATCTCTGCCAAGAACCCAGTAAAAAAGAAACACCATAGACTGCACCATGAACCACTATGAAGAGGCATCCAATGTCTCATAAGTTGCATCAAAGGACCCACTTTCTATAATCTAAGTCTCTCAGCTTGATTCACCAAGAAGAAGACTTCTCCCAAGTCATCACAACCACCATAGTGGTCTACAAATCTCCAATGTGCAAGTTCTTCACGTCACTCTCTTGACATCACATCTAACTCATTCAAAACTATGGAAAAAATGGTAGATGATCCCAGTGATCCATCACAACCCGATCTCAACAAGAATGCAAAGAGTAGCTCGATTCCATCTTCAAGCCGATCAATGCACAGTCTACTCAAACACCAAGTCAAGTCACTGCTACACTCCATAGGAATAAAGCACATCCAATTCAAATCAAAGAAGTTAAGAAGTCACTCAAATCAGATATGAATTTAATTGGGTCTGCATATATCCCATGAACACATCAGGAAGAATGCATCTCTGATCACCACACTAGCTTCTTGTGTTGGAGCAGTCGTTGTCACAAATCTTGATTCAGTAGGATCCATTCCAAATCCAAGTCTCTAAACTCAACTCAATAATCCATGAACCACTACCGAATCTACTACAAAGTCATCTCCGAATGATCCATAACCAAATCACGAGCAGGAACTAGATCTGCAAGAACACCGTTCTGAATCGATACCAATTCGATCGACAAATATATATATATATATATATATTAAAAAACTAATTTTTGTCGCAACTACGATAGTAGTACAACAGCGATGGTTATATGTCAAAAACATCTAACATCCAGCCGTTGCATGTACAACATCATTGTCAGTAAAAAACTATAAATGATGGATATTTGTTGTCAATTTCTGATAGGTATCCATCAAATTTACAACATTGTTGTCTTTAAAAACTACAAATGATGAATATCCGTCATAAACTTCTGATAGATATCTGTCACATTAACAGCATCTCCATCGGCAAACAAACTACAAATGACAATGACCCATCGGAAGATTATGATAGGTTGATGTCGTTTGTATTTTTTTCAATGGATAGGCGTCCCAATTGTGATGGCCACAAATAGGTTTAAAGACAAGTTTTCCATGTTGCTACCTCCTTTTTGCGACGACCATGGTTGTCATAATTATGATGCCAATCAAAACTATCATTTTTTTTATTGTAAAACTGTGACGGCAGGTGGTGTCACTTGATCGACGGTATTGGTCATCAGAAAAAGGGCTCAAATGTACTAGTGTGGGTTTTGTTAGGAATAGTCCCAAGAGATAACTGAGAGGGGAGGGGGTGAATTAGTTATCTACAAGATTCAATTATTTATCCAACTAAGTATATAAGAACATTAAGCATAAAAACAATGAAAGAACACTTAACACAACACAACAATTTTGGTTATGGGGAAACCCAAATAGGTAAAAACCCCAGTGAGAATTGACACCCACTAAGAACTGCACTAGTGTTTTATGATCCTTGTTAGAATATCTTGTAACCCTATTAGGATTTGATCTTTACAATGAAATAAGTATAGTGACCTGGTCAAGGGTCAGACCCTATTAGGAGTCTTTTACAATTAACCCTGTTAGGGGTGAGGACACACTATCTGAGAGCACACTGCTCAAAAGGGTGAAGGCTACAACCTTTTGTTTAACATATAGACACTATATATGGATCTTGGTGAACCGCGCGTAGACCTATTGTCTTGATCAGTTCCAATGAATAGCATATACTTTCTCTTATGTCACATAGACCTTTTGTTGATGGCTCAACACTTCGCACTCTCTGCTCTGCTCTTGTCTTTTTATTCTGAACCATACTTAACAATCACAAATGACTGCTTATAAATATCTTTCCTCTAAATGATATAATCAAGTTGGCCTATTAAAACCATCTTGAAATCATGTTAGAGAAACAATACAACTCTCTAATAACACCTCAGTCAGCTCTACAAAGTATGCAACATAAATTAGGACTTCACAATTCCATGTGAGTAGACGCAACACTACACATAGTCAGCTCCACCAAATTAACTTCAGATTTCTTCTCATGTTGAATTGCATCATGCACTCAGCCTAAATCCCAGTGTGCATACTATGATGATAGACACAACTACTGCAATCATATAAACACTGTCATATCTTCCAGATAAACTCAGGAAACTATAACTATCAGCTAGAGACTTCATAACAACCTATACTACATATTTGACTCTGTGTCTATGAACATAACATCATACATATGTCTTCAACATAAATATACAAGCACAAGGCTCTATTGCAACCATACTACAAATCACATACAGAACTATTCCTGGGACCTGTCAGGAACACTCACTGATATACACAAGTACTGTACTACTATCTTTACTCAAGATAAACCTCTGCGTCTATGATATCATGTTGATAACATATCCATGCATCATATGTTGAAGGCTCTCTCCATCAGGCTTCTATGCATGCTACTTACCATATGTTGTCATCAATGACAAACATTCAGTTAGCAATCCAGCTCGCTGGCAATTCTCCAATAATCTCCCCCTTTGGCATTGATGGCAACATATGGAATAAAAAAAAACCACCAATCCAAATGATCAATTCTTTTATAATATTCTCCATTTCTTGAATAAAACTCCCCCAAGGATTAATCCTCCATCCACTTCTAAAAGCACTGAATATCAACTGCTACAACTCCTCCTTACTTCATATTCATTATTGAATATGCTCCCCCTTATTGTATATTTTCCTTCTCTATTTTTTTTTCATGACTGTATATATACTCCCCCTTTGACATCAATGGAAAAGGTCACCAACACATTTAAGCACCAGTACTACTCCTGAGGTAGAGTAGTCAACCCTTCATCAGTCATTGAGGACTAATGCACTTCTGTAAACTCTAATCAGATTCAGGGAAGGGAATTACTCCCAACTTCTCCTTGAGATACTCAAAAGTATCCTTAGGTAGAGGCTTTGTGAATATGTCTACTAGCTAATCTTTTGTACTCACATAATCCACCATTACTTCTTTCTCTGAAACTTTCTCTCTTAGGAAGTAATACTTTATCTCAATATGTTTTTTATTTACATGAATTACAGGGTTCTTTGACATATTGATAGTGCTAGTGTTATCACAATGAATAATAATAGGGTAATCAATTTGAATACCAAAGTCTTGTATCATCTTCTTGATCCATACAATTGTAGAACAATTCAATGCTGTTGCAACATACTCTACTTATGTTGTTGACTAAGAGATACAATTCTACTTTTTACTTGTCCAAGTGACAAGTCTATCACCAAGAAATACTGCTCCTCCTGAGGTACTCTTTCTATCATCCATGCATCCTGCCCAATCTGCATATGTATATACATGAAGCTTTACATTTTCAGAATTAGGATATCATAAACCATAGTCTAAGGTTCCATTCAAGTATCTAAATATTCTTTTTACTTCCATGAGATGACTTTGCTTAGGTTCTGATACAAATCTCCCAACAATACTAATTGCATTGGAAATTTTTGGTCTAGTTTGAGTAAGATATATAAGTTTACCAATCATAGATTTATACAAGGTTATGTCTACTACTAGTGAATCATCTTCTTTTGAAAGCTTGCATCCTGTTATCATAGGGGTACTTACTGGCTTGCAATCATCCATATTTAATTTCTTCAAGATCTCTTTTACATACTTAGTATGATTTATGAATATACCTTTGTCTGTCTGCTGCACATTCAATCTCAAAAAATATTTGATAGGACCAATCATGCTCATTTCAAATTCACTCTGCATCTCCTTGGCAAATTCTGCACTAAGCTTATCATTACCACCAAATATAATGTCATCAACAAATATATAAACTAACAATAATCCATCAAATGTCTCTCTTATGAATAAGTTAGGATCCGCTGCTCCTTTTTTGAATCCAATCTTAGTCAAGTACCCATCAAGTCTTTCATACCAAGATCTAGGGGCCTACTTAAGTCCATAGAGGGCTTTCTTCAATTTGCATACCATATCAAGTTTGTCTGATAAAATAAATCCTTCTGGCTACTCAATGTATACTTCTTCCTTCAACTCTCCATTCAGGAATGTTGACTTAACATCCATCTGGTATACCTTAAAGTTCTTGAATGTAGCATAAGCTAAAAACAACTTTATGGCTTCCAATCTACTTATAGGGGAAAATGTATCTGAATAATCAATTCCTTCTCTTTGTTCACATCCTTTACATACTAGTCTTGCTTTGTTTCTTACCACTGTTCCATCTTCAATCATCTTATCTCTAACTATCCATTTGGTTCCAATCACATTCTTATCACTAGGCCTAGGGACCAATTCCCATGTATCATTTTTAATTATCTAATCTAGCTCTTCTTTCATTGCTTCCTGCCAATATGAATCATTACATGCATCTTCAACACTTAAGGGTTCAATATGTGATAGTAAACATACCAATTCATTTATTGTGGAACTCTTTGCTTTTGATCTTGTCATGACTTTGGTGCTCTGATCTCCAATGATGTCTTCCTTTGAATGATATCTAGATGTGAATTTAGGAACATTAGGTGTGACTTTTTCATCTCCTTTTGTGATTCTTCTTCACTTGTTTCAAGGTCGTTGAATAAAACATCTATGCTGTCAAACATTTCTTCAACAACTACTTCACTACTGGTAGGTCTAGGTTCTTCTTCAATCATAAGTGCATAATCATGATATCTTTCTTGAATCATAAACTTTTCATCAACATGAGCACTTTCAATGATTTTCTTTAATCTCAGATTAAAACATCTTGTAGACACATAAAATTGGACAAATACTTTTAAAATGCAAAAATCAATTAACTGGCTCAAAATCATCAAAATGCACTGAAACGGACATAATTAAATAAAGTTGGACAAAATTAATTAAAGAAAAGGAAAAATTAAATAATGATGTTAAATAATTAAATCAAAGCTTAAAAGGGGCAAAAACACTATATAATTGATTTTAATCAATTGATTGTATAGTTGTTTAATCAAAAATCAAAATGAACATATTACCCTTCCATGGCTAAATTTAATTAATTAATTGAATTTAATAATTCCTATTTTCTTTCAACAAAGTTGAGCAACCAATGAAAATTGAGAATAAATGCACATGGATCACTTAAAAAAGGATGCATCTCAATCACTCATTTCAAAGTTTTAATCTCAACCACTCAATCTTGTCCTTTTGTCCAGAGCTTTGAGACAAACATTTAAATTGTCCCCCCATTTATGAACAAAGCAAAGTTTTTGACTTAACCATGAGATAACCATGATTACTTCACTCCACCCCCTACCCTTGGGAAATTACTATAAGTATGAGGCATTTTGGAGAGCATTATCATCTTAGAATTTCATTTGCAAAGCATTGTTACTATAGGCAATTGAAATCATTCTAAGAGCAATTTGAGCATTTTAGAGCAATTAGCATTGAAATTTGTCAATTGAGCTAGATTAAGCATGAAATAAGCATTGTAGAACCATAGTAGCAGCAACATCTCTCATTTTAGAAGTGTCACTAGTGAGGATCTAAGCTGAGAGCTTCACTTACCATTTCTTTCTAGAGAACCATGGGATAATATAGATCATAATTTCAATTCTAGTTAAATTTGCATTGTATTTGATTAAATTGATGTTAGTAGATCTAAATTTCATGAAGGTGATAAAATTCATCACATAAATGGTGCCCACCGTGGGGCCCTAAGCCTCATTTCATCATTTTCATCTCCATTTGCATGGTTGGATATTTTATTTTCTGTGAATTGCTTGCAGGAAACTGTAAAAGTCACGCTTACAAGAGATTTGTACACACCTGCAATCATTTTACTGCCACCTACAATCTTTGTATTCACATGGATTATCTGGAGACTCACGCTTGAGATTGTAAAGCATTCAGCCTTTGTGGCTTAAAGTTACACTTGTGACTCAGGGAGTATCACATAGCCTTTATTTTTTGTCGCTTAAATTTACGCTTTGCTACGCATTTTATAGTTTCAATCACGCTTTGAATAGGAAACTTATCACTTTTTCTGTTAAAGTGTCGCTTAGCATATATCATTTTCCACAAAATTAAGTTCTTCTTACACCTCTGAATAAGCTGTTCATGCTTGTGTAACTTTGAATATCGCTTGAGCCACTGTAAAGTGATGCTCGCTATTCTCAAAGTTACGCCTGTCAGAAGATTAGTCACGCCTATTAGCTAGACGATGTCTCTTAAGACTTGTTGTCTATATTTGCAGTTAATTTGATCAAACTACTTGGCTAACTCTCTATTTTTATGATCTGACAGTATATGAGTAGTCATAGAAAATTACAGAGACCTGAGAGCATATTCTACAAAGAGGAAAAGGCTTTAAGAAAGAGGATCAAGAAGGAGAATTTTGAGCACATAAAGGTTGTTCTTGAGAGTACACAAGAGGAAGAGAATAAGGTATTTCAAAATTACCTTAAAATCGTTGAAGCCTATAAAACAAAGTTTATTTCGTTAAATTGGATCTTTAGTCCATAATTCAAATTCTTGTTTGAAAGATTTGCAATTAGAAGGCTTAAAATTCATTACATAAAATGCATGCTTTGTAAATTCGATTTTGGATTCCCCTCACTTTGATTTTTTGTGTTGGACTAATTTGTTGGAGGAAGGAGCGAGAACAATCGCCACTAGGTGAGTGGAAATAAGATGAAAATCAATGGTTAAAAAATGCCCCTAGCTTTATGCTAGCTACGAACAAGGTATTCATCTATTCAAGCTTGCATTTGCTTAGATTGCAGCATTCATTTGATATAAGCTTGGGATAAGATAGGAAATGAATTTCACACTTCAATTATAAGAATCCCCTTGTCAAGGGATTGAAAAAGAACAAACGTGTGTTAAATTGGGTGGAACAAGGAAAGACAATAGGGATATGCTCTTAACTCTTTGAGTGAATCAAACTCCTAAACTTGTCCTACTAAGTTTGTTTCTTGCTTTCAATGAACATGTTAGGGATTTAGTGGGCTCACCTCCCAAGTTTGCCTTATCAAGGGTGATGAGAGGGACAACCCAAAGTAGGATACAATTTCTATTACCGCGAGAATCTGACCCACTCTAAAATGAAATGCATGTATCCTTAATGGGGTGCATGATGAAAGGGTTTTAATTTCTTGAACTTCCTCTAGTAGTCCTTACAGATTGCATGAAATTGTACTTTTGTGCGTGTGGGAAGCCCCTTTATTGGGAGATGAGAGATTAAAGTTCTATTTGAACGGAATCATTATTAAAACCTGGGTAAAATAGAAAAGCCACCTTGTAGAGCCATGTTTACAAGCCAAAATTGACTTTAGGTAGGCTTCTTGGAATTCTTTCTTGTGATATACTTGTGAAAAACATTTGAGAATATACACATTAGAGTGTTTCTAGGGACATGATGACTAAGAGATGTGTGTGTTGCGATTGTTTTTTATTTTTCAAACAAAGAAATTTCCAAAGACTGATCTTAAATGTTTAAAAAATAAAAAATCTTACACCCTGGTCAAAGAAGTGTCACCTGGACACAAAACAAACCCACCTATCAGAGGCTCAGTCATGCCTATGACTTATTCAAACACACATAGACACACTGAAGTCACGCTTAGAAAGATTTGAGACAGGCCTGGTTAAAACTGGAAACCTGCTTGGTAATAGAAAAGTGTCGCCTAGTAACCTATAGTGAATCACCTAACAAGAAACCAGTGCATGCCTATAGAAGGTTTAGTCACGCCTACGCTCAGGCCAATGATGCCCAGAAACACAAAAGGGCAAACAGAGAGTATTTCCTGAGGGTTTGGAAAAATTTTGAAATCACTTTTGGATTCCCTTTTCGGAGATATTCTTTATCAGTGCAACAAATAGATCATATCCTTGAAAAACATTTATAATGATGAGTCTATTTGAGAAAAAACTCAATCCTATTATGGAGCATAATTATCAAAATCAAGATCAAGATTTCCATAGGAATTAGAATGATGAAGTATCTGAAGAAGAAGTTTCAGAAGCAATCCAAGATCCCATGTTTATGGAAATAATGCAATTAGTTTTGGAGAGGGATAAGGAGGCATATTTCATAAAGTTAGCTCAAGCAGGAGTTAAGCTTCCTCATGATTTTGACACATCAACCTTGTGGGAAAATGGGGAAAAACAAAAAGAGATATCATCTAAAAAGCCATCATTAAGATCAATGTGTCCTTTTCTTTATAATGATAGGCCATCCATATCTTCATTGTCCTCACATCAGAATCTCCATTGGAATCAAAATGATGAGGTGTCTGAAGAAGAAGTTTCAGAAGTAATCCAAGATCCCATGTTTATGGAAATAATGAAATTAGTTTTGGAGAGGAATAAAGAAGCATATTTCATGAAGTTAGTTCAAGCAAGAGTTAAGCTTCCTCATGATTTTGACACATCAACCTTGTGGGAAAATGGGGAAAAACAAAAAGAGACATCATTTAAAAATCCATCATTAAGATCAAGCTGTCCTTTTCTTTATAAGGATGGGCCAACCACATCTTCATCCTCCTCACAAAAAGAAGTGTTTAAGAGAAACAAACCTACTGTGGATCAAGGGAAATTGTAGAACCATCCTATTTGTGATCAAGATAATAAAGAGTATGAAGAGAAAGGTACCAATCTCAAGCAAGATCTAATGCACAAACCTCCATATAGCAAGAGTAATCCATTCATCCTTCGTCCATCTCATGAACTTCCATCTTCCAAAGCTTCCCAAATCCCTCCATTAAAGAGTGAGACCATAGCTAGTACTCCTTTCATCTTTCGGTCATCTCACAAAGATTCACAACTATCCAAAATTTCTCCATCAAAGAGTCAGCCTAATGATGACACTTTTCAAGTTGACTATGTCTACCCTCAAGGGATACCTCTAAAAGAAACCCAAGCTAACTTACATCTTGTTGCAGATTGTTTCCATGCTTCAAAGATCTTGGACCCTAAAGCTTCATGTGCTTCAATGCCTATTATACCCATTCAAGAGGATCCTACATCATTCTTCAAAACATCCCCCACACATATCCAAACATCTACCTCATCCTTAAAAGTGGCTCCATGTCAAGAGGATAATCCAAAGAGAAAAGAAACAAATGTTGATAAAGTTCAAGATCAACATTATATACAATCTCCTCCCATATTTGATGAAGGTCCCATATCCATAGAACCTTTTGATGATCCCCTTGTATCCTTTCATGTCTTCCAAGATGATATCCTTCCATTCCAAGAACAAAGTACCCTTCCAAGTTCCATATTTTCTCCACTTCCCAAGAAAGATCAAGATATCCCTTCCATAATTTCTAATGAGCATATTGAAAATCAAGAGCAAGATTCCCTTTCTACACCATTTGAAGATCCTTGTCAAGATCGAAGTATCCCATCATTTCCTTGTCATATTCCTCCATGTTCACCTCAAGAAACCATCATTCTTCCAAATCCTTTGCATGATAATGAATCCCTTCAAGCTTCAGTTGATCCTATCAAATGTGTTCCTATCAAAGATACTCATGAGCCTATTAGTATAAAGATAAATCTTAAAGATGAGAACCTTGGCAATGTAGCTCCTTCCAAAGATATTGATATCCCTTTCACACCTTATATCCCTCCATTCAAACACAACCATATACCTCCACTATCCTCCAAATCCATTTTGGGTTCCTATGTCCCAAAAAAAAAGTCTTCATCCCTTCCATCCATATATAGATCCATATATTCCTCCATCAACCATTCCTATCATCCCTAGCTATCCATTCACTTACCCTACCATGTATCAAGATCAATGAAGGCACACATACTTGAAGAATGTCCAAACACCAATCCATATGAACCCTCCATGTTGCTCCTATTCATCCACAATTCCTAAGTCTTTTGGAAGCAATATTGATGTGCAACATAAAAATCATAAATTCAAGAATCCATATGGGTATAAAAATCACAATGTCCCATCTAATCAACATGTGAATGAAAAGAAAAATGAAATATCCAAAAGGCCGCAAAGGTCCACAAAGCAAAAAGAAAAAAATAAAATGTGGGTTCCTAAATCCCTCATTGAAGAAGTGCATTCAAAAGAATCACAAAAGGAAGAAAAATCAAAGAATATGTGGATTCCCAAGTCACTTTTGAAAGACTTGCACACAAAAGAAAAATCAAAATTGACATTCAAGCTTCCAAATGCTTCCATTCCATCTCCTTCCAAACATCCTTCATCTTCCTACATTCCAAAATCTGCTACCTCAAAAAGATCCTTATCTCCATCATCTATCATTCCTTCATTCCACCACTCTTCAAAGTATGTGTCAAAGTTGATCTTGCCAACATTTCCATCTACAACATACCTTCTTCTTATCCTCACATTCATTATCCAATGCATATTTTTTGTACTTCCATCTCTCTTATCAATATCTTTGAGCATCCTAGTCATACCCATGGTTTATTATAGCATATCTTTCAGAGGAGCATTGTCCAAAGATTTTGATGTTGGGAAAATATTGAAAAATACAAAAAAAGAAAAAAAAAAGAAAAAAAGAAAAAAAAAACAAAAGAAAGAAAAAGTGCCTTAGTGAAAACCTAGCAATAGGCACCTAGGTAGCAAAAGTAAAGAGAAACAAATATGTATACTATGATGAAAACCTGGCAAATAGGCGTCATGTGTAATTCTTCCTTCTTGCACTCTACACTTGGGGGAAAGTTTCATCCATGCCATCCTCCATCTTCCTATCATTTACCTCACTTTCATCCATATTTCCTCTATCACCTTCATCTTGACAAGGTTGAACACATCCACGAGCATTGAGTATCTTGACATATGTTATCTTGTCCATCAGCTTATGTACTTGTTGCATCTATGTTACCCTATCATGATCTTTCTTATCACAAATTCACCTTCATTATTCCTTGACAATCTTTCCATAATCCCAAAACATCCCTTCATAACCTCCATCACCCTTTTATCCAGATTGTGTTATCTTATCCACATCTTACCCAAAGTGATCCTTTGGTCTTGATCAAAATGAAGAACTTAAAGTACAAAAAAATTGTTATCAAGAACTTCTTGACATGTCCACTTCTTTTGGATCCCTCATTTTCATGACAACAGATCATTATCCTATAGGCTATCTAGCACTGCATCATTGAATTTCATGGCTCATCCAAAAACATGTTATATCATTGCTATATCATTTTTCCTTAGCTTGGGTACTCTTGAGGAGATAGTCCTACAGGTCATATTCACATGCTTCATCCATCATGGCCTTTCCATCTCTAATCCATCAGCTTGCAAATCCATCATTCATGTCCTATATCTTGCTAGACATAGGGGGAAAACCAACGTGATCTTGTTTGAGAGTTGGTAATTTCTAGCATAAAGTGCTTTGAGCTACATCTTGCATAAACTGAGCTTTTTTAATATTATAGAATTTTTCCCAAGACCAACATTTTTCCTATCCAATCAGGGGCATTTGATCTTAATCAGCGGATTTCAACAAAGAGGCATCAATTCACATGAAGCAAAGCATTAAACTCAAATGGATTTAATAGTGCTACTTTCGGTCACACATCAAAGAGAGACTTATCAGAGCTTCAGAAGAGAGAAATTTTGGTGAACCTTTGATGGATATCATTGTTCACAAGCCTAAGTATTTGATCCTACAACATGATCCTTAAGCCTTCATTGAATTTATTATTCAGGATTAAAAATTGACAAACACACCTTAAAGATTAGAATACTTGGAAATAATTTTTGAAAATCATGAAACATTGCAAAACACTTGAAGCTTTCTTTTGATGATCTTTATTGAATTGAATTTTTATCACATCTTTTTAGCTAATCGATGATGTTTCGACTAGATTGGCGATGATGAAGACATGATTTTTTTTTTCTTGTCTTTGAGTGAATTTCTTGAGGGAGATCCAGCAACTTATGTGAATTCATCTAATGACATGGTCACCAAAGAACCATTGAGGAATTTCATATAGGGAGGGTTGACCTTTGTTTGTTTACCAAAATCCAATTGCAACATTGAATCCATTGAAAAGGGTATTCATACTCCCATAGTTTGGTCATCCAACTAGTGAGGGTTGTACTTGTTCCAAAAGGGTGTTACCAAAAGCGATATAAAAGCAGTATTCATATCATCATGATGTGGTCAGTGATGGTTGTACTTGCTTTCTGGTCCCAAAATGCTCAATGATGAAAATTTATCCTCAGGGCATTTCTTTGCCAAAAAGTTGGTGACACTTAGTTGCATTGCATTGCATTATCATGTTAGATTGCATTGCATTATCAGGTTAGATTGCATGGCATTATCATGTTAGATTAATTGCATTTTCATGTTAGATTAAGTGCATTGGCTTGTAGTTATTTTTCCAAGGGAAAAGGGGGTTCAGTTATCAATCTTGATCAAATCAAAAAAGGGGAAATCAAGGAAAAGTCCATATCATCATATCAATGTCCATAACATCAAAGATCCAACAATTAGTATATCAAGATACAATGTCAACGACAAAATGATACATCAAAGTCCTGATCAATAAAACATCAACCTGATACAAAATCAACAAGGAAGATCCATAAATCTAATATCCAAGAAGCTAGGGACCGTATGTATAACTTACAAAAATGTGCCTATTTTGCAAATTAAGGGAATCATATCAGTATTCTATATCAGTGAATCATTTTGCATCAATCAAGTCAATCAAAGAAATCAAACCTATCATCATTTGTTCTTGTCTCTATGTCTTGAGAATGAAGCAACAGTATCAATCATATCGGTTTTCACACTGATTGATTTATCCTATCAATATCCTATCCTATCAGATTGACAAATCACATTCATTGGTATCATTATCTTGTTATCCTAACCACTTGTTTCACTTAACTACAATATACCTATCTATCTTGGACATATCAAACCAAATCGGGCCAAATTCTTAAATCATGGCATCTCATTAATGTTTATTAGAAATGAAAACATATCCGATTAATCCAACATCATCAAATATTTCAAAGCATGACATTAATATGTTTTAATTTCTGAGGGGGCATCAGGGTATCAAATTGAAGTTGCAATCAGTATCATATCACATCACAGGCAGCAATTAATCACTTCGGAGGCATATCAGGAATCGGCAATCAGGATGTAAAAGAATCTTTGAATCAATGTTCTTCACACATTAATTCAAAGAGGGGCATTTGTAGACACATAAAATTGGACAAATACTTTTAAAATGCAAAAATCAATTAACTGGCTCAAAATCATCAAAATGCACTGAAATGGACATAATTAAATAAAGTTGGACAAAATTAATTAAAGCAAAGGAAAAATTAAATAATGATATTAAATAATTAAATCAAAGCTTAAAAGGGGCAAAAACACTATATAATTGATTTTAATCAATTAATTGTATAGTTGTTTAATCAAAAATCAAAATGAACCTATTACCCTTCCATGGCTAAATTTAATTAATTAATTGAATTTAATAATTCCTATTTTCTTTCAACAAAGTTGAGCAACCAATGAAAATTGAGAATAAATGCACATGGATCACTTAAAAAAGGATGCATCTCAATCACTCATTTCAAAGTTTTAATCTCAACCACTCAATCTTGTCCTTTTGTCCAGAGCTTTGAGACAAACATTTAAATTGTCCCCCCATTTATGAACAAAGAAAAGTTTTTGACTTAACCATGAGATAACCATGATTACTTCACTCCACCCCCTACCCTTGGGAAATTACTATAAGTATGAGGCATTTTGGAGAGCATTATCATCTTAGAATTTCATTTGCAAAGCATTGTTACTATAGACAATTGAAATCATTCTAAGAGCAATTTGAGCATTTTAGAGCAATTAGCATTGAAATTTGTCAATTGAGCTAAATTAAGCATGAAATAAGCATTGTAGAAGCATAGTAGTAGCAACATCTCTCATTTTAGAAGTGTCACTAGTGAGGATCTAAGATGAGAGCTTCACTTACCATTTCTTTCTAGAGAACCATGGGATAATATAGATCATAATTTCAATTCTAGTTAAATTTGCATTGTATTTGATTAAATTGATGTTAGTAGATCTTAATTTCATGAAGGTGATAAACTTCACAACACACATCTATAAGCTTTTCTTTTAGGAGACTAACCAAGAAAAATACCTTCATCACTTCTTGCATCAAACTTACCAATTGCTTCATCTCTCTTGATGTATCACTTGTTTCCAAAGATTCTGAAGTATTTCACTGTAGGTACATTCCCAAACCATAGCTCATAAGGTTTCTTGTTTGTGCCTGGCCTCAATTGAATTCTATTGATAGTGTAGACTGCAATATTGACCACATCTCTCCAATAGGTGTGTGCAACCTTTCCTTTAATCATGATGGTGCACGATGTGTCAAGAATGATCCTATTCCTTCTCTCTACAATTCCATTATGTTGAGGGGTTCTAGGGGCACTTAGCTGTCTCTTTATCCCATGTTCTTCACAATACTCATAAAATCTGTCAAAGGTGAATTCTCCTCCTCTATCTGATCTCAAACATTTAATCTTCAATCCAAACTCATTTTCAACCTTAGCTTTGAATATTTTGAACTTGTCAAAGGCTTCAAACTTATCCTTTAAGAGCACAAACCACATCATTCTAGAATAATCATCAACAAAAAAAATGAAATACCTTTCACCATGGTATGATCTTGTTTGATTTGATCCACATAGGTCTATATGTATCAGATCCAACTTGTTCTCTATTGAATTGTTCTTAATTTTGAATGAGTTCCTTACATGCTTTCCCATCACACATTCCCTACATATTGTATCAACTAGCTTTGCAATGCTAGGAAGATCTCTTACTGCCTTTATATTACTTATTTGTACTATGTTATCAAAATTGATATGACATAGTCTCTTGTGCCATAGCCAACTGTCATCTACTTTAGCAACAAAACAACTTGCTTCTAGATTAAGTTGAAAAAAATTACCTTTAGTCTTTGATCTTGGTGCAGTCATTTCATTTCTCCTTCCTTATTGTTAATGATGCACTTGTTGTCTTTGAACTCCAACTGGTAACCTTTGTCAAGCAACTGTCCAACACTTAATAGGTTATGCTACAAACCATCAACATAAAGAACATCATCAGTGTTTTTATTTCCATCCAAGGTGATGGCTCCTCTACCTATGATAGGTTTAGGAGTGTTGTCACCAAATCTGACCATGCTGCCTTTATACCTATCTAGATGTACAAATCTATCTTTGTCTCCTGTCATGTGATGTGGGAAACCACTGTCAATGATCCAATCTATCCTAAGAAATGAATCCAATTTCTTCCTGTACTGATTCTTCATCTGATACTCCATCTCTAGCATAGTAACATTCCTTTGTATACTTAGGTTTGTAGTTATTTTTGAACTTCTTAACTCTTGTAGGACACTTAGATGCAAAGTGACCGATCTTATTACATGAAAAGTATTTGAATGGTAATTGACCTTCATATTTTCCTTTTCCTTTATTTTCTCTTTTAGAAATCATAGCAATGAAATCATCTAGTACTTTCTCTTCATCATCATCATCAAAATTACCAAAGGTTTTTAAGGATTTCTTACCATGGACTGAAGCTTTGAAGATAGTTTCACTTTTAGGTTCTGTCTTCAAACTTGATATCTCAAATGTTGCAATCTTGCTGATTAAGGTCTCTCTTTTGAAGTTCTCTAAAAACTATATAGTCTCATCAAGGATGTTTACCTTACTCTCATATTATGGTGTCAAACTAGTCATCAACTTATCCATGATGTCTTCTTCTGAAATTTCTCCACCATTGTTTCTGATTCCAGCAACTACTTCATTAATCCTTTGATTGTAGGCTCTCTAATGTTCTCTTTGGGTAGCATCTCCAATGTATTGTAATTTTTCTTCCATGTTTTTTGCATGCATTCTTGGCTTGGATGTCTCCTTCAAACATGTCTTCTAGATACTTCCAAATGTGGTAGGCTTTATCTAGCTTCTTGAAAATTCACTGTTAGACAAGGCACTAATGAGGGCTTCTTTGGAAATAGTATTTGAAGTGAACAACTTCTTTTTCTTAAGAATTTCATCTTCCTTAGCAAGATCTAATAAAGATGGAATCTCATTTTCTTTAGTAGCTACCTCAAAAATCTCAAAGGCAATGCACTGCAAATGTGTCATCATCTTGTTCTTCCAGTCAAGATAATTCTCTCCATCAAACTTAGGACTTTCTTTTCTCAAGAATGCCATCTGATCAACCTCAAGCTATTAAAATTTCTCTCTGATGCACTTGGCTCTAATACCAATTGTTAGGAATAGTCCCAAGAGATAATTGAAAGGGGGGGGGTGAATCAGTTATCTACAAGATTCAATTATTTATCCAATTAAGTATATAAGAACATTAAGCATAAAAAAAATGAAAGAACACTTAACACAACACAAAAAAAATGGTTACGGGGAAACCCAAATAGGTAAAAACCCTAGTGGGAATTGACACCCACTAATAACTGCACTAATATTTTATGATCCCTGTTAGAAGATCTTGCAACCCTGTTAGGAGTTGATATTTATAATAAAATAATAGATACACACTATATCTGGCTCTTCATGAACTGTGCGTAGACCTGCTATCTTGATTAGTTCCAATGAATAGCATATACTTTCTCTTATGTCACATAGACCTTCTTTTGATGGATCAACACTTCACACTCTCTACTTTGCTCTTGTCTTTTTATTCTAAACCATGCTTAACAATCACAAATGACTGTTTATAAATATCTTTCCTCTAAATGACATAATCAAGTCAGCCTATTAGAACCAACTTGAAATAATATTAGAGAAACAATACAACTCTCCAATAACACCGTAGTCATCTCTACTAAGTATGCAACATACATTAGGACTTCACAATTCCATGTGAGTAGACGCAATGCTACACATAGTCGACTCCACCAAATTAACTTCAACTTTCTTCTCATGTTGAATTACGTCATGCACTCTTAACCAAATGTTGTTAAACCTCCTCTTAGCCTAAATCCAAGTGCACATACTATGATGATAGGTGCAACTACCGCAATCATATAAATGTTGTCAGCTCTTCTAGATAAACTTAGGAAACTATAACTATCAGCTGGAGACTTCATAACTCAACTTGTACTGCATATCTAACTTTGCATCCATGAACATAACATCATACATATGTCTTCAACATAAATATACAAGCACAAGGCTCTAATGCAGCTGTACTACAAATCACATACAAAACTATTCCTAGGACCTGTTAGGAACACTCATTGATATACACAAATGTACTACTGTCTTTACTCATGATAAAACTCTACGTCTATGATATCATATTGATAACATATCCATGAATCATATGCTGAAGGCTCTCTCCATCAGGCTTCCATGCATGTTGCTTACCATATGTTGTCATCAATGACAAACATACAATGAACAATTCGGCTTGCTGGCAAATCTCCAATAGGTTTTTCATTTTATGCAATCAAATGTTCAGTCATAGTAGCTTGGAGGAAATAGACTATTATTTTCTTAGCATTATCATATATATCAAAAGGAGAGGAAGACAAAGATGTAAAAATCTGGTCTATTCAAGCTAAAGACAAGGGTACAAAACTGAATTGTATGATTTCAATGAGAAAAACCCCTTTTTCAAAGTAAATGAAGGGTGTTGTAAGGACTTATCTGCATGTTTGATAAAGTAGCATGTGTCTATTAGTCCAAGCTTGAGATCATTTTTACAACTATAAGTAGCTTGGTCCAAAGCTATGATTGAAATATTCCATGCTTCAGACTGAGTTCACAAAAGATAGCTTCACATCTTTCAACCACAACTTGGACTAAGCCAAGACTTGCAGAGATTAAACCTAAGTAAAGCCCACAAATCATGGAGGTTATTGTGCACTATCAAGCATAAAAGCTTAAATAAAAAAAGGGAGAAGGAACCAATATTTTATGTAGAAATTACACCAAATGGAAGGGATCATGCTTACCGTAAATGAAGATGTGTTCAAGCTCAAGTTGAGTTCCCAGTTGAATATATTTCCTAGTCACAACAAGTTCAAGCCATGAAGCAAGTGTATCAAAGCCAAAGTTTCCAGTCATGGTTGAAAGCCATGACTCGAGGAGATTGGAAAGTAAGCCAGCCTGAGCCCAAGTCATCAAGATCATAGTCAAACACCATTCACGGCCCATGAGTTGTTCAACACAGCTCGAGTTCACAATGAAACCAAGCCAAAGACCAGTCATAGTCAAGTCGCGACTCAAGATTAAACAATAATGTTTGAGCTCAAGGCTGAGTCATAGCCAAGCCGTGATTCAGGATGAGAAAGGATCCACAGTCTGAATAACACCAGTCACAATCTATAAACAAAGTTTGAGCCCAAGTATTAACCCACAGTCATACACTATTCATGGGTTGTGAGTTATCTAGTCACAGTTCGAGTTCATAGCTTGAGGCTAAGTTGCAAGCCAAGAAAAGAGCCACAGTCCATGAAGAACAATCACAGGTTGATTTTATAGATAAGCCCAAGAATTCACAAGCCAAGCCTCACATCTCAAAGTAAAACTCAGAGACCAAATTCATGCCAGTCAGGTCAAGCCATATCCAAAATTCTTGTAGAGTTTTGCTCATAGTTAGGGTTTTTTCCCTATTCTTCTCAGAGACACTAAACAAAAATGCTAAGTCTAAGAACAAAGAGGAGTTTTGAGTTTTTGGAATCCACAATAGACCAAATTCAATGCCACAACTGCAAATTTCTACATCCTGGCAGAGCTCGAGAATCACAGTGCCAACTCACTGCCTTATATTTCACATAGAGTGAAAGTGGTTGGAGTGGTCATGTCAACCCTCTAACACTTAGCATTTCATAAACTTAGGAAATTTTTCATAGGTTTAAATCTTTAGGGATTTATTTATTTGGAGTTCTTCAATTTAAATAAATGAAATGTTTGGTTAAAAATTTGTAAAAGGATTTATATCCTTAACTTAGGACCAATATTTAGGGCTTTAGTGATGGCATGATCTTTAGACTTGGATTTTGGCATGATTTTAGGCCAAATTAGGGAAAATGATGAAGGCTTATATTTTTGAATTTGAGGCTTAGGGAGGATATAAAACTGATTTGTATTAATAGTTTTAGGGGTTGCAAATTTTGGAGAGAAAGCTGAAAGTGAGCATATTGTTCCTTAATGCTTTGGAGATCTTGTTTTTGTAACGTACTTGTCAAATTTTTGGAGGATAATAAAATAGATGGTCTATTTCTCCATATACTTTGAGTATTGATTCAAATCCTATTTTCATCATTCTTCATAAGTGTTTAATCATTTTGGTAGCTAGGAGAAGTGAATGTTTTCCTATTCCTCCTCTAGGTGAGCAAAATTTGAGCCTTATGCAGAATATGTATGTTTGTTGATTGATTAAGCTATTTGTGGTCTATACCCTAGTAGTAAGGTCTAAATAACCTATATGTTGATTAGTGATTCAAGGTGTCAAACTTTTGGTATATGAGTTGGGCTTACTGTTTTGTTTTCCAAGAAAAGTCTGATTTCATTTTGGTGTATCACCCCATTTACCCTTTCAGTTTTAAAGTTCCTTTTCCCTTTTCCCACTAAGTTTTCAATCAAGAGGTGATATTCCAGATCAAATAGCAACCATCCTAGAATCCAGAGACTCCTTCTTATTCAGAGTCCACCCACAACTCAAGAAGGTTTCCATTGTTAGGATAGAATACTGTTAAGCCCTAATGCCTGAGTTGGGGTGGTATTTTAAAACCTAAACATGAATCTCAAGTGGATAAAGCCAATCCTTGGGAACACAAAGCATTGGAAGAGAAAAAGAATTGTGAAAAAATGGCAGAAGAACTAAAGAAGGCCAATAATACAATTCAAACTTTAACAAATACTATTAATAATTTAGTGAAGATTAAAAAAGAACACATTTGGGGCCAAATATTGGTGATGTCTAATAGCTTGTATGAGTGGTTTGAAATGCTCAAAGTATGAGAGTATGTTATTTGAAGCTCCATAAGAACATTGAATAGAACATGGATGTTGTTAAGAAAGAAAAGAAACCAAAAGATATTATGCAACAACTCTACAGTAAGAGTGATATTTATCTATCAAACAAGGGAATTAGCACCCGCCTTGATGCCTCAGTAAAGGTATCAAGTATCATTCAAAAATGTGAGAAGCTACGAGAAGTACAGGAATTAGATGACAAAGCTAAGCAGAAGATAAAAAAGATAGAACAAAGGAAACTGAATATGGAAAGTCTTGGTTTACCTAAGGGATTTGATGCAAATAAGTTCATTGGAAGAGAAACTTACAAAATAAGGTTGCAAGACAAAATAAATATTGATTTACACGTTCTTCCTATAGACATATCTCTAGATACATTCATGGATTTCATCAAACCAGTGAGAACTTTGAATGGAGTTTTAGAAGCAACAGTGTTGTCGAGTCACACTTCCAAATATGAATTACTAACAAAGTTTCAGGAGTGTGACTATGCTATGAACCAAATTGTTCTACCATCAAAGGATGTTTGGACTGGCCTACAAAGATTGCTCTGAATTTTGAACTACTGTAAATTGTAATATATTGCAAATGAATACAAAACAAATTGTGCTCTATCTAATTTTCATTTTTTCCAATTCAATGTATGTTGAGTTACTCTATTTTATTCATTTATTCTTAGTTGATTTACTCTGTTATATGCTATTGGAATACAAAATTTCATTCAGGAATTTCAAATTCAAATATGAATGATCATTGATGATACGATACAAACTACACTCTACAGTAATAATACTCTTTGTTATCAAATTTTAATGATGAAATATAATACATTCTTTCTTTTCTAAAATGAACATTGAATGATAGGATATAGTAGTTAATAAGTTCAAAAAATACCTATTGATTGCTACTGCTAATTTAGTAGAAATTTCCTAAATTTTCCAATTCATCTCTGCGTCGTCATCATCATCTGGTTCTGGTATTCCAGTTCCTTCATTGTTCTCTTCATTTTCATTTGTGTCTTCTTCACTCTGACCTCCGCTTCTATGACTCCCATCACCACCTATAGTTATCCCACTTAGAGTTGGAGATTGGTTAATGGTGTTGCCCAACCCTCTTCTTTTGCATCTTTTCTTCTAGATTTCCATTTCTTTTTGATAAGGAAAAGTATTGACACCATACCTAGATGTGTAGACCCTCAAGCATGTTTCCAAATTCTTGTCTAGTTTGTTTCTTAGATTTGATTTTAGGAAGCCCAAAGCACTAAAAACTCTCTCATCCTCCACTGAACCCAATATCATGGTTTGACATAGATCAACAAGCTTAAAGAAATCTGAAATTTCTTCACGCAACATTGTGCTCTATTTTAGTTATGTCCAAAGCCTTGTTGCTAAGCCCTCTTCATGTGGGTTATGGATTAATTGATATTGATGCTTCATAGTCTTTGCAAAAGTGTTTGATTGTTGTCTAAGAAGACCCTCATCTAAAATTCCATTGATAGTCACTCCATTGAATTCTACAGATTTGCAAAATTTCTTTATCAAAGTCAACAGCCTATTACGATAATCTTCCTTAGAGTTTAAGGACCAATATTGAGGAAACACAATTGCCATGGCCTCAAGCAGTTGTTCATATGGGAATCAAGATCTTATTTCAGAGGAAACTTTAAAGGCTATGTCCCTTGCATTAGCTTCTATAGACTTGACAATCTTGGCAAACTCTTCCCTTGTAACTCTTGTAGCTCGCTTCTTTGGCGCACTATAGTACATTGGTATCTGAAATCCCCTTACACAAACACATAAATCTCCATTTTCAATGATCTTTAAATAATTATCATGATTGTCCAGATCCGTTAGTTTTCGCTAGTGATTAAATATTTCATCAGATAAATTTAGGTCATTTTGATAGAGATATTGAGGGCTTGGCATGACATTTTACGCAAGTAAGCATATTCTGCAATACACATGGCTCTTTTCTGGGCTTTTTTCATTATGAACATCATTTCTTCTAGCATGGGAAGAAGAGATGCTAAGTCAAAAGTGTCTCTATATTTCTTAACCTCTGAAGCAGGTTACCACATCTCTGATTTTCTGCATTGTCTTGATTTTTGTACATCAGTCCAATCAAAGATTGATATTCAAAAAAAACTTGATGCACTGGTCCATCCAAAGAGATCTATTTGGTATCAACATCTTTAAGAAGCTTGTTTCCATTGTTAATTCCATCAGCAAAGTGCTGAAATTCCCTAAAATGTTTGGGACTTTGACAAAAATATGATTACAACTCTCTTACTAAATCTTCAACCTTGTTTACTAAAGGAAACTTCTTCACAACTCTAAAAGCAAGATTCATCCTATGGGCCATACAGTGAATTCCAACAACATATGGTGAACAAGAAGACTACATCTTTGTGCAAAGACCATTCCTTTGACCTTGCATTACTGAAGCTCTATCTGCTCCAACACAGATCAACTTCTTTGCTATTGTCAATTCATCCATAGCTCCATATTCAATTAAATGTCTCTTTACTAATTAAAATAAAGTTTCTGATGTCGCATTGTCCCTCAATTTTGCAACAATTAGTAGATGTGGTTGGTAGACATTATTCTATATAGTATAAACATGCATGCATACCCATGACATATTATCTATTACCGTAACTTCATCCAAGGACAATGAAATAAAGGTTGACTCTTTTATTTTTCTCTGTACATCCTCAGTTTCAACTTGGGCAATACAACTTGCCCATTCCCATCCATTATAATTGACCAATGAACGACAGGATAGTTAGGAACTTTCAGAAAGTGTAACAAACTACTCATTTTTGGATAGTTTGTCATTGGACGTCCTCTGTTCAAAATATGGAAAACATTCTTTAATTGAACAACTTTTCTGCGTTCTTCTACTTAACTTGCTTTTGCAAAAATAGCATTAATAGAACCTTGAACTTCACTAGGCTTTGTCTTAGATTTCTGAAACAAATAATATTCCTAAGCATTCCTTTTATGTTGATATTTCTCCTTTGTTTTATATCTTACCACTTTTATTTCCTTTCCATCTATAGTTGAGGTTTCATAAATCCTACCAACATGTTTCTCTATGGTGTCTAGTTTAAGCTACAACCACTTTTCCTTTTTATACATCCAACTACAAATCATACATCTACATTCTATTGGTGGCTCACCTACAATTGGATTGTCCATGGGTTCAATGAATGGATACTTTCCCACCCAATCAAATTTAAATCTCCTCGATATCTCCCATTGACAATCAATTTTTTCTTTTGATTTTCCTCTCCCTTTAGTGTTACTATTAATTGTACCATCATCATCACTGAAGTCAATCGATTCATCCTGGTATTGGTTATTTACTTGAAATTCATCTTCAAGGTTATCTTCATCAGAGATATCAGGGTCCACAACTTCATCACCAGATTTATTAGGTTCCCCAATTTGTTGAATAGACTCCTTTGTAGGTTGAGAACCATGAAGTTGTATCGGTTCCTATGATGATGTACCTTGCTCACTTTGACCAACACCATTGTGTCTGCCCCTGCCAAAGTATGAAGATATATTTTTGCATTTCGTTGGCCTTTGTTGAACATCTCCACCTTCAATAGTCATCTTCATGTTTAACTTTGACTGTGACATCTCCAACAAATTAAGGCTGCAATAAAATTTTACTTGAATAAGATACTACGGACTCATAGTCATTCTGGTTTGCTACTGATCGCAATTGTGAGCTCAGAAATAGAATCAGCTAAATTTTTGTACTACTAAATCTCTTGAAACTATCATTATATACAAATGCTTATTTCAAATTTTGGAGAAGGGGCCAACAATTTCTTATGATAAAAACTAATATTTGGCGAACCCTACGTAATTTCAAGTAATTGACAGGGGGAATAGGGTAGGAATTTGGGACACGATTGTGTATGATTCATGACGAATTGGGTCCTAGTGCAAATAAAAATTTCACTTGGGACAATGGGCCTTTGGAAAATGGTGCCTTGATAAATACACCCTTCCTTAATCCATGGTGAATAAGAGTAAAATATACAATAGAAAAATGGGTGAAGAAACTGACTACCATAGTGAAATCATGTAAAAATAGTGGCGAACAATCTAACCACTATACGTGTCTTTTTTAAAATCTGGGCGAGCTGCTCAACTAGTATACTGAGCATTTTTTTTCCAATTTCTATATGTCGAATGGGACATATTCGCTAATTGGAAAATAATCACCACTAAAAAATTCCATGCTACACTACTTCGATGGAAATTCTATTCGCAAATCCCAAAAGTTTTCCAAAAAGGGTATCTGAATCTATTCTGCAATTCATTGTTCCACACCTGCACCTGCAAGAAAAATGGTTTTGTTGTTTGGATGAGGGGTTTGCCTTGGTCAAACCCCAGTTTTGGAATTAACCTTGAAATAGAATTGAAATTATAGTAATAAAAAAAGTAAATAGAACAATTCATGATAAAAACCTTGTGAATGATTCAAATCCTTGAATCCACAAGTATGGATGGTCCAAATGGATGTAGAATTGTAGGATGTAAGATGTCTCAAATCAATTTCATTTAGAGCTTCAACACCAATCTTGAATGGATCTTGGAATAGGAAGAAGCTTGAATAGATATGGATGGAGAAATCTTCAACAAGAGGGCTCCATAGGCTTGAATCCTTCAATGGCTACTAATGGATCTCCTTGATGAATTGAATCATGAATGCTTGAATGCTCACTTTGATAAATTATGCATAGATGATCCCCCCTTTTCTTTCCTTCCCTTTCTTTTTTTCCCTTTTCTTTCCTTCTCATTTCCTCCCTAAAATGAGAGGAGAAGGCTTCCTTATATACTAGTCTAGGACACCAACTTCTAGAGAGGCTGACAAATGAGAAATAAATTCCCAATAGGCTCATACCCTTAGAAGTGGACCTATATTAAATGTCTTTTAAGAGTCACCATTTCGAAGCCCGAAGCAGCCGACCCAAAAATGGGAAAGAATTCTTTCAAAACCCTGACATCCAAAAATCTTTGGAATTTGAAATTTAGACCCTAGGTTAGGGTTGAGGTCGACCCTGACCTAGGTTGAGGTCAAGGTTGACCTTGACCTAGGTCAGGGTCCAAGTTGACCTTGACCCTAAGGTCAAGAACCTCAAAATCTCAGAGTGAGATACCAAAAATAGGTAGGAAAGAAGTGGAAAATAGGGAAAGATAGGGGAAAAACTAGATCCAAGTCAAAGACCCATTCAAGGAATTTGACATGACCCCAAACCACTTACTCGGAGGGCTAAACCAGTCCTAAATGGAAGTGCTTCCATTTTTTGACGATACATTTAGCCCCCACTTTAGAAAGAGTATGGACTTGATGCAAATGCTTAGTAAAGGAGATCATAAAGAAGAATAAAATATTATTGAAATCAAAGGGACAAAGAAATCCTCAAGCCCCCAGTGACTCAAGTCTTTGTCAACCCCAAGATTACAATAAGAGAGACATCACTAAGAAAAATATAGAAGAGGGTGTGATTACCTCGCCCAATGAGAACCTATGTCCCATTATGAATCACACAAGGAAACAATGCAACTGGAAAGATGCAATTGAACCGCCTAGTGAATGTGGCTACTCACTAGTCAACCCATCAAGGATTCACCCTCAGGAATATTCTATTCCAAAAGAGCAAAGCCAAAAAAATAGAGATCCAATCATAAGGACACCTTCTGACCTTAAGGGATCAAGACTTTGTAAATTGAAACTAGAGGGATCAAGAGATCCTATAAGGTAAAATCCATGCTTTAAGAATTAGTCTCTAATCCATAAAGGGAGAACAAAAAAGATTTAAGTTTGAAAATATTTTGGAAGTGTGTGTGTACAAAGAATGAGCAGAGTGTATGCCCTCACATTAAATTCATTGTTAACACTTTAATCAGAGCAATGGCTTGAACAGAAACATAAACAACTCCACTTATTACATTTCCACTATGAGATGCCCCCAAGCGAAGAAAAATAAAGGGAAATACCACATAAACATATAGAGAACACGGAACAGATCTACCTACCATGGGGTTAGTATGATCATAAGATTATGTGTGTGTGTGTGTGTGTGTGTGTGTGTGTGGGTATGTATATGTCTATGTATATGATATTATTGCAAATGAATTGACATCATTCCCCAAATAAAGTAGAACTACAATCACAATGGAGGAAAGGAAATGCAAGAGTTATGAAGAAGAGTCTTTTCAGACCACAACATGGAGACCAAAAAGAATCAGTGCTACCAAGTCAAAAATCCAAGCGGACTACACAAGGAAAACATTTACAAACAATAGCATCGGTACAACATAACATAAAAAAAACATATAGAAGAATATAGATACATATAGAGGAATAGTACAACAGGTTTGATTCCTTTATCACCTTGTACCAACAAAGTAACAAGGGTCGTATAAAAGAATCTAACAAACATTTATCAAACACATTATGAGAGAAACACAATACAACAAGAAAACACACAAAAAGCTACCATGGAGGAAAAGACAATCAAGCACATCTCCTACTCTCCCCATCTTAGTCTATATCATTTAGGGAAGGTGGGAAACTCACAAGAGGGACTATATCCAACACAATAGGAATAATAGCCAGTTCCAAACAAGGATCCTCTTGAGAATCATGATGTTCGATACTAGGTGTAATTATCAATTGTATTGAAAGCATATTACGTAAATTATTATCATGTCAATAGTCTCATATTCATCATTAGCATCATCAAGAGTATCTTCTTCATCAAGGTTAATCAAAATAGAATCTAAGATACAAATAGAATCATCATAATCATTCATCTTAACATCATTATTAACATTAACTTCTTCCAACACATCACGCATAGGATGGTCAAAAGAACGTAAATAACTTTGAAGAATAGAGGCACGGGCCTTAGCTTGAGCCTGTTGCTTCTTAGGACGTTCATTGGTAGATCGGTTACATTTTTTTTTGTTTGAAATATTTTGAGAACTAGGAGGAACAATAATTGGTTCCATCATAGGTTCTATAAAGGATTAGTAGGATTCTTAGTAGGCTGAAAAACAACACTAGGATCTTGATTAATAGAACTATAATTAATGGATAAAGGAGGTATGGAAGGCATAGGCCAAAGACCGTGGTTAAGATCCATTTGAGGCATGCTTAACTCAACAATCTTGTAATGGTTATAGGCTTGATATGAGAGAAAAAGGTTATCAGATCAAGAAGAACATGAATTAGGTAATGAAGGCCAAAATGAGTCAAGGGTAGCACAATCCCTAGGCCTAGAAGGTTGGTATAAACTATGATTAATCATTTTCACTTCTTCATCATGAATGAATTTAATACACTTATGGATAGGAGAAGCAACGATATGCATGGCATTCAACCAAGGAAAACCAAGCTTAACTTGAAATTGATCAAAAGTAGGGACAACAACAAAGGTAGTGTCCACAACTTTACCACCAAGTTCAATAGGAAAATTAATAGAACCAAATGATGGATAGAGAAAAGCATTACAAGTTTGGATCCACACATTAGATGTATCATAACAATCACATTTTAAGTTCTTCATAAAAAGGTTTTCTTCAGTAATGACATTGACCATGGATGTAGGATCAACAAAACAACCACGCATAGGTATCTTAGAAATCCTAGCATAAATGTAGAGGGGACCATCAGGAGCTTTAATAGTCTTAGAATCATCAAAGGTGATCAAGAGTTCCCTAGATCTTTTATTCGTAGGTTGTTTTTGAGGTTTAGGTTTAGGTTGAGGTTTAGGCTTAGGTTGAGGTGGAACTTGAAGTTGAGGTTGAGATTGAGGTTGGGGTGGAGATATAGGTTGAGACAAAATATCATGCTCTACATGGTTAAAAATATGATTGAGATCATCCATCTTTGAATCATAAACAATATCCATAGAAGATGGCCGAACAATGGTATTAGTATCATGTGTAGGAAAAGGATTCGTATAGATTTGGAGATTTTGATTAGAATGAGAGACATATTTTTTCCCACTACCATCAAAATTATCAACAGATAAAGCATTAGAATCAATTAAGTCTTGAACCTTATGTTTTAGAGAATAACACTTCTCAGTATCATGGCCATTTTGATGATGGTATTGACAAAAGGATTTGGCATCAAAGGATTTGGATGCCATTGTAGTAGGTAAAAGAGGTCAAATATAAGGCAAAGTAATCATATTAGCATTCAACAATTTACTCTTAATAGAATGTAAAGATTCTGAAAGAGGAGTAAACGTACGATTCAGAAGAAAAGCAGTGGATGCAGAAGTGGCATTGTTGGATGCAACAACAACTTGATCAGCAACTGCATTTGCTTTCTTATTTATCCTGACATATTTGTTAGGTTTTTTAAATTTGCTGGGATTAGGAGCAACATCACTCTTATCAATGGGAACATGAGCCATTGGAGTGTTTCTCTCAAATTGACTCACTTGTAATTGATAATGATGAAGTGCTGCACAAAGTTGTCAAAAAGAGGTAAATTTAGTAAGCATAATCTTATCTCTAATATCCTTTTGTAAATTTGAAATAAACATATGCTAAATATCAATATCACGAACAAGATAAGAAATTTGAGCATACAAATTCTTAAATCTACCAATAAATTTAGTCAATTTTTCTTTAGTATTTTGTTTACAATTCATCAAATTAGTTAAGGACACTTGCAGACCAATGTTATTTTGGAACTGTTGCATAAATGCATTAGCAAGTTTTGGAAAAGAATCAATAGAATGAGGAGGCAAGGAACAATATCATTGCAAGGCCTTATCATGAAAAATTCTAGAAAACAACTTGGCTAAAATCCTATGGTCATGAGCATAGTCACTACAAAGGATTTGAAATGTTTTAACATGAGTGAAAGGGTCTCCCTTACCATTGTAATTCTCAAGATGAGGCATATCGGCTTGCTGAGGAACATGAGCACGAATAATGTCTAGGGATAAAGGACTACCCATGTCACATGTAGGAATGCTAAACTTGGATTGAGTTATGGACACAAGTTGTTGTTGTAAAGAGGACACAGTTTGAGCTAGACTAATGATTATGGAATCATTAGAAGAAATAGGAGGTATATAAACATTATAAACACTAGTAAAAGTGTAGGAAGTGGTGGGAATAGAAGAAAAAACTAGTGGAGCACTTGGAACCATAGTTGGAAGAGGATTGGAATAGGTAAAAGGAACACGATGGTAATAAGGTTGTGAGGTAGGTAGAGACACCATTGGAACACTCACAGGAAGAGATTTAGTAACTAAAGGAGGAGTATAAGTAGGAATTCTAGGTAAAGGAATAGAAGAAGGTTTCACACTAGTGACAGGAGGAGTGAATCCTATATCTTGAGCTTCTTGAACTAAAGGTTTGATATTTAAATGCACAAGATGAGTGATACCATGCAAGAGATTAACACCTTGATCACTATCATGAAGAACTTTCTTAAGAGCCTCTATAGCTTGAATCGAATCTTGATTATGGTTTTCTTGAATAAGCCAATTTCCCATTTTATCAAGTTTAGTTGAAATTTTTTGGACTTGTTCAGGAGGAACTCTTAAAGCATCATCCTCATCATGAGATGAGTGAGAAGAGTTATGCTCCATAGTAGGATTGGAATCATGAGTGATCAAATTGTCATCTGAGATCCTGAGGAAAGGAGAGGAAGACTTGGGATCAAAGGAACCCATAAGTTTGTGACTTCTAACTGGGATATTATAAGTAGGACTAGAGGTAGTAAACCTCATACAACAATGTAATGCAAATGAACTAAATTAGGAAAACACAAGGCATGAACAAATAATTTTTTTGTATTTTTGCTTTATGTGATTTTTTATTTTATTTTTGAAATGTAAATGCAAGCACATAAAAGGAAGACTAATCTAATATACATGCAAGATCTAACATAAAATGTAAATCTAACACCACAAAAGAAAGAGTTTTCGTTAGCAGGTTCACCAAAATGTAAAGAATAAAAAAATATGATTTGGTTATCAGTTGGTTATTGGTTATTGTAAGATTCTCTTCTTAACCCCAAATACCGAAAGGAAAGATCCAAATTGATTAACCACAAGAAAATGGTCAATGCATAAATGAATCAATCAATTAGTAATAAGAATAATGAGGAAAACCTTACATTCTATTTTGGAAGAGAGTATTAAAATCTTAATTGAAATGAATTGAAGATAAATACTAACCTCAAAGTATAGTAGATCTATAAATTTCTATTTTCTGGTGTCTGTACCGAGTTTCTGGAAATTTTGCAACCTTCCTTGGCATGGAAACACAAAGACAGAGAAAACCCAGAAATTTTTTTCTTTTCTAAGCGAGGTCGACCTTGACCCAAATGTAGGGGCACAATCATGCCCCTTTAGGTCGACCTTGACCTGCACTTCTCTGATGGAAATTCTATTCTCAGATCCTAAACATTTTTCAAAAAGGGTATCCAGATCTATTTTGTAATTTGTTGTTCCACACCTGCACCTACAAGAAAAATGGTTTTGTTGTTTGGATGAGGGGTTTACCTTAGTGAAACCCCAGTTTTGGAATTAACCTTGAAATAGAATTGAAATTGTAGTAATAAACAAAGTAAATAGAACAATTCACCTTACTGATGTTAAAACCCTTGTGGAGGATTCAAAACCTTGAATCCACAAGTATGGATGCTCCAAATGGATGCAGAATTGTAGGATGTAGAATGTCTCAAATCAATTGCCTTTAGATCTTAAACACCAATCTTGAATAGATCCTTGAATAGGAAGAAGCTTGAATGGATATGGATGGAGAAATCTTCAACAAGAGGGCTCCATAGAGCTTGAATCCTTCAATGACTACCAATGGATCTCCTTGATGAATTGAATCTTGAATGCTTGAATGCTCGAATGCTTGAATGATCACTTTGATAAATTATGCATAGGTGATCCTCCCTTTTTTTTCATTCCCTTTTCTTTCCTTCTCTTTTCCTCCCTAAAATGAGAGGAGAAGGCTTCCTTATACACTAGTCTAGGATACCAACTTCTAGAGAGGCTGACATATGAGAAATAAATTCCCATTAGGCTCATACCCTTAGAAATGGACCTATATTAAATGTCTTTTAAGAGTCACCATTTTGAAGCACCATTTTGAAGCTCGAAGTAGTCGACCCGGAAGTGGGAAAGAATTCTTTCCAAACCCTGACATGAGAAAATATTTGGAATTTGAAATTTAGACCCTAGGTCAAGGTCGAGGTCAACCTTGACCCTGACGTCAAGAACCTCAAAATCTCAGAGCAAGATACCAGAAATAGGTAGGAAAGAAGTGGAAAATAGGGCAGGATAGGGGAAAAACTAGATCCAAGTCAAAGACCCATTCAAGGCATTTGACATGACTCCAAACCACTTACTCAAAGGGCTAAACTAGTCCTAAATGGAAGTGCTTCCATTTTTTGATGATACAGTTCCTATGTATGCACAGATGGAGAGACACATTATAATAGAGGGGGAATATTGTCGGAGAGAGGTAACTCTAATCTTTTAAAACTGAAGGGTAGTAATGGAATTCACACACTCACATAGAAAATGTTATTGAAATAATTCTGATTCAAGTGTGTTTTTTTTTGCTCCAAATATATTTATTTTGGTGCGTGTACTTACTACAATGCATAACTGATGAAAATTTGGCTTTATGTAAGAAAATAAAATTGAATCTTGCTGATTTTATGCTAGAATATAAAAGTGTATACATGCATTACCTTTAATATTTGAACAATAGAAGATGATTTATTATCAATTGTAAATTTCTAGAATTATCTTTAAATATGATAGTAAATTTTGAATTATGCATCGAGATGATGCATTCTTAAGAGGGGAAGGATGTCACAATGCATTTTTAACAAAACATAGAACTATCCACTTCTCCTAATTATTCGTTAATAGTGGTAGTGGAAAAAAAATTCAGCAAAAATTATAGCTTTAAATATGTGTTTGGGAAACTGAAGCAGAAGAGAAGTAGACACACTCAACTTTTTCACAATCTTTTCCATGTACACGTGTATGAAATGGAGGATTGGAAGTGGTTACTCGCCACATGTTTTGGAGAAGATAGATGATACTGGTAGATTGGAGTAGGAAGAGAAAGAATAGTATGCATGGGAGTTAGGGAAAGAAATAGCAGTTAAGAAGTGTGTCAGTGGTAAAATAAAGGGGAGATACGCACACAGATTGGAAAAAAGAAAGAAAGATAGATGAGTAGAATTAGTGTGTGCACATCTAGTGCAGCTTAGCCGCAACCACTCTTGTGTGGATTAGGGTGTGACCCCCCATCAAACACCTCGACTAGTGCTTTACCCCTTTACCTAGTTCCATGGATGGATTTAGTTACATTCATCGATCCTATTGTTCCAACAGTAGTTCAGCTTTTATCCCATGGTGTGAGAATACAAATCCTTTTGTAGATCCAAAGCCTTTATTGAGAGGGGTGGTTTACTGTGTTTGACATTTAGTTGACATGTTTAAGATACCAATCTAATTCTAGTTGTTGGCCTAGCATCAGTAGAAGCACCAGTGATAAATGCAGATTTAGTACGGTACCTCTTTCTTTATTATGCACTTATAATCCATAGATGAAAAGAGAGCCAAGAGAAGCATTGGTGTAGATGAAATCTCCAGTTAGACCTTGTGTTCATAATGACCCTCATGCTTGACCTCGTTAAACACCACCTATTGTGTAATAATAGAGTGCAGGATGTTGATGATAAAAAACATTCTAGTTCCCTAGGAGTCAACCCTACCCTCATCAAATGGAGCCTCTATAGTTGTGGTTTAAATTAATGTGCATACTGGTGCTCGTTCCTTGAGGAATGGAGGTTAGCGAAAGTCCAAACAAATAATGGTGCTACACATGCGGAGCTCTCCATACAATAAGGTACCTACAACGATCATTTCAAATTGTTGGGAAGCCCCAAAACAAATGTAAATAGTTTAATACCGCAGAAGGAGGAAGCTAAAATATCATGAAGCACATTACTTCCTTACCTGGTATTTTTCTCTATAAGTTACTTTTGTATTAAGAAAAGGAAAAGATGAAATTTAACATATTTAAATGACACAACATAGGTAATATAAAGATGGAAATTTTAGCTTCGTAAAATTATTTTGATTACTTCCCAGCTGTAGTTTTGAACTTTACTATTCCTGATTTTAATATAGAATAGTTTGATAAGCACCTCATGAGAAACTTGTATTGTTAAACAATGATCTGATTTATGAGACCAGATTGCAATACCTGGTGTGATACCTGCAGTATTGTAGAATTCAACACGAAAACTGAGAAGGTTAACAAGAAGATTGCAAACCAAAAATTGATCCATTCTATTCGAATATTGGAATTTATATAAATCTGATGGATCCCAAGGGCCATCAAAATGCCTTGGAAATGAACTGAAGAGCCATCATAATATTTATTACAAATAAAATATTCAAACTATAAAAAATTATCAAAAAACTATATATAAAAATTAGGTCCACTTGGAGAAGGCATAACTTTCTAGTCCTAGCTCCGACTTGCGAACTGTTTGATGCGTTGGAGAGGTATTCAAAAGATCTAGAATCAAATTTTGGTAGTGCCAACGTTCCAAGAGGCATCCAAGCCCAAAAATGCACCGAAGACCCTAAAAAATGCAGTTTACTAAAACATAGGAAATTTTGAAAAAATTAGATTTCAGTATTTTCCCAATTTAATCCTAAGCAAACAAAAAGAATATTTTCTTGATTAAAATGAGAAAATAAATGGTCCTATAGAAAATTGGTTTAAAAGATATGTTTATAATAAAGATAGAAAAATAAGAGATTGGAATGATATAGGGAAATAATAAATAGATAACCATATGTCAGTTGCTTAAAATTGTTAGAAATAAGAAATACCTAGAGGGGGGGTGAATCAGTATTTCACAAACTTTTAATTGTTCCCACTTATGGATATATGAAATTAACTTGTAGCTTGCATACGAAACTAAACTGAATAACAAACACAACCATAAAATAAAAGAACTCATAAAACCATGATCGTTCTCATGGAAACCCTGGCCAAGGGAAAAACCTAGTGGGGATGATACCCACAAATGATCCACTAATAAAAAATTATCTGGTTAAAGATATTGACCTTGTAGGGAGTCTATTACATCTGTATAGTATCTATGTCCTTGTTAGAGGAATTTAGGCCTTATTAGAAGCCTCAACCCTATTAGGAGTTGGTATTACAAAATATGAATGTATGCAAGATGAGCTCACTACCCAAACATGCAATATACAATGATAATCTTTAATACAAAAGATAGAATACAAAAACCTTTTAATGTTGCTGAATATCTTCAATATTCTAATCTATCTTGTAGGCTCTTCACAAAACTTGCTATCAACTCGCACTGATATGATCATATATCAGATTTTGCATAACATATCAATACAAAATCTCTTTACAACTTTGCATAATACTTATCACAATTTTCTTACAACATACATATATGACTTCACATATCATAATATCTTTCTTTATAATAGCTATCTCCAATATAGCATATCATTCGGCTTCCATATTATCAAAACATAATATTAACTCTTTCTTCCTTAGAGTTAACATCTAGGATGTCATCCCTAATTATTCAAGTCATTATTTTGATAAACAAAATAATCATGTAACTCAATATAATCAATTACTGATCGTTGATCTATTCTAGTCAGCTCAACACTATCTCTATAAAACATTCATATCTTTGTTCATACATGTGGTACAATCTTGCGCTCTTAGATGTAGCTTAAATATACCTTGTATAATCTATGTTCAAGTTTTTATATACTGAAAGTAGTACTTCTGTGAAGTTCGCTAATCAAAATAGTCTTTGTGTAGACAGATAAAAACTATTATAATTAGACAATTTTCATAGGTTCACATCTAGGACTTCCTCCATAGATCATGTTATCTTAAAACCATAATAACAACATCATGATATCCTAATCAACCAAATTTCTAACAATATCTCCCTTTTTCATTGGTAGCAACATATGGGAAAATTGGCTGAGTCCCAAAAACTTACAAAACATTCAAAAACAAATTTGTAACATTCTGCAACACTGTGTTACATGGCCATTACAATATTTTCAAACATCTTTGGATCATATATGTGTCTACTTATTTCACCATAGGGATACTCCCCTTTTGATTATACTCCATACTATTTCACATATCTATATCATATACATATAAATAATTTTCTCATACTATATTACTCCCTCTTTGACAAAAATGACAAAGGTGTCAAATATATGTATATAAAGGTCAAAATTTTGATATACCTTCTTGTCTTCAATTTTGTAATGATGGAAGACTTGAAATACAATCTATAAATTTCACCCTCAAGTTTTCAATTTCCTTGTCCCATATCTTCTTAACAAAATCATATACACTAAGTAATGCACATAGCCCATAGGATGCTATCTCAACTGCTCTAATATTTGGGTAGGCAAATTTTCCATATAATGTCTTTGATGAAAGACATTCTTCTAGTTGATTATGTACATTACTAATTTTTAGGGTTAGGTGCTCTTTGAGTACTACAAACCTCTTCAATTTTGTTTCCTTCTTATTTTCCATCAGTCTTATTTCATCATGAATTTTACTTACTTTCTTCTTAGTATCAATGATCTTCATGCTAGGATTATGTAGCTCATTCACTGTGACTTGAAATTCTGCTTCTTTATTCTTCAACCTCTCTGAAATGTCTAAGATGTGTTTGTGTGACAAGGCACACTGACTATATAATTCTCTTCCTCTCTCCAAACATCTCCTCAATTCCTTGATGCAAACATCAAGGTTGTCTAAATCATTCTTAATATTTTGATAGGTGGTTTGAAATAATTTTGCATCATGAAGTTTTTGTGCTTTCACTGATGCAATGTCGGATAGAGTAGTGAACTCACTGTCAAAGATTTTAATTACCTCTCTTGATTTTATATAAGGATCAACTTCACTGACTTGAGTAGATATGACACCTTGAAGCTCATTTTTTACCTCAAGTAGTGATCCTTCTAGGCTCTTTACTTTCTTGTTCTTTCCAATCATTTTATTCAAAGATGAGATCAACTCTATTTGATCATCATCAACAACTTTAGCTCCCAAATTTGCTAATACAGACTTAATTGGTGATTTTGATGAGCTTGTTGTTGTAGCCTTTTGTGGTGTGACTATTTGAATGTGCTGGGGTATAGTATCTATACGTTTAACCTCTTTTCCTATACCTTGTACCTCTTACACTTCTTGTTTGGTGACTTCTGTTTGTGTTTCTTTTGTTGCCTTTATTTCTACTTTCTTTTCTTCTCCTTTTTCTTCTTCCGCATCTTCTTCCTTATTTTTTTATCTCATCTTCTTGTTCATTTTATATTTCTCCTAAATTTCCAACATCCTCTCCTTGATCTTTAAAAGGATTTTATTCTCTATCAATGGTAATGCTGGTGCCTTCTACATGCATTGATTCATCACCAATATGAATGGTGGGTGGTGAAACTAGTGTTTCTTTTATTTGTGAATCTGCTTCTGTTGTCTGAGTGTCCTATTCTAATTCACTCAATTCTTCTCCTAGAACTAATGTCATTACCTTGACAACTATTTCCTCAGTTTTCTTATTTACTTCCTCATAATTGCCTCCCATGATTAGAACTATTCTTCTTTTTCTTCTTAGATGGGTGTTGAGACTCTTCATAATTTATTTGAAATGATCTTCATCTTTAATTACACACAATTTTCTTACAAATCTTTCTCTTATTCCTTTATCCTCTTCTATTTATCTCTTATTTCTATTGATCAATTTATCATAGAGATCACTTGGTATCTTCTCTTTAATGTTCTCAAATTTCTTGTCAGGAAGAATCATATGCCTGACAACTGCATTCTCAAGATTCAATTTTTCAAAGTTATTATACATGTGATAATATTTGTTTGGCTTAGTGAAATCTCCTTCATTTATGATCAAAGGATTCACTTTCTCAATTTTAGGCTTCCACTATTTCTTTTTGTTGCTTCTTGCCTCTTCTTCACCTTGTGATTAAACTGAAACTTTACCTCTTATTTTCTTTATAGGTGGTGATTCTTCTTCTTGTGTCCTTATCCTTTCTACTGGAGAAAAGATAGTCTTATGCCTTTTACCTGGTCCACTAGCCATCTCTTTTACTCTTTTAGTTGGTGTAGTGGAGGTGGATCTAGTAGATTTTCTTGTTGCTACAACTGGTGGCTTGTTTAGTGACATCTCACTAGGCTCAGTGACATCTTCATCAATATTCTAAATATCTAGAACATGGATTACATTAGATACCAAAGGTGTAACTATCAACACTTCCTTCTGTCCTATATCTCTTATTATTGCTACAGTCTATTTTGTAATGTTGAATTCATGTTCAGTCATACCTGTATCCTTTAATATCTTCTTCATTATATTTCCAACTCTTTTCTTTGCTAACTTCTACATGTGTGATTATTGTGTTGTACTGAAAATTTCCTCAAATGTTCCAAATCTAGAACTTTTAGAATCTAATCTTCACTTCAGTATTATGTTTTCATATCCTTCAGCTTCCTCTTTAGATACTTCATATTATAGAGGTCTATGAAATCATTCCTTGGCTCTACTACTTCAATATATGTGAAATCTATGTCTACTAAGAAATATATCTCATCTTTGTACTTATCCACTATTGAAGGTGGAATTATTGATCTTTTCTTCATCTCATTCTGAATGATTTTGATTACAAGTGTAGCACTCTCATTCAATTTTTCAATTGGGTGTCTAAGATACACCTTGTTGACACTTTCCATTGAAATCTATCATCATTCCAATCAGCTCCTATAGTGTAAGGAAATCTTCTTAAAAGATGGAAAAACATATAGGTGATTAGGGATGAGAATTTGAATTGGGAATTCTTTGTTTTCTTAATCTTCTCAATATTTCAATCAATTGGATTCTTAGAATTTCACTCATGTCAGCTTCAACTTTATCAACACACATAAGATAGGCTACTTGCACCATACCTATTGCAATATCATCTTCCCTAGAGCTGGCACAACACTTGGTAGTCATTATCTTGCACACATACCTCACATCATTTTGCTTAATCTTACTAATTACAATGCCTCTTCCATTATATGAGAACTTAGTGTTATCTAGCACTATTTTCTTCACATTCTTTTCATTTAGAGGAATTGCACATTTTTTAGACATTCTTGTTACCTCATGTATCAAATCAGTTGTAATGTCTATCACTCTATCATCCAACCAAAATTTCCCATTATGAATTCTGCTTAAAATGATCTTAGTCCATTCATCATTCTAAAATTCATAATGTCCAGTTGACCTAAATGCTCATATCCTTCCTTATAGGTCATATGCTATTTGTATATCTTTTCATACTCCTCAGTCATACTATTGTCTCCTATAGTCTCAAATTTACATTTCAAATATCCTCTTACATCTTCCAAATGCAAGACATCATTTGGTATAGCTGATAATGCTAAGTTAGGGTCTTCTTCAGAGGGTTCTATTGATTCCTTTCTCACCTTAGGTCTAGGTGTGTCCTTAATGTTATTAAATAGGGAT
Source organism: Chamaecyparis obtusa (assembly GCA_027943335.1). NCBI lineage: Eukaryota > Viridiplantae > Streptophyta > Pinopsida > Cupressales > Cupressaceae > Chamaecyparis > Chamaecyparis obtusa. The sequence continues at coordinate 1,222,738 of BSBK01004955.1, read as the reverse complement.
ACATCCATGATTGCACTAAAAATTAACTACTTTAGCAATGAACACTTAGTGAAATACATTGGAATCATGATTTAGGGCTTCCTCGTAGATCTGGAAAAAATCTATCTCCAAATCTTGCAAACTACTTTCAATCTTCACTAGCTATCTCTTGAAGACTCTTGTAAATACTTGAATGATCAAATAATATCAATAATCTACTTTTATCTATCAAATCCTTCAAGACATTGTCGTCGCATTGATTGCATAAGTGTATACATGCCAAAAAGTTGTTCCTGGTTACTTGTAAAACTTCTTTCTCTTTGTGTGATCACATACATGCTCACAAATTCATGTGCTCTTAACCATAGCTTCTTTATATCACTTACTAACTTACATTAACTTCACAAAGCTTAATTCAATTTTTGCTAAACTCTATGCTATTATGATGCTAATTCTAATGCATAATTCATAAAATTTGATGCTTAATCAGTTTGAGATGGGTTCAGAATTGGTTCCAACTTACTCTCAAATGCTTCACCTGACTGACTTCCTGATATTGTGGATGCACTTTCTTGATTTGTAGCTTTGACAAATATAACTTCTTCCATGTTGCTGCTATTTCCCTTTTGACTGTTGTTGGTATCCATATTTCTTCTAGCGTAGTTCATATTTCTTCTAGGATTAGGATTCCTCATGTTGTTCATTCTACAATATCTCGTTGTGTGACCCATGTTGTTACAAATATGACAAACTATAACATTGTTTCCATATCTTGGTCCTGACTGACTAATTTGTGATCTACAATTTCTAGCAATATGTCCAAAATTGTTGCATCTATAACACACAATTTGATCACTTATATGGTCCATTTATTCAGTTTATAACTTTTACTTTTACTTTTTTCCACATATGGATATATGTAATTTATAGCTCTATGACCAAAACCATGACAATTATAACAATAACCAGAGATAGGTTTGAATTACTTACCTATACAATCTCTTTTCATGTATCCAAATGAATTGCATGAAAAATATCTACCTTTGAATTGACTTCACATTTCTTTAGGTGATCCATCTCACTTAGGTTCATTAGGTACATCTTCAGATTGGTTAGACTCGTCTGTATTTTATTTTTCTTCTTCTTTGTTCTCAAGTTGTTGAATTTCTAGATCTTGTTCTTTACATTCTTCAATCTTCTTTGAGAATTTATGTTTGAGATACCCAAGACTAGTTTTATCATAAGAAGGTTTTTGATAAGAAATCTGTTCATCAAATATTTTACTGCTGGAATATAGTTTCTCAAGATGTTTCTTGGATAGAGTCAGTTCTCCTTTCACAATAGTATTGTATTTCTCAAGTTCAGCATACTGCAACTTTGTAGTCTCAAATTCAGATGTTAATTTGGTAAGTTTAGATCTTAGATGTGTATTTTTAGACTTCATATTTGATTCATCTTTATTGTTATCATCTTTTAGGCTTAATTTTAGGTATACAATCTTTAGTTCATCCTTTAGGATCTCATTCTCCTTTTTTCAGTTTTTAAACTTCATCACTATCCTTGGTCTGATTTCTAGGTTCTTTCTTTGATTTTAGATCTTCTATCTTTTCTTTTAGTTTCTCAATGTAGTCTTTTTCACTATCATATTTGTTCTTTAGAGTATCTCCTTCTTGAGTAAGAATATCAATATGTTTAAGAGCTTCATCTAGGTTTTTCTATAATTGATCCATATCCATAAAGATCATACTCAAGTTGTTAGGCCTTCTCCGAGTAACTGTGCTCTGATACCAATTGTTAGAAATAGGAAATACTGAGAGGGCGGGGGGGGGGGGGGGGGGGGGGTGAATCATTATTTCACAAACTTTTTCTTTTTCCCACTTATGGATATATGAAATTAACTTGTAGCTTGCATAAGAAACTAAACTAAATAAACTGAATAAAAAATACAACCATAAAATAAAAGAACTCATAACACCATGATTGTTCTCGAGGAAAGGTCTAGGCCAAGGGAAAACCCCAGTGGGGATGATACCCAAAAATGATCCACTAATCAAAAGTATCTAGTTAAAGATATTGACCCTATTAGGAGTCTATTACATCTGTATAGTGTCTATATCCTTGTTAGAGGACTTTAGTCCTTGTTAGAAGCCTGAACCATGTTAAGAGTTGGTATTAAAAAATATGAATGTATGCAAGATGAGCTCACTACCCAAACATGCAATATACAATGATAATCTTCAATACAAAAGATATAATACAAAAACCTTTTACTATTGCTGAATATTTTCAATATTCCGATCTAGCTTGCAGGCTCTTCACAAAACTTGCTATCAACTCGCACTGGTATGATCATATATCAGATTTCACATAACATGTCAATACCAAATCTCTTTACAACTTTGCATAATACTTATCACAATTTTCTTACAACATACATATATGACTTCGTATATCATAATATCCTTCTTTATACTAGCTATCTCGAATATAGCATATCAATCGGCTTCCATATTATCAAAACATAATATTAACTCTTGTTGCCTTAGGGTCAACATCTAATTATTCAAGTCATTATTTTGATAAAAAAAATAATCCATTAACTTAATATAATCAATTACTGATCGTTGCTCTGTTCTAGTCGGTTCAACACTGTCTCTGTAAAACATTGATATCTATGTCCGTACGTGTCATACATTCTTGGGCTCTTAGATGTAGCTTCAATATACCTTGTATAATCTATATTCAAGTACACATGCACTAAAAGTACTTCTATGAACTTCTTTGATCAAAACAATCTCTGTGTAGATAGATAAACACTGTTATACTTAGACAGTTTTCATAAGTTCTCATCCAAAATTTTCTCCTTAAATCATGTTGTCTTAATACTGAATATATGTTTCCATAATGACAACATCATGAAATCCTACTCAGCCAAATTTCCAATAAAGTTTGGAGTTGATATTTTGGTTGAAGCACACAAATATTACCATTTCATCATATTTAAATCTTTGGGAAAATTTAGCCTATTATTCTCTAAATATCAAGAATTGTGACTGAAAAACTATGATTTTCCTGTAGCATGAGCAATAATAGTTGGCTGTCCATTTTAATCTGTGATAGGAACTATGTAAACTTCCTATAGCACCTATATTTTCCACAAATGATTGACAAATATTATTTATTACCTTATTATCATAATTTTCAGAGATTTTGAGTATATGATTTTTTAGTAAGAAGTAAATGTTGTATTGTTAAGAGAAACCATGTAAATTATCATAGAAAATTAACCTCGCTGAAATTCTATTAGGAAAGGATAAACTTGGATTTTATGTTGTTTTTGATTGATCCATTTTGAAAGGAGGAATCAAAATCTTAACTATTAGGTGGATAATTTATCATTTTAGGGGAGATTTTATTGCTAAAATTAGAGCAGCATAGACATTCATCTGTTCAAACTTTAAACATGGATTTATAAGTGGAAGCTAACCACTTTCTTGAATGAAATCGAGTTAATTAAATATATCTTAGAAAGTCTATGATAAAATTATATTGAATTAAATACCAGTGTACTTGTTGGTGAAACTTGATATGATTAAAGTATCGTAAAAGCTTGTTTCTTCCTATGACATTATTGCAAGTTCCTTCTTTTAAAGTAATATCTTGGTATATGTATGTATGTGAGTGAGGAAGAATTGAAATCTCAACATGTTGATTTAGAAAGGGTTGATGCTTCTAATTTAAAGTACTTGATTGATGTATTTAGTTTATCCATGTTTTGATGATAAATATTTAGGATATGGTTATTTCTTATTACATCACTACAAAAAATAAAAGAGGTGAAAGTCAAATCTTAAAGAGTAGGAAAGCTTAGACATATAAATTCGTTAGACTTATTTACAAAGTAGTTGTTAATCATTGTTATAGTTTATGCTTCCTAAATGAAATGAATTTGTTATGTGTATATCTTGGGTTTTCTCCATCTACCATGAAGAATTAAAGTTATATTTATCATTTGAACTAAAAGAGATATTGGCGGATATTATGAGCTTAACATATTTTTGATAGTTAAGAGAAGGATTTTTTTTATGTCCCTTTATATAAATTGAATGTACCATGGAAACTTGGTGTACCATGCATAAAATATGAATCTTTGCATGATATTTTCCATATGTATGAAATGGAAGTAGATTTACAAGGTTTTCTTTTGGAAGTCCATGACATGTTATATTGGAAATTGAATGTCGATGTATCAAGTAGAACATATTATATTACTCATTAGTTTTACTTTGTTAGATTACTTCTAGCTGGGCTAGGTATCCTTCATGTCAGGAAGGAGTTCCCTTTACAGTGATATATGCTTCTTTGTTTTCAACATGGTGGTATTTGGTAATTTTGTTATTTACTTTTGACATTTAAATGGAAGTACATATTTGATCTAATCTTTATTTTTACTGATGTAATTCGATAATTGGTTGAAAATATCTTGGGTTGTTATCCTGACTTGATAATTTGTACTTGCTTGTACTTAATGGGAACTCCCTTATTGTGACCCCATTACTTCATTTGATAGATGATAGAAAATCCTCTTATTTTTAGACACATGTATGCTTTATCATTTCAACAATTGTGGTCGTATTTGTACTTCTTTTATTCCTATATTATAGGGGATCTTTTGGTATCTTATCAACTTATGCATTCAACCTTTGACTTGTTGACCAACTCCCTGAAATTGCAAGTTTGTTGATGTGGCATTTGTTGTCATAAGTATAGTCTTTACATCATACCTCAAGATCAAAAAATCCATGCACCCTTGAGAAAGTTCCATCCATCCATCCATCCATCTAAACCATCATATCGGCCTCATTCATCCACCATTCCTAATTCTTTTGGAAGAAATTTGGATGTAAAACATAAAAAATAGAAATACAAGAATCCACTTACATATGAAGATCACCATGTTCTATCCAATCGACATGTGGCTACAAAGAAAAAGGAAATATTCAAGAGACCACAAGGGTCCTTCAAGAAAATAAGAAAATAAAATAAAATATGGATTCCTAAATCCATCATGGAATAATTGCAATCAAAAGCACCTAAAAGTAAAGAAAATCAAAAGCTATGTGGATTCCCAAGTCTCTCTTAAAGGACTTGAATATAAAAGAAAAATTAAAGTTGACATTCAATCTTCCAAAGGCTTCCACTTTGCATCCTTCCAAACTTCTTATATCCTCTCCTTCATCCATATTGGGTCCTTGTGTCTCAAGATCTGCATCACTTTCTACATCAAATCCTTGAGATAGACAATTCATTCTCCCACCAATTGTCGACTACGCTTAAAGGTGTGTGTGGATGTTGATCTTGTCACCCTTTCCACATACTCCTACACAAACCTTTCAAAGCCCTATCTACTATCCTACAACTACTTACTATCCTCCCATTACCTTTGTCCAATCCATTGCATAAAACATATATCCTTTCATCCATCTCATTTCGCTATCATCACCTTATCAACATACCTCTCAGTGGCTTTGTCCTATCATAATATATCCTTCTAAAGGAGCATTATCCAAATAGCATCAGACTTGAGTTCCTCCAAAAATTAAAAAAAATTGTGCCTTGGTGAAAACCTAGAAACAGGCACCTTGGTAGAAAAAGTAAAGAGAAATAAATTCATCCTTTGGTGAAAACCACTACTTGTGGTACCTTGGACAAGTAACATGATGAAAACCTAACAAAAAGGCATCATGTGTAGTTCCTCCATCTTGCACTCTACACTCAAGGGCAAGATTCATCCACACTAGCTATTTCATCTTCACTCATACTTCCTCTTTCACCTTTGATATTGACAAGGTTGAAATTGTTGGATTAAGTATGGAAAGGTAAGTACTAAGAGGGGAGGGGTGAATCAGTACTCCAAAATAGTTTTATCTACTTTCTTAACCATTCACTAAATTTATAACTTTGCACACATCTCATAAAACATATAAAACATTAACATGAAATATAACTCATAACACAATCATTTTGGTATCGTAGAAATCCTTGTTAGAGGACAAAAATTGCGGTGGGGATAACAACCACAAAACTTCACTACTGTAGTAAAAAGTCTACTCGGTTAGAGATACAATGTTAGCTATTTCTGATAGCTTACCTTGTTAAGAGTATTAACCCTATTAAGAGTCTAAAGACCAGTTAAGTCTACCTTGCTAAAATATTTTATAATTCTAATCTAAGAATTGCACCTTGTTAAAGGATTTACAAAATAAGACCTATTAAGATTTTATCGGTTAAAAGACTTTACAACTCTAATTACACTCGTAATCAATACATAAATTTGTATGTAATACTTGCATCTAATTATGTTTTTCAGACTCAATATGCTCAATAACTATTTACCTCATATTGTTCTTCACTCACTATATCAATTATGTGCTCGGTAACTTCAACTCTAAATCACATTAACAATCTTCTCTTTACTGTTCTTTTACTCATCACTTTCTCTTTGCAATTTCTCCTTCACACATGCACTCTCTCTCATACTATGATCTTCACATTCTGATCTATTTATACTCAATACTAGAAGCGATGGAAATGTTCTAGAATCATCTCTTTAAGTGGTGCTAGCATTGGTTACTCCTCCAATGAATACATTTCATTTTATTCTCATTGGTGAATCTCACCTTGTAATCATACATAATAATCATGTTTAAATCTCCAATGCTCTGTCAGACAATCTCCTCAAGATTTGTAAACCATTTGGTATCCAGATTCAATGTATCTATAAATTCTCCTTATGTCAGCCTATCATCCTTAGTAATACATTTTTTCTATTGCTCGGTAACTATATCATCCCTCAGTTCAGTGGATGTTGTAGCTCGGTACAACTCAGTGTTCGGTTCTACCTTTCTCTACCTTGCTCTATGTTTAAACTTTCTTTGCCTTAACTGAAATTACCTTTTTCTTAATTTCCTTTTACCAACTAGCTTATGTGCTCTTACCGACTTGACTTTCCTTCTTTACCGAATGAATTTGACAGCTAATATGACTTTATCATAACTAATGACAACTGTATGCAAATTAGTTGGATACTATTCTAAATGATGAATTAACTACTAAGAAGCTAACAAATCTATCTAATAAGCAAACTACAATGAAGAATACAATCAAAATGAAGCCAAATTAACATTTACCTTCACCTACAAATGCAGCTTGTCTCCATTGTCCTCCTAGCCTTGATTTCTTGAAGATGTTGAGCTCTCAAATTTTCAAATGAAGCTCTTTCCCAAGATGTTTCCAAAGTGTGGAGATTGAATGAAATAAGTGCACAATAGCTTATGCAAATCTAATGAATGGAATGCAAGTGAAATGATGATAATGGGGGTGCTTGATTGCTTGATTGCTTGAATGCTTGATTGCTTGAATGCTTGAGAATACCTATTTGCTATTAGCCCACAAAGGGGAAATGAGACTCCTTTTATAGAGTTTTGGAGGATCTAGGCCTAGGTGGCACAATCCTACAGTTGAGAATGAAAGGTGGAAGATCCTAGGGCTAGAATTGACTTGGTTGAAGGAGTTGAGAGAAAGGGGGATGTAGTTGGAATGTGAGAGGAAGAATAGGGATGATGTTCCTCTCACATTGACATGGAGGAGAAGAAGGTGGAAGGGAAAGACACATGTCAAGTGTTTCACAAAGACCAAAGAGAGAAAGGGGGAGAGACCTTTTCCTCATGAGGACTCTTTGTACAAGTGTCCCATGAGTCACCTTTGACCCTTAGAGGTGGCTTGAGAAGCCCCTTAAGAATAGGAAATGTCTCTTGACTTAGTTGTTGAGAGGACATGTGGTCATGAGACTAAGTCCTATGAGGCCACATAGCCCTTAAGAATAGGACATGTGAGGGTGAGGATAAATATGAATAAATAATTAATAATAATTATTTATTTTAGCCAAGGTGATGTGTCAGGTGACTAGGTGGATGAAGTGGACTAGGAGACTTAGCCATATTTAGGCAATTGTGTATTTAATTAAATCACTTTAATAGACTATTTAGAAGACTCAGGATATAGAGTTAGACTATAGTGAATTTATTAAATAAATTGAATAATTTACTTAATAAATAGAAGAAAATAAATATTTAATTAATTTATCAAGTCAATAATAATTAAATAATAAATATTTAATTAATTAATGAAGCCATTTTTAAGTGTATACATTTTGCCCCTCTTTGAAATAATGTGTTGGTCACATTGTTTCAAAGAAAAATCAAGCATTTTTGCCCCTGCCCCAGACAATGTCTCAGACGACCTATGCATGCCCCCTCGAGAGATTGATTGACAAAAAAGATTATTTGAATTTTTATTGGATTGTTTGTTTGTTTTTTTTTTTTGTTTTTTTTGTTATGTTTTGTTGTACAATCAATCTCACAAAAGAATGGTAGAAAAGATGGAGGAAAACGGGGTAGAATGGAAGAAAAATGACAGATAGGATCCACACACCAAGCACATCGGGTCCACAAGCTATAAATAGGGCAGAGGGGTCCACAATAGGCTCATTGTGCACAGTTGTCACTTGGAGATCAGAGCGTGAGAGAGAGAAGAGTAGAGCCACCAGGATGTGGTTCCCCTTGTCAGATCACCGCTTCGAGAGAGTCAGACGCTTCCAGCGACCACCCGATTCGGGTGAACCGGTAGGTGACTCAATCTTACTTTGTGATTTCATGATTTGATGCATGTTAGAGTAGAATTATAGCATGTTTAGGGTAGATGAAATAGTAGAATTAGATTAGAAAATTTTTTGTTTTTAGGCGAAGTATGAATGCGCAGTTGCGGCGCATCAATGCGCAGCAACTAGAGATATATGCGCAGAAAGTTAAGGTTGCTGCACATGCATTTAATTTAGCTACGCATTCATACTAGAATAAATTCAGTGGTGCGCAAATATCCAATAAAAGTGCGCATATATGAAAACCTACGCATTCATTATGAATTGTTGCGCAAATATCCAACAAAATTGCGCAAATGTAAAAAGCTGTGCAAATGTTAAATAATGTTGCGCATACATGATAAAATGTTGTGCATCTATTTTAGGTTGTAGAATGTGGTGAAAATAGATAGTCAATTAGGTCAAACTTGATGTTGATAAGCCGATTTGATCTGTCGGTGGTTGATTGTGATCGATTTCATCAAGATTGGTAACATTGTAGCATGTTTGCTAGTTAGCCAGTCTTAAATAGATAATTGATAGAATTATCTATTAAAACATGTGATAAACATGTTGGAAATTGATATGATAGGATAGATAGATTGATAGATCAGTTTATCAAAATTTGATAGTTTGATTGTTGTTGACTTGCTAGGAGGATATCATGGATGTTCTGATGTCACGGGAGAGATATCCCATCACACTGAACCTTAAACCAGCGCTGTCAGAGATAGATAGACTATTGATTGGAGCGTCTAGATTGTACTATGTGATTTACACACCCGAGATTCAGGTGAATCTGAGTATGATGACTACGTTAGCAGAGAGATGGCACTCGGAGATGAGTACCTTCCATCTTTCGACAGGGGAGATGACAGTAACATTAGAGGATGTATATCACATCCTCCAGCTTCCCATCATAGGGGAGTTAGTTTAGTACGATCGGCACGACGGAGTCACAAAGTGCAGAGCCATTTTTGGGGATGAGGATATAGAGGATGGAGAGATTAGTTGGGAGGATATGGTCAATTTGTATGACCCTCTTCCAGTGGTTCTAGCAAGCGCAATTGGGGGATTCATATGCCCCAATCGTAGGTCACACGGATTTGCAGTTGGATGGGGCCGCACATTACAGCGGGTGATGGAGGGGACCCAATTTTCTTGGGGGGTGTGTTTATTAGCACATCTATATCATGATTTACATCAGGTGGTGTACCATGGGGGTGCATCTCTATCAACAAGGGTGACACTACTCCATGTTTGGGCATGGGAGCATATTGCAGTGACTAGACCACTGGTCATTAGATTTCAAGGCGGAGGGCAGCCTTATATTCATTTATACTCCTCAGTATTGTCTCAGGCAAAACTGGGACATTTAGAGTTTTGGCGGTATACATTTGATACATTGGACACAGTGACTTGGAGACCCTACCTATGGTGTGAGCCATGGGATGATGAGCGTCAGCTGGGGTATTGTTTTGAGTCACGATGGTTGATAGGGCGGACACCCTTTATTATTGAGAGCTAGCTAGTTAGTCAGGTTCTGCACCAGTTTGGTAGGATTCAGGGCATACCCTAGGGAATAGATATTTGGAGTCGAGGTATGTGATGGTGTATCACCATAAATAGTATTTATAGAGCAATATGATTGGTATGTTGTCCATAGTATAAAATGGATGAAGGCACTTACACACAAAAACTTCAATTACTTGTTCCTTCGATTTCATCAGAAAATACCCCACAAACAGCAATCAAAGAAAATACCATGCCCCATCGCAGCTACTCTAATCAATGACATATGGGAGTTTCACACTCATGTCAAAAATATCACAGAATAGCATAGGAAACATGATAACAATGAAATCCAGATATGAATGCATAATCTACAACAAACCATTCTAACATGCCTTCCATGAATATACATTTCTTTTGCCAAAAGATATATTTAAGATATGTTTGATCAGATCAATTGATGATGTATAGTCAAGATGTATAGATAAGCAGTCACATTTCGAAGGATAGATCATAGATTCTGATTCAGCATGAAGATACCATTGTGAAAGGACATTTGATTATGTTTGCTTGCCTGGTGAATATACTCCATTCTATCCTCTAAGAGTCACGACTATCATAGATCCACTTCCCAAACTAGGTCGAGGACATGCCCCCAGCTAGGTGATGCACTAACTTATTATGGATGAAGAAAGACGCAACAAGACTAGGATAAAGACCAATGACAAAAGATCAAGCTATGATGGGATTTTATTAGGGATAAATACAAGGAATGGTGCATGAACTGGCCATTTTATTATGATATATACATGGTAGAGACAAGGACTGACTAGCTATTTTATTGCAAATATATACAATGAACGGACACACTAGAAGAATCCTAATAGATAGAGGAGCTAACTTGTCACATATAGCACCTGTTTCTAGGTTTTCACCACATGATTTTATTGCAGTTTTCTTTTGATTTTTTCTATTTTTTTTTTATATACATGCTCCTTGCATTGGGATTTCAAGGATAGAACTTCTTGAGATGGATGCTGTTAAGAGGTTCATCCAAAGGATCTCCCTCAGGTGTAGACAACTGATAGGCCCCAGAACCATGGACTGTTGTAATTACAAAAGGACCTAACCAAATAGGTTCAAACTTTCCCTTCTTTTCACGGTGCTGTTGATTCTTGGGATTTTCTCGAAGGACTAAGTCACCCAACTGAAAATATCTGATCTTTACCTTGTTGTTATACTGATGAGACATACATTGTTGATAGACTTTCAAATGATCATAAGCTCTCTGACAGCGTTCATCCAGTAGTTCTAGTTCAGCCAGGTGTGCAACCCTATATTCTTCATCAGGAATCAAATCTTTAAGAGTAACATGAAGTGAAGGCAACTCGACCTCGAGGGGTAGGACTGCTTTGGATCCATAAACAAGGGAATATGGGGTGGCTTCAGTGGGTGTATAGATGGAGGTGCGGTAAGCCCATAAGGTTGGATTCAGTTGGAGATGCCAGTCATGACCAGCGTCATTGAAAGTCTTCTGTAGGATTTTCACAATTGTTTTGTTTGACACCTCAGCTTGATCATTTCCTTGGGGATAATATATGGAGGAATAGTTATGGGTGATGTGGAATTTGGCGCACAGTTCATCCATGTCCTAATTTTGGAATTGTTTCCCATGATTAGTAATGAGATACATAGGTATACCATATCTGCTGATGATATAGTTTAATATAAACATGGATATTTGTTTCCTTATGGCGGTAATCAATGGAACAACCTCAATCTATTTAGTAAAACATTATGTGGCAGTAAGAATCCATTTGTGGCCATTGGAAGATGGAGGGTTGATAGCACCCACGAGGTCGAGTCCCCACCGACTGAATGGAAAAGTAGTTGCAAAAGGATGTAACTCTTGTGCTAGAACATGAATAAGGTTTCCATGTATCTAACATTTCTTGCATGCTCTAGCAAAATGAAAAGAATCTGCTTCCATGGTAGGCCAATAATAACCCATACGCATGAGTTTGTTAGCCAAAGAGGGACCACTCGAATGTGTCCAACAAATACCCTCATGTACGTCACGTAAGGAAAGTTGAGCTTCGTCATGCTTGAGACATTGCAGGAGAGTACTGTCAAAACCTCATTGATAAAGGGTGTCAGATATTAGGATATAGTGGGAAGTTTGGCAGAGAAAAGTTCATTTTTTATTTCAGGATAGGTCGGGAGGTAGGATGTTATCTTTGAGATAAGAATATATTTTTCCATAAACTGGAGAGTCATGTCTAATGAGATGACGTATAATACTCGTATCAGGGTCATCATATGTGGGATAAGTCAGGGATTCCACCAAGAACTCAAAACGGGCCTTGGTATCTTCTATATCAAACAAAGAAGCAATTGTTGCCATGGCATTAGTAGCAATGTTTTCATGTCGAGGAATCTGTTCAAAAGTGATGACTGAGAAGTACCTTTTGAATTCATCAACCATACGTTTATATGGTAATAACTTATCATCTTTAGTCTTATAATCATCATTAACCTGGTTTATAATCAGCTGAGAATCCTCATAGATATTTATTTCAGATACTTTCCATTGAAAGACCATCTTTAACCCGATCAACAAAGCCTCATATTCTGCTACATTATTGGTGCAAGGAAAAAGCAACTTGTAAGATTTTGGAATGGTGTATCCTTGTGGCGTGATAAAGAGAATACCAGCTCCTGAACCCTGCTGAGTGTATGAGCCATCAAAGTATAATTTCCATGATTGTGTAGACAAAGCTAAGATGTGTGCATCAGGAAACTCTATGTATATAGGTTGGTCATCCATTAATGGAGCATCAGCTAACTGATCTGCTATCACTTGACCTTTGATAGCCTTCCTGTCTACATATTCAATATCAAATTCACTAAGTAGCATGACCCACTTAGCCAATCTACCTGTCAATGTTGTCTTGCTTAATAGATACTTTAAAGGATCAATCTTCACAATAAGCTGGATTGAATGTGACAACATGTAATGTCACCACTTCTATGAAGCAAAAACAACAACCAGACATGCTCTTTCAATAGGGGAATAGTTTAGTTAATATCCCACTAGAGTGCGACTGATATAGTAGATGGCTTTTTCTTTTCCTTCGTGATCTTGCTGAGCTAGAAGAGCACCTAATGAGACTGTCGTAGCTGAAATGTAGAGCAAGAAAGGCTTGCCCAAAATTGGTGACATCAGAGTTGGAGGATTCACCAGATATTGCTTGATTTGATTGAAAGCTTCCTCACACTTATCATCCCATTGGAATAATATATTTTTATGTAGCAAATGTTGAAAAGGATGACTACGATCTGCTAGTTGAGAAACAAATCTTCGATGGATTGGAGACATCCCTGTAAAGATCTTAGCTAACTGATGTTAGTGGGGGAAGCCATCTCCATTATTGCTTTAACCTTTTCTAGATCTACTTCAATTCCTTTAGCAGAAACAATGTATCCTTATAGTTTTTCGGATGTGACCCCGAATGCACATTTCTTTCGATTGAGTCCAATAAAATAATTTTCCATTCAGGTGAATATTCTATCCAACACTCTTAAATGACCAGCTCTATCTTTAGATTTTGCTAAAATATCATCTACATAATCTTCCATGATGGTATGCATCATGTCATGAAAGATCATGGTCATGGCTCTTTGATAAGTTGCTCCAGCATTTTTGACACCAAAAGGCATCACATTCCAGCAATATGTACCCCACAGACAAGTAAAAGCAATTTTTTCCTAGTCTTCCGGTGCAATTTTGATTTGGGTATAGCCCGAAAAACCATCCATTAATGATAACATCTCATGCCCAGCTGTCAGATCAACAATCATGTCAATATTTGGTAAAGGAAAGTCATCTTTCGGATAAGCTTTGTTAAGATCTCGAAAATCAATACAAATCCGGATAGACTTGTCTAGTTTTGAGACAGGAACAATATTGGAAATCCACTCTGCATAATCAATAGCATGAATAAACCCAACATCCAGGAGCTTCTTCAATTCTTCTTTAACCATTAGGGCAATGTGCGGGTGCATCTTGCGGAGCTTCTGCTTAACTGGTTTTACACCTGGTCTAATAAATAAATGATGCATAATAAGATCAGGATCCAGTCCAGGCATATCAGCATAAGACCAAGAAAATTTGATCTATCTCTCTTTGAATTTTTTTGTAAAAGCTTCTTTCTCTAAATATTCTGTCAAGGATGCTGCGACTTTGAGGATGCATGGAGACTCCTCTGTTCCAATGTTGTGCGGTATTGTTGGTTCTATAAGAATAGCAGATTGTTCTCAATACAAATAATTGGGAAGAGTGTCAATCCTTCCATCATTAGGCACCTCAGAGAGGTTTTCACCATCAGATGTGTCTTTTCTTTTTACTATTTTTGGATCTAATACTGCCACTGAGTGGTTTTCACCATTAGATCTGTTGATTATTTTTATATTTTTATGACTGAAAGGATTGGCACTTTCTCCAAAGTAAGCCATGTCATTGAGTTCTATCAAAAATCTTGACTTGTGATCCCCTGGTGGTAAATGATCCCTGATTCCAAGATAATCAATAATTGCATCATCATTATGGAAGACATCAAGTTTTGGGTAATCGGGAGAATCCCAATTGATAAGGTCAGGACGGACAAGGGGCATTGGATCATTTGGGTCGGTTTTAAAGGTAGAGATGGTATTGATGGAAAATTTGTCAAGGTTTATGATGGTATCAGTGAGGTCTATTTCCATACTCTCATCTAAATCATCTCTTGCAAGATGATGCTCACTTCCCTCACGATCAACAAAAGTGGTATTACGTGGGGCTAGTCCTAGTGAGTCACTCCTTGAGCTCTCTCCCTCATGGTAATCATTACTATATTGATGAACAACATCAACTCCCATCTCCTCCATACCATCAGATAATGAATCCCATTCATAATCATTAGAGTCTGAATCATCATTATCTTGAAGCCTATCAATGATTCTTTGTGCTATCCTTTGTTTTTATGGATCCACATACATACCGTTATGTCAGAATGGCACAACAAGAGCATTAGATGTTTCATGAGAAGGTGGAATTTTTTCTTTTCCCTTTGGTTCCCTTGGTCCTTCTCCTTTATACCCTAATCCTGTGGTATCTCTTTGATAATTTGGATTTTGTAAAATTGGCTTGATAACACCATCTCTCTATAGCCCTATAGGTCCAGCACCTTGGTAGCCCATCTTTTGTAACAAAATATACCCTTTTCCATAGACATCAGGTGATATATTTTCATGTTTGATATCCTCTTCAATCTTTTGTGTTTTGAGCCAATAATTTGCATTATGCTCAGTAGCTTCTTTAGATATTGTGCCCCCACTTATAAATGTGTTATAAACAAGTGCTAAAGGGGGTTCTGACTATTGTTTAGTGATTAAAGACTTACCATATGACCGAGGACACAAAGGTAACTCTGTGATACAAAGAGCCTGACCCAAAGTGTATTCTCCCATACTACTTTCTTTGATGTCTATTTTGATCCCACTTGATTTAGAAGTGGATGCTTCATTGCTAGGATCAATAGGTATAGTTAGAGGAGATCCTGTACGATTATAAGGAACCAAAGAATCTGAGACCTTTACATTGTTACAATATTGAAATGGATTAGAATCTCCTTTAATAGTAATCTCCTAGCCATTGTGGGGGAACTTTAAACATTGGTGATAGGTTGAGGGCACAACCTGCATGGAATGAATCCATGGTCTTACCAAAAGGATATTATAAGCCAGATCCATGTCTAAAACTTGACAAGATACATCTTTGACAATAGGACCAACTCAAATTGGAAGAAAAACAGACCCCTTGGATGATCTCTCCTCTTCATCATAGGCTTTTATTGTAATTTTCTTTTTGGGATCAACAACATTTTCAAAAAACCCCAATGCAAGGACTAACTTTAACATGCAGATATTCAAACTAGCTCCCCCATCTATTAGTACCCTTTTAATCTTGTGACTCTGAACAAGGACTTCAATATGTAAAGGAGCATTATGAGGTTGGGTAATAGCTAAATCATCATTCTCAATGAAGGATAGATAGTGTGGGGTTGTCAAGTGGCCCACCATAGCTTGAAATTGATCATGATCTAGATTTGTTGGGACCTGGGTCTCTAAAAGAGCTTTTTCAAGGATATCTTTGTGAGATGGGGAAAGATGCAAAAGCTCTAAGATGGATATCTGGGCCAGTGTCTTTTTGAGCTATTCTAAAAGATTGTACTGGTTGGAAGTATTGGGTATGGACTTTGGGACATAAACAAACTTGTTCTTGTATGGTGAAAATGTGACCACACTTCTATGAATCCTTACATGCAAGAAAACTCAAGAATGAGCCCTCAGAAATCAATCCATAGCTCTTTATGCATGGAGTTGCAAGATTTGTAAAATTGCTCTCAGCTAGAGCTATGAAGCATATGACCTTGCTAGTCAACCACACAATGAGAGATTCCAAATGAATGCAATGCTAAAACATGAAAGGAAATGATACCATGATGATGCAACTATGATGCAAGCTAGGATGTGATGTAGATGCAAGATGAATGTCAATGATGCTCCAAATCTTCAAAACTTGATGCAAGAATATCTCCAAAAGCTTCAATGACTTAGAAAACCTGTAGCATAATAATAGCATAAAAGAGAATAGATATATTGTGTGTGCAAATGAGGAAGAGAGCTCTTCTTTTATAGGAAGTGAAAAACAATGGACCATGGAGATTAAGAGGCAAAAGACTTAATCAACGGTGGAGAAAAAAAAAAGCTTGATCCTTGTGCACAAATATCCTCCAATAGGAAAATAGGAGTTGACTTTTGTGTCCATATGAGACAAAAAGTGTTTTTTTCCTTTTATTTTTCTTTATAAATAAGAATTAAATGCTTTAATTGTGCAACATAGGATAAGAAGAAAAGTGGAGATTTTTTATTTAAATAAAAGGGGAGGAAATTTCTTTTAATTAAATAAAAGCTTAGGATAAAGTGATTTTATTATTTAATTAAAAAAATTTTTTAATTAATTAAAAAAGAGCATGTTCTCTTAATTAAATAAGATTTTTATTTTTATTTTTTCTTTTCTCTTTTAAATTAAATAAGGCTCAAACCTTAGGAAATATTGAATTGATTATGATTTGATCAAGGAAATTGATATAATTGATATTATTGATTTTTGAAAATATTGATTCAGGGATTTGATAAATTGCAGAAATGGGGCCCAAAGTCTAGGTGACCATTTTAGGGTGCATACATTTGCCCCTCTTTGACTAATGTGTGATCGATTTGGGAACACATGCAGTCAAAGAAGAATTGAAATGTGAGATCGATTTAGGATCACAAAACAACTCAGATGTGAGGTCGATTCGGGATCACACCCGGACAAACATAGACAAAAGCCTTTGAACATGAGGTCGATTCGAGATCACATTCAAAGTAAGAGATAAGAATCTCAAGAAAAAACCATCATCGTTGTTGTTAAGTGATAATCAAGTCTAAAAATGGGAGATAAGAATCTCAAATTTGAGCGAAAGCTCACAAAAAATAAAGGCTTAGGATAAAGTGATTTTATTATTTAATTAAAAGAGATTTTTAATTAATTAAAAAGGAGCATGTTCTTTTAATTAAATAAGATTTTTATTTTTATTTCTTCTTTTCTCTTTTAAATTAAATAAGACTGAAACCTTAGGAAATATTGAATTGATTATGATTTGATCAAGGAAATTGATATAATTGATTTTTGAAAATATTGATTCAGGGATTTGATAAATTGCAGAAATGGGGCCCAAAGTCTAGGCGACCATTTTAGGGTGCATACATTTGCCCCTCTTTGACTAATGTGAGATTGATTTGGGATCACATGTAGTCAAAGAATGAAGTTGAAATGTGAGATAGATCTGGGATCACAAAACAACTCAGATGTGAGATCGATTTGGGATCACACCCGGACAAAATATAAACAAAGGCCTTTGAACATGAGGTCGATTCGAGATCACATTCAAAGTAAGAGATAAGAATCTTAAATTTGAGCAAAAGCTCACAAAAGATGTCTGAATCAAGAGAATCAAGGAAATTGGGGATGAGAATCCCATAAATACTGCCCCCTCGGAGTTGAAATCGAAATCAGATAGAGGAGAACAACGAATTGATAAAAGATTTGATCAAATCATAATGAATCATAATCAAAGGACAGAGCATGATAAAATAACCATCAAACAGTGAAGATATGCCCTAGGTTGACTAGGTTTGACTGGGAAAGATATAGGATAAAGATTAAGTCAAACCTCAAAGAGAGGAAGCAAAAGGGGTGAATGAAAGACTAGAAGTTTGAAAGACATGGAAAGGAAGAAATTCCATTGAAAATCAAAGAATTATGCCTCAAATGGTCAGTCAACACGACTTGGATTTTGGTTTCGAGTCCGAAATGGATAGAAAATGATGTGACATGAAAGACCAAAAATGAAAGATATGATCAAGAAGAATCAGAAAATGAGCACAGTTGACCAACTAGTTTGTAGATGATAAAAATGAGAGCTCTCCCCATATGCAAGAATGTAAAGAACTTCTCTAAACATGAACCTAAAAATGCAAGCTACTATGAAAAGTGGTTGACTTGCAAGGTCACAACGCTTATAGACATCTAATTATCATCATCGAGTATTATTGGTAGTGTCGTAAGATCATACAATGCACACTAGCATAACTATGTGGATATGAATATGATCTTTATCAGATAGAAATATGGAAATCTCACCTAGGCATCAAAGACATATAGGTCAAGTTGACTAGTGCAGTGAGATCACCTAAATTTGATATGGCGAGATTATGCTTGTATCAAGACACATGAAAGTCAGGATAACTAGAAGCATGCACTCGCAAAACAGTCAAGGATAATACCTTGTCAATCCATAGTGTTAAGTAAGACCAGCATAAATGCTCATGACAGTTAGGATCAACAAAATATACCCACAAGTAGATAAAGAAATAAAACATGTTCTCATACCCTCAGTCTTCTAGCTATGCATCATCGAAAACTTCTTAGGGAGAGACCACTCATCAAAGAAATCCTCATAGACAACACACAAAGAAAAATAAAGTCATCATATCTCAACAAGTTGATTGTTTAAGTGCATGTGTGTTGGTCATAGAGTCAGACTTTGGTTATCACATCTGCAAATGAGAAATATCACATCATACTAGACTGTAGGGTAAGACATCTGATAAGTGTTAAGAAATACTCGACGCAAAGGTAGTGTTGAAAAACACTATTTGGGGTGATGTTGAAAAACACCTTTTGTAAAATGCCCCAAGAGACAAACACACCTAAAAGACCTATGCTAATAGGTATGCCCCTTAGACAAAGACAAAGACCAATTCTAGACCAAGTCAAATAAGGTCAAGGCATGATGGAAAGTGGCTAAGTGTCGAGGATGCATGCTAACAAATAGGAGTGCAAAGGCCTCAAGTAGCGCCTGTTTCCAGGTTTTCACCACTTGGATTTATTGCAATTTTTTTCTTTTTTTCTTTTTTTTTGTATTTTTGCTACCAAGGCACCTGTTTCCAAGTTTTCACCAAGGCACTTTTTCTATTTTTTTTTAAATTTTTGAATTTTTTTTTTTTTTGTATTTTTTCAAGATTTTTTATACTTTTTAAAATTTTTTCAACATCATATATCAATTTTTTTTTGGTATTTTTTCAGGATCATAAAATATGTACAAAGGATGCCCCCAAACTAAATAGGCATCAAACTCTTTAAGCAAGATCACATTGTGCAGTCCCAATGTCTAGTAAGGTGGGGAATAAGAGGGATGAAGTTGGTGACTGAGATGGAGGAAAGGAGAATGAAGGCAAATGGAGGGAAGAAATCCTCAAGGTCAAACTCCTCAAGAGTACCCAAGCTAGGAAAAAATTATCATGCAAAGCACATTTGGATAAGCAATGAAAGGCCAGCATAGGATAAGTCACAAAAGTGTAATGCAAAAGAAGGAAAGGATGCAGTCCAAAGGAGTAGACATGTCAAGAAGCTTCATAGCATCATTTTTTACTCTTTTTTATTAGATCAAGACCAAATGGAAAAGGATAGAGAAAGGCTAGAATGAATGGAGGAAAAGGGATATGAAGGCTAAATATGAAAGGAATGAAAGCAAGATCATCGTAAGATAGCTCACAAGATAGCCAAATATTCGTGTATAGGTCAACATTGCCAAGATCAAAAAGAGAAGATGGAATGGATGAAATATGTAGAAGAACTACGCATGATGCCTGATTGCCAGGTTTTCATCATGGTACTTATCTAAGGCACCACAAGGGAGTGGTTTTCACCATAAGATGAATTTATTTCTTTTTACTTTTGCTACCAAGGTGCCTGTTTCCAGGTTTTCACCATGGCACATTTTCAATTTTTTCAATTTTTTTCATTTCTTTTTTTTTTCATTTTTTTATTTTTAAATTTTTCTATTTTTTTGAATTTTATAATTTTTTGGAAGAAGGCAAGCTTTTTAGATAATGCTCCTTGAAAGGATAAACCATGATATGCCAAGGATCCAAAATGATATGCTCAAAGATGCTGATAGGGAAAGGAAGATGGAAGAGAAAAATGGAGGATAAGGTTTGCGAGTGAGGTTGAAAGATAGGAGGAATAAGCAAATGAGGAAAAATGTCTAGAAGGTAGAAGGATAATGAATGGAAGGATTGTGAAAATGTAGATGGAAAGGAAGGAAAGATCAACATCAATACACACCTTGAAGGGTGGTGGGAAAAATGGAGGAAACGTAAACCATATTCTAGTCCAAATGTGAACCATATTCTGGTTCATTATTGCTATCAGACTCCTCGAAGAGAGGATTGGTGTACTTGTTCTAATTCTCAAATGTGAATGAAGGAATACAAGAAGGAATATGGAAATTGTGTAGCAGAGGTTGTGGTTTAGGCACATGGAATGGAAGATCATTTTTTGAAGAAGATGAAGTAGAAGCCTTTGGAAGCTTGAATGTCAATTTCACTTTTTGCTCAACATTAGAGTCTTTCAAGAGAGACTTTGGAATCCATATAGCTTTAAGATTTTTATTTTCTTTGGATGATTTAGAGAGAATATCTTCAATGATGGATTTTGGAACCCATACTTGTCTTGTAGTTTTCTTCTTAGATATCTCTTTTGACTTTATATATCCATGTCGATTAGAGGGGACATGGTGATCTTCTTTTTTTGATGGATTCTTATATTGCTTCTTTTTTTTGTATTGAACATTCAAGTTACTTCCAAAAGACTTGGGACTTGTGGAAGAAGGAGGATATGACTGGTTAAGATGGGTGGATGGATGAAAAGGATTCAAGGGTATGCATCTATGTTGATCTTGAGGGAAGATAGGAGGTGGAGGGATGTAAGGACCCAAGATGGATGATGAATTAGGAGAATTAGGAGGGGAAAATAAAGGGACATAAAGACCCAAGATGGAAGGAAGACGTGAAGCCCTTAGTATTGGTGGAGGAGGTCCAAGGATGGACGTGGAAGATGCAAAAGGATAATCAATAAGTTCATCAGCATCTATATGACAACCAAGGACATCAGCATCTTTAGAGTGAGCATTAGGATTTGCAATAGGATCATGAACATCTTGAATAGGAGCAACTTCTTTGATAGGATCATTCAAAGCTTGTGAAGACTTAGGAAGAGTAGAAAGCAGAAGTGAACATGGAGTGGTAGAACAAGAAGATGGAAGACTTTGATCTTGACAAGGATCTTCAGATAGCGTAAGCATATCAACTTTCTTTCGATTTTCAATAGGCTTTACATCAGAAGTAACAACACCATTTTTAATAACCTTAATGGAAGTCTCATCTTTGGAAAGTGCAAGTGTGGTAAGGTTATTTTGATTTTCAATAAGCTCAATAGTGAAAGTAGTCGCTTGATCTTGCTTAGGAGAAGACTTAAGACATGGTGGAATGAATGAGGAAGGGTGTAAAGGATCAAAAGAACCATGAAGTGGATAAGAGACATCATAGAATGGATTGGATGACATGGAAGGTTCTTGATCTTGATCTTTCTTTATGTTCTTTTCTTTATCATCTTTAAATCCTCTTGACATGAAGCCACTTCTAAGGACAAGGACGCATGTTGGTATTGTATGGAAGACTTTGGTAGAGATGGTGAAGGAATAGCTGAAGTAGGCATTGTAGCATATAAAGGCTTAGGCTCTTTAGGTTTAGCATTATTAGAAGTATTTGCAGCCAAGTGAAGGTTAGCTTGAGTATCTTTAAGAGGTAGCCCTTGAGGATAACTATAGGGAACCACATGAAAAGCATTAGAATTTGCATTGAATGAAGGATGTGTAGAAGATTTGGAAGACATAGCAGCTTTAGGAAGTGTGTGGGTATTGGAGGAAGTAGAGGATGGAAGGGAACCATCACAAGACAAAGGTTCAACATTAACATGATCTTGCTTGAGAGTTTCATCTTTATTTTCAATAAGATAATTTTTAGAGGAGAGATCCTTTTGACATTTGAAATCAGTGTGGTAGATTTTCTTCTCCTTAGTAGGAATATTGTATTGTTTGCAAAAATCATCAAAGAATTCTTCAAATTCAAAATCATATGGATCACCATCACAGTCTACTCAATAGGATGACCCTTTAGTAAGCCTAAGCACACAATGAGGAGGACTCTTAGGAACATAGGTGTCATCATCGCGTTGCTCATTATGGTATGTTTTGATATGAGGAGTAAGACTCTTTGAAGAAGTAGAAGAAGAACAAGATCATGAAGAAGAGGAAAATGAAGACTTCATGGAAGAAGAAGATTTGGATAATGAAGAATGCAAATAATGTTTAGAAGAGTCATGATAAGATTTGGAAAATGAAGAATTCGAATGGGGTTTAGAAGAATCATGATAAGACTTAGAAGATGAAGAATGAGAAGATTTAGATGATGAAAGATGTTTGGAAGAAAACAATCATGATATGATCATGTCTATGATTCTAGCAAAGGCGTCAGATTTAATCATCTTTTCTTTTATTTTTGCTATAAGTTTGTCACCCATGAGATATTTGGAAGGACTATTGGAGGAATAAAGATACTCTTCAAATTGAGCAATGAGTTCAAGATCATCTATTCTCAAGAGAGGTTCCTTAACAAGATAGTTGAAATTCATGGTTCTAGAAGAGGAGGACTCAAGCATAGAAGAAATGAATAGAAGAGATGAATAGAAGAAAGTAGACGAGATAATAAGAGGAAAAGAATCAAGAAGAAGAAGAATTTCCCATGGGAATAGAAGACTTCAAAAGAACATGGGAAATGGAGAAGAAAGAAGAAGACTAAGAGTCAACTTGTGTAATTGATACCATAACGTTCATTGAGATGTTTGAGCAACATGACAGCACCTAGGATATGACAATTGGAGGTCATTTTCCTTGATTAACTTGGTATCTTGTAGTAACTATCATGAAAGAAAGAGACTCTAAGTGATAGGTAAATCTCTCAAAGTGTCAATTCCAACCTAGGATAATTGAGATTCTCTATTGTCCAAAGAGAAAATGAAAAGATAGAACATAAAAGGGCTTTACCAACACTGTCAAAGAGGTGCTTCCAACAAAGGGTGAATACCCTAGCACTTTTGAATTAGGAGGTTGGACTTAGCCAAAATTCAATTGAAATTGAGATATATGAAAATGAATTTGGAAAATAGCAGGATCAGAATCCTCCAAGGGTGTAATCAACAATCTCAAAGATAAAATTTTCACTAAGAATAACTTTCTAACTTGGAAAATTATTTCCAAGACAACTTTGTGAACCAATTGAAATTGTCCTTGGAAGGCAAAAACCAAGAATTTGCAATGAAAACAAGTCTCTGATAGCAAGGTAGAAAACCAAGCAAGTTGCAAAGAATCAAGCAAGTATATGAATAGGTTTTTATCATTGATCAGGCACATAAGACAGCAATCAAGGAGTTCAAGAAAATAGTCTTCAAGCAATGGGCAAGGGAAAAAGTAACCTTGTGCATGAACAATGATAGTGACTTAGTATTTCTACTCCTTAGATATTCTACTTGTGTATGTTCTTGAGAATGTTTTAGCAGGCACTTAGAACACAACAACACCCTGTCAAGCTGTCTACAAGGATATACATGGCTTTTCTAAGGAGTCCTCGATATACACAAGGTACGTGAGGCCCAAATCTGTAGATGAGAAGAATCTGAAATCACACAGCCGGGGGGAGACGGTAACCCAAATCTCCTCCTTCACTTCTCAAAGGTATAAAGTTCTTTGAGGCTTAGCCAAGAGTGATATCAAACTCAATTCCCAAGAGAGGTGTCTTTGGATTCACCTCCCGATATTTATACTCCACCGGAACATAGGATTTAAGGTCATCCCTTGAGGTGGTGTGTCCCCAAGTAGGCCTTCTAGAAATAAAAACTAAGTAATTCACTATCAAAAGTATTTAGAGCACTAAAGGTGGAACACTTAACTCTTCAAGTAAATGCAAAGTGAGTCCAAAAGTGGGACACTTAACCCTTCAAGTGAATGTGAAGCGAGTCCAAAAGTGGAACATTTAACCCTTTAGGATAATGTGAAGCGAGTCCAAAAGTGGAACATTTAACCCTTCAAGAGAATGTGAAGTGAGTCCAAAAAGTGGATCACTTAACCCTTCACACAAACTCAAAGTGAGTCCAAAAGTGGAACATTTAACTCTTCACACCAACTCAAAGTGAGTCCAAAAGTGGAACATTTAACTCCTCACACCAACTTAAAGTGAGCCCAAAAGTGGAACATTTAACTCCTCACATCAACTCAAAGTGAGTCCACACCTTAGAAAATGAGTGAGTTCCAAAAAGCACAAAAGGGTTTCCAAGTGGAGCAATTAATGCTTCTTTCCTGTAGACTCCTCCCCTTTAATGTAGCGCTGATCTTGCAACCACGGGGTGGAAATGAGGGGCCGACGAATTAGCAAGTCCAATAACCCAAGATAGCAATCTAGATCAATCACAAGTAATCTAAGACTGCTAATCAATACTACTCACAAATGAAAAAGGGTTGAACAATGAAATATTTAACTTCCCAAGTAAACATGAAGTGAGTCCACAAAGTGGTGCATTTAACTCTTCATGTAAACAAGGAATGAATCCATGCCCTAAATCACTCAATGAGATATTTGATATTGGAACCAAGAATTACTTAAGGTTTAAACACAAGCATTCACTTACACAAACTTGTATGAAAGCAAATCTATGTTCATTCATTTCCCATTAAGAGCATCAATTGAAATATGTCCTATGAAAGCATGTAAAACACTCAAGCCAAACACATGAGAGGTTCAATTTTAATCCCAAGATACAAATGTTTTAGAGATGTAACAAAATACCTCAAGTCCAACGCTTTGTTTTAAGCATTTTTCATGAAAGCAAGAGCACCTTCAAATGAACAAGACAAGACACAAGCAAACAAGATATGTAATGTATATCCAACTTATGCAAACCCTATGGTTAGATCTGAAAATCAATTTTTAGGAGCAATAATAACTAGCAAATAATCCAAATGATAACTCATGTCATGCATTGAACAATGAAAAATAAGTGCATACCCATCACAAAATTTTATTTTCTTTGCATTTGACCTAGTCAACAAGATCTGATTTTTACCACATGAATTTGGACCCTAAACCTAAAATGCAGAAAAGAGACCTTTGTCAAAACATAGAGAGCTTTCCAAAAATATAAAATTTTTAGAAAAAACTCTTCATTTGTGCCCTAGAGAGCCATTTTACCAAAACAGACCAATTTTTTTAAATAAACCAAATGAGCTATGATATGATCTCTAAATTAAAAACACAGTGAATGGACCCCCTGTAGAATTTCAAGACCTTTCTAGAAATGTAAAAATTTCTTAAAAAATATGCTAATTTGCACTAGAAATCAATTTTTTATTAAAAATTAAGAAAAAATCATAAAAAATACAAATCACCTCTGAAAATTTTGAATTTTTTTTTTGGAGCTTCTCTGATATGTCGCCAACCTGCAAAAAAAAATTTAGACCAAAAAACCAAGCCGTTTGGGAGATATGATCAAATCTTTCAAATCTAGGGTTTTTTGATCTCCAAACAAATCTACACAAGGGTTAGCTCCAAAAATAATCAAAACCAGTATGTAAAAAGTGGGTTTCCTCACGGTGGGTGCCAAAAATGTATGGTGAAAATGTGACCACAGTTCTATGAATCCTTACATGCAAGAAAACTCAAGAATGAGCCCTCACAAATCGATCCATAGCTCTCTATGCATGGACTTGCAAGATTTGTAAAATTGCTCTCAGCTAGAGCTATGAAGCATATGACCTTGCTAGTCAAGCACACAATGAGAGATTCCAAATGAATGCAATGCTAAAACATGAAAGGAAATGATACCATGATGATGCAACTATGATGCAAGCTAAGATGTGATGTAGATGCAAGATGAATGCCAATGATGCTCCAAATCTTCAAAACTTGATGCAAGAATATCTCCAAAAGCTTCAATGACGTAGAAAACCTATAGCATAATAATAGCATAAAAGAGAATGGATATATTGTGTGTGCAAATGAGGAAGAGAGCTCTTCTTTTATAGGAAGTGAAAAATAATGGACCATGGAGATTAAGAGGCAAAAGACTTAATCAACGGTGGAGAAAAAAAAAAAGCTTGATCCTTGTGCACAAATATCCTCCAATAGGAAAATAGGAGTTGACTTTTGTGTCCATATGAGACAAAAAATGATTTTTTCCTTTTATTTTTCTTTATAAATAAGAATTAAATGCTTTATTTGTGCAACATAGGATAAGAAGAAAAGTGGAGATTTTTTATTTAAATAAAAGGGGAGGAAATTTCTTTTAATTAAATAAAAGCTTAGGATAAAGTGATTTTATTATTTAATTAAAAAAGATTTTTAATTAATTAAAAGAGAGCATGTTCTCTTAATTAAATAAGATTTTTATTTTTATTTCTTCTTTTCTCTTTTAAATTAAATAAGGCTCAAACCTTAGGAAATATTGAATTGATTATGATAGTGACAGTCCTCATTGAAGTGGCAATTACACAAGGGATAGTCACTGTGAGAACTTCTCATTTTGTGAAATTACACAAGGGACAGTCACTGTGAGATGTCCTCATTTGTGACAAGGACAATCACACATGAGGACATCTCACAGTGATTCTCCCTTGTGTAATTGCCACTTGATCGAATGTATTGCTATTGAACCACATTAATGCTTTTCTTCTTCAACAAATGATGACAGTCACTCTAAAGACAACATGATAATGTACACTCACTATAAGGACAGTCACAAATGAGGACATCTCACAGTGACTATCCCTTGTGTAATTTCCACTTGAATGCATTGCTATTGAACCACATTAATGCTTTTTTCCTTCAACAAATGAGGATAGTCACTGTAACACTAATACATTTGGGGGCATTTTGCGATGGCTATGTGTCGCAATAGCCACACCCATAGACGTCGCTATTTTTTAGTCACAAATTGTGACGTCTATGGGTAGCCGTCGCAATTGCGATGCCCCCCCGTCACAATGTCGCTAAGATTTGTTAGCGGCATGGGCGTTGCCCCCCCGTCACATGGCTTCGGAGGGCCGTCGCAATTGCGACGGGCCTCCCAAGCAATTGCGACAGGCGCCTGCATCGCATTACGACGGGAGCCCGTCGCAATTGCGACGCCCGTGGGTGGATAAAAAAAATAAATTATTTAATACATTGCTAATGAACCACATTAATGCTTTTTTCTTTCAACAAATGAGGATAGTCACTGTAAAGACAACATGATAATGTACACTCACTGTAAGGATAGTCACAAATGAGGACATCTCACAGTGACTGTCCCTTGTGTAATTGCCACTTGAATGTATTGCTATTCAACCACATTAATGCTTTTATTCTTCAACAAATGAGGATAGTCACTCTAAAGACAACATGATAATGTACACTCACTGTGAGTGTACATTATCATGTTGTCTTTAGAGTGACTATCCTCATTTGTTGAAGAATAAAAGCATTAATGTGGCTGAATAGCAATACATTCAAGTGGCAATTACACTAGGGACAGTCACTGTGAGATGTCCTCATTTGTGACTGTCCTTACAGTGAGTGTACATTATCATGTTGTCTTTACAGTGAGTGTACATTATCATGTTGTCTTTACAATGTCAATATATGCATTATTACTTAAACTGAAGAGTACTCTAAATAATATGTCATTGTGGAGTTCTGATTGCTTCCAATTTGATATACGCTTGTTCTACTTATGTATCCAGCATCATGTAAGAAAAGTTGATGCTTTTAAAATAGATTCATTTAGCCATGAAATGCCTGTGCATGTTACATACAAGATTCCAAGGCCCAAAATTGATTACTCATTATAATTCATGTACAGAATGATAATCAACCACAATGAGGCATGCGTAGGCGCTGCTTAGATTTTGAGGCATCAGAAGCAAAATTTGATGAAAATAAATTTTTTTCACTCAACTTTGACATTCAAAACTTCCTCTTTTATTATAATAAGAAAAAATACAGTGACTTTAGAGAAAATAATGAAACTAATACAATTGCAATACGGTGGTATTTAGAACAAACAAAGCTTCACAACCATCAAAGAAGAAAAAAGCACATGCATATATCGAGTACTCCTCAATCAGAGAGATAGAGAAGAATTCAAAACATACCCAGACTGAACATGGCCATACCAAGACCAGCATCAGACAATATTCTTATTGACTGCTCTAGGATAGCTGGCATTTCAACTTTCCATCTGCAAAATAGATTATAAAAACATGAAAATATATCAGAGATGTTTGATATTGATACAAAACAACACAGATTCATTTCTTCGTACACCTGTATATCATAAAAATCCTTGCACACTTCGAAAAATTGTATTGCCTTTTACTTACTCAAAAGTAATTTACATAAAGCAGTCATTTGATTAACATGGATCCTAATATTCACAAGTACATGGTCATGTGCTCCATCGTAGCATCTTATAGATTTAGATCTGTTCTCTGAAATAATTCAATGTTTTGTTTACAATCCACAAAAGAAATATTTTCCCTCGTCTACTTAATCCTAAACAAAAGGCCATATAGCAATATAGATAGAACTATATAATAGAAACCATAAACAATGGTAACCTTAGCAGCAGCAAGAAATTGTTGCAAAAACTTTACCTTATCATACCCAGATTGTTGCTTTGCCTGGCGGAGGGAAATTTGATCAGTAAAATTGACACAGAGTATGATGTCTCCATTGTCATGCTGGATAACAAAACACCAACTTTAATGGGCATGTACTGTCCCTTGTGTAATTGCCACTTGAATGCATTGCTATTGAACCACATTAATGCTTTTTTCCTTCAACAAATGAGGATAGTCACTATAAAGACAACATGATAATGTACACTCACTGTAAGGATAATCACAAATGAGGAAATCTCAGAGTGATTATCCCTTGTGTAATTGCCGCTTGAATACATTGCTATTGAACCACATTAATGCTTTTTTCCTTCAACAAATGAGGACAGTCACTGTAAATACAACATGATAATGTACACTCACTGTAAGGATAGTCACAAATGAGGAAATCTCAGAGTGACTATCCCTTGTGTAATTGCCGCTTGAATACATTGCTAATGAACCACATTAATGCTTTTTTCCTTCAACAAATGAGGACAGTCACTATAAAGACAACATGATAATGTACACTCACTGTAAGGATAGTCACAAATGAGGACATCTCACAGTGACTGTCCCTTGTGTAATTGCCACTTGAATGTATTGCTATTCAGCCACATTAATGCTTTTCTTCTTCAACAAATGAGGATAGTCACTCTAAAGACAACATGATAATGTACACGGGCTGTAAGTGTACATTATCATGTTGTCTTTACAGTGACTGTCCTCCTTCAAGTGGCAATTACACAAGGGACAGTCACTGTAAAGGCAACATGATAATGTAGAGAAACGTTGTCATTTGTATTTTCAACAGTGCCGAGAGAGATTCCCTCCGCGAAATCACAGCTACAATTTCTGAGTATGTTGGGTTTATTTTTCTTTTGTCATTATTATGTAATCTGGTATTCAGCTGTTAGAGAGCTAAAATACCCAGAAATGAGGACATATCTGTGTTGAATTTATTGTTAGCGGCTTTGGTTATTTAGAAGTTTAATTTTATTTGTTCATCTTTCAAGCACAAACGTTTTGTGGACCGTAACATCTTCATTGTTTCGGGTATGCAATGAAACAGCCCTAACTTGCAACTACCTTCACGGTACTTGTGTACATTATCATGTTGTCTTTACAGTGACTGTCCTCATTCGAGTGGCAATTACACAAGGGACAGTCACTGTGAGATGTCCTCATTTGTGACAAGGACAGTCACACATGAGGACATCTCATAGTGACTGTCCCTTGTGTAATTGCCACTTGAATGTATTGCTATTCAACCACATTTATGGGCCCGTTTGGACCACAGCACACAGTAGCATCTACAGAGAAGAATATCCCAGGTGTAACAATTTGTAAGAATATACCAACAGTTCTAAGAAGTTCCCTAGCACATAGTAGCATCTACAGAGAAGAATATACAACATGAGGGCAGCCACTATAAAGACAACATGATAATGTACACTCATTGTATGTGTACATTATCATGTTGTCTTTACAGTGACTGTCCTCATTCAAGTGGAAATTACACAAGGGACAGTCACTGTGAGATGTCCTCATTTGTGACAAGGACAGTCACACATGAGGACATCTCACAGTGACTGTCCCTTGTGTAATTGCCACTTGAATGTATTGCTATTCAACCACATTTATGGGCCCGTTTGGACCGCGGCACATAGTAGCATCTACAGAGAAGAATATCCCAGGTGTAACAAGTTGTAAGAATATACCAACAGTTCTAAGAAGTTCCCTA
The DNA here is from genome assembly GCA_027943335.1 of Chamaecyparis obtusa. Taxonomy (NCBI): domain Eukaryota; kingdom Viridiplantae; phylum Streptophyta; class Pinopsida; order Cupressales; family Cupressaceae; genus Chamaecyparis; species Chamaecyparis obtusa. The sequence continues at coordinate 1,191,573 of BSBK01004955.1, read as the reverse complement.
GCACATAGTAGCATCTACAGAGAAGAATATGGGTCAACAAGGTTGACTTCAAAGCCATGCAATCTAATGGTAATAGTAATATCATAATTTGACATACTATTAGAAATACTTCCTAAATAGACTATTCAATCTTATAAGAGATGGATTCATGAGAACTATTATTTATGAAATATGAGTCAATGACTTTAATTAAAAAAATTACACAATCTAATTCTTGTAAAAATATCAAAATTTGACACATTGAAAATACCTTCCAAAAGTATCGTTAATTGATTAATATGAATCACTACTCATGAAATATAATTTTATAAACCTAATCTAAAAACTACACAATAAAAATCTTAATAGCAATATTGTAAGAAACTATTCCCAAAAGCAAGCCTAACAAAATTTGATGAAAATAATTTTTGTTTCACTCAACTTTGACATTCACAACTTCCTCTTTTATTATAATAAGAAAAAAAATGTCTTTTTAGATATACCTCATGAACCATACTCGAATAATCTATCATTTTTCTTCTCAAAAACATATTTGCAGAGCCTGCTTCTTTTACTTGTTTGTACTTTTATCTCTCTGATGGAAAGGGTTCCTTCAGGACACATTTTTCCAAGTTCACTGCTTGAGATATTTGAGGAGGGTTCCCCTGCTTGAGTATCCATCCAACCCATATTCGAGTAGTTCTACAATTGCACAGTCTAAATTAATAATACTGACAATTGAATGATGAATGATGATACATAGAATTGATATAAACTAATCCTAAAAACACTAAAACATTATTAATATATTTATATTTCATAAATAAAATTGATATAAAAGATCTGGAAAGATACATTAAAAAATAGAAAAACAGTAATTTATAATAGAAGGAAACTTAAATTGCTATTTAAAAAAAAAACAAGAGTCTTAAATCTTATCATTTTGTTTCATTATCATCCATAAGTACACACCTCTAGCATAATAATTATATTTTACCACCCATAAAATGAAAAAAAGATTTTCACAAGAGAAATTGAAGCTAGATTATAAAAATGAACCATCTTATTGGAAACTGGAACTGTTATCATACCCAAAAGGACTACAAAATTTCACCTTATCATACCCAGATTGTTGCTTTTCCTGGCGGAGGGAAATTTGATCAGTAAAATTGACACAGAGTATGTTGTCTCCATTGTCATGTTGGATAACAAAACACCAACTTTAATGGGCATGTATTGTCCCTTGTGTAATTGCCACTTGAATGCATTGCTATTTGATGCAGGGGCATCCCTAATGCAAGCCAAAGACACCATGATTGAAGGAAGTTGCCATGAAGCCAAGGAGTCAAATCCTATCAATTGGAACATAAGATTTTCACCTTGGAGCTTTGAAGGATTGACTGGTGAAAGGTCCTTTTGATTGACAAATTAGAGTCTTTTTGAATGACAAATCAGAGTCTTTTTGAATGACAATAAATTAGAATAGGAGTTTTAGATGTTTTCTTGGTTTGTAATAAATATTAAGGATTGATTTTATCTCCTTATAAACATCCACTTGTTGGACACAAGACCCCTTGGTGACTTATAAACCTTGGGCATCTTTTGAGTCCTTGGATGAAATGAGCATAGTAAGTGTTTATTAGGTGTCTTTTAGATGTTGTTAAGAAGTTTGAAGGTCCAAAATAACTTTAATAAGGTTCCTAAAGTTTGACAACACATTTTTAACCTTCTCGGCAAAGTTGTTTGCAAAGTTGTAATGCAACTTTAAAAGTTGCTTAGCAAAGTTGACATTTGTTGGATAAACTGTTCTAACCACCTAGATGGTTGAACCAATGTTTGGAGAGCCTATTTTAGGCTTCAAATGGTCGAAGACAGACAGAGAACCAGTATTGTAATCATTTTGCTTTCATAAAAAATAAAAATAACCCTGTTTTAGTGCATTTCTGGTGAAAAATGAACTCTGTACGGCTGTACGGATGGTGGTTGGATGATAAAAATTTGGCTGGAAGTTGTAATAGTGACATCTGATGCTTTGGAAGTTGGTTTGATTGATTCTCTTTGTTTTATATCTTAAGTTATTTCAAATTTTCTGTGCATTGTTTACAAACCCTCATTTTCAGGGTTTGACTGATGTAAAGACCTTAACTCACGTTTCAACCATTGGAATTCCTTCTTCCTTGGTGGAATGAGAGTTAAGGATGTATATTTGTATATTCTAAAAGCCCTGAGGCAGGGGGTTGCATCTGCATTTGTTGAGAGCAAGCCCTAGATCAAAAACTACCATGTTTTTGGCTGGGAAGATGGTAATCAGAATAAAATCAGAAGCTTGCATCGTATTGAGGACTTGAAAACTTGTGCATTCTTGTTTATCTGGATCAGGAGAACACTCCAAAACTCTGATCTTGGTTTCATACACCCATTTTCAATGCTTTGTTTTGGAACCCACACCTAAAAGCATGCATTAGGTCTGCGGACTCAATGAAGACATTGATATGCTGGAGTGGAGTCAGGGTCTGGGAGTTGGTGGTCTGTTAGAAATCCAAAAAGGGTACTCAGAAAACATATAACTTCTTAGAGTCCTTTGGCAAGTTGCAGAGTTATGGCTGCAGAGCAGGTTTGGGAGACTTACTAGGGTCACTAGGTCAGTTTGTTATTTTGATGTCTTGGGTTGTTTAGATCACAACCAATGCATGATTCTTGTTATTTAGATGATATCTAAGGGGTTTCTAAGTTTTTCTGCAGGAAGTAAGATCTAGAACCTTAAAAGTCTCTTTTGATAGAAAATCAGGGAACTTGTCCCTAAAAGGAAATTTGTTATTGAATGGGATTGAGTCCATAAGTTGTTGTGTGATCCTTGAAACCTTCAAATTCATTTCTTTGCAGAGTTTAAACATTAACCTATAGAAATCAGAGCCTAATTGATTGGTTGAGTCATTTTGGTGTCTTGAAGTGGGTTGGGACATAGATCCAAGTTTCTTGCTGACTACTCTGCATCACTATTGAACCACATTAATGCTTTTTTCCTTCAACAAATGAGGACAGTCACTGTAAAGACAACATGATAATGTACACTCACTGTAAGGATAGTCACAAATGAGGAAATCTCAGAGTGATTATCCCTTGTGTAATTGCCGCTTGAATACATTGCTATTGAACCACATTAATGCTTTTTTCCTTCAAGTGGCAATTACACAAGGGACAATCACTGTGAGATGTCCTCATTTGTGACAAGGACAGTCACACATGAGGACATCTCACAGTGACTGTCCCTTGTGTAATTGCCACTTGAATGTATTGCTATTCAACCACATTTATGGGCCTGTTTGGACCACGGCACACAATAGCATCTACAGAGAAGAATATCCCAGGTGTAACAAGTTGTAAGAATATACCAACAGTTCTAAGAAGTTCCCTAGCACATAGTAGCATCTACAGAGAAGAATATACAACATGAGGGCAGCCACTGTAAAGACAACATGATAATGTACACTCATTGTATGTGTACATTATCATGTTGTCTTTACAGTGACTGTCCTCATTCAAGTGGCAATTACAGAAGGGACAGTCATTGTGAGATGTCCTCATTTGTGACAAGGATAGTCACACATGAGGACATCTCACAGTGATCGATTGTCCCTTGTGTAATTGCCACTTGAATGTATTGCTATTGAACCACATTAATGCTTTTCTTCTTCAACAAATGAGGACAGTCACTCTAAAGACAACATGATAATGTACACTCACTGTAAGGACAGTCACAAATGAGGACATCTCACAGTGATTGTCCCTTGTGTGATTGCCACTTGAATGTATTGCTATTCAGCCACATTAATGCTTTTCTTCTTCAACAAATGAGGATAGTCACTCTAAAGACAACATGATAATGTACACTCACTATAAGTGTACATTATCATGTTGTCTTTACAGTGACTGTCCTCCTTCAAGTGGCAATTACACAAGGGATTTGTGTTTTCAACAGCGCTGTAACCCTCCGTGAAATCACATCGGGATATAAGGGCAAAACAAACAAGAACGTTGTCATTTGTATTTTCAACAGCGCCGAGAGAGATAAACAAACTTAAAACTCAGACTTAAGAAAGATGAAGGCAATGCTTCAAAAGCCCGATGCCCTAAACATGGGAAAACACAATACCACCATTAAACGATGTCCTAGTCACCGTATCAATGCTGCCACCTCCGTACCAGTATGCTAACTGCTCACTTTCATCCTGTGATAAAGGTAACTTCATTAATCATACTTGAAATGGCAGCATACAAACTAAAGCTGATGAACATTTATAAACTAAAAGTTTAAAACTACAGATTACAAATGTAGTAGTTTCATACGAAAAGAACTTGATGTCTGAAATTTACCATTAGAAGTATCCAAAGGAATACCACAGTACTCTTGAACTTGGAGAATCAGAGATGATCTACACAGCAAGGTTCAACAGCTGTAAGGACTGTTACACCATCTTTAGCATTTGAATACATTTTCTCCTTGGCTTCTGGTGGATCCTCAAAGACCCCCAATGACGTTTTCCCTACAATTATCAATTGTCTGTTAGTATGAGATATTAATAAATAAGCATTAATCACAATATTAGGCAAACAATGTTCTTGATGTCTGAATCTAAATCACAGAAAGCTCTAATAAAGCAGTTCTCAGTTTCACATTAAACCAAGTTTCAATTTCAAATGGTTATAATAATTTTTGCAAGTTATAAGTAGCTGGTTACAGTATATGACATAAAAAGAAAAAAATCATTTCTATTCTTTTCTTCTTTTTCTCTTTCAACGAAGCTTTTGCACCACACAAATGCATACCAAGAATTTCTCAGGAGGTTTCAAGACCATTGCATACCAAACTTCCTCTCTGTAGATGCTACTGTGTGTCGTACTCCAAACGGGCCCATAAATGTGGTTGAATAACAATACATTCAAGTGGAAATTACACAAGGGACAGTCACTGTGAGGTGTCCTCATGTGTGACTGTCCTTGTCACAAATGAGGACATCTCACAGTGACTGTCCCTTGTGTAATTGCCACTTGAATGAGGACAGTCACTGTAAAGACAACATGATAATGTACACAAGTACCGTGAAGGTAGTCGCAAGTTAGGGCTGTTTCATTGCATACCCGAAACAATGAAGACGTTACGGTCCACAAAACGTTTGTGCTTGAAAGATGAACAAATAAAATTAAACTTCTAAATAACCAAAGCCGCTAACAATAAATTCAACACAGATATGTCCTCATTTCTGGGTATTTTAGCTCTCTAACAGCTGAATACCAGATTACATAATAATGACAAAAGAAAAATAAACCCAACGTACTCAAAAATTGTAGCTGTGATTTCGCGGACGGAATCTCTCTCGGCGCTGTTGAAAATACAAATGACAACGTTTCTCTACATTATCATGTTGTCTTTACAGTGATTGTCCCTTGTGTAATTGCCACTTGAAGGAGGACAGTCACTGTAAAGACAACATGATAATGTACACTTACAGTGAGTGTACATTATCATGTTGTCTTTAGAGTGACTATCCTCATTTGTTGAAGAAGAAAAGCATTAATGTGGCTGAATAGCAATATATTCAAGTGGCAATTACACAAGGGACAGTCACTATGAGATGTCCTCATTTGTGACTGTCCTTACAGTGAGTGTACATTATCATGTTGTCTTTAGAGTGACTGTCCTCATTTGTTGAAGAAGAAAAGCATTAATGTGGTTCAATAGCAATACATTCAAGTGGCAATTACACAAGGGACAATCACTGTGAGATGTCCTCATGTGTGACTGTCCTTGTCACAAATGAGGACATCTCACAATGACTGTCCCTTGTGTAATTCAAGCGGCAATTACACAAGGGATAGTCACTGTGAGATGTCCTCATTTGTGACTGTCCTTACAGTGAGTGTACATTATCATGTTGTATTTAGAGTGACTGTCCTCATTTGTTGAAGAAGAAAAGCATTAATGTGGTTCAATAGCAATACATTCAAGTGGCAATTACACAAGGGACAATGTCATGAGCCATGACATATTGAACTTAGTATAATAATAAAATGATTAGATGATATATAATAATCTATTATTAACGGTATATAACAATAATATATAATTATTATCAACAGATAATAATAATATATAGTTAGCATAATAAGTAATATGTTAATTAAATAATATTAAAATATTAATAAGTAATATAATTATGATTATAATTATAATATAAATTAATAATAAATAATTATTAATAAATTATATATATTATATTATAATAATATATTAAGTAATAATATTAAATCAATTATTGATATAATAATTTTAATATATAAATAATATTAATAAACCTCTCAATATAAAACAATATGTTATCACTATAATAATATTTATTATAATATTATTAATATTACTAACATCATTAATTATAATATTTAATAATAACAATAACATTAATAATAATAATAATAATAATAACATTTAAAGCAATATCAAATATCTGTAATCGATATACATCTACGTTAAACATCTGCATTATCTATCACGATGAGGAATGAAGAAGTGATACAACAATCACTAGTCATTACACATCGATACCATGAGAGGATGATTAATGAACCGAATACTATGAAGTCAAGATCAACATGATATGAATAAGGGATAGGTCGCTATGTGTTTCAGAAGATGTATTGATAAGCAAGAAGGATAACCATTCATATATTATAAATAATCATTAATTGCACAAGTTTAGACAATGACATATCCAATAAAGCAATATCAAACATGAAGACCCGCTAGCAAATATGCACCATCACTTCCTATGTTATCATGACAATAACAGAAACTAGATTGAATTCTACTATCTATATCAATAGACACCACATAGGAGGATATCGACTAAAGGATTGAAAGATTATCGATTGTCTGAGATAAACCACATCTTGTAGAAACACAAAAGCATCAGTGATTATATCACAAGCTATCGATGAATGAGGCATCAGTCGCGGATAATAAATACAATGTATCCTTAAGTATTAACAGGAATGGAAGTCAATTTGAAGATCAAACTCCATTACCAGCAATCAACCAATAAATGGACAATTATCAGAAAATGATATCGACTTATATCAAAGTAGAAAGATTGGATATAATCATAACAATATGGGATAAGGCAAGAGTTAATATCGATTGACTAAATACTAATGATAGTTAGACCAAACTAATACAAACACAGTGGATGTTAACTACTGGTTGCACTACCAATTAGGGAAGATTACCTTCATAAAAAGATTTGATATTGAGTCAATCTGGGAGTTATCTATGATCAGAAAATAATGAAATAATATTATGTGAACTATTGGATTATGGAAAGGTGTGATTAAAAAAGGGACATGGAGGAAGAAACAAGACACGTCTCATTCATAGCATCTCTTCATTTGTTAAAGACAATATAAGAATGCATTCTCGTCAGTCACTCAAGGCATCATTGGAACTTTATTTACTTATCCATATTTGGATATACTCAATAGAGCATCTGCCTTTGGCAGTTTGGTTTCAAGTTTATCATTGCAGATCAAAGACAGCACCATGATTGCACAGATAGAAAGGATAGTCAGAAACAACATCAATATTTGAAGTTGCAAGCATATAATTCAGAATCTGAAATAGCAACATATCACTCATAGCGATATTACACATTTGCATAATTACATCATCATATCAGACACAGCAAATACATTGCTGCAAGCAATACTTATTGATTGTATATCGATATTGTTTATATTAGACATAGCATCATTATACTATCACTATAAGTGATAGGAAACATCATATTCATAGCATATTTTATATCATTATATCCGACAGTGCTATTAAACATATTGGTATCAATATCATCTTGCACACATATTGTGATTGAATCTGAAATAGTAGTTGATATCTTAAGTAACCTCCATTACTTAGTTTAATTGTAAGTATCTGATAGAGTAAGTCTGAGAAGTGGAGTAATTGTTCCTATTTTCCAAGTTAGCCAAAAAGGGGACATTACAAACAATCACTGTGAGATGTCCTCATGTGTGACTGTCCTTGTCACAAATGAGGACATCTCACAATGACTGTCCCTTGTGTAATTCAAGCGGCAATTACACAAGGGACAGTCACTGTGAGATGTCCTCATTTGTGACTATCCTTACAGTGAGTGTACATTATCATGTTGTCTTTAGAGTGACTGTCCTCATTTGTTGAAGAAGAAAAGCATTAATGTGGTTCAATAGCAATACATTCAAGTGGCAATTACACAAGGGACAATCACTGTGAGATGTCCTCATGTGTGACTATCCTTGTCACAAATGAGGACATCTCACAATGACTGTCCCTTGTGTAATTCAAGCGGCAATTACACAAGGGACAGTCATTGTGAGATGTCCTCATTTGTGACTGTCCTTACAGTGAGTGTACATTATCATGTTGTCTTTAGAGTGACTGTCCTCATTTGTTGAAGAAGAAAAGCATTAATGTGGTTCAATAGCAATACATTCAAGTGGAAATTACACAAGGGACAATCACTATGAAATGTCCTCATGTGTGACTATCCTTGTCACAAATGAGGACATCTCACAATGACTGTCCCTTGTGTAATTCAAGCGGCAATTACAGTGAGTGTACATTTGTGACTGTCCTTACAGTGAGTGTACATTATCATGTTGTCTTTAGAGTGACTGTCCTCATTTGTTGAAGAAGAAAAGCATTAATGTGGTTCAATAGAAATACATTCAAGCGACAATTACACAAGGGACAGTCACTGTGAGATGTCCTCATTTGTGACTGTCCTTACAGTGAGTGTACATTATCATGTTGTCTTTAGAGTGACTGTCCTCATTTGTTGAAGAAGAAAAGCATTAATGTGGTTCAATAGCAATACATTCAAGTGGCAATTACACAAGGGACAATCGATCACTGTGAGATGTCCTCATGTGTGACCTTTGTGAAGGCAAGTGCCAATTTGTACCCAAGTTACCAATATTGTGGCAAAAGTGGGAATGAAGCATTTAGGGGTCAAATTGGGCAAAGAAGTGTAGAAGTGGCCTATGTGAGGTCTAAATAGCATAACTAAGTCATGGTTAGGGTCTTATGGTGTTTGAACAATAAGCTTTGAACCAAAATCCCAAAGGTTGTAACAAGTTGTTAATGTTGTCATTCACAACATTGACAACATTTGTGCAAGGGAGCATTTTCGAGTAAGATGGTTATGTAACTATATGAAACCATTGAATTAGGCATCAGATCAACTATAAGAGGCCTCCATCGATCTGTGCAAAAGGTTGGGGGGAAAAACATTTGGAATTAAGAAGATTTGTAGAGTAACACGGTTTTAGTGAATTCTTGAGTTTTTTTGTTTCTTTGTTGTCAGTTGATTAATGGATTAGATAGCTCGCAGTGTCTATTGGAAAAGTTAGTACAAGTTGTTTTGTTATTTTGTGTTGTGTTTTTTTTGAGTTTTGAAGCATTCCAACTAGTTTGTTAATTCTTTTGTTAAGTACCCTATCGTTGGTTTGAACCAGGCAGGTTGAACAAATGGAGTCTTACCTCATCATTCCATTGTCAATTTTGTACGGGCTCTTGGAATGGGTGAGGAGACTCCATGTACTATATGTTTGGAAGGAGGGGCCCTGGGAAGCTCATTTTCTATGTTTGCAATGATGTCCTAGGTGAGTCAGTTGAGCACAGTTAGGGATGACAAATCATTACAAGAAGATTACAATAAGTTGAATGCATTGGTCGCTTCAACTAAAATCTCATGGAGAGGTAGACACACATCTAAAGAAGCCCCAAGTCAAATTAGAAGATTGGGTGAGTTTCTTTGGTTGCTAAGAAAATAAACTCTTAGTCAGACTGTCCAAGTTGTGTCAAAATACTTGTTTTCAGGCATGGCTGTAGGAGTTGGTGTACAAAAAATCTAGGAGGAGAAGACCTTAGATATCTTGGAGTTCTCAATAAAGGGCATCTGAATCCTAAGCCCTTTAGGTGGCTTAATATAAACAAAAAGGCTTGACAAAGGCCTAATTGCTGGCAGCCTATTTTTGGGTGCAATTGGCATGGTTTGATGAACCGGATTGAAGTACTGATGAAAAGTATAGGTGAAGGAGTAATATTGAAACCAATAGAGGTCCTAGTGGCCAGCCTCTCCATGGAGTAAAGTTCTAGTTGAATGTGTTTCAATTTGTGAAGACAAGACTAGGAGTGTCCTAGTAGCTGGATTGGTATTGAGCAGAGTTCGTTGTATTTCTTGTTGGTGTGCACTAGTTGAAGGAGTGGGATCTTGGGTAGAGATACCTAAAGAGTGTAGGGATAGTTAAGTACCCTATCAAGTCAAAACATTGGCCTAAAGAGACCCTAGTGAAGGATAGGGAGTGAGCAAGACAAAGTATTACATCAATTAACAAGATCATTTTTTGGTAATTGTGTACATTATCATGTTGTCTTTAGAGTGACATTCCTCATTTGTTGAAGAAGAAAAGCATTAATGTGGTTCAATAGAAATACATTCAAGTGGCAATTACACAAGGGAATATCACTGTGAGATGTCCTAAGTGTGATTGTCCTTGTCACAAATGAGGACATCTCACAGTGACTGTCCCTTGTGTAATTTCCACTTGAATGAGGACAGTCACTATAAAGACAACATGATAATGTACACAAGTACCGTGAAGGTAGTCGCAAGTTAGGGCTGTTTCATTGCATACCCAAAACAATGAAGACGTTACGGTCCACAAAACGTTTGTGCTTGAAAGATGAACAAATAAAATTAAACTTCTAAATAACCAAAGCCGCTAACAATAAATTCAACACAGATATGTCCTCATTTCTGGGTATTTTAGCTCTCTAACAGCTGAATACTAGATTACATAATAATGACAAAAGAAAAATAAACCCAACGTACTCAGAAATTGTAGCTGTGATTTCGCGGAGGGAATCTCTCTCGGCGCTGTTGAAAACACAAATGACAACGTTCTTGTTTTTTTTGCCCTTATATCCCGATGTGATTTCGCGGAGGGTTACAGCGCTGTTGAAAACACAAATGACAACGTTCCTTTTTTTTTTGGCCCTTATATCCCGACAACGTCGCAATTGCAAGTTAGGGCTATTTCACTGCATACCCGAAACAATGAAGACGTTACGGTCCACAAAAGGTTTGTGCTTGAAAGATGAACAAATAAAATTAAACTTCTAAATAACCAAAGCCGCTAACAATAAATTCAACACAGATATGTCCTCATTTCTGGGTATTTTAGCTCTCTAACAGCTGAATACTAGATTACATAATAATGACAAAAGAAAAATAAACCCAACGTACTCAGAAATTGTAGCTGTGATTTTGTGGAGGGTTACGGCGCTGTTGAAAACACAAATGACAACATTCTTGTTTTTTTTTCCCTTATATCCCGATGTGATTTCGCGGAGGGTTACGGCACTATTGAAAACACAAATGAGAACGTTCTTGTTTTTTTTGCCCTTATATCCCGATGTGATTTCGCGGAGGGTTACGGCGTTGTTGAAAACACAAATGACAACGTTCCTTTTTTTTTTTGGCCCTTATATCCTGACAACGTCGCAATGGTGACGTTTCCAAATGTATTGTCGTCACAATTGCGACGGTGTCGGGCTATATTTGAAAAAAAAAAGCCAAAACCGCATGACATTTGCCTGCCGTCGCAAATTGCCATCAGAATTTCACCCCAAATGTATTAGTGTAAAGACAACATGATAATGTACACTCACTATAAGGACAGTCACAAATGAGGACATCTCACAGTGACTGTCCCTTGTGTAATTTGCACTTGAATGCATTTCTATTGAACCACATTAATGCTTTTTTCCTTCAACAAATGAGGACAGTCACTGTAAAGACAACATGATAATGTACACTCACTGTAAGGACAGTCACAAATGAGGACATCTCACAGTGACTGTCCCTTGTGTAATTGTGACTTGAATGTATTGCTATTCAGCCACATTAATGCTTTTCTTCTTCAACAAATGAGGATAGTCACTCTAAAGACAACATGATAATGTACACTCACTGTAAGTGTACATTATCATGTTATCTTTACAGTGACTGTCCTCATTCAAGTGGCAATTACACAAGGGACAGTCACTGTGAGAACTTCTCATTTTGTGAAATTACACAAGGTCACAAAAATTACAAAACAAAAATAATATTACAGTTCACAAAAATAATTTTGTGAACTTCTAATATTATGACACATGAGGACAGTCACTGTGAAGACAACATGATAATGTACACTCACTATAAGATCGATGTTGAGGCAGAGTGGCAACAAAAGGTGATGGAATTCAATCAAATGCTTGTTTAAACCCACAAACTCCTATTAGGCTTCAAAGCCACTCAAAGACAAAATAGTCACAAAACCTTAGATCTGGATTCCAAACTTTCAAAGATGGTGTTAGATGTGTTAAGAAAGAGGATTCAACAGGTTTCAATAAGTTTCAACACTTCAAACAATTCTTAGCAAGCAATTTTCTCAAAACTATCAAATAGGCCTAATTGCCCCTTTTCTAGTCCTCCAGCAGCGTTATAACCCAAATAACTCAAAATTTATCCAAATGAACCTGCAAACAAATTAGCATTCTAGATACCCTTTTGGGAGAACTATAACATACTAAAAAACCAGTATCAACTTCTTTGGAAAATGTGCCCCAAAACCTTGACTGTCACTATTTTTCAAGAGGAATTAGTGATGTTTTACAAAGCAAGTGTGCTAAAAACATATCCAAAAGCCACCAAATTCATAGGACATTCCTATTTTGTGTCCAATTAGATGATTCAACAACCCACTTTATGATTTCATTTGCTACCAAAACCCCAAATTTGTCCTTAAAACCCTCTATAACCTAGGGTATCACCAATCTAACACTTCCACTCACTTCCAGGTCATAAAATTCATGGTTCACCATGAGTTCAACATATTATTGAAGAATATCAAATAATATTTATACCTTGTTAAGCCAGATGTCTGGCTGCTACACATATGGCATGTATTTGGGTACCCAAACTTGTCCAAACAACCATCAACTTTGCATTTCTTTCACATTCTCCTGCAAAACTTCACTTTTCTAGTTTATTCATGGTTAGATAGACTTGTTAGTGCTTCTAGGGTCCATCCTAAGGATCAGATGTACAAAGATAGGATGGTACCCCCATTTACCATTGAAGAATCAAAGCAAACTTTCAGTTTCAGCGTTACAACAGCAAATAAACTTGCAATAAACACTCAAAATAATATGAAAGTGACTCAATAACCCTTAAATGTATCTTACCAACATAAATGAATGATTATCACATCCAATACACTTAAATCTTGCAAGAAAATCTTAGATTTTCATTAAATTATGCCCTGTCCGTACAAATCCTGTACTTTTCCGTACATAACAATGCCTTCTCCTCTTTCATCAGGTTAACACAACTTATATAGGTGTACATACACCTGTCTAACTGATCAAGTTGGTTAGAAATGTTTTATTTAACAAACAAATACTAAATCCTAAGTTTCCCTCCAAAATGCCTACATGACCGTTTATATTCAAATTCAAATTTATAAACTATGCATTCTATAACTTTTATGACATTCTAACCTATGTTATTGACTCAAAATGATCTCAAGACCTTATTGAATATGAAAAAATATAAAATCACCCTCTAGGACACCCTTATGGCTCATTAGGCCATTTTACATCAAGTTGCCCATAGGCTTTATCAAGAATTTTATGACTCTTGACTGGCAAAGTACATTGTTCATTACAATATGCCATTATTGGCCTTAAAATATCCCAGTTGACATGTAGGAATGCCTTTGATCTTCTGGTTCCATCTTGCTCCAAGGTGTTCCTAATTGACTTGATAGGTGCCCCTACACCAAACACCCCACCTTCAAAGTAACTCTTGTCCCAAGAGTTAATAGGAATAGTCTTCTTGCCTCCCATCCTTCTAGATGGTCTCCTGAAACTTATTATCTGCAACTTAGGACCCTGGTCATGAATAGTACCTGCATACAAATCATTAGAAACAAAAACATTTTGATGTTTTTTATCCTCTGTTGTAATGGCACAGTCACGTTGCATCTTTGATAAAGGTGTTCCTTTCTACTGCCAGAGATCTTTCTACCCCTACCCTGCATTCTTCATTACCTTGTGCACCCCCTTATCCAATTTCCACTCCATTGGACACCAAATATGGCCAACCTTCACTTCTTTTTCTGACACAACTCTATCTAATGTCTCTGTCTGCCTACAAGTAGTATGCTGCACTTGCTCTTTATTATCCCCTTTCCTCACAACCAATAGAGAAGGTTGATGATAAATCTCTGCCTCAACATGACTCTTGTACCTCTGCTCCTGCAAATTAACATATTCCTTTTTGCCAAAACAAATTATTCTGTCCTCATTATGATTAGGTAAAGGAGTAAGTTTGAATTTCATGCCATCTTTGTGAACAATATAAATATTTGACAATCCAAAATGAATGGTATTCCTTGAGGCTTGCCAAGGCCTTCCAAGGATAATGTGACTACAAGTCATTGGGATGATATCACAAACAACCTAATCTTTGTATCCTCCAATGGAGAAATCTACCACTGCTTGTTCCCTTACAAAAATGCTCTCATCACTAACCCAAGATGCTTTGTAGGGTCTATCTATTGGATATTTCTTCAACCCAAGTTTGTTAACCATTTCATAGGATACTAAATTATCAAAGGAACCTGAATCAATTATCAGTTTGCATACTTTTCCATGACTTAGGTAGTTAGTTCTGAATAGTGATGGTTTGATCTCCTTAGGCTGCTGTTGTGATGACTGTCCTCTTCTAAACATCAAAAATTCACCTTCCACGATTGGATCTGCATTATAAGACTTTTTTTCTTCCTTGTCTTCTTCCTGGACCAGGTGTACCCTCTTTTCTTTGTCAGGACACTTGTAGGATTGGTGCCCCACTTTTAGGAGGGGAATCAAGTTTTTGTATGTGCAATAAAATCAATAAGTGCAGTGGAAGAACTACTAATAGATTATCATTTAAATCGCATAGATACAAACAAAGTTACTATCATGAGGGTGGTAAGTACTATATACTATTTTATTAATAAGTTTTTTTTTGCTAAGTCTATTGCTTTTAGTTCGCTAAAGTTTTTATATTTAATCTTTGTCACAGGATGATATGGATCCCGCACATGATAGAGGCCACGAGGATGCTCCTCCCACTTGTTCTTCAACAAAGGTAAACCTTATTAAAATTGTACAAATTAGATAGTTGAAAAATGCTATATTATTATGTTATTTTATTTATGGTTTTGGAGTTTTTATGATAGTTTTACTGATATTCCTATCACAATTTGATGTTCAGGATAAGGGAAAAGCACCCTCAACAGTAGAGGCAATAGCTACCCCTGATGATGATGATCTTTTTGCAGATTCGCCTAATGTTATAATCATGGTAAAGAAAAAAATGAAACAAATCAATAAAGATATAATTAACATTTTGTATGAAAGAAATCCAAGTGAGGAGATGCTCAGGAGGCTAACTGAATTGAAAGCACTCGGACATCGGTATCAAGTAAGCAGTAATGAATCTTTAGTTATAACAAAATTTCAATAAAGGTTAATATTTTATACTCTTTTATGTTGTGAAGTAAAATATATGTAATATGTGTTCTTGTTGTAGGATTTTATGGAATCTCTAGTACCTGGTCAAGGACAATGTGTGGATGAGGCCGGTACTAGTAGACCTCCGGTTGCCTCAGGTAAAATAATCCTTTAGTTGACAAGTTACAAGGAATTTTTTCTTTGGAACATTCAAAAACTTCTCAAGTTAACTCTTACTTTTATTATTTGAAAATGTCTTTGCTAACAATGTATTGTTCAGGTCCTCAATTGCAGGAGACTCCTACTAGCCAGGTTGCCCATAGAAGATTGTCGAGTGCAATGTCGGCCACAAGGGCCATGCAAACATCAACGCCTTCAAGGGCTATGGCATCTGGTAAATCATTGTTTTACTATATTTGGTTTTGTGCTAATTATGATTTCATAATTTGTACTTTAATCTTGGGTGCATCACATAGTGGATTATTTTTTTGGAGTAGGAGATACCCCGATGGCACCACTTGGTACACCTGGTACCGATCAATCTGCATGTATTGGTGAAAATTCACCACCATTTCCTGGATCTACCCGTGTTACTAGCACGGGTGCGACGCAGACGTCATTATTGATTGACAATAATGAATCAATGCCTATAAAATGTCCTCAGATTCCAGGTACTTTAAATAATTATTTTTTATATTGTAATATGCATTTACCTATTCATAACAAGTTTTGGATTGATTATCCCATGACATTTTTTGCAGGAAATGATATTTTTTATAAGAAACTTTATGACCTAACATTGCATATATTCGGGCCCACCATACGTAAAAGGTGGAACATCATAAGTGAACTAAGTTTATCCCACTATTTTTTTTTCATATCATTAATTGGTACAGTATTTTTCCTTTCATTCCGGTCTTTTCTTTTAGTGGCTATATCTAACAATTTTGTGTTTTTCCTTAAAAGGTGGAATTTGCAAGAAAAAAGTTTAAAAGATCAGCTCATCAAAGATTTACAGCATGAGTTTGGCAATAATATTTTTGATGAGAAGAAAATTTTGGAAAGAGCTTGCAAACATCTTAAGACTGTGAGGGACCAATATAGAAAGAGTCTCGTCCAGAACCCAAAGTACGAGCATCCTCCCTTTATTTCAGCGAGGGATTGGAGTGAATTTATGTTAGATGCAAAGGAGAAAGCGGACGCTCAAAAAGGAGTTTCGCCAACAAATGCGAGAAGGTATGCAATAGTATTAACTACTAGTGATAAGGTGTTTGGCATGGACTTTTGAGATGATAATTAAATTTTGAATGCAATCATCATTTTTCAATATAATATCTTGGTATGATGTTTTAGACATTTTCACCATTGAAGGCAATGTGTTCAGCATTTCAAAGTTTCATTTGTTATTCCATATACATGTTTTTATAACCATTTTTTCAAACTTTTCATAGGTTGCAGGACACTTCAAAGGCAACAAAGGCCAGGCTGGAAAAGATTGGGCAACACAGACTTGGCGCTGGCGGATATTCGAAAATTAAAGCTCGCATTGTAGTAGTAAATGAATTGCAGAGAAAAATTATTTATAAAATGCAAATAATTTTGTTTAATCAAAAAATGCAGGGCTCTAATTTTAATTTAGAGGCCACGGAAGAACACAGAAAAATTGCCTTCAAGGAAGGCTATCAAGGCGTGGCTGAACGCCTACGGAAAGCTTCCACTGGCCCAACCGAAGAGTCTCCTGCATCATGTGCACAGGTAAATATGCCAAAAAATATATTAGAAATTGAATACTTGAGCAACAATCAATTTGATAATAATGTCCATTACATTGCAATGCAGCCTACAGCGTCGCATCATGAAGCCGTTGATGTGGATCATACTGTCCAAGGAGGTGCTCATTTGCTATTTAAAACTAATTATGTAATTATTAATATAATTTAACATCTTAAATTGAACTTGGTGTAACATTTTTGTGTATATTTTAGAGGATACAGAATCAGGTCATGCTGAACGAGTGCCGGAGGATGTTCAAACTGGTCACCATGTAGATCATGTGGCACATTCAAGTAAAGAAAATCTATGTTTTATTCTTTTAAATTAATTTTTTGATTTATAGTTCTTTTACTTACATAAATACTTGTAATTCAATAATATAAAAGTGTGAATTTAACTCATGAAGTAGTTATTGCAGCAGACCCCCCTTCAGCGCAGCGACCTCCTATTCCTGAACAGATGAGGAGGAGACACACGTTGGGATTAGACTCAATAGAGGAGGGGAATGATGAGGACATTGATCTTCCTCTTAGAAATTATATGATTAAAAAAAATAGCAAGAAACCCAAAAAGAAATGATTGTAATTAACATTTATTGCTAATGAAAGAACTTTGTCTTAATGGATGTAATTTTGTACTAGTAATGTTGATGAATGATGTGTGTTAATATGTGTTAATGAATTATTCGTGAATGTTGTGTGTTAATGAATTATTTATGAATGTTGTGTGTTAATGAATTTTATGTGTTAATGAATGTTATCATGTGATTAAAATGATTGAATGTTATATTTCAAAAATGTCGGATGAATGAATGAATGAATGAATGTTATTAAATGTTAATGGGGAATTTAGAGTGATGTTAGGGGGGGGGGAGGGGCCAAATGAGCTTCCACCTTCACGTGGTTGGCCTTGTTTAGTAGAGAATATTAAACTATTCTCGAAACCAAGTGAAGCTCAAATTTTAAAGACAAGCTTAGAGTTTTTGATGCAGAGCCTTCTAATATCCCCTTAAGGAACCCTGTTCAACTCGAGGATTCAACAACGTCTTGGAATCCACTCAAGGAACTAGAGTTCAACTCGAGGATAAATAAGAAGTTCTTGACTTTAGGATATCAACCAAACACTCCTCTACAACAGGTTCACTGCCTTGATTCATTTTAGACAATGCTACTTCCCAGCAGGTCACTCATCCCAATATTATTCTAGTTCAAGTGCTCTTTACTACAAAGGTTCCTCCAATGTTAAGCCCACTTTTCTTGCAACCTGATGCAGAGCTGGTGTGTGGCATCCATATTGATTACCTCAGACAACAAATCCACTCCACTTTGCAATTGCTTCTTTACCTCAATATCCCTCAATGCCTTGACTCCCAAGTGTACCTAGTTTCTCTCAAACACCAAACCTTCACACAAGAATCCAACCTTCATTTTAAATTCAAAAAACATCTTTTTATGACCTATCCACCATATTCCCACAACCCATTTGATTTGGACAACCCATCTTCTATCCAACACACACAATCAGTCCTTGAAGCTTGTAGCCCTCACCAATCATTAAATTGACTTTTCCTCTTACTTTCCCCAAACAACTAAGTAAACTCAAATATTATCTAAATACCCATTTGGGCTCTTTAAATCCTTTGAAAGATTCAACCTATACTCCTTTGGACCATACCCAAGATCCAATACCCCTAGCCTATCCTCACCAGGCCTAATTCTCCACTTTTACATAGCAACCCCTAACTCCACTTGCTCCCAAGACTCAAAAGGTTGAAACAGTCATTCTAGAGGTTGAGAAATGACACATTTCCAACTCACCAAGTCTCCACCCTTCACTTAACTTGTTTGCCACCAAACCCTTGCTTTTAGGGACATACCATGAGGGTTTGATCAAAAGGACCCCTCCCATCAACTCCAGGCCAAACTAACTGTGTAAAAACCTCACTATAGACCCCCTTATAGGTAATCCATCACCAAACCTCTTCAATCACGAAGCAACCAACTTTCAACATGACTGGTGTCTGTTCAGGCTTAACCTCCATCAACAAATTATCATCCAACACTGCTCCTTCACCAAGCTTCTCTATTCTCCTGCATTAGATCATTATGATACAAAGAAATACATGGTTGTGGGATCGTGTACGTGTTAGCGGTGGTGCATATGGAGGATTTTGTGATCTAGATTCACATTCAGGTGTCTTATTATCATTCCTTTTTGTTACTCTATGCTTGAGATTCTTCAGCTTGATATGAGTTTTAAACTCACCTCATACGGCAAAGAAGTACAGCAGAAACATACTTCATATTTCTGGTATGGTTTTCAACATTCATTTCAATCTATGTTTTCTTGGAAACAGTCAAATTTTTAATGCTTTTATTTTAATAGAATTATACATTTCTAAATTAGAATTTTTGAAACCAGCACAGTCATTGCTAGAGCCAAGACAAGAGGTACCGCACAAGATCAGATAATCTATCCATTCATGACGTGGAGGCAACTTCGTGGGAGACTATTCCAATTGCACTATCTAGAGCACTTGGACCTCAGTCACAATGCCTTCTTCCCTCCTCTTGCCATCCCATCACACTTTCACAAGCTCAACAATTTAAGGCATTTAAGCTTGTACGACTCTATTTTCGTTGGTCAGATTCCAAGAGAGATTGGTAACATCTCTAGTTTAATTAAACATTTTCCATTCTTCTTAGACTTACAGATTTTCGTGATGGTGATCTTGTTTAATTAAACATTTTCCATTCTTCTTAGACTTACAGCTTTTCCTTTGTTAATTCATTTCAAGGATGTATTTGTGCAGACATTTATGTTGCAGCTTGTTGTATTGTCTAATCATCAAAATGGACGGGATACCCATATTCGTCAAGTAAAGATTTATGGTCCCTATCCGTAAGTATTGTTGTTGCCTTCATATTTTGAAAGACTATTTTAGTTCATTTTAGTATAAAATGGTGACACTTTTTCTTTAGTTTCTATATCTTATGCTTAGTGAAAAATAAAACATTTTCATCATTTCTCATCATGTTTCTATTTTGTGCTGAAATAGAAATCCAATTCCCCTCAAGGAGTTCCAGTTTAATTCGCTTGAGTTTACGATGTATTCAAACCTTAGATAACAAGTGGATCTACATGTTCAAAACCTTACCTTTTATTTATTGAGCACAAAGCTTTGTATTTGATAGCCATACATTTTTCAAATATTTGAAAAGATAAAAATAACACTTAATAATTGAACTATGGGTGTATTTTAGTATGTCTCTTTTGTGCCTATGGGGTAGATTAGTACATTGATACCACACTGTGTTTTCCTATACATCTTTGTTTCTGTCTTGTGCTATTCCATGAGAAATAAGCTTGAATTTCTTATGCTTGAGAAATGGAAATTCATTGTATTGGCTTTGCATTCCATATTTTGTTGAAGATTTAGGGACTCTAAGTCTATGTGCTACATTATTTTCTTGTCAATTTTTTTTTGTGTTTATATTCTTCAATAAATCCTAATACATTGTATGATGGAAAGATTAACAACATAGGTTTTTGAAGATTACTATTTAATCACGATTGCTTTATCTCTACTCTTTCTGTCTTTATTACTTTAAATTCTAGATCAGATATATATTTCTTAGTCATTTTTGAAATGCTATTGTTTATGGTATTTTTCTTCTTTACGCCAACTATTGGTATTTATCAACTTTATGATTGCAGGTACCTATGGATCTTGTTGTTGACCACTCAGTGCAGGTTGATGTGGCAAAAGATTAGAAAAATTTTTGACAAATGCATGCAATATTTCCTTGCTAATGGGGGGTCATGTTCTTATGATGATGAGACCAAAGGCGACATCAAGTGGGTATCACCAATGCATGCAGATTGATCACTATCTGGTGTACTTTAATCTTGGGTGCATCACATAGTGGATTATTTTTTTGGAGTAGGAGATACCCCGGTGGCACCGCTTGGTACACCAGATACTGATCAATCTGCATGTATTGGTGATAATTCACCACCATTTCTTGGATCTACCCGTGTTACTAGCACGGGTGCGACGCAGACGTCATTATTGATTGACAATAATGAATCAATGCCTATAAAATGTCCTCAGATTCCAGGTACTTTAAATAATTATTTTTTATATTGTAATATGCATTTACCTATTCATAACAAGTTTTGGATTGATTATCCCATGACATTTTTTGCAGGAAATGATATGTTTTATAAGAAACTTTATGACCTAACATTGCATATATTTGGGCCCACCATATGTAAAAGGTGGAACATCATAAGTGAACTAAGTTTATCCCACTATTTTTTTTTCATATCATTAATTGGTACAGTATTTTTCCTTTCATGCCGGTCTTTTCTTTTAGTGTCTATATCTAACAATTTTGTGTTTTTCCTTAAAAGGTGGAATTTGCAAGAAAAAAGTTTAAAAGATCAGCTCATCAAAGATTTATAATTATGTTCATTGGCTAGTAATTTATTACCTCTAGTTGATTTGAATTATTCCCGTACAGGAAGGAATAGCAGTTGGCAGAACTTTTGCACTGTTCAAGAACTACAATATTGATGGCAATAAATAGATGATTGCCATTGACACGATGAACATTGAAGGTTCATGCACATCTTGCTACATCACAACTGGTAATCACTCCAGCACTCCTAAATTGCTAAGCTACAAAATATTATTTAATTCTAAGTTTTTATTGAATTCAAAGCATTGTAGCTTGAATCTATTTTTCCAATTCAAGCTACTTAAGAGAAAGGTGATTTGTCTATGTTTATTTTAAAAGCTTATTTTTCAATAGACATAATGAATGTCCTATGTGTAGGGTCAGCTTCTTGAATTCAGTCATGCAGCTTCCTGAATGTAGTCATGCTTGATTCAATTATTTATAACCCGTCTTTCAAATAACCCATCTTTCGAATAACTCATCTTTTGAATAGTAGTCATTTTTAGATTAAGTTTTGGTAGAATTTCAAAAATGTCATTTTTAGAATATATTATGTTAAGCATAATATTTTAATGAATTGCATGATGGTATTTGATATTGAAGAAGATAGTCCATACGACTACTATTCTCCCTCCCCTTAACAGTTTATAACTTTATATATTATTTGTTATTTGATGTTTTGAGTAATCCAAGCAATAGCAATGTCATGAGCACCCATTCACCATAACCCTTCTCTTCTGAGCTCTTCTGCTTTGACACATCTCTAATCCACAGTCTTCATTACATGGATTGTTTATTGGGGACCTTAATAAAGTTTACAATGTACACAGGATAATGAGATGGATAATGGATGAAGAGAAGCATCTTGCCAAGCTGAAGGAAGACACTTTGTAGTATGTTATTATAGATATGGGCCATAAGTTCTGAAAGCTTACATATTTGATGCATCATTTCTTTTTTGTAAAAGGATTTCCCTTCACTTGTAATCGGTTTTCTAGTAACAAAACTATGGAGCAGAATAAAATGGAATAAATGCACCCTAATTTTATCATATACAACCATTCCTGTTTCCTTTATTCTGGGATTTAGATATACAACTATATATGGTCAAACTCCATCAGGTTTGGTTTGTATTGTACTTTGGTGCTGCTTTTCATTCTCTTTTTTCGCTTATGTAGCTGTAACCACTGTTGACACCAGTGGAATCAAAATGCTCAAAGAGCTCAAGAGAATAATTGAATTGAAAGGCCTTCAGGTAACTATTATCATAATTTTGGTTTGAACAAAATATTATTTTGGATGAAACAATTTATTTTAAGTTTTGATTTGTTTATGTCATTCATCTAAAATCATTTAATAAGTGGGTATTATTGAATTAAGTAATAGCATTCCTAATAAATTTAATAAGTGGGTCTTATTGAATTAAGTAAAAGCATTCCTAATAAATCAACCAAAGAAATGAAAGCTTAGAATGTGTTGTTTAAACGTGTTCAGCAGTATGTACTCTGTATAAAACATGTCAACTATATCAACACTTCATAGAATTTTGGTTTAAACAGTAAACTCTAAACTTTGACCTTTTTAAATTGCGTACTGTTTCATTACTGGCCTAGAACCTACATATAAATCAATAAAAATCCAAGTGCTCACCAAGCTTACAAGTTTTAAATAAGTGTGACTATCTTTATGTTATAACAAAATTTAACAAAAATCTATTTTGTATTGTAAACAATGTGAATTATACTAACAAGGAGTATACATGATCTTTAGCTTGCATTGAGCAACCCTGGGTCAGATCTCATGGAGAATCTTCAAAAGGAAAAGTTCACTGAAATTCTGTGACCAAATTGGCTGTTTCTTACAGTTGGTGAGGGTGTTGCAGTTTGCAGTTCTCTTCTCCAAGCTCGTAAGCTCAATAGATAATTGAATGTCAACGGTAATAACCAGGCCGGTCTCTACAATTACAGTTTGCATGGTTAAAGACTAAACCTGAGAGTTACCCTTGTCTATCATTTCATTCTTATAATGAAGAATGTCCTCACTTACCTCGCTATATTTCTCTACTGAATATTACTTATAGTTTACAATACACAAAGGTTGTAAGAAGCCATGGAGGCTTTGTTTTTAATTTGATGAATCACCTTGCAAGCTACAGTGGTGATTATGAAGATGTTAAATAATATGAATATAATGGAAGGGCTAAAATTTTGTTAAAATCTAATTAGAAACTTTTTTTTTGCCTATGTTCCCATCAAGCTTAAAACGTTATGTGGGAAGACTCGATACACTCTTTGGGAAATTTTACTATGGACCATCCAAACCTAGAAATCTTCTTTAAACAGCCACTTGTAATGTTAAAGAGATGAGAAGAGCTCTGCCTTTGAGGTTCAAATTACTCAAGAGCAAAGAACCCTGTAACAGCTGCTCTCTATCCTCTACTATAACAATCAAACTGAGGAAATAGAATTCTAACTTCCTTGAAGCAAACCATCTTCCAGGTACTCACCTTCTTGGATGCATTTTTTGAGTAAAGCCTCTGTCACTGTTTTGTCTCCAAACATTTCTCCTATATTCCTTTGAGACTGTAATCTTCCATTTGACTGCAACCTTTTGAAGATCTCAGTCTCAAGGTAATGTGTCCTCAATCAATGCTCCTTTTTTGAAGACTGATCCTCTATCTCTGTCATTGAGACTATTCTTTGTCAAGGACCCATTTAATGCCTATAAACCTAAAACCACTTAGACCTTAACCCTATATGACCATTACATGACATTTTGACTCATTACATGGGATTTTCACTTATTACATTGCTTTTATAGCATTATTCCTTATTACATTACAATGACCTTTAGACTTGATTATGAATTTTGCTTTGAATATTGAGTCTAACATTGCAATTGAACATCTCTGAATGCCATTCCACTCCTGGGCTCAGGTGCCCTACTGGATGCCCCTACATCATCAACCAAGTGGTACAAATGATCAAATCCCACAGACGGTCTGTAGCTATGACAGAGTCTGAAAAGGTAGAGAGACCTACACTGGTGACTCAGAAGAAACTTCAGCTTTCAAAAACAAAGCCAATTAGGTTGGCAGACTTGTGGATCGGGCCGGCATTTGGTGGAAGAGGAAGAAAGATGACTAGAACTCTGGAGGCCCACTATAATGGATTTCTGTATTCAACCATGAGAGCAGAAGAGAGAGATGATATCATGTATCAAAATATTAAACACGCATTCTTCCAGCCAGTAGAGAAGGAGATGATTACTTTGCTTCATTTTCATTTGCATAACCATATTATGGTGGGAACTAAGAAGACTAAGGATGTCCAGTTTTATGTGGAAGTAATGGACGTGGTCCAAACTTTAGGAGGGGCAAGAAGGTCCATGTATGATCCTGATGAAATTGAGGAAGAGCAGCAAGAGAGGCACATGAAAAATAAAATCAATGGAGAGTTTGAAGGGTTTGTTAAACGAGTAACAAAGCTATGGGAGTAGCCTCATCTAAAAGATTTTGAACTGGAGTTTGATATACCATTTAGAGAGCTAGGTTTTCATGAAGTTCCTTCCAAAGCCTCTGCTTTTATTGTTCCTACCGTAAACTGTTTGGTAGAGTTGGTGGAATTGCCTTTCTTAGTAATAACCATTAGTGAGATTGAGATAGTTAACCTTGAGAGAGTAGGACTTGGGAAAAAGGCATTTGATATGGCTATTGTTTTCAAAGACTTCAAGCGGGATGTACTCCGCATTGATGTTATTCCTCAATCTTCTCTTGATGGCATCAAAGAATGGCTAAACTCAATGGATATAAAGTATTATGAAAGCAGAATGAACTTGAACTAGTGGCCAATTTTGAAGACCATTACAGATGATCCAGATAAATTTATTGAAGATGGTGGCTAGGAATTTCTGAATTGGGAAATCCATCTTCCATTTGGGTGACAGAATCCAATAGATGCCTCAAAATGTTTGAAGTTCTTTCACCAAGCTTTATCAAATGGATCTCTCATGAGAATGAATGGAACAGTTAGCACTCATTGGCTCTAGGTGATTCTTACAGAGGTGAAGCACCGGGACTTCCTGGGAGGTCATCCATCCCAGTACCACTCCAGCTCGAGCACGCTTAACTATGGAGTTTCCTCCATGGTTAAATCCACTCTGCTTGCATCCTCATTCACAAAACCTTCACCAAGTGTTATACCTTATGAACCATTCATTAGAAAGCCCCTTAAGCTCGTCAATTAATAAGTAGGAGATATTTTCCACAGCAAGTCAAATTGTGATATTGCTATCAAGATTCAACTGTGTAGTTTTTTGAGTGAAACTCATTGACCCATGATTCATGAGTAGTGGTTCACACGAACCCATCTCTCATGAGAATGAATGGAACACTTAGCACTCATTGGCTCTAGCTGATGCTCACAGAGGTGAAGCACCGGGACTTCCCGAGAGGTCACCCATTCTAGTACTACTCCAACTCGAGCGCACTTAACTACGGAGTTTCCTCCCTGGTTAAACCCACTCTGCTTGCATTCTCATTTGCAAAACCTTCACCAAGTGTTGCGCCTTACGAACCAGTTGATGAGCTTAAGGGGCTTTCTAATCGATGGTTCATAAGGCACAACACTTGGTGAAGGTTTTGCAAATGAGAATGCAAGCAGAGTGGGTTTAACCACGGAGGAAACTCCGTAGTTAAGTGCGCTCGAGTTGGAGTAGTACTGGGATGGGTGACCTCTCGGGAAGTCCCGGTGCTTCACCTTTGTGAGCATCAGCTAGAACCAATGAGTGCTAAGTGTTCCATTCATTCTCATGAGAGATGGGTTCATGTGAACCACTACTCATGAATCACGGGTCAATGAGTTTGACTCAAAAAACTACACAGTTGGATCTTGATAGCAATATCACAATTTGACTTGTTGTGGAAAATATCTCCTACTTATTAATTGATGAGCTTAAGGGGCTTTCTAATGAATGGTTCATAAGGAATAACACTTGGTGAAGGTTTTGCAAATGAGGATGCAAGCAGAGTGGGTTTAACCATGGAGGAAACTCCGTAGTTAAGCGTGCTCGAGATGGAGTGGTACTGGGATGGATGACCTCCCAGGAAGTCCCGGTGCTTCACCTCCATAAGCATCACCTAGAGCCAATGAGTGCTAACTGTTCCATTCATTCTCATGAGAGATCCATTTGATAAAGCTTGGTGAAAGAACTTCAAACATTTTGAAGCATCTATTGGATTCTGTCACCCAAAAGGAAGATGGATTTCCCAATTCAGAAATTCAGAGTTCTTTTCATTAACCTATGATTCATGAGTAGTGGTTTACATGAACCCATCTCTCATGAGAATGAATGGAATAGTTAGCACTCATTGGCTCTAGGTGATGCTTATGGAGGTGAAGCACCGGGACTTCCTAGGAGGTCATCCATCCCAGTACCACTCCATCTCGAGCACACTTAACTACGGAGTTTCCTCCATGGTTAAATCCACTCTGCTTGCATCCTCATTTGCAAAACCTTCACCAAGTGTTATGCCTTATGAACCATTCATTAGAAAGCCCCTTAAGCTCGTCAATTAATAAGTAGGAGATATTTTCCACAGCAAGTCAAATTGTGATATTGCTATCAAGATTCAACTGTGTAGTTTTTTCAGTCAAACTCATTGACCCGTGATTCATGAGTAGTGGTTCACACGAACCCATCTCTCATGAGAATGAATGGAACACTTAGCACTCATTGGCTCTAGCTGATGCTCACAGAGGTGAAGCACCGGGACTTCCCAAGAGGTCACCCATCCTAGTACTACTCCAACTCAAGCACACTTAACTATGGAGTTTCCTCCCTGGTTAAACCCACTCTGCTTGCATCCTCATTTGCAAAACCTTCACCAAGTGTTGTGCCTTACGAACCAGTTGATGAGCTTAAGGGGATTTCTAATCGATGGTTCATAAGGCACAACACTTGGTGAAGGTTTTGCAAATGAGAATGCAAGTAGAGTGGGTTTAACCACGGAGGAAACTCCGTAGTTAAGTGTACTCGAGTTGGAGTAGTACTGGGATGGGTGACCTCTCGGGAAGTCCTGGTGCTTCACCTTTGTGAGCATCAGCTAGAGCCAATGAGTGCTAAGTGTTCCATTCATTCTCATGAGAGATGGGTTCGTGTGAACCACTACTCATGAATCACAGGTCAATGAGTTTGACTCAAAAAACTACATAGTTGAATGTTGATAGCAATATCACAATTTGACTTGCTGTGGAAAATATCTCCTACTTATTAATTGACGAGCTTAAGGGGATTTCTAATGAATGGTTCATAAGGCATAACACTTGGTGAAGGTTTTGCAAATGAGGATGCAAGCAGAGTGGGTTTAACCATGGAGGAAACTCCGTAGTTAAGCGTGTTCGAGATGGAGTGGTACTGGGATGGATGACCTCCCAGGAAGTCCCGGTGCTTCACCTCCGTAAGCATCACCTAGAGCCAATGAGTGCTAACTGTTCCATTCATTCTCATGAGAGATCCATTTGATAAAGCTTGGTGAAAGAACTTCAAACATTTTGAAGCATCTATTGGATTCTGTCACCCAAATGGAAGATGGATTTCCCAATTCAGAAATTTAGAGTTCTTTTCATTAACCTGTGATTCATGAGTAGTGGTTTACATGAACCCATCTCTCATGAGAATGAATGGAACAGTTACCACTCATTGGCTCTAGGTGATGCTTACGGAGGTGAAGCACCGGGACTTCCCGGGAGGTCATCCATTCTAGTACCACTCCAGCTCGAGCACGCTTAACTATGGAGTTTCCTCCATGGTTAAACCCACTCTGCTTGCATCCTCATTTGCAAAACCTTCACCAAGTGTTATGCCTTATGAACCATTCATTAGAAATCCCCTTAAGCTCGTCAATTAATAAGTAGGAGATATTTTCCACAGCAAGTCAAATTGTGATATTGCTATCAAGATTCAACTGTGTAGTTTTTTGAGTCAAACTCATTGACCTGTGATTCATGAGTAGTGGTTCACACCAAAGAATCAAAACTTAGACTCGGCAAGGTCGACTCGACCCGTGACTCGCCGATGACTCGGCAACGACTCGGCTATGACTCGGCAAAAAAAATAAATAGAGATTTCTTAAAATTTAAAACTTGTTTCAGGCACCCATTATTGAATAAAGCTTAAAAACACATCACATCACATCTAAAGGTCAAATAACATCTAAAGGATATGGTTAAGAGAACAAAGTATAATTGATAATGAAGGGAACGAAAGGTAATTGTTATGAATAGTCACGTCACTTCATTATGAACTAACATGTCATTTCTAATGTGAATAGTCACGTCTTTTCTTATTTTCTAGTTCAATATATATAGATATTCAAATGTGTAGATTCAATCAATAACCAAGGCAATTTGATCACTATTTTTTCCATTACATTCACTATCTTCATTCCATCTCTCCAATTTGAATCTTGTGGATCATTGATTCTTAGCATTTCAATCTTCATTGTCCCAAGGCGTTTGTCCTACTGTTCCCTTTAACAACTCATGAATGCTCATTGATGAATCATGGTTGTTCTAACTGATATTCTTGTGATACATCGTCAGCTGTTCTCATTTCTTTATGATTCTTCTTATTTATTCATTGGCTAACTTTTTTGACATTCCTTGGACTGCTCTTCATGACCTATCATTTACTTACTGTTCTGATCCTTATTGTGACTGCTCTAACAGTGAATGTCACTGTTTCTAACAGTATATGTCATTGTTTCATCATGTAATCACTACTATACATCACTGCTCTGATCGATTTTCTTTTTACTACTATCACATTGCAAAACACTACTTTTAATCATCTTTTATCAGTGACTTTTCATGACTAATGACTGCTTTAGGATTCATTCTTCTGTTTGTTGTCTTCTTTCTTTGAACACTGTCCTTGAACACTCACTGAAGACTACTGTCATCAGAAATTCATGAAGCCTACTGTCATTAGAGATTCATGAAGATGATCAATGTCCTTAGACATTGATGTGACTATTTGTTAATTATCATGTCCTCTCATAACAGTCATGATTTTCACCGATATTCTTCTGCATTTCTCCATTTCTGATCACTGTCATAAAAATGAAAGCCATTGTCCTCCAGCATACTGTCTTCTACATCCTTTTGTTTGCTGCTCTCATTCGTGGATTATTGCTCATATCATTGTTATTATGACTGCATCATTGGCACAGTCTTCCTTCTTGAAACAGCAGATTATTGTCTTGTTCTAAGTGATTGTCACAATTTTTCTCATCCTTCAACATGTATATCACTGTTGTTGACAAGTCTATGGCTCGGGCCTGCCGCGGCGCGGGTCATGAGGCACGGACCCGCGAGTTATGGCCATGACCCGCTGACTCAGTGAGTCACGCAGGTCATGCCCCATAACTCGGCCCATGACTTGGCCGGGTCACCAAAACTCGGGAGCCATGGCTCGACCTGCGAGTCAGGATAACTCACCTGACTCACCGTGGGTTTTGATACTCTGGTTCACACGAACCCATCTCTCATGAGAATGAATGGAACACTTAGCACTCATTGGCTCTAGCTGATGCTCACAGAGGTGAAGCACCGGGACTTCCCGAGAGGTCACCCATTCCAGTACTACTCCAACTCGAGCACACTTAACTACGGAGTTTCCTCCCTGGTTAAACCCACTTTGCTTGCATTCTCATTTGCAAAACCTTCACCAAGTGTTGCGCCTTACGAACTAGTTGATGAGCTTAAGGGGCTTTCTAATCGATGGTTCATAAGGCACAACACTTGGTGAAGGTTTTGCAAATGAGAATGCAAGCAGAGTGGGTTTAACCACGGAGGAAACTCCGTAGTTAAGTGCGCTCGAGTTGGAGTAGTACTAGGATGGGTGACCTCTCAGGAAGTCTCGGTGCTTCACATTTGTGAGCATCAACTAGAACCAATGAGTGCTAAGTGTTCCATTCATTCTCATGAGAGATGGGTTCGTGTGAATCACTACTCATGAATCATCGGTTAATGAGTTTGACTCAAAAAACTACACAGTTGAATGTTGATAGCAATATCACAATTTGACTTGCTGTGGAAAATATCTCCTACTTATTAATTGACGAGCTTAAGGGGCTTTCTAATGAATGGTTCATAAGGCATAACACTTGGTGAAGGTTTTGCAAATGAGGATGCAAGCAGAGTGGGTTTAACCATGGAGGAAACTCCGTAGTTAAGCGTGCTCGAGCTGGAGTGGTATTGGGATGGATGACCTCCCGGGAAGTCTCAGTGCTTCACCTCCGTAAGCATCACCTAGAGCCAATGAGTGCTAACTCTTCCATTCATTCTCATGAGAGATGGGTTCATGTAAACCACTACTCATGAATCACAGGTTAATGAAAAGACCAAATTTGAGGTCAATAAACATGGCAAATTGAATCAATGACTTGAAATAATTTTTTTAGCTTGCTACTAGAGGCTGACTGAACTCCACATTTTTTAAGTGCTTGGAACCCATGAACAGTTCATTGCTTCTATCTTCTAGCCATATTAATCTTTGATGTTCATGCATCTCACATCTTTTTCCATTCTACTCACATCTTTTTCGCTACATTCTTGATATCGATTTCTTTTGGGGATTTGTTAAACAGCTCACTGGTTTTTTTTGTATGTCCATATCTTGCTTACATACTGAATTATTCCTTATTACATTACAATGACCTTTAGACTTGATTATGAATTTTGCTTTGAATATTGAGTCTAACATTGCAATTGAACATCTCTGAATGCCATTCCACTCCTGGGCTCAGGTGCCCTGCTGGATGCCCCTGCATCATCAACCAAGTGGTACAAATGATCAAATCCCACAGACGGTCTATAGCTATGACAGAGTTTGAAAAGGCAGAGAGACCTACACTGGTGACTCAGAAGAAACTTCAGCTTTCAAAAACAAAGCCAATTAGGTTGGCAGACTTGTGGATCGGGCCGACATTTGGTGGAAGAGGAAGAAAGATGACTAGAACTCTGGAGGCCCACTATAATGGATTTCGATATTCAACCATGAGAGCAGAAGAGAGAGCTGATATCATGTATCAAAATATTAAACACGCATTCTTCCAGCTAGCAGAGAAGGAGATGATTACTTTGCTTCATTTTCATTTGCATAACCATATTATGGTGGGAACTAAGAAGACTAAGGATGTCCAGTTTTATGTGGAAGTAATGGACGTGGTCCAAACTTTAGGAGGGGCAAGAAGGTCCATGTATGATCCCGATGAAATTGAGGAAGAGCAGCAAGAGAGGGACAGGAAAAATCAAATCAATGGAGAGTTTGAAGGGTTTGTTAAACGAGTAACAGAGCTATGGGAGCAGCCTCATCTAAAAGATTTTGAACTGGAGTTTGATATACCATTTAGAGAGCTAGGTTTTCATGGAGTTCCTTTCAAAGCCTCTGCTTTTATTGTTCCTACCGTAAACTGTTTGGTAGAGTTGGTGGAATTGCCTTTCTTAGTAATAACCATTAGTGAGATTGAGATAGTTAACCTTGAGAGAGTAGGACTTGGGCAAAAGGCATTTGATATGGCTATTGTTTTCAAAGACTTCAAGCGGGATGTACTCTGCATTGATGTTATTCCTCAATCTTCTCTTGATGGCATCAAAGAATGGCTAAACTCAATGGATATAAAGTATTATGAAAGCAGAATGAACTTGAACTGGCAGCCAATTTTGAAGACCATTTCAGATGATCTAGATAAATTTATTAAAGATGGTGGCTGGGAATTTCTGAATTGGGAAATCCATCTTCCTTTTGGGTGACAGAATCCAATAGATGCTTCAAAATGTTTGAAGTTCTTTCACCAAGCTTTATCAAATGGATCTCTCATGAGAATGAATGGAACAGTTAGCACTCATTGGCTCTAGGTGATGCTTACGGAGGTGAAGCACCAGGACTTCCTGGGAGGTCATCCATCCCAGTACCACTCCAGCTCGAGCACGCTTAACTACAGAGTTTCCTCCATGGTTAAATCCACTCTGCTTGCATCCTCATTCGCAAAACCTTCACCAAGTGTTATACCTTATGAACCATTCATTAGAAAGCCCCTTAAGCTTGTCAATTAATAAGTAGGAGATATTTTCCACAGCAAGTCAAATTGTGATATTGCTATCAAGATTCAACTGTGTAGTTTTTTGAGTGAAACTCATTGACCCGTGATTCATGAGTAGTGGTTCACATGAACCCATCTCTCATGAGAATGAATGGAACACTTAGCACTCATTGGCTCTAGCTGATGCTCACAGAGGTGAAGCACCGAGACTTCCCGAGAGGTCACCCATTCCAGTACTACTCCAACTGGAGTGCACTTAACTACGGAGTTTCCTCTGTGGTTAAACCCACTCTGCTTGCATTCTCATTTGCAAAACCTTCACCAAGTGTTGTGCCTTACGAACCAGTTGATGAGCTTAAGGGGCTTTCTAATCGATGGTTCATAAGGCACAACACTTGGTGAAGGTTTTGCAAATGAGAATGCAAGCAGAGTGGGTTTAACCACGGAGGAAACTCCGTAGTTAAGTGCGCTCGAGTTGGAGTAGTACTGGGATGGGTGACCTCTCGGGAAGTCCCGGTGCTTCACCTTTGTGAGCATCAGCTAGAACCAATGAGTGCTAAGTGTTCCATTCATTCTCATGAGAGAT
The DNA here is from genome assembly GCA_027943335.1 of Chamaecyparis obtusa. Taxonomy (NCBI): domain Eukaryota; kingdom Viridiplantae; phylum Streptophyta; class Pinopsida; order Cupressales; family Cupressaceae; genus Chamaecyparis; species Chamaecyparis obtusa. The sequence continues at coordinate 1,158,010 of BSBK01004955.1, read as the reverse complement.
GGGTTCGTGTGAACCACTACTCATGAATCACGGGTCAATGAGTTTGACTGAAAAAACTACATAGTTGAATGTTGATAGCAATATCACAATTTGACTTGCTGTGGAAAATATCTCCTACTTATTAATTGACGAGCTTAAGGGGTTTTCTAATGAATGGTTCATAAGGCATAACACTTGGTGAAGGTTTTGCAAATGAGGATGCAAGCAGAGTGGGTTTAACCATGGAGGAAACTCCGTAGTTAAGCGTGCTCGAGCTGGAGTGGTACTGGGATGGATGAACTCCCAGGAAGTCTCGGTGCTTCACCTCCGTAAGCATCACCTAGAGCCAATGAGTGCTAACTGTTCCATTCATTCTCATGAGAGATGGGTTCATGTAAACCACTACTCATGAATCACAGGTTAATGAAAAGAACTCTAAATGCACCTTACGTATGTAACTTTTTTTTTTTTAACAAAAATAGCATTGGTCGAAATTTTGACCAATTCCACCAAAAATTTCCACCAAAGGATGGTCGAAATTTCGACCAAACCAACAAAATTTCCACTACTTGAATGGTCAAAATTTCGACCATCTCATCCGTCGAACGTATAGCATTACGGTCGAACTTTTGATGTTTTGGTCAAAATTTCGACCAACATTTGGTGGAAATTTTTTCTGCGACTGGTCCAAATTTCGACCAATCCTAGGTGGAAATTTGTTCGACAATTGGTCGAAATTTTGACGATTTTAAAAAAAATGACGACAATTTTGGAGCAAGGATTCAGTCGAATTTTTGACCTATGTTTTAGTCAAAATTTTGACGGATTATAAGTAGGTCAAAAATTCGACAAAAAAAGTCTGACGACAATGTTGGTCGTAAATTCAACTAATTTCAGTCAAAATTTTGACCAATTCTTGGTTGAAATTTGAGGCCAAATTTACTAGTGAGAGTTGTTTGTTATCATGAAAGTTCTTGCTCGTGATGTAGGGCCTAACATGGTTCCATGCTTTCCAAATGGATTTAAAGACAGTAGATCCTTGAACCACAATAGGAAAGTTGCCACAAATCAAATCACAAAAGGTAAGTTTTTCCAAAATTTAGCATTCTTAGGGAAGCCCCTTTCAATGTTACTTCTAACAAGAACTTTCCAATGATCATCCCCATCCAAAGAGTGAAAGATCCATTTGGAGGCAAGAGCTAAGCCCCTAGTTTTAAGGTCCTTCAGCCCTAAACCCCCAAGGAGCTTGTCAATATGACACCACTCCCATTTAATAGCATGGAGCTTCTTGATACCTTTGCCATCTGACCAGAGATAATTCATGATGGCCTTTTGAATTTCAAGGATTTGATAATTGTTAAACATCCAAGCAGAGGCATAATATATGTTATAAGAGGAGAGGATTTTTTGGAAAACTTGCACTCTACCAACCAGGGATAAAGATCTGTTGTGCCATTTATTTAACTTTTTGGTGATTTTTTCCTTAACCCAAAGCCACATATCTTTAAGAGAAGGTTCAATAGAGAAAGGGATGCCAAGATACCTAACAATATTGTGAGGACCTCCCCACTGAAAATTATATTTTTTAAACTAGTCAGGCGGCTGATCTTTCTATCCAAGACATATGGATTTGGACTGAGAAAGATGGCCCCCAGAGATATCACAAAAAATATTGAGTTTCTTATGAAGAGCATTGAAATTTTCTTCCGTGGCTTCATGAAAGATAGCAATGTCATCAGCAAATTGACATTTGATAAGCTCGATTTTATCAGGAAGGGTAATACCCTTAACAGAAGGGGAAAGAGGGTTATCTCTTAGGATGTAAAAGAGAGCATTAGAAGCAATGACAAAGAGGGCATGGGCCAAGGGAAAACCTTGTCTGATTGAGCAGCCAAGGGGGAAAGGCTCAGAGAGGGAGCCATTAATATCAACTTGGGCATGAGCATCTTTAAGTAACATACTAACAGAGTTACAAAAGAAAGGAGGAAAACAAAAGGCTTTCAGCATCATGGAAATAAAATTCCGTTCAACCCTGTCATAAGCCTTTTTGAAATCCAACAAAAACATAGACGAATTCTGTTGAGAGTGTTTAGCCCAGTTTAAGGCCTCCCAACTGGTTATCAAGTTCTCAAGAATGTATCTGCCTTTAATGAAGCCAGTTTAAGTAGAGCACACAAATTTGGGAAGAATGGTTTCAAGCCTGAGGGCCAAAATTTTAGCAAAAAATTTATAAGAGACATTTAAAAGAGTGATAGGTCTCCAATTCTTAAGTAAACTCTTATCCCCATCCTTGGGAATTAACTTGATGATTCCTCTGTTAATGGAGCTACACAAGGAACCGGAGCTAAGGGCTTCCTTATAAATATCAAGAAGATCTTTGCATATCTAATTAATGTTAGCTTTGTAAAATTCCATAGGCAAATCGTCAGGGCTAGGGGTCTTGTCATTCTTAAGAGAATTGATATCTTTTTCTATCTCTTCCAGGGAGATATCATTACTAAGCAGGGAAGCATCCATGCCATATATTCTATTAGGAATAAGGGTTTTGCACTGGTCCCTGAGGGAGCTAGCCTCCAAGGTATCTTCTGAAGTAAACAGATTTTATAAAAAATAGCAAAGGCCTTTTTAATGCACTCTAAATCAGTAATTTCTTAATTATCAACAACAATTATATCAATGGTTTCAATGGTACGCTTCTGCTTGATGAGTTTGAAGAAGAATTTAGTTCCCCTATCACCATACTGGAGCCAATGAGCACGAGATCAAATTTTAGCTCCTCTAATTTTTAGTTGCTAGTGTTGTCCAAGGGCTTCCTTAGCGCTAGCAATTTGAGAGATAAGAAAAGGATCAATAGGGTTGGCTTGAATACAAGTCTCAGCTTCATTAAGATTAGAGATAAGTTTCTTCTTAGTGAATCTATAGTCCTTAGCTTTCTTTTGCCCAACAGTTCTTAATAAATTCTACTAGGCAATAATGTTCTTATTCCATCTATCAGCATGAGAGATGGAGGGATAATGGCTTTTGTTAATGAGTCTGATAATGCTAATGGCCACAAGGATATCATCATCATCAAGGAGACTAGTGTTAAGGATGAATTTAGGATTGATGATCCTACTAAGGACAGGTGTTCCGCTAAATCTAATAGAAACAAAGATAGGGTGGTGGTCAGAGAGGGTAGTGGGGGTGACTAAAACAAGGTTACCCTAATCATCCGAAGCAACCGAGAAGAAGTTTTTATTGATATAAAAGCGATCAAGTCTAGAGTAGATCCTAGAGGGACCTTCCTGAAAATTGCACCAATTGTGCTAGATACCCAGGTTAGTGTTCTTGTTGTCAATCAGAGGGTCAAAGAGAAGTTTACCCTGCTTCAAATTATTTCACTGGACTTTTTCAGTATCTTTCCAGGAGAAAGGGAGGCCGCCCATTTTATCTTCCTAAGATTTGACCATGTTGAAATCCCCCCCATAAGCCAAGGAATATTAGGGAGGGAGGCCAACCAGGCCCAGAGAGAAGATCTTTCCTTGTAATCATTAGAGGCATATAAAGAGCAGATGCCAAAAGTCAAATTATTATAGTTTAGTGTAACCCAAACAACTCTATTACAAGCGGAAATACCACTGCCAGTAATATAGGCATCCCATTTAGGGTTGTTCAAGATGGCAACACCCCCTCTACCATGTGGGTGATTAGTGACAAATTTACTAGCATTCATCCATAGAAAATTGAGGTTGGATTCAAGAGTGAATCCAGTAGTTTTAATTTCTTGTAACATCAGGATATCAATAGATTTAATAGTATTGAGAAAATGCTTAATAACAAACTTCCTATCGGGACATTCAAGGCCCCTAATGTTCCAAGAGATGTAATTCATGGGGAAACAATAGTGGGAGGTGACGCATTAATTCCAAAAGGCTCCTCTGAAGGAGTCACTTCCACAGAGGTCGTAATGCCCTATTTTTTCGTCGATGAGTTTTTATTTTTGGAACCTAGAGGTATCCCTCTTCTTTTAAAGGTAAGGAGATCATCTTTAAATTCACTAATATCATTATCAGAGAAGGCCGGCGAGACAGGGTCAAGATCCATAGTGGGATTGTTAGTTAAACAAGGGGGGATCTGTAGGAATAATTTCTAGGATAAAGTCATTAGTAATTTCCTTAAAAAATTTAGTGGGAGGTATAGGGTAGCTAGAGGAGGCCGCATAGAGATTCTCAATGGGTTTAGGCGCGGGGGGAGAGCATGACAGAGTGATTTGCGAGTGAATGTTCTGCGAGTTGATAATGGCGGGAGCAAGCAACGGGGAAGCAAGCTGAGGGATATTATTCTATTTATTAGTACACTTCTTTCTTTTCTTTGAGACAATTTGGAATCCATCAGTAGAATCATCGCAAATAAGCAAGGTGGAGTCCATGCTAATGGCAGGATTCTGAGATACCAAATTCGATTGGAGTGTGCTATATTTTGAGGGCAAATTTTTATTCAAAGGGGGGATATTATTCACAGTAGGTTCCAGGTTATTTTTAGTTATACCAGGAGATGTGTTAGGTTGCGAAGGCTTAGGCAGGGGCATATTGCGCTTGATAATAGGGCAATATTTTCTAAGGTGTCCCTCTTTCCTACAGAAAAAACATGCGTTAAGACCACCAAGGGCCTCAATAGGGCATGAGAAAACATCATTAGCTATGTTAATACTGATGTCGCTAGGAATTTCTTTACCAGGATTCAGAGAAATTAAAACCCTAGCATCCATGTGTGGGACAAGTCTAACAGAATCATCCATTCTTATAAATTTTCCGATAGGTTCCTTGAAGCTGAGGCAAAAAATGCCAAAGGAAAGGGGGGATTTTCTTAACTAAAATCCACCGAGGGGTCGAAAGTGCCAAAACTTCATCATGAATGGCCTCGGTGGTCCAGGCAAGGGCATGAAAATAGGTATTACCAACAGTCCAATATTGTTTTTTTAAGAATAGCAACCTCAGAATCATGATTGTTAAAAAAGATAACAAATAAGCCCTTTTGTATTTGTCTACAAAAGGAAATATGATAACCAAGCTTAAGATTCCAATAATTATGAAACCAGTCATCCAAGAAATTTCTAGGTGGACATTTTTCAATTTCAACAGTAGCAAAGAAGATAGTAGAGCTTCTTAACCTATTTTTTTCCTTCACAAAATCCAATAGCATTTCAGGATTAGGAGAAACAACAAAGGAGGAAGCAACCCCAGGGCTCTTACCTGCTTGTCCGGCTTCATTATTAGTAGCAAGATTAAACCTAGCGCTGGTGTTAATGACAGAGGTGGAGTTCGCGATGGCCTCTGAGAAGGATTTTGGTTTCTCAGGAGTTGAAGCCTAGTTGGAAACTACATTAGATTTCCTAGGAGTCGAGGCTTGGTTATTAATTACCTTACTCGCATTAATGCCATCAGACACCGAAGGCGAGGAGAACTGAGGTGAAGTGTTATTGGGAGGTACGGCCTCTGCCGAATGGCAGAGAGGAGAGAGAGGAGCGAAAGGGTTAAATAAAGAAGAAATAATGGAAAGATCAAACCTGTCTTTTGAATTTGCTTGAGAAGGCACCAACACCAATGTTGTCAGAGGCTTTTAAGACCGCAAAGCCAGCATAGCATTCAAAACCATCAACTTGCATCCCTTCCATTCGCACATCGTTGCCACTGATCATCGCAAAAAACAACAGAGCCTTATTTATTTATTTTGCTAATCTAACTCAAATCATTCATTTTTATGTTGATATATGACTTCTTGAATTAATAGATTTTCTATTTATTGTTTTGAAAGGCCTTAACTTTTTAATGAATTCTTTATTTATTTATATATTATTTTAAATTATTTAAAAAAATCTAAATTATGTTATTTATTTGAAATCTAGAACCAATTTGTTTTGATAGATGCTCTTGTAGTAGCAATGTTGAGTAATAATTTAGGATATAAGAAGACTTTTAATATTTTGACATTTATAATATTAAATTAATGTAAGTATGGTACTCCATGTAAATGATGGAAAGTCAAAGTTAAGAACTATCTAAAAAAAAATGAAATCTACCAAGGAGCATAATATAAGATGATGGCTATAAGTGGTCTTTTAGTGGGTTGAAGGGAGTCATTCAAATTAGTAAATTCAAATTTCTAATTAATAAGATTTATGTTCAAATTATCCTATTGTATAATATATTAGAAAAAAATCATAAACTCTTACTTATCATCTTTAAAAGTATTTAGTAAGTTCAAATATTACTTTACATATTAATTATTGTATTAATATATTAATGCAATCAAATGAATGAAGAAATTAAAAAACAAAAGCAATAATTAAGATTAAAAAAACTCCACACATTAATTTATCACATGTATATATATTTGTGAAAATTATTTATTATTTTTACTTTTTAAAAAGTTAGATAATTTTCTATAAAATAAATAAATGTATATTCCCATCTATCCTCTGCAATAAATGAGGAGATTGCTCAGTTTATGATCCTACCAAAAGGGAATGAAAATTAGAGGTTGGCCCTACAGAACAACACACACTAAGTTAATGCTTAGTGTGTGTTTCTTAAGCCAGACTGGACTGATGAGAGTATCAATGGAATAATCCCCACCAAATGGAAACAAAAACGAGAGCCAGTCCCTATAGGACAACACACACTAAGTTAATGGTTAGTGTGTGCTATTTAAGCCTAGTTGAGTATTGGAGGTTATTTGAGCCTACTTGTATGCAATTTTGTAGTCAATGTATTTTTCTACGACAAGTGATATATATGTTTCAAAATTAGACAACTGATGCATTAGCACAAAAGAAAGATGTTGAACAAGATGTTTCTTGTTGTACTACCACACAACAAGTGGATGAAAAGTCTATTGTGAGAGTTTGGGAGTCTCAAAAACTAAACAAAGGAATATGTGGTCTTGGCTATAAGAGTTCTATTAGGTCTTATTTTCTAAAGTATTCAAAACCCATAAACTTTGTATCTAGAGGGCTTATGTGTGCATGCTAAGTTGAATATTCTACCAGTGTTAAATTGGTAAAACCAAAATTGTGTTCTTTTAAAGGTCGCCATAGCCATACATTAGTTTCATGTTTTGATCTACACCCTTATTCTTCATGTGGTCAACATACTCATGATTCATTTCATTATTTTCAAAAGAAAGTGTCAAAACCTATGTTATGTTTTGTTAATCCTTTGTTCGAATCAATACTAGGGAAGACCTTGAATGCTTTATGTTTTGTTAAACCTTTGTTCAAATCAATAGTAGGGATGACCTTGAATGCTTCTCTAGATATTTTAGTTGTGATATTTTTGGCAAATAATTAAATATATGCTCCAAATAAGGCTAAGGCTATGTTAAGTGTTGTTGGAGCTACTACTAGTAATGACAATGTTGGTGATAAAAAAAATTTATTGGTGAGAACGATTTTGTTGATATTGAAGATACAATTTGTGATGATTATGATGATGTTGATCCTTATTAATGTAATCCACCTATTTGAGGCTATGGAGATAAAGATGTTTTTCTTTGACCTTGGGGTATCCCCACAACCTAGCCCAACAACCTCATTGCACCTTGCCTTAGTCTTACGTTTTTAACAAGATTTGGCTAAATGTACAAGCTCAAACAATGAAACCAATTAGTAAACATGGCGAGCAAGAGTTGATCCTTGGACCTACATGGGACAAGTCCAAAGCCTAAGCACAATCTTACCAACCATTTGAGCTAGTGGATTTCCCTTATGGAGATAAAGATGTTGTCTCACTCCATTAGGGAGATCATGTTGTTAATATTTTTCCCTCATTTGCCAACTGGGAGAATATTATGTGTATGTCAGATCCAAGTGAAAACACCTCATGATTGGTGTGGTAATTGCATTTCATTGCAATGATTGCACCCAATGTGTGTTATTTCAAATATGTTTTTCATTGATGATACAAAGTTGTCCGAGATTAATAATGACTCCTCATATTGGCTATAATAAAACCACTATATTTAATCTTTACGCTTACAAATAATTAATAATATTAGGAAAAACATATAGTTTTAAGTCCAAAATGTTTTGACAAAAAGGATTAAGATTTCAGCTTATCAAATAATCATCATTAAATATAAATCTATTTATCTCCAAATCTACATTCCTAAACAAGAGCGACTATTCTTTTAGAAAAAGTTTGAATAAATCTTCTACCAATTATTTTTCTGTTTCATACAAATCTTTTCCTTGAAATTAGATTTTAAAATTTCCACAGAATTCAACATTCCAAAATATTTATTGAAAAATGTCTTTTAATAATATGAAATTTCCACAATTTATAATAATATAATTGACATTATTTTTAATTTCAACTGTCGTTAAATAATTTAATTTAATCAAATCTCTTGAAACTTTGCTACATGTTTACATATGCAAATGTCTAATATTGAATGAATGAATGAAGGAATTTTAATGACGTCCACGAGACCAGTGGTCTAAGGGACCATGAAAGAACCAATTAAACTGTTTGTTGAAGTTTCTCCAAGTAGGCCCTTCTATTGTGGATCCTCATTACGTAAGTAGCTGTTTTGTGTAAGTTTGCCTCATCAAAAAGCTCAATCAAACTGTTCACCTCTAAGTTATCTTCATAATGACCACGAAAGTCCTCATAAGCAACACACTCCTTGATAAAATGCCAGTCCGTTTCAACCACCCCTCTGTTGCAAAAATTACAAGTTCTTTCTTCCCACATTTCTTTGGGAACTTTCCATCTACTAGTTTTGCACCGTAAATGGTGAGAGTTGGTCCTCAGCTGAGCAATCAGAATTTTTGCATTGCCTTTAATTGTGGAACCTAAATACTCTTTATCGCCATGGTCCCACTTGGGATTAAATTCTTTGACATAGTGGGCTTTTTTTCTCCCTTCCTGTTTTGTCCACATGACAATTTTGAATTTCTCTAACACCCACCTTTTTATCTCAATGTTAGTGTTTGGACACTTGTGGGGGTTTATGTTCCATTTGTTTAACCACTTGCTATTTTGTTTCTTCCAAGTCTTTTTCCTCCGCTCTAGATCCTCTGCCACTACCATCCTAGGCCAGCGGTGCATATCCATATTACCCACTTTTTTTAAGTAGCATAGCATGCAAATAATTATTGAGGCTTCAATCGGAAACATACCAGCCTCCGCCAAGAGGATCTCATAAGGAACCGTAGACTTGACCTTGAGGTTACTAGTGATAAGATGCTTTTGGATTCTTTATATCTGTCACCATTTGTGATTTGACATGCTACTACCCCAAACCTCACACCCATATAGAATAACCGGAACCACCAAGAGACCAAAGAGAGTCTTCATAGTCTTCCAATCCCACAACTCAGCTTTCCTGTATCTATTTTGAAGGAGGTAAAAGGCTTTCCAACCCCCCTATATTCTTTTTTATCTGCATGTCTCCCAACTTAACCTATAGTTGAAATCAATTCCTAGGTACTTGTACTCTTCCACAGTCTCTAAAGGGCTAGCCTAAAAAATAAACATATGCTGCTGTTTTTTCTTCTTCAAAGAAAAGATCATGATTTTAGTCTTAGAGGCATTAACTTGCATTCCCACCTCCTAGCAGAAGAGCTCCAAATTTTTCAAATGCTCTCTCAATCCTTGAGCGGACTTAGCAATAAGAATAAGGTCATCAGCGTACAAAAGCAGCCTCCCCACATAACCCGCCAAATGAATGCCATCCCCATTGGCCTTGTTTAACCACTCCTCCAATTTATCGATGTAGAGACTAAACAAAGTAGGGGATAACGGGCATCCTTGTTTGACACCTATGTCACTCCCAAAGCATTCAGACATGCCCTTCTTAGTTCTGATTTTGGCTCTGACCTATTCATACAACTTATAAACTGCAACCCTTAATTTTATTGGGACCTCTAACTCTTCCATTATGTGCCACAACTTATCCCTAGGAACGGTGTCAAAAGCCTTCTTGAAGTCCACAAAATAGCAAAAAGCTTCTCCCCCTGTTTCTCTCACACTTTTTCAATGAAATGCCTTAGAGTGGTGCAGTGGTCAATAGTAGAAGGTTTTGGTCTGAATCTTGCGTGTCCCTTTCTCTCTTCTCTTCTTTTTCTGTCCAATCACTGATTCTAAACTCTAACATACTGCCAAAGAGTTTTCCAAGAAGGGGATTCACCATAATGGTACGATAATTAGAGGAATTATTGATGTCACCACTCTTATGAAGAGGAATAACAACGTTGGTAATCCACTCCATGGAGAAGCTGCCCATAGTGACCGTGTTCAGAATATCCTTGATGTGTGAGGCCAAGAGACAAACTATCACATCTAATTCTAGATGTGCCCTAAACATACATGCCAAAAGACAAACCCATGGAAATTTACTATAAAAAATTCTCAACGAGAGTAATTTACCAAATTTAATTTCATTGCAATTAAATATACAACTATCCAAAAATCAAGATACCCCAGGCTGGCAGCGGCTATGCAGCCATATAATTAGATAACTTACCAAGGGGACAATTTTTCTAGCGCCATATAATTAGATAACTTACCAAGGGGACAATTTTTCATAGCCAGAAAAATTGTCCCCTTGGTAAGTTATCTAATTATATGGCTGCATAGCCGCTGCCCCCGGCTTGTCCTGCCATCTAAATGGTGGCACTCAAACTTCCGTACTGAATTCAGTTTAATTGCGATTAAACATTATGTAATCAAACTATAAGAAAAAGCTCAACCAAAGCAATTTTTGGTAGCCAATATTTCAAGCATGAAAATCTGTCAACTCCGATTGTATTACGATCGTGCGCATGGGGGCGAAGATGTTCTGCAACAATTTGTGCTCGCCTTGCAATGCAATCTTTACAAACTTTGCTCTCTATTGTTTAGTTGATGAGCCGGATAAGCTTTTCTTCTCTAATCTCTATGAGCGATATTATGTCTTGACTGGTTTTTTCTTTTGCGGCAGCTACTGGAGCTGAATGGGACAGTAGAGGATTGAAAATCAACACCAGCATTGATCCCGAAACCAGGCTCAGTGCATATGCTATTTCTTACAAAATATTTTAGTCTAGCAGACCTAATAGTGTACCGTGTGGAGTGGTGGACATAGCTTATAAAATTGTGAAGAAGGGATTTCAATTGGACCTTGATGAGCTATTGCTGAAGCAGTTAGAAGAGTTAGAAGAGAAAATGAGAACCATTCGGTGGGAAGAATCAAATACATGTAAGTTTGGTTCATTGTTCAATCAATCAAAAGAAATAATACCGCATTTAAAAATTAACAGAGATCAAACATTTTGCTTTACTTCAGCATTTTAGAACCCCGAATCCACAAACCAGGGAAAAATTAAGGACCGGCAGCCTAAGCACAAATACCATTAGGAACAGCATGCATCACAGTCCTGGGCCAAAACCCTTAAATATGAGTACAGATCCCTTGGAAAAGAATCATTTTTTTTTAAGAAAATAGATCTAAGAATGGAAACCACAAAAGCTTTTAAAAATGGTGATTTATCCGCTATGCAGGCTGCACAATTGAGAACCAGACACTCGTTGAAATAAACAAAACACAATCAAAACACGTTTTCAATGAATGGCATTAAATACATCCCGAACGAAATACTTTGTACTAGGTGAACCCTAACCTATACAGGTTGTAAAAACGAATGCCAGTCAGAAATCTCGTGTGGAAAAATAGTGGGATCATTGCACAGAAACATGCTTCCCCATTTCGAATTCATCATTCTGACATTCATAGAAATGCATTGCCCTCATCCAAGCGGGCTAACACGTCATTTTCTTCCTCGTCCTGGCAGTAGCTCTGATCCTTTCAGAGTCTCTTCCAACTATAATAATTAAGTTGTCTCTGCATTAATCCCCTTCGATGTAACTGACTATTGAAATTACAAGTAATGTCTTCACCATCAATCTTTACCGCTTCCTCCTTCACTAAGGTGCGACTCTTCAAATTCATTTGTAACCGTCAAACATATCAAACATTCCCTTTTTATGTAACAATTGGCATTAAACATTATTTTCAAGATTATGAAATTAAATTTTTCAAGTGTATTATAGTAGACATGCAATTGAGTGTCATTTTTTTTCAAAAATGCCAAATGTTTACATTCAAATATGCTGCCACTGTAGGAGGCCTCTCGGCTTAAAAAAATACCAAATGTTTACATTCAGATATGCTGCCACTGTAGGAAGCCTCTTGGCTTAAAAACGCCACTCAAGTATTTCATCAATAACCTCTTGAAAATTGTAGATAACAGCACTAACCAGTTTGATAGATTTGAAATGTTACGTCTGTCTCAAGGATTCTCAGCAACGTCAACATGAACACTTATAGTAGAGTACGCCATGGTAGAAAATTATATAAGTGGAAAAGATAACAAATGAGAAATTTTAAAATGTTGATAATATGTTGACAAGGATAAAAAGACAAATTTGAAGATCCTTGTTTTCTCACATGAACAATTCTTTATGTATTATTCGTTTAGAGTCATCTTCTGAGAAAATTGCCATCAATTTGAATGAAAACATTTTTGCATTTATGTTGCCTTGCATACTATTCTGCTGATCCATGAAATTACAAATCACAAACCAATATTCCAGCCTACAAAATTATATATGGCATGCCAATATAATGAAAATACAACCTTGACACTGGATACATTGCTCAATCTGTTAGACAACAATTGCCCCACATTTCTACCGGTTGGCTCACCAAAACCTATAAATTTGAGCATTTGATAAATGTATGAAAAGATTATCAGACTGATCTAGCAGCTTATGGAATTTTTTCACCATGATCATTCAAGAAGCTTCTAAGAGTAGAAGATTTCTTGGAATGATCTACATACAGAATTGAGAACTATGGGTGAATATCATGATAACTAATCATTTTCTTGCTCAATGTGTCCTTGCTTTTCAGGCATGAAATCGCTTCCATCCTCTGCTAGAGGTTTGTTGGTTGAATGAGGTAAGATAGGATCAAATGTCATAATAATGAAAATAATAACAACAACATTTAAAATGAAACAGACCCTGTTGAATCCTGCAACCCACAAGGAAAAAGATGAAACATTCAGAAAATATTATAACAAATATGAGATAATGAAGACTGCTATGAAAAAAACCTGCACTGGACACAAAACCACAATATACTTCGTACTATATACCATAATCCATTTTGTTCTCTTGACCTAATTAAGCAAGGAAAAGAAAAACACAAATTACATATGGCATCTCCATCATTGAGATCAGATTCTTTCAAGCATTCGTGCACATGACTGCCCTTATAAAGAAATTGCAATAAAGAATATTTCTTCTTTGTGATTGAAAGTAACGTTTAATCAAACATATCATATACCTGGATATAGCTATCCTTAAATTTCGTTTTTGAATTATTTATAACTGCCAAGACAGGGAAGGTGCTTTAACGCTTATCACACCCCTACACCTTACCCTAGATAAGCAGGCCACTACATGCAACATGTAACTGTTTTATTGTAAACTTGAAAACATCTCATGTTTTGGTCTCACATGCCAATTCTAAACTCGCAGCTAACATAATTCATGTTAGTCATGTTGATGTTTGTAGCTGCAGGAGATATCCTGATAACCTACAATTGTGTTGTTGGACAGCTGTTTTACTGTTGCCAGCTCTTACATGCCACCATGTCTGTCACTTCATTGTGGAGGCTCACGTATTTGAGGCTTCGGATGACTTGAAGATGAAATGATACCTATTCATAACCATCACCATCCATCCTAATTACTATGGGAGTGCAAGTGCTGTCTGTATGATGATCAATTGGAATTCCCGCGTTTTGGAAAAACGCTCATGTCGAGTATGTTTTGGGCTCGACGGTCATCATTGTATATTCATTGTGTATAGAAAAAGGCATGGCGATGATTCATGTGTGAGGCTGATCGAACATTGCTGTGTAAAATTTTAAAGTAACTTCTACAAGCATTCTTAGTGTATATCCTATGCGTGATCATATTTGTGCTGATCGCTTTTGTATTTAGTATCGGAGAAATATATAAGGCTTTTTGGGTACTGTAGATGCCAATCAGATTGTTCGATTAGATTGTAAATGGGATACTACTGATGATTGTTAAGTGTTAACAATCTTTCAGGCTTGGTGATTATTCAATAAAGAATAATTTTTGTGTGTGGCTGGGTTTTTCCCCGCAGGTTGGAGGGTTTTCCTAGGATAAATACTGTCTTATTGTTTCTTTTCTAACGTTTTGCTGCTTATTTTCATTCCTGGTCTAAAACATTAACATGGTATTAGAGCCAGGTTGAATAACAACAAATAGGGGTTTCAAGTATTTATCTCTTATCATTCGTGCTCTGTCATATCATATGGTACTATCTTGTGTGCGGAAATCTATGCATGTGATATTACAATAATAGATAGTTTCTAATTTTATCTCTCTTTCGTCTATTTCTAATGGTCACTCTTTTAGTAATGTTTCCACAAACTCCTTTTGTTCGTTATGGAAACTTTCTCTTTCACTCTACAAGAATGTTTCTATTTCCTCTCTCCTGTTCGTTATAGAAACATTCTCTTGTATCATGTATATATAGATCATTCATGATCATTGTTTAATGTTTAATAACACATTCATTATTTTACCATAATATGGTATCAAAGCAAATTCCTGTTCTCTTCGAAAATTTTTAATTTCTTTTTTGAAATTATTAGTTCAAGATTTTCGAAGCTTTTTTCCCCCGAGTGTGTTCAAAATTTGCATTTTTTTCCTCACCCACCCGTCTAGGTTTTTGGGCTTTTCTGCAAATCCACCATTTTTACAAGCAATCTATTAATTTTTTCAAAGTTATTCGAGACGGCTAGGTTTCTTTCGAAACTCTCTTTTTTCGTGCCATCTCAAAATTCTAACTACAAATTATTTGTGGGTTTTTTGAGAGCTCAACTGGGTTGTCATCCATTTTTTTGGGTGCCTTGATTTTCATCCCTCAATTTTCAAGCCAATGGATCCAAAATCTGACAACATATTCTTGGTGGGTTTTTGCAGATCTCAACTGGGTCAGTCTCGCTTTTTTTCTGGGTGCATCATTTTCTGTGTGTCGATTTTCGAGCCAGTGAATTCAGAATCTAACAACAGATTCTATCTGAGTTTGTTTAGTTCTTCATTGGGTGTCTCTTCAAATTTTTTGGGTCTTCTGTTAATCTACCTTGAAGTTCATGCCCTTTCTAATTTTTCATGTCTTTTCTTTGAAAAACGTGCTATGGCATCTCTCACCAATATTATGCTTGAAGGTGTTGTGAGGTTTTCACACCATCGCCCCAAAGAATTTGGGGACCCCCATTTTTTTTGAGCAAGCCTTGGCAATTTTTCCTAGATCCGGGTATTTGGGTGCCTTAGCGAATTTTTGGGCGATCCAGAGGTTTTGAAATGAAAATTTTACACTTGGGATATTTTTGAAGTGCTTGGGAGGGTATAACTTGTTTTCACCTTGTGTGAAACATTGATTTTCCTAAACAGTTGATTTTGTCTTTAGGCCAAACGAAATTCAATAGGAATATTTTATTTTGATTGTTAGAAAAATATCTGGCAGGGCAAATTTGCAAAATTTTCAGACTTAGATGAATTTTGAAAATTGATGAAATTGAAGAACTCGAGATTTTCAAAATTTAATTGTGAAATTGGATATTTTTGGGAAAATCTTGTAAATTTTTTTGGTGGAGAAAAATGGAAATTAAAGAATAAATTTAAAGTTGCCAATTAGAGATAATAAATTGCAAAAATAAAAAAGGATAAAATTGCCAAATAGAAATTAAATTGCAAAATGATTTTTGGGTTGCAAAATAATAAAAAATTAATTTTGGTTGTCATGATTAAATGCATTAAAATCATATTTTTTGGGCTAAGTGTTTGTAATTTAGAAATTTAATTTGGGCTCCTTTGTGTGTTAAATTCAATGTATTTTGAGGCCTAAGAGGTGTGAAATTCAAGACAAGTTATTGGGTCCACAATGGGGAAGGTTTAAAGCTATATTAGAGGCCTAAATGACCTTTTTTCAAAATTTCAATTTTAGGGCCTATGATAATTTCGGATTTGGCTAATTTAAACCGATAATTTTGCACTAGGCTGACCCAATTTTAAATTAAAATAAAATCCCCTAGGGCTGGGCAATTTATTTCATTTAATTCATGTTTAATATGGCAATTTTATTTTTTTTGTTTTTCCCTCCTCCTACAAAGTCGGCCTTGCTTTTTTTTTGGAGGCAAAATTTGGTATATAAGGGGAGATTTTCTTGTGGAGATAGAAGATTTTGAAGATCAAGCCCAACTAATTGCATAGACAAAGGATTCCTAGCCCTTGTTGGTGAGTGGCCTCTCTTTTCCTCTCTCTTTAATTGCTTTCATTTCATTGGTGCTAGTTTAGGTGTTGAAAACTAATTTCAAGAGTAGAGTTAGGTATTTGGATATTAAGTAGATTACTCGATTGTCTTGATTGGCTTTTTTCCCTCAAGTTCTCGCTTGCATTTCATCATTGCATTTCATCTTAGGCGAAAATTTTGAGTGATAAGTGTAGCCCATCTTAAGATAACGGCGGGGAGTGATAAGTGTAGTATTCCACCCCTAGGCGAAGATTGGAGTGATAAGTGTAGTCCATTTTAAGGCAAAGGCGGGGAGTGATAAGTGTAGTTTGCATCTTTGCATTTCATCATTGTAGGAAGAAGATTGGAGTGATAAGTGTAGTCCATCTTAAGGTATCGGCGGGGAGTGATAAGTGTAGTATTCCACCCCTAGGCGAAGGTTGGAGTGATAAGTGTAGTTTCACCAGCATTGTAGAAAAGGCGGGGAGTGATAAGTGTTTAGGATGAATGATGTTAATGCAAGCAAGCGACCCAAAGGAATTAATGCTGAAATAGGAGACAAGGAAGTCATGATACCCAATTCCAACTTCCGCTCAAAATTGAAATGCGTTGGAGACACCAACATTGGTACCTTTGATATGATTCAATTAAGAGAGAGGTTGAGAGACAGCCAGTCACCTGTGGCAAAGAGGATCAAATAGTATGGATTTGTGCAAGGAAGTGTTCAGTCTACCCCAGCAACAAACATGATACGACAGAATTGGTTACATCAAGTCATCAAGGCTCACAAAGTCGGATTGCAAATCAGAGTGCAGCGCCTTCATCATGCTTCTCAGTCAAATCCCAAGCTATGCTAAAGGTACACAATTTGATCCTTGGATGTTTTATTTTATTGAAGAGATTGAGAATGGTAAAGGAAAATTGATTGGATTAGGATTACTAGCATGAATTTAGAGTTGCAACTTAAATAGTACAAAATCGGGGGCAAATCTACATGGGGTCCTACTTCTTCAATTCGGGTGCAAGACTACTAGTGATGCTTTGCCAGTCGAACCAAATCCAGTTGGGGAGATGCATTGCACCACTATGGTTGAGGCAAGTACTTATGCCAAAAGGGCAAGGTTGTGGCAGTTCGAACAGTTGAAGGCAGTCAAGGGTTAACCAAGGAGGAAAGCATTGATGAAAGCAGTTGATGAACTCAGTGATGGGTGGATTGTGGAACAATCAAGGAGATATGGTGAGGGCAGGTGCCTAAAACCCAAGGTTATTGAAACAAAGATGCATGCATGCAGATCAAATCCAAATAGGAAGGTTAAAAATGGCAAAGTATTGAAGTAAGGAGGAAAGTGATTGAAAGGTTGAGGGAGGTCAAGTTTGATTTCAAGGCGGTGGCCAAGAGTAAGGCTCTCGAATTGCAAGAAGGTTCACATCCAGGCAAGCCACCAAGGTCAAGGCAAGATTACCCCAAGTGCATGGAGACCTTAATCTTTTAAGGTCAAGACATCAAGTACAAGCAAGTTCAAGTGGTGGTGAGAAAATTTCTAAGGACAAGCTCAAGCATCCAAGGCTTCATCTCATCTCAAGGATTAATGAACTTTATAAGACAAGGTTGATGAGGTGGCAATTTCATGTGCATGCAATCAAATCATGCCAAGTGTCCTATGTTCTCATTGGTTAACAGATTATTGTAATTTTCTCATTGGCCCACAAAGTTGGTGCCCTCATGTAATTGGTTGAAAGATGGTAACCCTAATTAGGGTTTGTAAGGTTTAATCTTGGCCCTTGATTTTGCCTCTTAATCTTGGCCACTCGTTGTAATTTTGAGCCTCTATATAAGGCCATTTGTACTCATTTGTAAAAGGGGTTATGTTGGAGAAATTGTTGCCAAAATACTATCAAAATTGTTCTCTATTCATTGTTGTGACTTGCATGGTGGATATACATGATCATTTTGGTGTATTTGCATGGTTCCTCTCATCTCTCAAATTAGAGTAGAATTTCATTTCATGTTGTTAGAATAGAAGTAAATGATTAGTTGTAATGGTGATGTTGGTGAATGTTTGATGAGGATCTTATACTAGGCCACTAGCATCTTGGCGGCTTGTCAAGGAGCCTTGTGTGGTAATCTAGTCCAATTGCTCCCAAGTTCTACTTGCATTTCATCTTTCCGCTTGTACTTCAAGTTGGGTTGGAAGATAGGTGTTAGTGTGAAAATCCTAAGAATATCCCCTTAGAATCATTGCACCGATGGAGGTAGCGCCGCTGGTAAGCTTTCATTCGGTTTGATCTTCGTCCATTTGCCAATCTTTCCATTCAATAGTAGTAGTAGTAGAAGTAATCAATAGCTTAGTAGTTGAAGTTTAGAAGTTGAAGTTTGAAAAGTTTGAAGAGCAAAGTTGGAAGTGATATAAATAGAAAATCATTTGAGAATGTTTGAAAAGCAAAGCACCACCAAGTTTCTTGGAATGAACGACATAAGCCCGCCGAAGTGATTACCAGCAAATCACATTTATATAATTGAGTTAGTATCCACAGGTGTAAGGAACCTTGGAGTATTCTTATATACTTTTCAAGAGAGGGTTGAGTGTTTGGTACGCTGTATCAAGTATTTCAATTGCTATATGTTATGTAGTGGTACAAAACTCACATCAACAGAAGGCAGTCAATGTTTCAACGAAAAGAACTACAACACCTGGAAGCAGCGCATGTTGATGATTTTCGAGTACCGTTGCTTTGAGGCGCTTGTTCAAGGTACCGAGACTCGTCCTACCTACCACAGCCGATGCGACTCAAGACAAGTTTGATGAACGTAATCGTGAAGCGGTTATGCTCATTAAGCTTTCAGTTACTGATGATCAGTTGCCTCAAATCCTGTCTGGCAAGACAACTGCAAAGATCTGGACAGTATTGAAGGATCTCCATGAGACATCAGATAAAAGAAGAGCCTTCTTTCTGAAGACCTCTCTAATCAACCCGAGGCTTCCTTTTACGCTTTCTGAAGACATGCAAATTTTTGTTTTTTTGAAGATAGATTGACCATTAAGGGAGGGTATTACAATAATAGATAGTTTCTAATTTTATCTCTCTTTCATCTATTTCTAATGGTCACTCTTTTTGTAATGTTTCCATAAACTCCTTTTGTTCATTATGAAAATTTTCTCTTTCACTCTACAAGAATCTTTCTATTTCCTCTCTCATGTTCGTTATAGAAACATTCTCTTGTATCTTGTATATATAGATCATTCATGATCATTGTTTAATAACACATTCATTATTTTACCATAATATGTGATCATAGGAATCGAATCATGAAAATATTCTTAAGTCTTATCATCAAATCAATTCTAATGGTTCCTTGCAATCAACTACAATCAAGTATGGTTTCAATGCATAATGGTTATGTCTGAGGTCACCTTGGAGTGTGGGATCAATGTGTGTGGGGAAGGCTCCTTCACTACCTACTAGATTCATTCAGATTGATCGACCATCTCTTAGATGAATTCAATGCAGAATATGGAAGTTGCTAGAGGCTTTTATCTCTTCCCTATTTTATTTCTTTTCTTAGCAGAGGGCTCTGGTCATGGTTAAGAGTTGTATTTCTGTATAATACACATCTTGCTTGGGGCTACCATTGCTGATGACAGGCCTTAATTGATGCTTATGCCGCTTCAGCTTCTTCTTCTGTGTGTTTATCTATTTATTCCATTAAATGTTGTAGCAGCTTGAGAAACCGTTCTTGACTTTTTGGGATTTTGCCAACAGTGGGAGCACATTAATGTCTTGCTATTGTGACGTATTATTGCTATGAGAAGGCACATGGATGTTAGTTGAAAATGTTTGAAGTTCAACATCCATAATACATCAAAGGGGGGTGGTCAAAGAATAAAATTCTAAGCACTGGTTTATGTGTACATTAATATCATTCAGCCAATCAAACTCTTCAAACAGGAGGCACGATGAGTTGACAAAGATAGCACTGGTGTCTGAGGGCTCATGAAGCTCTTTGAAAACTTTATATTGTTGTTTTTTAAAAGAAAGAAGATATACTCTACAAAGGAGGTAGCAGATGATACTGCTATCAAGGCATTGCTAAATTGATCAAAGAGATAAGTATTTTATGATTATACCTTTGAATATTGATCATGTATTTTATGTAGTTAAATCATGCAATAACATAGGGAATAGTGAATCATGTATGCTTCTAGCATTAGTCTATATATTTCTCTTTGGAACATAGGTTGAGTCTATTACTAATCTCTCTAAAATGCTTCCAGGATGGATCGCGAAGCAATGGGATGATGAGAGATTACATAAGGAATTCAAGGAAGTAAAAGCTTTATGCATCTTGTAAGAAAGTCATGCAGGCTGTAGAAATGAACAATCACAAGGACACTATTTACAGCCATGGGACCGAGTTGATGGCACATAACTTCATTGAAGAGGAAGAACTAATACAGACTGTCTTTGCATTCAGTTTCTTTGACGAGGAAGAAATGACATTCAGAGGGAGTTAACATCCGAGAATTTAAGGTAACCTATCAAAGGGTTAATGCATTGGAGATGAAGTCGAGACTGGAGAAAAAAATTACATAAATGGAAAGCTTGATGAGTTGAAGAGGGAGGACTTCTTTAGGCTCAATAAGACTCAAAGGGAGCTTGTGTGGCAAAGGGAGAGTGTCAAGTCCTTTGTAGAGGATCAGCAAGCTCAAGAAGTAGCATGGCCTCAAAAGCTCATTGTTTGGTCAAACATTGGAGCCAATCGTAATTTATTGTGATAATCAAAGCTATGAGAATGCTACCCTTGCTGAGAGGGTATTTCTGCTTAGGAGTCTCAGCATTCAGTTGTTCTTATTATGAGCTTAATGCATTTTTCTCTAAGGGAGAAATTTGAGGTGAAAGCCCTTGTAATGCATTTTTCTCTTAGAGGGAGAAATTTGAGGTGAAAGCCCTTGTAATGCATTTTTCTCTGAAATGGAGAAATTTGAGGTGAAAGCCCTTGTTTCTCTTTCCACTCATGGGAGTAGCCATAGTGGACATCATGTTGAGAGACTCCATGACGACATCACGTTGAGTGAATCCATGATGAGTTTTTGTTTTCGCACATGGGTGTAGCCATGGTGAACATCATGTGGAGTGACTCCATGATGCTATCATGTTGAGAGACTCCGTGATAAATTTTTGTTTCCTCACAAATGGGTGTAGCCATTGTGAGTGTCATGTTGAGAGATTCCATGACTTGAATACTTGAAAAGATATCTCCTTTGCTAAGAGGGAGTGTTGATGTTTGTAGTTGTAGGAGATATCTTGATAACCTACGATGGTGTTGTTGGACAATTGTATTACCGTTGCCAGCTCTTACATGCCACCGTGTTCATCACTTCATTGTGGAGGCTCACGTATTTGAGGCCTTGGATGACTTGAAGATGAAATGCCACCTATTCATAATTGTCACTGTCCATCCTAATTACTATGGGAGTGCAAGCGTTGTCTATATGGTATTCGATTGGAATTCCTGCGTTTTGGAAAAACACTCACGTCGAGTATGTTTTGGGCTCGACAGCAATCATTGTATATTCATTGTGTATAGCAAAAGGCATGGCAATGATTCATGTGTGAGGCTGATCGAACATTGTTGTTTAAAAGTTTGATGTAACTTCTACAGGCATTCTTAGTATATATCCTGTGCGTGATCATTTTTTAGCTGATCACTTTTGTATTTAGTATTGGTTAAATACATAAGGCGTTCTGGGTACTATAGATGCCAATCAGATTGTTTGCTTAGATTGTAAATGGCATACTACTGATGACTTTTAAGTGTTAACAATCTTTCAGACTTGGTGATTATTCTATAAAGAATAATTTTTGCGTGTGGCTGGGTTTTTCCCCTCACATTGGAGAGTTTTCCCACGATAAATACTGTGTCTTATTGTTTCTTTTCTGATGTTTTGCTGCTTATTTTCATTCCTGGTCTGAAACATTAACAAGTCAACTGCTAATGGTGTATTCTAATACACAATCATCCAAAAAATGAAATCTCCAAAACCTTTTCAAACATTAAAAAGATCACATCAAGGCTACATGGTTATATATACCCTGAAATGCTGGTGACACTTTTTATTACCAATGGCAATTAGAAAAAGAGTTGAAGATCCTACAGCAGACATGGAGTTCGAATTTACTTTTTAATGTTCTTTTCATGAAAAAGTTAGGCAAGAAATTACTTATCCTATTCCAAATTCCAAACTAGGAACACCAAATAAGAAAGATCACAAGTTTAAAGGTTTATTGGACAAAGTTGTTTCAAGGCACATGCAGCTTTTCACAAGCAAGTATATTGGCTGTGTTCCACAGGGATGCATCCCCGACCCTCAAACCACTGCTCCCATCCCCAATGGTGTTTGGTACAGCAGGGCAGCAGTCTCTTTCCTGTCCTAAAAAATATTCAAATCTTTAAAATGTTTCTGAAATGCGTTGCAGTGATAGGAAACACTGCAAATACATTTGGCCATTTATTAGACAACTGGGAATGTTCCAGAGATTGCCAGAAATCTCCAATGGCAAGGCAAGCTTTTATAATGTTCAAACTTTTTAGAACTATCTTCATCAAAGTGCAAAGAGCTTTTTCTTGGTATGCCTAAATCAGATATGTAAAACATTTTACTAAATTGGGTTACTTGTTTTTTCATCAAGTTTTAAAGTTAAAGCTCTGTAGTAAAATGTGGAAATTATTGGTTGAGGCTATTTCACGATTTCACCTATTAATGACATTTCTAGTTGATAAGACTTTTTGGGGTATTTGATAAATTGAGTTTTAAGCTATCTTCAGTATATTCATTGCAAGTTCTTTTAAAAATCAGAAATCAAACAAAAAACACTATACTTTGTGTTAGGAATTTGAGTTGTCATTAGTGTACATCCAAAAACACTATGCACCGGTAAGGTGTCACCGGTCACTCGCATCACTTACTTTAAAGACACCGGTCGACAAGCAACATAACATATGCACCGGTAGATAAAGAGGAGTGTACACACTGGTCTCAGTGTGCTTGCATAAGTTGAACCGGATATAAGATTACACCGGTCTAACATGACCTAAAGATCCGCACCGGATTCAGTGGATCAATCTTAGTTAGAAGCTGGATTATGCGGGACATCCACCGCTTAAGAGTGGAGTTAGCTTTTCAACAGGAGTTAGCTTTATTCCTGCGGATGTTTTGCAAGGTAAACTCCAGATCATAACATACAGTTTGTAGCTGATTGCATGATTTGTTGTGGAGTTTGCAACATGGCGGTTCTATGAGTTAAGGGTTTCCTTACGGTGTACTGTCAAATAAATACAGGTCATATGACACAAAGAAGTTGGTTGTTGAGGGTTGATTAAAAAAAAACAGAAGAGGAGTGATATCTTCCGAGGAGTGCTTTAGGCACAGAGGTGAAGAAAGAAAGAGAGATCAATAGCCAAGCAAACCGGAGATGAGATTAATAGCTATGATCTAATCAGACAGTCAGTGTCAAAATAGATCATTGCTTTTATAAAAGGTGAAAGCATATCAAAATCCCTCTATCAGAGTGAACCTAATTGGTTCTTTGTAAAATCCCCTAACAGGGTGGCATCTATGTTGATGTTCAAAGTCCTGTAACTAGGCAGCTCCTAACAGGGCTTAGATCTTAACAGATCTTTTTTAAAATCCCTTAAGCGGGTAGCACTTGAATTCGTTCTTTTGTAAGCTCCTAACAAGGCGCCTTCATTCTGCAGCAGTGAAGTTGTGAGCTCTCTCACTGTGGTTTTCTCTTTTTAACCAAGGGTTTCCACGTATAAATACTTGTGTTGATCTGTGTGAATCTGTTTATGTTTGTGAATGACTGTTTACATTCTGTTTTACATTAGAAAATCTGTTTACAAGTTTTAAATTGCACTAGAGATAGTTTTACTGATTCACCCCCCCTCTCAGTAACCGGTAAAGTATTAACACTTTGTAGTTTACAGTGTTCTAGCTTTGGGGTGGGCCATTACACATTTTAGGAGGAAGGCTTCTTGAGAAGGGCAATGTGTATCAAGTTATCAACCTAATTTAAAAGGAAGACTTCTTGAAAGGACAATGTGTATCAAATTTCTTCTCTTTGGACCAAATATAATTTGTATGTTTCCAAGAACATTGTTGTGATATTGCTATCAGGTTTCAACTGTGTAGTTTTTGAGTCAAACTCATTGACCCATGTTTCCAAGAACATTGTTGTCATTAAAAATGCCAATCTTGTGCAGATGCTTGATCAAGATGAGGTTTAAATTATCTGTCTTTGTTATATACTAAGTTACCGGTTTGAGTTCGGATTTGAAGTTCGGGTTCGAAGTTCGAGAAAATTTTGAAAAGGGGTTTGGGTACAGGTTCGATAATAGATGAAAGATTTAAAAATATATATATATATACATATTTATGAAGCCTAGAAGCATGAGTTAAAATTAGAATGTCACATAGTATCATAAAAACAACATTTAAACAACAAAAACACCATAAACTTATAATCATAGCATCATGAATCGTGATCATACCATCATATACTTCAAGTTCAACATCAAAGATTCAAAACATTAAAACTAAAATTATCATAACATCAAGTTTAACTGTTCAAGTATCAATAAATTATAATATCATTGTTTCAAACTTTCAAGTTCAACTAATGAATTAAAAATCAGTATTCATCTTCCTCTTCCTCTTCCTCGTCATCTTCATCTTCATCTTCATCTTCATCTTCAACATTAGTTGACTCGGCAATAGAGTTAAGGCCAATGGGATCAGCAGCAGCAACAATAGTATTGGCGTCAAAATCTGCAAAATCATCTAGTGAAAGCCAAGAAGTGGAAGCATCCAAGTCCGCAACCTCTGCATCTACATCCCACCTCTTCATGGCCCCTTCTTTGTATTCTTTAGTCTTGTGTGAGAGAAGGCGCAAGTTGTAATGCACGAATACCAAGTTCTCTGCTCTTTTTGATTGCAATCTATTGCACTTCACCGAGTGGATGAAAGAATATGTGCTCCAATTTCTTTCTGATGCAGATGAACTAACAACCTATGAAGACAAGAGAAGGTAAGCAATTAAAATAAAATTATAAAAATTACTTGCTAGTCATGAAGATCAAGTAAATTAAAAATAAAACTTACTTGTGATATGACTTTTATTGCAAGGGGCTGCAATGTTTGGAATCTTTGGCCATGGAGGTACCACCAACTATGAGCATCCTTCCTAAACCGATGACGAAGAGCATCATTACTTAGACCTCTTGGATTCACAAACTCTATGAACTCATCCGTAATCATATCTCTCAAATCATCATCCGGAAAGAGTCTTTCAAACGCTGCCTTGTATCCATCAGACACTTCTAAATCTCTATAGGGTGGTAGCCTTCCTGGTAGATCAAGATATTGGTTGCTATAATATTTGGGCGTCAATGCATAGGCAAGCAAATGTAGAGGTGTGGTCATTTTGTTCCACCGTTCTACAATAATTGTTTGCAATTGTTTGAAGAAGGTCTCTTCGGGATCTTGCTCTTTTTCATTTACAATTTGCTTGATCTTCTCAAGCGTTGAGTCTATGCCATCATATATCTCTCCAAGGCAAGGCCTATCCATGTCAATGTACTTAAGCATGCTCATAATGGGCTCAGTGAACTTAATGATATATTCCACACGTTCCCACCATAAGTCATCCAATATCCTGCTCTTTATTGAAGCTGCCCTCTCAGTGTTGCTTTGCTTCCATATAGCCCAATTGTTGCTGATTACCATACTGCAAAGTGGCTCTTTCACTTGCACAAGTCGTCTCAAGACGATTATATTTGATACAAAACGAGTTTTAGCAACCTGTAACATAAATTAGAGCAAAAAAATACAACTATTAGATACATGCTTTATAAAAGAATACACATTACACAATAAAAAAAATAAAAATCAGAAATTGTAAGATACTAATTTTTTTTAAAAATTCACTTACCTTCAATAACTCCAAACGTGAGAACATTCTGAATATTCCTTGAGTCATGTGATGGTTTGTGATGAACATCTGAATGTCCTCAGCCTCTGCATACACTTGTTTGATCCACTCAATTGTTTTCCCAATCTTTTGTAGCATAAGATTGAGTGAATGGACTGCACAAGGTGTCCAAAAGATATGAGAATAGCGCTCTTCAACCAACAAACCAGCAGCTCTACAATTCTTTGCGTTGTCTGTTATGACTTGGACAACATTACTAGCACCCACTTGTTCAATGGAAGAGATGAGAATATTAGCAATAAATTGCCCATCTTTTACTTGTCCCTCACAATCCACCACTTTCAAAAACATTGCCCCTTTAGGGGACACCGCTAGGACATTGATCAAGGGACGGTTTCTAGCATCTTTCCACCCATCTGAAACAATTGTTACCCCTGTCTCGATCCATGAATCCTTTATGGGCTTCAATTGATCATCAATCCACTTGACCCCATTATCCAACAAGGTGGTTCGTATTTTCTCAAAACCGGGGCCATCATACCTTGTTGGAGCTTTATTGGCACTTCTCAACATTTGTTTCCAATATGGAGAGCGAGCAACATTAAAAGACAGCCCATTTGCAAACAAGCATCTTCCCACATCAATGTCCGCAATTTCCCGACTTTTATTTTGAAATGCAGTTTCTAGAGGTCCCTTTCTTTTGTGTGGAAGGCCAAGGGGTTCTTTTTCAGGCTCACGGGTAAAAAATGGTGGTCTTCTATCACAACATCTGTGGGGGGTTGTGTTACCCTTGCTTTTTTTTTATTTTTACCTCTATTGCAAATGCCGTCACCTGAAATTTGCCTACGTTCTTCTCTCTCTTCTGCTGCCTCATGCTCTTGAATATACTTCAGTACAGTTTCATTGGGTATAGGTGCACCTCTTTTTCCATGGCATTTCTTGACTCCTCTACCAGAGTATCCACACAAATGGCCTACTACACGAAAATATGAGCTATTTCTTTCTACATCACAACCCCTACATTTCCAACGGAATGCACCACCTCCAGGAAGGGCTCTTATAATGTCAACATGTTTCCACAAAGGAGAATCAGAGTGGGGTTCTTGTCTTTGTTCGGTATTGCCTACCGAGGATGAGGTAGATGCCATTGTAGTTCCTTTTCCTATGTGAAGAATGAAAGAGAAATGAAAAAACTAAAAACTTATGGAGAATGAAAGAGAAATGAAAAAACTAAAAAACTTAAACTAAAACAAAAAACAAATGAAACAATAACTTACCTCTACTCATTGTAAGCTTGCAAAGGTGTACGTATGAGGCACAAACAATTGAAGAAAGCTCACAAACCAATCTTGAAGAATCTTCCAACTCCTCCTTGCACAATCACGAACTTGCTCTTTTGCTCTTGCTGAAGTCAAATAGTAGGCTTGCACACAACAAATGATAATAAGAACCACAAATTAGGCTTTTCAAACGAACTTTTAGGGTTTTGGACTCCAAAAATCATTTAAATTTTGCGAAATCGGTCACTTAAGTGATGTGCGGATACCGAAGTTCGATGAAGTTCGTTCGGGGTTCGAATTTTTGCCCCCTGGTCCGCCCGGGTTCGAAATGCTGGGACCCAAGTTCGAACTGGGTTCGAAAATTCGGACCCTGCCTGAACCCACAGGCGAACAGTACCCAAACTTCAGACCAGTTCGAACTGGGGGGAGTTCGGAGGGGGGGGGGGGGCGAACCATGGTAACTTAGGTTATATATAACAAAGCAAGTTTCAATCTTGTTGATATTTTAGTATTTTATCATTGGTTTGTAAGTCCTAAGAGACAAGGAGGATATTTACTATGAATCAGATTGGTGTGGACCTTGCAATCCCTGGTATGATATATAATCCAGCTTACCCACTTTTTGAAATGTAAATGCTATTTTTTAAGGTGGTTTAGTGATATTTCCCAGATTTCCATTGGACTGAATCACCAATCCTTTGATGTTTAATTGTATGCATGGATTTATATTCCCCTCATAATGGGTCTATCAATGTCCAAGGGAAGAAAGCAAAAGCACAGTATCATAATAGAAGGGAAAGAAACATGTGATATTCATTGTGCTTAGCTTTTGATAGGCTTCAAATTTATTTTAAGCTCTTTTTCCAAAATATTTGGAAATGACTATTAATAAGATAATTTTGACAACCTGGCCCCACTCTCTATCCACTTTGATCAAATATATTTTTAGGATCTCAAACAATGATCTCTCACCTTCCTCCCCCTTTTAGGAAGTTTCTTGAAATAATCCCCTTAAAAGCCTTAATGAATAAAATCCCCTTGCTTTAGGGCTAACTATTCTACCAAATCTACCCAAGACTTGCAATCTGTCTCATCCATTTTGCACATGTCAAGAGTCTAGCCTTCTGCTGGCATGGAACATTGGAGTGATATAGAAATGCTTTCTCAACACACCAATAGACCAAAATACAATTGACAATATATAGTGAAAAATAGAAATGCCTAGTTAGCTTCTCAATAGACCCAAATCCAATTGACAGTATTTAGTGTGATACATAAATTGACTAGTCAACTTACCAATGGACCAAAAAACCCAATTGAAATTATTTATTGCGATGTAGAAATGCCTATTCACCTCAATAATGAACCAAAACCCAATTAACAATATTTAATGTGGTATATAAATGCTTGGTCAACACCCTAATGGACTAGAACCCAACCGAAAATTTGTATGTTTAACACCATTATAATGTCCTATTCTGTTTTGCAAGTAACTTGATGTTCTCAACTATTGTTGCTATTGCAATGGAATTTGTAACTAAACCTCATTGCTCAAGTGTTGTTAACTGATCTTATAGTTTGTAATGTCCCCGTTTTTCAGTCTCTTGAGATTCGCTTGGTTTGGCGACCCTCACAAGCTAATCAGGTGATTAGAGGGGGTCAGTTGGCGGAGCCAGTGTTTGGATTCCATTCTGGAGGTTCAGGTTACCGGGTCTACTCTTCGTCCGGGTCAGTTTGGTCAACTTACTATTTTTAGTAAGTGGTATTTTGGGTATGGCCAGGTTTAGCAAGGCGTCTGCACAAAGTGTCATATGTTTCTGAATCGAGTTTCAGGGGATCTCCAGTTTGAGAGACTTACTACTTATAGTAAGTCTATTTTTGGCAGATGGTTATCTCTGGCAGGGCAGTTGGAGTTTGAGGTTCTGATGTCAAAAATGAGTTTGTTGCAGTCAGTGGGTTTCAGTTGCTTCTTATTTTAAGTTATCGTTATTAAATTAAGTTATTTTAATTTAATAACTTTACGACTATATAACTTTAATGTTATAAAGTGATGTTGTAAGGAAGAAGCTTCTTTAATGAATAATGTAAAGTTGAAGCTTTCTCAAAAAACTATATATTCAACTCGAAAAAGCACTTTACATTACCTTTTGATCATTTGATAAAATTGCTTGTGAGAGAATTCGACTTTGCTTGGAGAAGCTAGGGTTTTGAGCTTGGTCTTCATTATTGGAGAGAGTTTTGCAACAATTTTTTGAGCTTGGTCTTCTTCTAGGAGAGAGCTCATTCAGTTCTTGAATGCCAGATTTATTAGTTGTTCATATGCTGATTATCAAATTTTGGATGAATTGAAGAGAGGTTCGAATTCATGATGAATTGAGGGTTTGCAAAGGAATCTCTGAGAAACATCAATTTCTCTTGAGAAATGCACTATGAATTGGTCTCCAATGCCAATGAATTGTGCTAGAATGCCAGCCATTAGCAACTACAACATGCATTAATTCTCTGAGCCATACAGACAACAAATAGGGTCGTACAGATCTTACAGCTAGCCATACGCACACAATGCAGGGTGCTGCGTGAGATTGTATTCATTTGCTGAGTGGTCACGTGTTATCATTTTGGGAAAACGGTATACATATGTGTGGAAACGTTCACAGCAGCAGCCGTCAAGAAAGAAGGGCTTGCGTTAATTCTAAAGGTTACATTGTTTGCAGCCAGCGTAATCAATAAGGTGCCAATCAAAATTTGATTTGATTTATGCAATAATAATAATTTGAATGTGTAATGTTTTCTTTGAGATTGAAATCAATTCAATAAAATTATCTTAATATTGATGATCATTGTTGATTCTTGAAGTTTAGTGGAATTTTATATTTTTAAAGGAATACAAGAATTCAAACTATCAGATTTCTTTAGAAAATCAATATTGCAATGTTAAGAGCTACAAAGGTTCTCCATAGTGGTATCAGAGCACTGAGCTTGCCATCCTGAAGGGTATGAAAATAAAATAATGCCAGACAAATTTATACCAGGAGGGTACTATACCCGTAGGGGTAGAAATTCACCACCTCTTGAAGGTAATGAACAGGGCCCACAGAATGAACAGGCAGGAAACAGGAATAATATCGGAAATGATATTATCAGGGAGGCCAGAGATGCCTTCAAAAATATTGCAAATGGCTAGCATCATGTTGCAACTGTATTGCAGCAGCTTTCAAACACTCTATAGCGCATGGCATTACCAGGTGATCGTGCTAGAGATAGAGGTGCGCGGAGTGCTTCAGTCAACTCACACAGGTCACGAGTTGATGACAGGTAAGATTATAGAGCTGACCATACTGGTACTTATGACAGGCCTCATCGTCCGACTTTCTTGAGGCCAGAGCTGGATGTAGTTAGTGTAGAGACAGAGCCAACACCATTTGTCGATGACATGGTGGCACATTTTGCAGAGTGGGATGCTCTTCCTAAGGCACTAAAGAGAAATTTGAATTTTGACAAATATTTGACACAGAAGTGCGAGCATTCCAGAGGCAGGCCAACTCTTGACACGAGGCAGAGACCTAGGCAGAATGAACTTAAGCAGGCAACTAGCAAGTTGACATTAGACCACTTCAATGGAAGTGGGAAGACTATAGCTAGAGCATGGGTCCACAAGTTGGATACTTATATATCACTTCGTCCTATGTCTGAGGAGGACGCTATTCGATTTGTCGTGCTTCATTTGGATGGGGTAGCTCGTGATTGGTGGTATCATGGGTTAGTGTCTCTGCATCATGATCATATTTTGCAGTACCAGGAGTTCGTAGATAGACTGATAGAGCGGTTTGACAGGAAGGATCCTGAGACTTACTTCAGAGGGTTAGCTCAGTTGAGACAGACAGGTGGCCTTGAGGCCTTCATTAGTGAGTTTTAGCGCCTATCAGTTATGGTATATAACATTTCTGAGAGGAGAGTCATGCTTTTCATAGAGAGTTTGTTAGAGTCGTACAGAGGGTGGGTCAAGTCCCTGGATCCACCTACTTTGCGAGATGCTATGAAGAAGGCAAAAAATCTTGATCCTTCTGCTTCACGAGGCAAGTCCACTCCTAGTCCTACTATTCCTCCTACAGATGAGGTACCTCCACCAGTTGTTGACAGAAAAAAGTCTGCAGGTAGACTTGATGATGCCACGCGAGAGGATTTGAGGAGGCAGCTTTGCTATTGGTGCAAAGAGCCTTATGATAGAGAGCATACTTGTACTATGAGGCCTAAGGGCAGGGTGAATCGCTCTATGTGGGTTTATTCTGGTGAGAGTGAGGCTGAGTCTTCTCATTAGGTTGCTAGTTTTGATATACAGGAGGAGCAGAGAGTTACTCCAAAGTTTGGTCCTGACGCCAAACTATCTCCGATTGTGTTGTCCACCTCTGTGCCACTTCCCTCTGCTTTCAGATTGAAGGGATTAGTGGAAGGACAACCCTATGTTGCTATGTTGGATATTGGAGCCATGCACAACTTTATTCATGAGCGACTTGTTAGTCAATGTGGGCTTCAGGTAGGGGAGTTTGCAAGGTTTAGAGTTAAGGTAGCTGATGGCTACAATTTTACCTGTACCAGGCGCATCCAAGATCTCTCCTTATTTCTTGTGATTATGAGTTGATATCTGATTTCTATGTGTTTGATTTGGGGGATATGGATGTGGTGTTAGGGATGCAGTGGATACAGGAGATTAAGGAGTTCTGCCTTTGCGTGAGCCTGATGCAGATCAGATTTGAGTACCAGGGTAGAGAGTATGTACTATCAGGCCTTGTTGAGGGGAGTCTACGCACAATGTCCTTTTGTGCTATAGATAGGGTCGATTCACGGAGACATGAGTTCATACAGGTAGAGCCGATTACACATCATGTCTCTCAGAGTTCACCGTTTTATGGCTCAGATCAGTAGATGAGTGCTGTTCACTTTGTGAATAACCCCTTATTTGACGTGGATGTCATTATGACTTATGATAATCTGTTGTTTGAGCTTAGTGATGATCCCTTACAAGTGTTGTATGATCATGATGTTGATGATGTTTGGGATCCGATTTGTACACCTGCTCATCAGGCAGATTACACAAAAGACTAGCCAAGCCTAGCCGAATAGTTTATAGAGGTGTACTCCGTGAGGAGTGCTTATAGTTTTACTTTCGATCCTCATGTTCAAGACATCTATCAGTCACATAGTTCTTCAAGGCATCCTTTTGATGACTGGTATGGTGATTTGGTTAGTTTGAAGACTGGGAGTAAGTTCAGTCTGTTGGTTGAGTTACTCCCGTGTGAGTTACTCTCTGTTGAGTTTCTCCCACGAGGTGATCTGGTTACAACATCATCAGTTCGGGTGTTGAGTGCAGTTTTTCAGTTGTTGATGTTGGTACTGTTGATGTTGTTGACTTCTTCACAGGAGTATGAGGTTGATCGGGACATTACTCGTGACCATCCTTGGGATCTGGGTGGTTTGTGATGTTGCTTGTTTTTCCTGATTGCTTGAGGACAAGCAATCTTGGGAAGGGAGGACTGTAATGTCCCCGTTTCTCAGTCTCTTGAGATTAGCTTGGTTTGGCAACCCTCGCAAGCTAATCAGGTGATCAGAGGGGGTCAGTTGGCGGAGCCAGTGTTTGGATTCCATTCTGGAGGTTTAGGTTACCGGGTCTGCTCTTCGTTCGGGTCAATTTGGTCAACTTACTATTTTTAGTAAGTGGTATTTTGGGTATGGCCAGGTTTAGCAGGGCGTCTGCACAGAGTGTTAGATGTTTCTGAATCAAGTTTTAGGGGATCTCCAGTTTGAGAGACTTACTATTTATAGTAAGTCTATTTTTGGCAGATAGCTATTTCTGGCAGGGCAATTGGAGTTTGAGGTTCTGATGTCAGAAATGAGTTTGTTGCAGTTAGTGGGTTTCAGTGGCTTCTTATTTTAAGTTATCATTATTAAATTAAGTTATTTTAATTTAATAACTTTACGACTTTAATGTTATAAAGTGATGTTGTAAGGAAGAAGCTTCTTTAATGAATAATGTAAAGTTGAAGCTTTTTCAAAAAGTTATATATTCAACTCGAAAAAGCACTTTACATTACCTTTTGATCATTTGATAAAATTGCTTGTGAGAGAATTCGACTTTGCTTGGAGAAGCTAGGGTTTTGAGCTTGGTCTTCATTATTGGAGAGAGTTCTGCAACAATTCTTGAGCTTGGTCTTCTAGGAGAGAGCTCATTCAGTTCTTGAATGCCAGATTTATTAGCTGTTCATATGCTGATTATCGAATTTTGGATGAATTGAAGAGGTTTCATGATGAATTGAGGGTTTGCAAAGGAATCTTTGAGAAACGTCAATTTCTCTTGAGAAATGCACTATGAATTGGTCTCCAATGCCAATGAACTGTGCTAGAATGCCAGCCATTAGCAACTACAGCCTGCGTTAATTCTCTGAGCCGTACAGACAACAAACAGGGCCGTACGGATCTTACAGCCAGCCATACGCACACAATGCAGGGTGCTGCGTGAGATTGTATTCATTTGCTGAGTGGTCACGTGTTATCATTTTGGGAAAATGGTATACATATGTGTGGAAACGTTCACAGCAGTAGCCGTCAAGAAAGAAGGGCTTGCGTTAATTCTGAAGGTTACATTGTTTGCAGCCAGCGTAATCAATAAGGTGCCAATCAAAATTCGATTTGATTTATGCAATAATAATAATTTGAATGTTTAACGTTTTCTTTGAGATTGAAATCAATTCAATAAAATTATCTTAATATTGATGATCAATGTTGATTCTTGAAGTTTAGTGGAATTTTATATTTTCAAAGGAATACAAGAATTCAAATTATCAGATTTCTTTAGAAAATCAATATTGCAATATTAAGAGCTACAAAGGCTCTTCACATAGTTTAAGGTCATCAAAAACTAAATTTTATCTGATCAAACAATGTGTTCAATAATTTTTCCTATCATTTATTTTCTTCCCATATTAGTTAGATAACAATGAATCTCAATATTTCTGATAATAATCCTTCAGTTGAGATTGGATTGTTAATATTACAACTTACAACTTTCTCACCATCAGCTAAGCTCTTTGGACCTATCCATGTAACTCATACATCAGCAGTAAGTCAAAAGTTCCATTACTGTTTCATTATTTTATAGTTCAATACCACATATTCTATTTTGAGTTACATTGATTCTATGCATTGATTTTTACAAGTCTTTCTGAAAAACAAAGATTTATTTCACAGTGGGTTATATGATGCTTCTGGCCGCTGTTTTGTCTATTGCAGATAATATGAATATCTACACCATTACAGATAGTACACCCATTAATAGCCCTACTAAGAGATCAAGTATTATGGATTATCATTAATTGTGCATCATTACTGAAAAATATCTTATTGTTAAGTATATTATTGTTCTCTGTTTACCCATGATTCAATACAATATCTACAATCTTCTATGTGAAAAACTATAAAATTAATCTATGATTAGTAAAAACTATTAAATATATTTCCTTTAAGGATCATATTGTATAAAATAATTTGCTAATTACAAGAGTTAACAAATTTTATAACTCATTTTACCATATTGATGAGAATTGTATAACACTTAAAGTGCAAGTTTTACTTCACTATTTCTTTGGGCACTAATATTCTTTTCAAAGCTGTAGCAATTACATTACTTGTTTGGATTTTCTTCACCAGAGACATTTGTATGGTCAGTAACAAATAAGAAGAAAAGTCGTTTCAAAATTTATTCTAGATATTTGGCAGGTGATGACAATTACATGAACTTTCCTCCTAAACAATGTTGCGGTGTGATTGCTCTCTGAATGTTCCACATATGCAGCCAGCAGTCGATTTCTTTGTTTATCTGAACCAATATAGTTCTTCCCTTTTACAGGAACGAGAACAAAGAGCAGCAGCAATTGGGGTTCAGATGAGTGTAATGTCACTTTGCAAAGCAATACAGCCAGAAGCAGCAGCAGGCATTCTGTAAGTACCTAAGAGATTTGGCACAGCTTTTCATTTCTGTTTGTCAACAAGCGCCTTGAAGCCCTACCATAAATTTATTTATTTTTCTAAGAGTTTCTATTAATTCCCGGGAAATTTGTCATTGGTTTCAATCTGTGATGTCGCTGGAAATTGATTAGTTTCAAGATAGCCCTCTTGGTTGTTTTTCATTATAGGATTTAAGGCATTCTGCTAGGGAATACAAAATACTGGTTGCTGCCAAATCAAAGTAAATTTTAAAGCAAAATTTTCCTATTCATGTTAGTTATTAAAATCCCAAAGGCCAGATATAATCTACATGTTTCCAAGAACATTGCTGTCATCAAGAATGACAATCTTGGGCAGATGTTTAATTATGATGAGGGTGAAAATGGTGGGCGAAGCTCAAGATAGTACAAGAAAAGGCAACATGCTATAAGTTGATATAGGAGTTTAAAGCTCACAATGGTGGGTTGGACTTGGTATTTGTTGATGTGAGTTTTATGCCACTACAACATGCAGAATCGAGTACTTAGTATCTTGAAATGAAATACCAAATCTCCAACTCTCTCTTGAATAAGGATGCTCGTATGCTAAATAATGTATCTAGATTTTGTGATCAAATGAGACAACCCCAAGGTTCCTTCTCATCGTGTGCTTTCACTTAGTTGTAATGATGTGATATGTTGAGTATCACAAAGGGACTTATGTTGTTCATTCAAAGGATATCAACCACTTAACTATTTCCAACCTAACAACTTGCAAAGAGATAAGTGTTTAAAAAGCTATTCTACTCTTAGAATGCAAGAAACTGTGAATGTCTTTGTGACTGTACTAGACTTAGTTTAGCCATCAACATCAACCAAGCTAGTGTTATCTTTTAAGAGTAAATGTGGATGTTCAAACTATTACTATTCCATTGACACCATCCATTGATGCACGCCAATGTGCAAGAAATAATCGAAATAGAGCTCATAAATATGTCTTTCGGTCACGCAAGGAAAACTTACAATCAGCAAGAAGCTAGTGGTTTGGTCTAAGCAAGTTCACCAAAGATGCATCCAAAATATCTTCCATTCAACTAAAATACTTCTACTCCATGTGAAAGAAATCTTAATCTAAGTGGGAAAATGTAGAAACCATGCACTACTCCAAAATGATATAAGTAATCCGCCATGAAGACCAACAATGAATTAAGAACAATCTTGGCAGTATCATAGCAACAATTTCAACAAGTCCCTCTCTACAAATGAAAGTAGTGGGGTTTATATAAGAGCCCCAAATACAATGAATGGCCAAGATTGATTTGAAACCAATGGCTCAAATTAATCCATGACAAATCCTAATTAGGGCAACCACAAATAGAAAATAAAAACAAGGCACCAACATATGGACCAATAAGAAAATAGCGTGTTCCACATGTCCATTTGTGAATGATCCTGATTGGATGATCTTGGACATGTCAAACTTGGGGCTCTGTAATAGGTTGAATGATGACTGGACGCCACCTCATCTTGATCATCTTTGATCCTTGTTTCAGTTTTTGTTTCTTCATCCTCTTTAGGAAATTCTCTCATTGAACTTGTCCTTGAACTTGTTCTTGATATCTTGATTTTCTTAAAGTGACAGGTTTCCCTCTATTGATCATGGACATGTAAATCTTCATGTCCTTGAACCCTTGATAATGGAAATCTTTTTCATTTGTAGACCTTTCTTTGTTGCACAATTTGATCATCCTTGTGTGAATTTTTCCTCTCCCATTGTTTGGGACATCCTTGATACCTTTATCCATTACCTCCTTGGCTCGAAATCCTTTAGCCTTGATCCTAATAGGGACAAATTGGAGTCCCTAACAACTTGTCCTTGAATTGAATCCTACTTGATCCTTATGGAAAATTGATGTGAATAGAGACAAGTTGATCTCCATATAAGATAGTCCTTATTCTTCAATCATTTAATCAAGTGGAAAGTTGTCTTGCATAGGGACACATGAATGTCCTTGAATTTGAACTTGAACTTGTCCATGGACTCCTTGTTTTTAAATCTGGACTTATCCACATCCCTGCTTGATGAAGGCTTGATCTTGAATCCTCTAAGTCTACTTCTTGAATGTATCAAGTTCCTTTTGCCTTGTTGAGGAATTATCCATGTTGTAATCGCATTGTTGAATTCTTCCTCTTTCCTCATCCTCTTCCCTGCATGTAGTAACCTCTACAAAAGAAAAAGAACACCTTATCAAAAGTTACGAACAATGAAATGCAAATTGAATTACTTAAAATAATCCTTAAGATAAGCAATCCCCAATTAGGAAATTATCAACAATATTCCAATTATTTTCTTTTGTGTTACATGGTGGAAATTCGCTTGTCATAGGGATTAATTGATTTCACACTCCTTGTTCAATCCTTGATTTTATTCTTGTTCGTCCTCTTGGTGGAAAACTGATAGGGACAAGGATAAAATGAAGTCCCTATAAAATGTCCTTTTTTTTTTGCATACCTTTCCCAGCTAGTGGAAAATCAATCTGGATAGGGACAACCTGAAGTCCCTATATAAAATGCCCTTACTTTTTCCTTGATTTTGTCACCGATTTGAGGCTTTATGACTTAGAGAAACAAGGCTTTAAGTTTGCAAATGAAGTTTTAAGATGAAGACACAAGTTTGAAAATCTGAGGACAATTCTGAGGACCAAGTCTGCAACTAGGTGTAATCAGACTTCAAAATCCTGAAAACCATGCCTTAGATGACTAAATTTTGACCTCAAAATGCAAACATTAATTTTCACCATCAATGCCTCAGTCCTGATTTTTTCTTAGGACTGCCCTGTAACATGTCTGAAAATGTCTTAAAATCAATCCAATCTCCATGACAAATGCAAATCAATCAATGACCATGAGTTTTGATAAGAGTATGAGACATCCTATGAGCCAAACATGAGAAACAAACCCTTTTGCCATAATATTTAATTCTGATTTTCTGAAGACTAAGTTTGAAACACACCTCTCTTTGATGATTTTGTCCTCAAAACTCAGTGTTTCTGTGCAAGAGCGATCCCCTAACACTCTGCAATCAAGTCTGATGTGATTAAACAACTTGAGAGTTTTCTATGATTTTTTTGAGAAAATCGAATTGAGGAAAAATTTCAAACTTAAGTCTGAAAAAATAGATACTTTCAGCCACCTGGTTGCTTGGATTTGGCCTTGAAATCCTGATTTGATCCCTCTAAAAGGTCTGCAATGAATGCTAACAAGGATTAGTGACTTGGGATTTACCTATGGTTTTTCAAAGAAATCGAACCCTTCATGAGTTTTCAGACTTTAAGTCTGCAGACATCACACTTACAGTCACTTGAATGCACTTGGATTGCCTCTAATTTGCAGCAATTTTGGTTGGGTCTTGTCTCTACTCTCTAGATACCTTTGCCACCACCCTTTTGTAGCACCTTGGTAATTTTCAGATTTTTAGCATCCAAACTCCCTTTAGCATCATTGTCTATGTTCTTTTGGTTGTATTTGGTCCTCCTCTCTTGCTGATAGTGATTCTCATGGATGACTTTTGGGACTTCAGACCTCCATTCTTAGTGCTGGTCGATTTGGATATGGCTGTAGCTTCACTTCCTTCAGACTTAGCAACTTCTCCCTTCTCTTGGGTTCTTGCTTTGACTCCCAATATCAAGTCAACTTCCTTATTATATTATATTATATTTGTTGTTGTAGGTGCTCATTTAAAGGAGTTTTTTGATTGAACTCACACCCACCCAGCCAATGTGGGATTAAAGAATATCACCTTGAAACTTGTGTGTTGGTTCCTCAAAATGGACTTTACACTCAAAGAGACACCAGTATGCCTAAGACAGATTTTGAGGAGGGGTTAGTTCCAAATATGGTGAGGTCTATTAGGCAACTGGACCAACTATAGGGACAAGATTGCCCTCTGCACTTCTGGCTCTGCAAAACCAAGGCGGGTGTACCTAATCCAGTAACAAATAACACCTTTACAACTTAAACTGGATTGAACAAAGCAGATGATAGCAAGAAAGTACTAAATGATAATCAGTCATTCATTGACTCTCCATTGCTATGGTGAACAAAATGGCCTTGTGACCTCAAGACTTTGAGGGATTTTGGAATTGGTAATGATTAATATTGGTGGGATGTAACACACCATATCAGACACATTATTGCAGAATTTACTTGCTTCTGACCAGTGCCTTATCCATTGGGTCAGATCTCTATTGCACAATAGAATACAGAATCCAACTACTAATCTTCATCACAGATCCAAGCTGTAAATATAAACACCCAAACCCACACTGCTTACAAACATCCCAGTGAAAACCCAATGAATCTATGCTTCATCTAGAGCATCATTTAATCTGATCCTAAATCAGAACTAGAGAATGATAGCATATGCATGGATAAAACTCCATACAATGAATTAGAAAATTCAAAACACATCAGATGGACACAAATGAAGAGAAATGAGAAATGATATTTATTTTAAGTATGAAGATCATGCCTCTGTATACACCTGCTTCAAGATCTAAAACCACTTCAATAATATGCAAAAGACCAGAAGCTTTCCTTTGATATAATAATATTGTCTAATACAAGAATTTGCTACATCCTAGACTAAGAACTTGGAAGCAAAAAGAATTCAATTCCCGGTCCTTCTAAATGATCCAGGAAATCCTTTTATAGAACAAGGATTGCAAACAAGCTATAGATCACTTAGGAAAATATCAAAGATTACATAGATAAGATAAAGGACACAAAGCGCACAAAGATTGCATTCAGTTGCAATTTTCAAAAGTGTACATTAATTTGAGCGCCAAGTCTTCTGCAACAACTTCCAAAAATAGTTCAAACCCTGCCAAGTGTTGCGTTTGCATTTGTGACTTCATACAGAATATTCCCTGCAATATGCTTTGCTTAAGGAATTGGGGAAGTGCCACCTGTTGTGATCTCAGTGGGTGCTTATTTTGTCTGTTTGCTCCGAGGAAGAAACATCTTTCCCAGAATTGTAAACCTCTTTACTGGGCCAAAGAAAATGTAACCACCTCATCCTTCCTTTCTGTCAAAATATCTAATCAATTTTCATCTATTGAAACAAATTATTTTGGGCTTCAAAGCGCTCCCCATAACCGTCCTTGGAACAAACAAATCTACTTCAGCTTGTCATTTCTGGTTCACTGTATCAAACCCTATAGAAAACCCTTAATCAAATTTGAAAATCTAGTAACACTGACTAACTGATTTAGTTTAAAACATAACCCTCGATCATCATCTTTCCCAGCACATCGGATGATCCTTATTAATCGACAACAGTCAATTAAGCTTTGAAAAATATCCAACCACATCATCTTTTCCTTCGGCGACCAATCGGAAACGAACACCTCATCACACCTGGCACTGTCTTTATCTTAACCTCGGCAAGCACCTTAACCCTAAGTCATTTGGAGATTACGCGACTGAAGGCTTCGCTAGGTCTCAAAACATTTTACTTAACCCAGGCTCAATCTGGAGATCACGCGAACAAAGCATTCGCGTGATCGCATAATCTTTTCTTGACTTGTGGTTTCATCCAGCTAACTAGTGACCACCGTCCGATCTTGTCTTCATCAACGGCCCACACTGAGTCTCAAAGTCCTTTATCTTAACTCAACCTTTCATTATGAGATCTTGTGACTGAAGGAACTCATGATCGCTGGATCTTGGCACTAACCCTAGTTCTGTCTTGAGATCACGCGACCAAATCATTCTCACGATCGCTGAATCTTTTCTTGACCCCTGGTCACATTAAGAGAATACGCCCCAGTCGTTGATCCTGTCTCCATCTACAGTCCTCGTTGATCGCCCAAAGCTTGGTCTTAACTCAACTTGGATCTGGAGATTAAGCAACTGGGGATTTCTCGTGATCTCTTAACATATCACTTAACCCCAGTTTGGTCTGGAGACTCAGCGACCAAAGCATTTGCGTAATCTCTTGAATTTCACTTAACTCATGATTTGATTGGGAGATCATGCAACCACCATCCGATCACATCCGCATCCACGACCCACACTGAATCTCTAAGCCTTTAACTTAACTCATCTTTTATCTAGCGATCCAGCGACTGAATACTTCTCGTGATCGCTCAATTTTTAACTCAACCCATGTATGGTTCAGAGATCATGCGACTGAAAGCATTCGCTAGATCGCTCAATCTTTCACTTGACCCTGGTTAGATCCTGAGAACACGGGAACAAAGCATTTGCTAGATCGCCAAATATTTTCTTAACCCTGAGTTTTATTAAGAGAACAAGCGCCAGCCGTTGATCTTGCCATCATCTTACGGTCCCTGTTCAATCTCTGAGTGTTTAAAGGCTTGACCGGTTCATTTGGAGATTTAGCGACTGAAGAAAAACAAAACCACTCGCCAGGTCGTTGAATGTTAGACACATAACTGCCAAGATCAGGAGATCACGCGAACCACTTAGTTGCTGAATCGTTGAACAAAAACCACTAACTGTCAAAAATAAGAGATCACGTGAACAAAGGAAAATAAAAGGCACGCGCAGAAAAAGAACTTAAGTGGCCCAAAAAAGATAATGAAGAAATAGAATTGTCTAGGGTTTTGTGGACTTAGACAATTTTTAAAACCCTTATTCATGGAATGGACCTATTTCTCAGACCTTCAAATAGCCATATCTCTCTGGTTTTTGCATTTAAGTACATGCGATCTTAACTGGATCTTGCATACACCTTAAACTATCCCTGGCTCAATTCGCAAGCCATAAAACATCATACATCTTCTTCGCTGATCAAAATAAGTTTGCAGCAGGACATGGCAACTTTCTAGGGCTTTGCAAGGATGAAGACCATTTTCTAAGATTTTGGCAATGACAGGAAAATGGTCTAACATTGTGTATGTTGCATTTTAATTAATTTCCTTTGCATTTCATTAAATTTCATTTCATATCTTCAAGTATGCATTCTAAGGAAAAATCAATTTTCGTAAGGATAGCTGAAATCCTTAAAATTTGCAATGTTTCCTTAATTCATTCCCCAAGGGGGAAATTCAATGCTTATGAGAACTCCATTTTACTCATCTTCCATGTCTGTAGGGGAATCCCCACACTTAACATTTTTATTCAACCAAAATGGCCTTCAAGGGAAAATTGACCCTCATAGGGCCAAGGGAAATTTCATATGCATGAGGATAAGTTGAGATTCTTCATCCATAAGGACTTTCCTGACTTCCTAGCTTAAAAATATTCTAAGTATAGAGTCCAGTGAAAAATCGTTGTGCATAGGGACTCTTAGATTTGTCCTTATTCTTCATGTCTAGGAGGGGAAAATTGACCCTCATAGGGACACAAAGTCCCAACACTTAGTTTTTTTTATTGCAAATCTCTCCTCGTGAATGGAAAAACGACCCCTATAGGGACTTTCTTGATTTATCAAATGGAAATTCTATTTCCATAGGGATTTTGTGCTTTTTTGGAGTGGAAATTCTATTTCCATTGAGACAAAGTATAATTTCGGAGTGGAAATTTTAATTCCATCAGGACAAAGTGCAATTTTGGAGCGGAATTTCTATTTCCATGGGGACAAAGTGCAATTTTGGAGGGGAAATTCTATTTCCATAAGGACGAAGAGCATTTTTACGAGGAAAAATTGATTTTCATAAGGTTTTTTTCATATTTTAAGTATGGAAAATCAATTTTTATAGGGATTCTAAAGCACCCATGTATAAAATATGTCATTATAGTGTATTTTGGACTATTTGACTAGCCAAAATATTAATGCACTTAGAAGTTTTACTTCAAACCACTACAACTTGTCCCAGTGGACCCATAATCTTGGCACTCCTATCTGCACTTGCAACCTGACAACTTGATCACTTGACCACTCCTTAACATTTTTGGCTCTTTATTATTTGGAGTGATGTTTTTTATTTCCTTTAGTGTTGAGGTGTAGGACAGACCATTTTTTATTTATTTTTTATCCTTGTGTACCTCTCTTATCTCTCTCTCCTCTTCCCTTCTCCCTCGT
The DNA here is from genome assembly GCA_027943335.1 of Chamaecyparis obtusa. NCBI lineage: Eukaryota > Viridiplantae > Streptophyta > Pinopsida > Cupressales > Cupressaceae > Chamaecyparis > Chamaecyparis obtusa. Next base: position 1,114,379 of record BSBK01004955.1, on the reverse strand, counting down.
TTTATTGTTTACTAGATCTGCAATCTACCATTTCATGTTCCTCTTGCTCTTGCTCTCTGACATCCTGATGATGGATCATGTACTATGATCCGAAACGTTGATGGTAAAAAATTCTACACAATCGAATCCAGAAACTAAGATACCATACGTATGGATTGTGGAAATCTAATAGATTTGATTGTGTCACCTCGACTTCCAAAACCCTACAACTACAAGCAAAAAGAGGGGATCCCCATTTGCAATGGGGCGATGGTGTGAAAACCTCACAACAGTATCCTCTCATTCACAATTCCCCAATCAGTATATACCTCTAACCAGTTGCACGAAGTCCAGGGGAGGCAAGACAAGAATGAATTCAATAACCAACACATCCTTCATATGTAGGATAATAGGGAACATGCATTTGAGAAGTATTTCTTGAATCAATCAATAAACATTCTATTTCAAGATATTAGGGCCAAAGAATGATATTTATTATTTACCATATGATGAAGTTTCTTTTGACAACCATGTTGTCCATAGCTTCAAGAGTAGAATTATTTGGAGAGAGAACTCCATCAAGCACCACAAAACCAATGTTATTAGCAGATCTAGTTTTAATCTGAACAAAACTCCTTTGGAGAAACCTTTTAGGAGGAAGATGAGAGCTCATCAAAAGGAGACAAAAAAGCAAGATCCTTTGTATGGAAATCCTATTTCATTGAAGGAGAGCACCAGATGGAGACTAATCCAGCACCTAATTTGGAAAGAAGCGCATATGGAAGGAAATTTAGAAATCAGAGAAAGAGCTATATGTGTAAGCCCATTTCAAGTCTCCATGATAAGATGTCATAGGTTATCAATTCATTCAAATTGAATTTGGATTCTCTGATAGTATCTTCTCTAGTTCACAGGCTGAACGACATGGGAACTCACAAAGGTGTTGTGGACATTCATATATGATCAGTGAAGTATTGAAGAACAATCTGAGATGATGCATCAAAAGGTAATGTTTTATACTACAGATGAGAATGCCAATGAAGACTCTAAAGTTCCTCCAAGTGAAAAGAGAAGAGGTATTGTCACAAATGACAATTAAGAAAGAAAGGTATTAAGTGTTTTTATAGACATGAAGTCTAATAGAGTATGAAGATGTCAATCCAAAAACCTATGGACCTAGATGAAGCTGGTGGTATTTTCTTAAGCATTTTGAGCAGTGCTCTTTGTTGACTAAGAACTCATTTCGTGCATGTGATTCTCAGATCCATTCCCTTTTTCAATAATTCATGCAAATGTTTACTTTGTGTCAAGATAACTTATAGATAGTTGAGGTCATGCCAAAAAAACATGGTTGTATAAAATTATAAATCCCTATTTAAAATTCCACTGTCATAGTGTAGATTCAAATGTGTACCTGGAAGGAAATCTGCATTTTGACTCCTCTGTCCCCATGAAAAACTGCAGATACGTCAAAAAATACATAAATTACACTTAAAATTGAAGATAAATAAAGTATAAAACAAAAGAATCAGAGAAAGTCAACTTTCCATAGATATCCCTATTCACTAAGAAAATTGCTTTAATTTCTATTTAGAAGAATCTTCTTACCCGATTCAATTTTTACAATATAATTAGTATTAAAGACTAATTCATTCTTTTACAAAGGAAAAGTCTAATAAAGATTAATTCACATAATTACAGCCTTGAAGAAGCTGTGGTTAGTTCAGGTAGGATCCATTGTGAGTTCTTTATATGTATGAGCGTTAAGATAGAACAGTTGTTTTCTGGTTTTCAGGTTCTGACCAAGCCAAATAGCATTTTGGCATATTAAACCCCATCTCATAGGGTCCATCCACTAGAAAACTTATTTCCAACCACAGTATATATCTTGTTTCAATTATTCCTAGTGATTGACCTCATGAAAAGCTCCTGATAAGTTTGACAAAGACAATTCACCTATACCTAGAGTATATACTGTCATCACATTCGATAAGGTTCAAAAGTAATATATATTATTGACCTTTATTTTGAAGTCGAGTTATTATCTTGGGTGGCTTATTCTTGATGTTTCTAACTCTCTAGAGTATTTTTGTCCTTCTTTAACAAAATTGAATCAGTAGAAATCAAACTTCTCAGAAAAACTTGACTTCTTTCCATGAGGTTTTGTTTTCTAATATTTATTGACTGAAAATCTCATGTTTCTAAAATCGAATTATTTATGTTTCACTATATAGCATCAGTTGTTGACCTCATTGGTTGAAGTCTTTCAGATTTTAAAAACTAACATGAATAGGATAATTTTTCTTTAAAAGATACTTTGACATAGCGGCAACCAATATTTTGTTTCCCCTGGCAGATGCCTTAAATCCTCTAATGAAACACAATCAAGAGAGTTATCTTCAAAATAATTGAATTCCAACATCACAAATTGAAACCAATGACAAATTTCCCAGGAAATTAATAGCAAATTATTTAAAAGAAACAATAAATTTATGGTAGAACTTCAGGACATTTGTTGATAAATGGAAATCAAAAGCAGTGCCAAATCTCTCAGGTGCTTACAGAATGCCGGCTGCTGCTGGTCCTATTGCTTTAAAAAGTGACATTCCACTCATCTGAAGGCCATTTGCTGCTGCTCTTTGTTCTCGAGCCTGTAAAAGTGAAGTACTGTATAGATTCAGATAAAGAAAGAAATCAACAGCTGTCTGAATATATGGAACATTCAGAGAGTGATCATACCGCAGCATTGTTTAGGAGGAGGAAAGTTCCTGTAATAGTCATTACCTGTAGAATATCTAAAATTAGCTTTGAAATAATTTTTCTGTCTTGTTTGTTATTACTGACCATAAAAATGTCACCAGGAAAGAATTTCCAAACAAGCAAATTAATTACTACAGCTTTGAAAAGACTATCAGTGCCCTAAGAAATAGGGAAACAAAATTCTGAACTTTAAGCCTTAAAGTATACAATTCATCAATATAGTCATCATGAGTAATAAAATTTGAGTGCTCTTGTAATTAGTAAATATATTTTATACATTATATCATATTTTTTAGAAGGAAATATTTCTTACCAATTATAGAAAATTTTTGCAATCATTAACAATGTATTAAATTCTATTGAATTGAAAACAAATAGAAAACAATAAAATACTTACAGCTAAGATATTTTTTAGTAATGATGCAAAATTAATGATAATCCATAATGCCTGATCTTTTAGTAGAGCTATAAATGGGTATGCTGCCAGTAATGGTATAGATAATATCTGCAATAGACAAAAGAGTGCCCATAAGCATCATATGACCCATTGTAAATCCAATCTTTGTTCGTAAGAAAGACTTATAAAAATCAATGCATACAATCAATCCTAACTCAAAATAGAATATGCAGTATTGAACCATATCATACTGAAATATTGATGGAACTTTTGACATACTGCTGATGTACGAGTAACAAGGATAGGTCCAAAGAGCTTAGCCAACGGTGAGAAAGTTGTAAGTTGGAATATTAATAGTCCAAAACCTTCACATTTCCACAAAAGGATTATTCTCATAAATATTGAGATTTCTCATTATCTAATTAATATGTGAAGAAAATAATTGATTGCAAAATCATTCTTAAACAAACTATTTGATCAGATAAAATTTAATTTTTAAAAACCTTAAACTCTTAGATTCATTACCAAAACTTGGGCAATGAGGTAAATGTTTTAATTCCATTGCAAAATTAATTATAGTTGAGAACATGGAGTTATTAACAAAATAGAAAGACATTTTATCAGTATTACTATTAACTACTAAATATACATGTTATCAATTGGCTTTTGATCTACTGGTATGTTGATTTAGTCATTTTCATATCACAATAAATATTGTCGATTAGGTTTTCATCTACTGTGAGCTGACTAGGCAGTTCTATATCACACTAAATATTGTCAATTGAGTTTTGATCCATTGGTGGGTGAGCAGGTATCTCTGTATAACACTAGGTTTCCACTTCAGAAAAAGGTTGGACTCTTGACATGTGCAAAAGGGCTGAGACAGGTCACCATTTCTGAGTATCATTGGCAAAACAATTAGCCCTCAAGCAGAGGGATGTTATTAATTAGGCCTTAAGGCTCATAAGGAGGAGGCTTATGGTCTAAGATCCCAAAAATAGATTGATCAAAGTGGATAGGGATTAAGTACACATCTTCAATCTTATATTAGTTATAATTGCCTCCAAAAAAGTACAGGAAGAGCTCAAAATAAATTAGAAGCTTTTCAAAAAGCAACATGGAATATCATATAAAACCAGTCTTTTATGATATTATGCTTTTTCTTTCTTCTCGTGAACATGGATGCACCTTTTATGAGGGGGGTGTACATCCATGCTTACAAATGAAACAAACACAATTACTAAACTACCCTTCAAAATAGCATTCAATTAACTTTTAAAATGGTTAAACTGGATAACGTAACATACCAGAGATCGCAAGGACCGCACCGACCTGACTTGTAGTAAAACCCAATCCTCCTTGTCTTTTCGGACTTACAGCCCAAAGAGAAAATATCTACAAGATTGAAACTCGCTCCATTATATAAAATAAAGACAAAAAGATTATTTAAAGATAATAATTTCAAAGACAATTCTATAAATCGTACCTCTGAATATGCAATGTCATGAAGAGAATAAATACAGTTTATTATGATTGTTGACATCACTGGCCAGCTGTTTATGATTGACTTCAAAGTAGTCATGTTTCCTTCCTTCTTTTCTTTTGTGCATGCCTTATCATATTGTGGCTCTTCTTTCTCAACATCAATGCCAACTCCATTGAGATCACATTTTTCCTCTTCCTCACGAGGATGTTTATGTAATGTTTCCTTTTAACAATAAAATATATCAATTTAACTAGAACAATTATATACATAAATCAATCTTCTTAACAAAGTTAAATATCAGATTATCATATATCTTAAAATTATTATTGAATTAGGAAGATAAATTCTTATTAAAATTTATATCTAATTTAGAAAATATTAATAATGATTTATAATTAAAATATTTATTAGGGCCTACGTAAGCAAGAACGTATTGAATGAATGAATGAATTAGAGGGCATGCCTATAGTTGACTAGGTAGTTGGACATTTTTTCGGATAGCTCTACGTGCAGGATTCGACATGAGCTGGAGCCCGTTTGCGTTTCTGCATTCCTTTTCACCGATCGGGGGGGGTTCTATAGTTTGCAGGGGCATTGTTACGGTTTGCAGGGGGGTGTTTGATCAATTCAAGGCTGTGGATGGGCTTTGTGGAGCTGCCAAGGGGGATTTCTTCTCGTTCCAAGCTTTGTGTTGTCGGTGCGGGTGGAGTGTGGCGGATTGGGGTTGAGGGTCACCTACCCCATTTCATTTTCATTTTATTTGGTGATTTTTTTTTGTGTCCATAGAGAATCAAGGATTATCCTCTTCTCAAGAGATCTATGGGGATTTGGAGATGGTAGCCCTGTCTTCTTCAGTTCATGCATGTGCTAAGGAGCAAATAGGTAAACCCCAATCTAGGGAAGGAGTTTCTTCTTTGAAAGGGACTTTTCGAATCAAAAAAGTGAATGGTTGCTTGGAGAGGTCCTAGGACCATCTAGTTTTGGTTATTCAACCTGAGAAAGTTTCGAATGATGTTGAATATTGGTGCAATCATGCCCTCATATGCAAATTCATGGGTCTTCACCTTTCTTTACTCGTGTTGGAATCTTGGGCACATTGGGTCTGGAATCCAAAGAGATATGGAGATACTTTTGGCAGCTAATAACTATTTTTTGGTAATTTTTTCTAGTATATTAGATAGAAATAGGGCTTTTGAAGGAGGCCCTTGTTTCTTCAACCAAGTGGGGCTCTTTATCAAACCTTGGCATATTGGCTTCAACTTTTCTAAGGAGCTATCGTCTTGAGTGTCGATGTGGGTTCGGTTGTCGAGGCTTCCGTTGGAGTTTTGGCAGGAAGACATTATTCACTCAATCTCTCTAGTTCTTGGAAAACCTATGGTTTCGGCCACACAAACTCAGCATCAAAAGACAATTTCTTATGCGCGGATTTGTGTACAAGTTGATTTAAATAACCCTTTACCAAACTCTATGGAAATTTGTTTTGGAACATCTTCTTGGATCCAACAACTGGATTACAAGACTCTGCCATTTAGATGCAGAATTTGTCATGAATATGATCCTTTACAGCGGAGATGTCCCAGAAATAAATCTTCTCCCTTGGCAGTTTTCGATCCTCCTCACCCTGCTCTTAGGGAGGATAAGGGGAAGACCCATATGTCCAATGGAATTGCAAATAAGGAAGGTTTTATTCCTGTTAAGCCCCGGAATAAGGGCAGAGAACCTAGATGGATAGACATAATGATGGCACTTTTAACAGGTTCGATGTTCTATATGACTTGGTCCAAGAGGAAGGAATTCCAGTTGAACTTTCTTTTGGGGCTAAGGTTTAGTGTGAGGTGCAAGATGAGGACACAACAAAAGGGGATCGGGTTTTATCTTCAGGGGACCAACAAGATAGTCAAATGGTTACGAATTTGCCTTCTCAAGTTCAGGATATCAGGGATCTTAGTGGGTCACAGGCTCCAGAGAGTGCAGTGGTGATGGCTTTTGTTCCTCCTAAGGTGGCCTCAGATTATGTGAAGAATAACAAAGCCTCTCCTGCTTTAGGCGTGCATCAGAAGCCCCTTAAAAAGGGGCCTTTAGACAAACCTTCACGAAGTGGAAGGAAGAGTGATCGGGAGAAGGTTAAGATCATTGGCGATACATTGGTTGAGTAAGGGTCTGTGAAGCCCATTGATTCCCATTTCTCTCAACCTCATAAATGATTGTTTTGTCATGGAATGTAAGGGGGTTGAACAACATCCCTAGACAAAAGGTTGTTCGCAGATTAGTTGAATCTTAGTCTCTTGATTTAGTCTTTATCCAGGAAACCAAACTTACCATGGATGGTTTGGTCAACTGTGCTCCTTGTGTCTAGCCTCATGGCCATTGGCAAGGAGTGGGTGCTCATGGTAGTTCAGAGGGGGTTGTGTGCTTCTGGAACCTAAGGAAGGTTACCCCCTTGTGGTGGATTTCTAGCCGGTCTTCCATTTCTATGGTCACTTCTAACTTTGAGACAAGAGAAAGGACCCTTTTCTCTAATATGTATGCTCTTATTGATCTTTTGGGTAAGTCACATCTTTGGGCTACATCAATTTTGTTTGGTCCATGGATCCTTTTCTCCCTTGGATTATGACTAGCGATTTTAACGTTGTTACTAGTTCAGATGAAAAACGAGGTGGGTTAGTCAAGTTGGACCCTTCTTCAAATCTGCTCAGAGATAATATTGGTTTCTTGAATCTCATTGATGTGAAGCCAATTAATGGTGTTTTTACATGGAATAATAGGAGTGGTGTAGAGGCTATTTTAGAAAGGCTTGATAGATTTTTGGTCTCCTGCTACTGGGTGAATGATAGGTGGTCTACCGGTTCAAAGATTCTTGATTGGAGGGGATCTGATCATTGGCCTATCAAGTTTTCTACCACCTTGTATAGAATCTCCAAAAACCCTTCTTTCAAATTACAATTGATGTGGTTGCGTGATCAGTCTTTATAGGATCTTATGGTTAGTTAGTGGTATGAAGGGATGCTTGCCAATGGTAGGGGCATGAATACTTTTGGGAAGAGGCTACAACATGAGAAATATAGGCTCGAGAGGTGGAATAAGCAATGTTTCAGGAATCTGCATGCTCAGAAGATGGCAACTCAATCCAAGTTGGATAATGTCACACATCAAATTCGGGATCAAGGGATGACTTTTGATCTTAGTAAAGCTGACTCCCTTCCTCTTAAGGATTTGGAAGAGTGGGAGTTGCTTGAGAAGATTTTCTGGAAGACGAAGTCTAGAGTTGATTGGCTTCGGGAAGGAGATAGAAACACAACCTTTTTACATTAGTCTATTAAGGCTCGAAGGTATGGTAATTCTATTACTTCTCTCATCCCTTTTGAAGGGGTTCAACTCTCTTCTAATGAAGAAATTTCCAAGGAAGCTGTTAGTTATTTTTTGAATTTTTTAGCCAAGGAGGATCTCGAAGCTATGGTGGAAGAGAGGACCATTCTGAATTGTATTCCCCCTCTAGTCTCTACTGAGATGAATGATACCCTCTTGCGCCCCATTTTGCTACCTAAATTGGAGGAAGTTGTGTTCCATATGAAAAAAGATAAGGCTCCTGGCTCAGATGGGTTTCCAATTGAATTTTTTCAAGAATTTTGGGAGATTATAAAATTTGATCTTCTAGAAGTGGTTCAGGAATCTCATAGAAATAAACAAATGCTAAAGTCTATGAATTCTAGCTTCTTGGCTCTCATTCCTAAGGAGGGGGCTAATAGTTTGGATCAATTCAGGCCTATTGCTTTATGTAATGTGATCTACGAGATTATCACTAAATTGATTGTTGAGAGACTCAAGATTGTTGAGAGACTCAAGTCATTCCTTCGTGCTTTGATCTCTGAAGAGCAAGGTGGTTTTGTTGAAGGCAGATTTTGGATGGTGTTGTGATAGTGATAGAGGCTATACATTCTATGGCAACCTCTAAGGAGAAAGTTATGTTATTAAACTTGACATGGCTAAAGCTTATGATCAAGTGAACTAGGATTTCTTACAAAAAATCCTATTGGCCTTTGGCTTTAGTGAAGAGTGGGTGAATTGGGGTTCTCAGTTGTGTGACTTCTACCTCCTTTTCAGTTCTTATTAATGGAGAACCCTCTGAGTTGTTTAGTGCTTCTCAAGGACTTCAGCAACGGGACCCCTTATCCCCCTATTTATTCATTATCATGGCTGAAGGTCTCGGGAGATTTATTAAAACTCAAGTGAGGCAGGGTCTTATTTAGGGATGGATATTAGGGTAATGCTCTACATCCCTACTCTCATCTTCAGTTTGTGGACGACACTGGTTTGATGGGCATGGCTAGAATCAATAAGGCAGTGAATTTTAGGAGAGCCTTGGACATCTACTTGAAATCCTCAAGTCAAAAAATTAATGAAGATAAATCTTCCATCTATTTCTTTAATACTCCTTGGCTTATTTAGATCAACATTGCTAGGATCCTCATATTTCAAATTGGTTCCCTTCCCTTGATGTACTTTAGGATTCCTTTGGTTTTGGGATCTCAAAGTAGAGATTTTTGGCATGGAATTTTGGACAAATTTCAAAGTAAGGTTAGTCATTGGACTTATATGTGGCTATTTTATGTTGGGAGAGTGATTCTCTTGAAGACTATGGTGCAAGCTCTACCCATATATAGGTGTTTTGTGCAGGTTTCCCCTCCAACTTTGTGAGAGAATTTAATGCTCTTTCTCATCAATTTCTTTGGTCCGACAGTCTTCTTTCCTCTAAGTGGAGTTTAGTCAAATGGGAGTTTATCTGTAGACCGAAGCATGTTGGAGGCCTTGGTCTTTGGTCTTTTGCTCTGGTTAGCAAGGCCTTGGCGGTTAAGTTGTATTGGAGGTTGTGCAACAGTCAGGATTAGGACTGAGCCAAGATTCTAACCTACAAGTATCTCCCAGGTGCGGATAACCATGATGTCTCACGTCTTGGTTTGATGGGCAGAGGATCTTGTATCTGGGACATTCTTAAAAGGGGAGTTCAACTTATTAAGGAAGGCCTTTTCAAGATATGTAATCGAAGCTCTAAAGCTCTTTTTTGGCTGGACTCTTGGGATGTTTCCCCTCCTATTCTTTCTAGCTTCCCTCAACTTCAAACCTTTGCAATGTTTTTATTGATGTTGGGTGGGTTAAGGTGGAGAATTTTAAAACGATTAGGTGTACAAGTCAAGTGGAATTGACTTGTTGGAAGGATCCACATGAGTGGCCCCTAGGTGGCTCTGTTGAGGATCATACTAAGCTGGCTAAAATCTTGGAGGGTAGGTTATGCAATTCCCTGAAAGAGAGAGATACTTAGGCTTGGGGTCCCAGCCCAAAAGGAAAATTTACTATTGTTGAAGGTTATGCTATGTTAGACAGGTGATTGCATGATCCAACACATGTGTCTTGGTGGAAGAAGGTTTAGAATAGCTCTTCTTGGCCCAAATGTATATTTTTCTTATGGTTGGTTGTTCAGAGGAAATGCCTCACATGGGAGAATCTTCGCAAGAGAGGATTTCAGGGTCCCCCTATTTGTTCTCTTTGTTTGCATAGTGAGGAATGCAACTTCCATTTGTTTTTTCTTTGCCCTTTCTCTAGAGAGATCTAGCATAGGTGGTGAGAGGCATGGCAACATGCCTATATTCACGCTACCTCCTTAATTGAATTCTGGGATAGTTCGGGTAGACCTCTAGCGAAGACATCTTTTCTTCAAGTGGCTTGGGCTATTGGGTCTGCCTTTATTATCTAAAGTCTATGGTTGGAACGAAACCGTAGGGTTTTTTTGTGACTCCAAATTGGAGTTTTTAGTTGTGGCAGAAGATAGTTACCAGGCTTCAGGAAACTATCTCTGCAAAGTGTGATATGTCTGAAAGTGTTGATCCTGAGGATTATACTATTGTAAGGAATTTGAAATTGGGGGATAGTAAAGTGGATTGTGCTGCTGGCAAAAGATCCTAACATGTTAAGCAGCAAATTTGTAGAGACGAGAAGTGGATACCTCCTCCTATGGGGGGTTTAGAAATTAACACTGATGGATCTTCTCATGGGAATCCAGGACACACTAGTGTTGGTGGTATAGGTAGAAGCGATGATGGAGGTTCTATTTTTTTCTTCTCTATTTACAAAGGACGACACTGTAATAATTTGATGGAGACTCTTGCTATTAAGATTGCTATAGAGAGAGGATACTCTTTAGGATGGAGGAAGATTAGCTGTGAGTCAGATTCTCAGATTGTTGTGGATATGCTGAACAAACAGAGTTTGGATTATGTTAGTTGGCTATTAGCATCTGTGGTTAGACAAATTTTAAGTCTGCAATTCCTTCAATTTTGTCTCCTTTTGTCATAACCCCAGAGAGTGGAATAGAGTGGTTGACTGTTTGGCGAAGTGGGCTTCCGAGAATGTGCATGGTTGGATATTGGAGGGAGAGATGGTTTACCTCCTGACTATCTTGAGACCTCAGAGAGGTTAATGTTGGAGGATAGGAATATGTAGTGGTGTTGCTTGTGGTGTCTTTTGGGTACTTTGTTGTGTTCCTATCTTGGTGGGTCTAAGGCCTCTGTTTTGTACCTATGTTTTAATTGAATAAATCTTTACCCCTTTTTCCAAAAAAAAAATCTATTTATTATCAACCCATTTTTTATATTAATATAAAATTTAATATATGTCAGCATCTATCATTAATTATAAATACTTTTTGAAAAACTAGCTGAAGATATAAGGATCTATATAAAGCAATATTTCCCATTTAGAAATGAGAAACAAAAACACTAAGGCATGAACTATCCACAGTAAACATAGCACAAATATAATAAGTTTTTTGTGGGTATGAGAGCGAAGAACCATCATGTCCAGCATTTTTTTAGTTGTTTTTTTACTTTGAACTTCATACTAACCTTTTTCTTCCTCCTCCTCCCCTTCTAATGAAGCGAGTGAATGAAATCACCTACACTCCTTTCGACAGGGACAGTGTCTTTGCTTACTAAATTTTGAATTCTATGTGGAGTGGAGATTTTAAATTTTGTAGCTTCTTTTGCTCCGAATTGTTATTTTTGTAACTAACAAAATGATGGAGTCTTCTTCCCTGTTATCTCCAATCCATTTTATCTTTTGCCTTTTCTAGAGTTCTACAACATGTGTATAGCCAAATACTGCTTTAGGGAGCAAATGTGAACTACATCTAGAAAGCATGGAGAAGCAGAGCGGGTGGGCATTCATTACCTGTAAGTTGCACATTACATTCATGGCTTGAGTACCTTGACAAGAAGATGACAATTTTGGCCCTGCACCGCCATATCGTAGCTTTAGATTTTGTATTCTTATTAGCTTCACAAGCTAAAGCTACGCGACCAACCTGGAAGCATTTTTCACAGCAATTTTTACTAGCATTATTCTCAGAGTCCAAGGTTTATTTCCAAATTTGCTCCCTTGGCAGCCCTTTAGTGATACCTATCTCAACTTAAATTCTTGCAGAGGTGGGATGCATAAGGCCATCAATTTCAAGATCTAAAGACATAAATCTCCCTGACATATTTCCTATGCTATGAAAATAAGCATCTACCAAATATTGCAAAGGCAAGTTCGGGAGGCTGACCCAAATTGGCATTACAAATAATGATTCCCGCGTGGGCTTAAACTCGTGAGAGTATAGTCTTACCAGTAGTATGTGTCTATCCTAATGCTAAGGCCCTTCAGCTAGAATGATCTATCTTCTGAACCAAATGAATGAAAAACCCCTTTCAGACAGGAATATCTCTATTATTTTTGTACTTGATGTAGGCTAGTTTATTAGTTTTGCATCGATCAACTAATGTAGGCTACTATGCACCATTAGTGAATTGGTTTTGCACCAATCAATCATATAAGTAACTAATATTTCTAAAATTTATATATTTATTTATTAATTTAATATATTTTATAAATTATTTATATAAATTATGATTGGTTGATTGATTTTTGTGAAATCATTTATAGATTCACTAGTGATTAATTTAATGAAATCTATCTTTTTTATGAAATCATTTATAGATTCACTAATGATTAATTTTACCTTTTCAAACAAATTTCTTATTTTTGTATTTTACAATTTGATCAATTTAAAACATCATATTAAATATTTGTTTCTTGTTTAAAATAGATAATATGTCACTCATCTTATAGACTACTATATAATTAAGTACCTTTTATATTAAAAATAGATTAGTTAAATTTTGGAACACTTACTTTCCACTATTTTCTTCAAGATTAGATAATGCATTATAATTTAAAAATTAATTTTTTTTTCAACTTTCAACAAATATTTTAATTTGAATAGAACTTGCTTCCCATTTTATTAATGATTAAGTTTTTCATTAAAAAAAGTAATCATCATGGCATATATTACATTTTAAAAAATTAAAAAATCTCTAGATTTTATAACCGACTTATCTGTACATTTTATTTTAAATTCAAACCAATTTGTATTTATTTCTACCTTTTTCCTAAAATCATTTATAGAGTCACTAATGCTTACTTTTACATATTCAAACAAAATTCTTATTCTTTGTATTTTGCAATTTGATCCATTTAAAACATCATATTATATGTGTGTTTCTTGTAACGTCACTCATCTTATAGGCTACTATATAATTAATTACTTTTTATATTAAAAATAAATTAGTAAGATTTCGAAACATTTACTTTCCACTATTTTCTTCAAGATCACATAATGCATTACAATTTAAAAATTAATTTTTTGTTCAACTCTCAACAAATCTTTTAATTTATCATTATATGGACTGCGATGCCTGCTGCAGTGAGGTCTCCTGTTGCCGTTGTCGTGCGGTTTCTCGCCCAACAATTTGAATGCCTGAACGATGCGGCCATGCCTATTACTAGTGGTCAGTCTGCTAGCTTGGTGCCTAGGTCTACATTTTTTGCACCGAGGTCTTCTTCTTTGGACTCTTTGGCTGATGCTAAATCCACTAGTTTGGGCGGTGTTGCTCCTGCTTCGGTTGGTGTCTCAGTGTCCTACGTTGATGTTGCAGCTTATGAAGCAGGAATCCATGGCCCTGCTCCTATTGGTAGGGCAGGTTCCTGGTCTCCTTTGATGCAACTGGTCTCGGTATGTAAACCCATCAGGGTTAAGCTTGATTCTGAAACTGTGGTTGAGATTAAAAAAATGTTGTTGATTTCTCTTCCCATGCTGCTATTTTTCATTTTAGGGGCGTATGGCCCTCGCTCCCTGATTTACATGCTTGGATCTCCAAGCATTGGGAACCCTTACTATATTATGCGGTTCAGATTTACCCTGTGGCTAGGGGTTTTTTTATTGTTAGGTTTGAAAATGCGGAAGATAGGAAAAAGATTTTGTGTGACAGTTGCTTCACTTGGGATGAGCATTTTCCCCTGATGGCCAAACCCTGGTATTAGGGGTTTGATCCTCTCTTAGAGACATTCAATAAAATACCCTTATGGGTTAGGTTGTTGAATCTTCCCCTCCACCTTTGGTTGGATTCAGTTTTGGAAACTGTGGGTGAGGCTTTGGGAGACTTCCAAATAGTGGATTCGGACTCCTCTGAAATTTTTAAGACTGCTTATACTCGTATACTAGTGGAGATTGATGTTTCTAGGGGTCTCCCTGAGCAGATTGTTTTGGATACCCTTGCAGGCTCTTGGATCCAAAATCTGGATTATGAGAATATTTCGTTCAGGTGTAGGAAGTGTCACAAGACGGGACACTTGGTTGCGCGATGTGTATCTAACAAGATTAAATCAAAGAAATTGCCTTCTTGGTGGGTGGGAGCCTCTGACCACCACTATACGGTTCAGAAAACCTCTATGGATGGGGGCTCGACTTTGAGCCCATCTCAGAATGATCATACTGTGGCTGATGCTTCGGCTACTTCTGTTGATGTCTTTGTTGATGGTGGTGTTGGTACTAAAGTGGATGTTGTTGTCCCTTCTATTGCTACTCCTACCTCCCCTGTCCAGACTGTTGCTACCCCTGTCCAAACTGATGTTGCCCCTATCCAGTCCGCTGGTGTTGTCCCTATTTTTGCAGCCTTGTCCACGAATGCTGATGTTTTTTCTGCTCCTTCTATTGTCCCTGGTTCAGTTGTTGGTCTAGTTGATGCTTTGGGAATTGGAGTTGATAGATCTTCTGCGACATGCCCTTTAGTGGGCCTGTCTAGCTCTCCTTTGGATTGGCAGAAGGATGTTGGTAAGGTGGAGGATGGTTGGACAACAGTGAAGGGAAAAAAATTTAAACCTTCCACTCCTTTTGATATGAATTTATGTTCACATAAGGATGTGCAAAAATGTAAATCTTGATTGCCTTGTTTGTTTCTGGTGTGGGCTTTTGTCCACTTGGTAGGAATGCTGGTTTGTTTTGTGGGGCACCACAGTTGTTTTGGTCTTTAATTGCTAAATCTGTTTATGCTTTTGTACAAGGTTTCGGGTCCTTTCAAAACCTATTTTTACGTAATCAAAACAAATCTTTTAATTTTAATAGAACTTGATTCCCACTTTATTAATTGGTTATTTTTTTTTATTAAAAAAAATAAACATGTCATATATTACATTTTCTTTAATATTTCCCTATAAACAGTGCATGGTAAGTTTTAAAAAGAAAAGAAAAGAAATATATTCATTTCACAAAATAGATATCTATCATCTCTAAAATCAAACTAACGCATAAAATTAAGCTATATCATATTATTTTATAATAGTAAAATATTATATAATAAATAATTTAAAAATAATAATTTTATTATGCATGTATCTCTCATTCACTATATCAATTAATTATTATAATATTTTGACACTTGTTAATGATTTGAAAATTCAATCATGCAAAAGTGCTAAAATGTAGGGATTGGGAAGAAATTTCCTAAAATACCTCCTCCCCCCCATAAAATGGGACAGGGGGCGCCTTAAAATAGGGACAATTTGTTTACCTTCCTTAACACTATTATTTTGCTTGATACCCACAATGATCATTGGTTTTATAGTACACATCCAACCTTTTAATAAGCTTGCCTTAGGATTAAGATCCACGTTGATGTAGGAGCATCCTAGGTGTAAGGACAATCTTGCATCAACCAAAAATGTTTCTCATTTCTTTTCAATAAGGGCTATCTTGTGTAGAGTTGTTATTTATGAAAACTTACTATTTTTAGTAAGTTGGTCATACGAGCTCAGAATGTTCTGATTTCACAGGTGGAGGTTCATCTTAGTTATATCAGTTTGTCAGTTCAGTTTCATTATCATATCATCTGTATTGGTGAAGTTATTGAAGTTTTTGAGTATAAAATATTTGAGTTCAATTTTGAAAGCATTAGAGACTCTGGAACGAGATCTAACCCCAGCTGATTGGAGCTTACGCAAGTCAAATGTTGTAGATCAAGTCCTGTCATTTTCGAAAAGTGGTTATAATAGCCAGATGGAGCTATGGTTAAAACGTTATGGCCTTCGGAAGTTGGGCTACCTAAAAATATAATTTGTAATTATTTTGAGTTGACCCTAATGTAAAACAAATGAAAAAAAAAATTCTAAGTCGGTCGACCATAATGGCTAAAATTTTGGAACCTTCTTGGGTGGTGGAAAATTGCATATATAAGGAAGACTCGTGTTTTCAATGGCAGTTCTGGGTAGTTATTGGAGGCTTTGTCCTACAAAATATTGTAAGAAAAATGCCCATGTGGCTTTGCATATTGTAATTTTAAAATTTGTAATTCCACACTTGTGGAGATAATAAGAAGCTCATTTTTAGTTCTTGCAAATTGTTGTCATTTCTCTATTTCTACTATGTTTTTGTGGTATTAAGGGGAGCACTCTTCATCAAATGGTATCAGAGAAAGAGTTCTTGAGTGTGTAGACATATCGATAGCTATGAGTCAGTTTGTACCAAGACCATGGTTTAGGGTTTCAGTGATAAGCGCGAAAAAGCCTCCACAAAGGGAACGTGGCAGAAGAGTCGGTGGTGTGCCACCTGAAGTTAGAGCCCTCCAGAGATAAGTGTGAGCATTGTAAGAAGAGATTCGCAGAAGAATGAATCTTGCAATAAGAGATGAAAGTGAGGACGAAGCCAAAGAAGAAAGAAATTTTGATCAGGAAGGAGAACGCAAAATTTTGAACCAAGAGGAAGAAAGGATTTTCTGGGCCAGTTTCAAGATTGAGAAAAGACCTAAGATTGAGGTCCCCACATTTTCTGGAAATCTTAACCCAGAAAAATTGATCAACTGGATCAATGAATTAGAAGAATATTTTGAGTATGAAGATATTGAGGATCCTGATAGAGTCAAGTTTGCAAAATCTAGACTGAAGGGTCATATGAA
Organism: Chamaecyparis obtusa; assembly: GCA_027943335.1. Lineage (NCBI taxonomy): Eukaryota > Viridiplantae > Streptophyta > Pinopsida > Cupressales > Cupressaceae > Chamaecyparis > Chamaecyparis obtusa. The sequence continues at coordinate 1,097,440 of BSBK01004955.1, read as the reverse complement.
AATCTAGTGGCAAGAGATTCAATTAGAGTGAAACATAAGAGAAAAGGAGAAAATCACAAGATGAGATCAAATGGTAGATAAATTGAAGTGACAATTCATTCATGTTGATTATGAGCTTGATCTACTGAAGAAAATGCAAGGTTTGAAGCAAGTAGGAAGATCTATCCAAGGGTATACAGAAGAGTTCTATTGAATCCTCATCAGAACAGGCCATGTAAAAGCCGATACAAAGAAATTTATTTGTTACCTTAATGGGTTGAGGCCAAGTATTCAGGAGGATTTGAGTTTGGTCTGAATGAATAGTATTGAAGAGGCATACCAATTTTCTCTAAAGGTAGAGGAAAAGTTGAACAAGAAGTTTGAAAGAAGACAAAGCGGAAGAGGTCGTGGTGGAAGATCTAGTGGACGGTCCTATGGAGGCCGAAATGAAGATTAAAATAAGGATGATGCTAGTAGTAGTCAAAATCAAAGAGGAAATAATTTCAATCGCTTCCATGATCAGAATAATAGAGATCAGAGAGGAAGAGGAAGAGGACAAGGATCAAGAAGAGGAGGTTTTCATGGAACATGTTTTCATTGTGGAGAAGGTCATAGGGAATATGAATGTCCACAATGCCAAGGAAGGATAGATAGGAGAACTGAAGGCTAGGCTAGAGTTGCACATGTGGATGAAGATGTCAAATCATCACATTCTAAAGATGTTGAAAGAGGAGAAGCCCTAATTAACAAAAGAGTCCCGCTGAGTGGTGAGAATGAGCTTGAGCAAAGGAGGGGCTTGTTTCGCACTAGGTCCAAGTGTGAGGATAAATGTTGTGATATGATTATCGATATTGGAAGCATTGACAATTTGGTTTCAGAAGAGATGGTCACAAAGTTGAAGCTCAAGAGGCAGAAATACCCACACCCATATCAGATCGCCTGGGTGCAGGATGACCACAAGGTCATGGTCAATGAACAGTGCCTAGTGAAGTTCAAGATTGGAGGATACCATGATGAGGTACTATGTGATATCATACCTATGGATGCATGTCATATGTTATTGGGTAGGCCGTGAAAGTTTGATAGGCGTGTTGTACATGATGGTCGTGTGAATACCTATTCCCTAACAAAGGATGGAGTGCGGCATAAGCTTAAGTCATTGAAGGACATAGAAGAAAAGATGTGTAATAAAGAAAGAATAAGTTTTGTTGATGGAAGAAAATTCTTAAGGGATATGAGGCATAGGCATATGTGTTTTGCATTAATTCCAAAAGTTGGTAAAGAGGAAGTAGAAGATGTACTTGCAAAAGTTGCAAATTTGTTGAATAAGCTTCAAGATATTATATCTGATAATGTGTTTGATGGATTACCACCTGTAAGGAAGATCAATCATCAGATGGACTTGATTCCTGGAGCCAGTTTTCCAAATAAGGCATCACACAAAATGACACCAGCAGAAAGTGAAGAGTTGAATAGACAAGTACATGAGTTGTTGCAAAAGGGGTTGATTCGAGAGAGTCAAAGTCCATGTGTTGTACTAGTAGTATTAGCACCACAGAAGAATGGAGAATGGAGGATGTGTACCAACTCTAGGGCTATCAATAAGATCATAATCAAGTACATATTTCCATTATTGTGGATGAATGATATTATGGATTGTTTGAGTGGAGCTGTGTATTTCTCAAAGATAGATATAAAGAGTGGAAATCATCAGATTCAGATCAGAGAAGGAGATGAATGGAAGACTGCTTTTAAGACAAAGGAAGGATTGTATGAGTGGTTAGTCATGCCTTTTGGGCTAATCAATGCACCGAGCACTTTCATGCGGCTCATGAATGAGGTTCTAAAAGAATTTATGGGTAAGTTTGTCATTGTTTACCGAGATGATATTTTGATCTTTAGTAAAATATTGGAGGAGCATATAATGCATATTCATAGGGTGTTTGAGAAGTTAAGAGAAGAGAAATTGTTGATTAATTTGAAGAAGTGCAGTTTTGAGAAGGAGTTAGTGTATTTAGGATTTGTAGTTTCAACAGAAGGTCTAAAAATGGACCCAGAGAAAGTGAAGGCTATCATCAAATGGCCTACTCCAAGGAGTGCTACTGAGGTAAGATCTTTTCATGGTTTGGCTAGTTTTTACAGAAATTTTATCAGGAGTTTTAGCAGTATTTGTGGACCCTTGACTGAAACAATGAGAGGAGATAAAAAATAGTTTAGTTGGACTATAGGGGCGGATAAGAGTTTTAAACTGTTAAAATAAAAAGTTATAGAACAACTTGTCTTAGCGCTTCCAGATTTTAATAATGTGTTTCAAGTAGACTGTGATGCTAGTGGTACTGCAATAGGAGTTATTTTGAGCCAAGAAGGTAGACTTGTTGCTTATTTTAGTGAGAAGTTAAATGATGCCAAGATAAAATATTATGTTTATGGTCAAGATTTTTATGCTATAGTTCAAGCATTGAAAAAGTGGAAGCACTATCTTTTTCCTAAGGAGTTTGTTTTGCATACTGATAATCGAGCTTTGCAATATTTGAACAGACAAGGAAAGTTGAATTGAAAGAATTTGAAATGAGTTGAGTTTTTGCAGGGTTACACATTTATTTTGAAACATAGGAGTGGAAAGTCTAACATGGTTGCATATACTCTTAGCAAAAGAAAACTTTTGCTGACAAAGATGCAAATTGAGGTGGTTGGGTTCAAGGAACTCAAGAGTTTGTATCCAGAGGATCTTGATTTTGGTGAAGCTTAGAAAGCTTGTACAAAACTATATTACTCTAGATAGAAAAAAGTGGCTAGATTTCATTATCCAAGATGGTATACTGTTTAGAGGGAGTCAATTGTGCATTCCACGAAGTTCTATGAGGGATAAACTCATCAAGGAGAAGCATAGTAGATGATTGGATGGTCATTTTGGTCGAGATAAAACCCTTGCTCTAGTTTGTGATAATTATTACTGGCCACAATTACAGCAATATGTCAAGAAGTTTGTACAAGGTTGTAGAATATGTCAAATGGAAAAAGGAGTAAAGTAGAATATAGGGTTGTATCAGTCATTACCTATATCAGAGAAGCCATGAGAGGATATTAGTATGGACTTTGTTCTTGGTTTACCAAGGACTCATTGGGGACATGATTCATTTTTTGTGGTGGTTGACAGATTTTCAAAGATGGCGCATTTCATTCCATGCAAGAAGACTAATGATATTGTTCATGTAGTAGAATTATTTTTCAAATAAGTGGTGAGACTACATGGTTTGTCAAAGAGCTAGTTTCAAATCGAGACACTAAGTTTGTTGGATATTTCTATTGAACATTGTGGAAGAAGTTAAAAATAGATTTGAAGTTCAACTCATCGCATCATCCATAGACTGATGGACAGACAGAGGTGGTGAATAGGAGTTTGGGGAATTTGTTGAGATGTTTGGTTGGAGATAAACCAATGGGATGGAATTTGATTTTACCACAAACAAAATTTGCATACAATAATCTTGTCAATAGGAGCATTGGTAAATCACCATTCCAAATTGTATATGGAAGTAGTCTCAGAAATTCTTCCGAGTTGAGGAAGATAGACAAAGGAGAGATAAGTAGCGCTGAAGCTGAAGATTTTGCAGAAAAATTAAAGAACATCCATGAGGAGGTGAGGAAGCACATTACCAAGATGAATACGCAATATAAGGGTAAGGCAGATGAGAAAATGAGGCATAAGGAATTTCAGGTTGGGGATGAAGTAATGGTTCATTTGCGGAAGGAGCGGTTTCTAGTAGGTACATATAAAAAGTTGAAAATGAAGAAGTTTGGGCCATGTAAGATACTGAAGAAGTATGGTTTAGGAAATGTCTATGAGGTAGAATTTCCTACTAAACTGAATATATCACCAGTATTTAACATTTCAAATATGACAGAGTATCATGAAGGGGGTGTTGAAGATGGGGTCATAGAAGCATAGTGGAGTATTTCAATAACTACTTTAGCTACCAAGGAGATTGAGGATATACTGGATAGTCGTGTTGGCAGAAGCAAAAGGAACATGACATATGAAGAATATCTAATCAAATGGAAAGGACAACTTGTAGAAGATTTATCATGGCTGACAAGGGAGAAGGCTAACCATCTCGGTTTTCCTCTGCACACCTGAGGTATGACTGAGTCACTTCTCAAATTGCCCTCGGTGTCTAATGTAGGAGCATCCTCGCTGTAAGGGCAATCTTGCATCACCTAAAAATATTTCTAATTTCTTTTCAATAAGGGTTATCTTGTGCAGAGATTCTTTTTATAGAAACTTACTATTTTTCATAAGTTGGTCATACAATCTCAAAATATTTTGATTTCACAAGTGGAGGTTCATCTTAGTCATATCAGTCTACCAGTTGAGTTTCATTGCCATATGATCTGTATTGGTGAAGTTATTGAAGTTTTTGGGTACAAAATCTTTAAGCTCAAGTTTGAAGGCCTTAGAGGCTCCGGAACAAGATCGAACCCCAATTTATTAAAGTTTGTGCGAGTTTGGTGTTGTAGATCAAGTCCTGCCATTTTTTAAAAGTGGCTATAATAGCCAAACTAAGCTAGGGTTAAAAATTTATGGCCTCCAGAAGTTGGGCTACCTAAAAATATAATTTGTAATTATTTTGAGCAGACCCTAATGTAAAAAAAAAATGAAATTTTTTTTTCTAAGGGCGGTCACCCTTAATGGCTAAAATTCTAGAACCTTCTCAGGTGGTGGAAAATTGCTTATATAAGGAAGGCCCGTAGTGCTTTCTAGGGCAGTTCTGGGTACCTATTGGAGGTTTTGTCCTACAAAATATTGTAAGGAAAATGCTCATGTGGCTTTGCATATTGTAATTCTGAAATTTGTAATTCCACACTTGTGGAGATACTAAGAAGCCCGTTTTTCTATTCTTGCAAATTGTTGTTGTTTCTCTATTTATGTTATGTGTTTGTGGTATTAAGGGGAGCACCCTTCATCACACGCCCTTTGCTAGATATAGTCACAGCCTCTTTGGAAATCATCTCAATGGTGGTTAGTCTTTTCAATCTTGTAAGGGGAAATCCAATAGAGATATGTAGACATATATAAAAAAAATTAAAGTGTATGGCAAGATATGTTCTGAGTCATGTGAAACACTTTGGCGGTGCTAGATAGTTCAACTATTTTCATCAACTCTCCAAACAATAGATAATTGTGTGTGATGGATTATGTGATTAATTGCTTACCTAACAATCAAAATTTATACCCTTCTAGAATGTGAAATAAAATTTATAATTTGTGTTATTTTTCTTAAAATTTTAAACAAATAAATTTTAATTTAATAAAAATTAAAAGTATTTTTATTTAATAATTGAATAAAAATCTAAACTATTTTATGAATATCATATTAGAAGAATGGTTGATTTATTAGTTAAAGTTTTATATTTATGTCAAAGGTATTTTTTTATCTGAAGAGGATGAGTTGATCTAGTATATTAGTAATTTGTAGCATTGAAAAAGTGGTAGTGTTGGACAACTCGACCATATTAACCAACTATCTAGTTAGTAGGTAATTGTGTGTGATGGATTATGCAATGAATTTCTTATCTAACAATCGAAATTTATACCCTTCTAGAATGTGAATCATAATTTATAATTTGTGTTGTTTTTCTTAGAGTCTTAAAAAAGAGTTAATTTAATAAAAAATTAAACTATTTTATGGATAGCATATTAGAATAATGGTTGATTTATTAGTTTAAGTTTTATATTTATGTCAAAAGCATTTTTATTTGATGAGGACAAGCTAATCTAGCAAATCGACAATTTGTAAGCTCAAAAAATCATGGAAGATGATCTAACTGGAAGTATGAACCAATGAGCCACAAATGGGGGACCTCATCCCCTTATTACAAAGTTGAGGCCCAAAATCACAAGCACGTAGGATCAACAAAGGCACAAGCCCGCGATCACAATGGTCCAGTGAAGGTTTGAACTTGGGTGGGGACAACAACAACAACATGACCACTTAACCAACATGTTAAGCAGTGAACCTCATGATAGCGTCTTTTTAATTCATATAATCATTATATTAATTATGTAAAATGTGTCTATTGATATTCTTTAAAGATGTTTATATATTAGAAATTATTTTAGAAATAGACATCTTATTTGTGAATATTTTTTAAATAGATTTTATAAATCTTATATTTTATATTACCTAGCTAATATATGAAATAAGGCTAAACCGTCCTGGAAACTCCAAAGGACAAAAGGATAAATGTACAATGCATGACAAGAAGTTTAAGATTGAAATTGCAATTGAACAAATGTTCATCAAGAAATTTAGGTCTATTTTTTTGTTTCATGTTATATCTCATCCATTCTAGACCCTAGAGTCTTTCAAAATTATATCAATTTGCAAAGACATGCACCAATGTTGGCCCATTGTCATGAGATTTGTAAAAACCCCAATTCTAATATCTATGATGGGGAAATTAGTTTTAAATTTTTTTTGTTATAATTTCACTCATTACAATAGAATGTGAGAAGATGTTGATTTAATGAATAAGGTTTTTTTTTAGACGAACTCTCACTTCCATCTCTAATATAATTGTAGAATGTCTATCAATACACTTACATATATTTTATGAGATACTTATAATTTATGTTGATATTATTTTATATGTAGAGAGAGAGAGTATGTGTGTTTGCAAAGCATATGATCTAATAATGCCTTCATTTGATAAATAGTCTTTTCAAAAATTACATTGAATCAAAGATGCAACTTATCACCATTTGAACCCTTTGAGGGAACATCGACAAGAAGGTGAGATCTTGCATAAGCATTTCAAAGAGAACCCTTTTTTATAGGAGATCCTCATTCCTAAGAGGTAATTGTTGTTATAGTGAATGACGAGCAAGTGAGAATAAGAGTACAATTTTTGGTAGCAATATTTTCCAACAAAAGCAAACTTTAAACCTAGAATAAAATTTAATAAGAATGATAATACCATTTATTTGGGTAAAAGGTATGTAAATCTGTGTCACACTTTATGAAGGAAAATGTTAACAACACCAAAACTATTCAACTTCAACGGCATAAAAGTGACATTTGTGTTCAAAATTTGAAGATGATGTAAATTAATGAAATGTATAAAACTGGATGAAGTTTATGACTATTATTTTTTTAAAATTATTTGAACAAGAATTGATGTAGTTTTTTTTTTAAATTTTAAAGTCCATTTTTTAATTGCTGAAAAATGTTAAAAATCAAGGGTCTAGTTCCCGCCAAAAATTATAGGTAAATAATATTTTTTTCCTTTGATTTCAAAATATGTTTTAGATGACATGTATAGCCAGTGCATAAAAAAAGAAAGATTGGTTTTTGATGTATGTTTTCTCCATTATAACTATTCAAAGTCAAACTTACCTGAAATCAACAATTTTCGTCTCCCACCAAATTTCCCCTATCAAATATACACCATTTAGAAAAAAAAAATTATATATTCTTTAAGAGGACTCTCTCCTCTAATGTTAAATCTAATTTTTAAATTTTTCTAATATGATTTACTATTTTTTTTCTTTTTTCGAAGCAGCATCTTCTCGAATGTTAAAATATCTACTTGTAGTATTTTGAAATTATAATATATTAGATCTAATGAAAACGCTATAAAAATTATATGACAATAATCTTGCTTCGAGCTCTACAAAAGGGTATTTTTATTTTTTAAATAAAGTTGAGTTTTGATGGAGAAATCAGTTGCAGAAGTGATAAATTTTGTAATTATGTAAATTTTGCTTATTTGGTTGCCACATGGAATGCCACATAAGTAGTTTTGGTTGGACCTAGTTTGGTCGGACCAGGTTCGGTTGAACCAGGTTTAGTTGAACCCCCCTACACACACAGACACACACACACACACACACACATGCACCAATTCTTCATTAATCTAACATATTTCGCTTATATTTACTCAATTTGCTTGTTTAGTCGGACATGTTTTGACTGAAACATGTCTGCCACATCGACACCACATGGTGCCGCATATGTGCCATGCATGTTTGGCTATAGATTGTCAGACCGAACCATGTTTGGCCAAAAGTAACTTTGACCAAAATTCATCGATTGTACTCTACCGCAACACAACTTTGTACTTTTACCCATAAATGCATATAAATTTTAATGAATTTAAATACTTTTTGTTCAAATTTGGGTTGGTCAAAATTTCATCTATTTATCTTTTCAAAAAACTTATATTGCCTCTTTGAAATATCTAGTTCCCAAAAACCAATCTAGAAACCTTTAAAAATATACTGACCCCTAAGCAACATTTGATTTCTTACAACTTTTGTATACTACGTTTTCAAATCTTGTGAACAAATCTTTCATGTTGTCATGTGAAATTACATAAATCTATTTTTAGCATTTTTATTGCCACCTAAAGGTATTTTTTGATTTATAATGATCTTTCTCATGCACATAAAATTAATATGTGTTTTTTATTCAATTGTGAGTTTTGTCTTATCCTCAATATCATACATCTAGATCCATGTGCATTCATTCAAATGTTTTATCTATAGAACATGCTTATGTAGGCATTTGTACATTATATGTTAATTTATTATAATAATTTTTTTATGGTTCACAAATAAAATGTAAATTTAAATATTTAAATAATTGAAGTACAATTCAAAATGAATCCCTTTTGTTTTATCACAATTGAATAAACAAAATATGTTTTGTTTGACTTAAAAAATTATTGGGTTTAAAAAAAAAACAATGTGTGAGTTGGTTGTGAGTTTGCAATTTTATTAAAAAAATAAATTTTAGGTTGAAACCTTATGTATAAGTGTGTTCTTTTTTTACTTCAAAGTTATATAAATATCTATACAATTAGGTACAAAGCATACATGGAAAAGTGAGAAATTTTTTTTATTCATGTTTTCATTGAGAAATTAGAGATTTGACTTTTGATATCCCTTAGGGAAAATGGGTTTGTATGACATTTTTCTTCTATTTAAAATAAACATCACCTAAATGCAATGAGTGCTAAGTGTTCCCATGAGAGATGGATTCTTGCGGACAACTACTCATGAGATATGGGTCAATGAGTTTGACTCAAAAACTATGCAATTGAATCCAGATAGTAAAATCACAACTTAGCTTAGTATGGAAAATATCTCATACTTATTAAAATAAACCCTTCAAGAATAGTCTTATTTTTAAAAATATTTATTGTATATTAAATAACAATCTATAAAGTGAGACCAACACATTTATTACTTCAAGAACAATGCAATGGGTGACATTGACATTTGGTTTTTGGGGTAAAAGAAAAGATGCAGACATTAGCAAGAAAATATTTTAGATGAAGATGAGCTCAATTGAGGAGTCCCCAAAAAGCATTAATACAGACTCACCTACTAAATAGATATTCAAAATTTGTCTCATCTACTTACAAGATGAAAGTTGAAAACACGATGCATTTATTAGATGTAATAAATGACTAAACAAATCTATCAAATAGTAAATCACTTCATTATAGTTATGGATACAAACAAATCAAATACATTTTGGTGTTTTTGGATTTGTATGAAATTGTTACATATTGTAAGTTGAGTTGAAATTCAATACACACCACTTTCTTAACACATTATATAATTAGCTACTTATTTAATCTACCAAAATCAATTTGATAGAATCATGTCTCCTTCAAGATTTTAATAGCATCACAATAAAACTAGAACCTTTCACACATAAACAATGCTTGCGCTCTACGTATATTCATATCACATCTTTTTGAACTCTAATTACATCTCAACTATAATTTGTAGTTGAATACAAACTTAAATTAAACTTGAACTAGACATATAATCCATTCTAAATAAATGAAGCATGTAGATGAAATAAACTTACCGGAAGTAAAATTGAAAGCACTAGAACTGGCACTGCAAAGATTGATATAACAACACATGGCAAAAGATATGGGAATCTACAAATTCACAATTGACAAAGTAAAATTTATAAATATGATTGTCAATTGATATACATAAATCTCAATCAAAACTAAATAATTATCAAAATATGAATGAGAAAAATTACCTTCCCCAAATTGAATCTAATGAGAAACTATAAGGATATTTTTGTGCAGGCTACATTCAACATTAAAAAAATCATTAATAACAAATATTAAGATAAACTAATCAAATTATTTAATCAAAATAACATAATAATAATGTAATTTATTATTTTAATAATAATTATTTATATATAGAAGGAAATGAAGACAAATTGAACTTTACTTAAAAATAATAATAAGAAAAAAATTATAAATAACATAATATCAGTTTAAATTATTATTTTTATATAGAAGGAAATGGAGATAATTTGAGCTTTATTTAAAAAATTAAAATAATTAGATTTATTAAGAATAAAACATCATCTTTAATTACATTATTTCATAAAATAAAATATATTCACATAAAATTTTGATATAATAAAATGTATATTAATTTTTAAATATTAGATATTTTTCTATTTTAGATTTATATATAGTTAATCAAGTGTTGTGTTTCTATGTGAAAAATAGTAATCAATTAAGTTTTTTATTAGATTTAATTTGGAGGTTCTCCATTCTATACTTTAAGTTGACCAACAATTTCAATTTTTATCTAATCATCTATCATGACTTAAAATATTATTTTAATATTATCTCAACAATTTTAATTTTTTTAAAATTACTTTATATACATTTTATAAGTTTGATCTATTTCATAAAATGACTTAATTTAAACATTAAAAAGTTTATATTTAATACATACTTTAATTATTTCATAGTATTTTACAAATTTAACTTGTTCCATAAACACATTTAACTCTTTTTTGTAATTTAATAAAGTTTAAAAGGTAAACTACTCAATTTCTAAGAGAGAAAAGGTTTCCCTCATATGAATTAGGGTATGAGAGGCTACTATTAATAGAAAAAGGTTCCCTCTTAATGTGAGATTAAGGTACTCGTTAATGTACAAAAACTCTAAAGTCTTTACAGTTTTGTATAGAGAGTTCGAGAAGTTTTATATGGACTTTGAAATCATTGAAATGGTCAATGTTGATTAAAAAGCATTTTAAGATGATGATGAGTTCTTCATTGTTCTATTTAATCATGCTAGCAAGGAACCTCTTGTGAAGATTGTGCATTTTATGGAGGGAAAACTAGAGTATCTTTACCATGTGACAAAAAGAAAAGTGGATAGCATTCAATTTGACTTTTTAGGATAACTCCACTAGCGTAGCACATTTGAAGCTAGTTCTAATGCTCAATTCTCAAGATTTGGCTAGTTGGTAATTATAAGATGAAGGGAGTGTCCTACAAAAAAGTTTGACATCATGTGCACTTAGAACCTACTTACAAATCTAATATATGCATACTAACACAAAGTATTCACTACTGAAGAAACAATATTGTGAATTATTTAAGAGTTCTACATATGTATAGACTCTTATCGCATTAAGGTTGTATAGTTCTTTTATGGAACTAGATATCTTGTTGAGTTGTATGACTCAAAGCAATGTGAGTTCCTATGAAGCTTGAGTTTATCTACCATTCCCTACACTCTATAGCTTATCCAAGTAATATGATGATCAATCATGTCTCAAATTGATCATAATGTTACACAATCCTTTTGTTTTATTTTTGTATACCTAGAGGACCGTAGACTTTATGTTTTACTAGCTATAAGCTTGCTAGAATGTATGTAGCAATGTGTGAAAGTACTTGAGGCCCTGCAATCACAAACTATTCATGTAATACTTGGGTGCACAATTTTTCTAATACCTCAGTTGGCCTTGCATTATTTTGTACGAACACAAAGAATTGTGTAAGGACATATTTTCTTGCGATCAATTGAAGAGTAACTTTAAGCATACTTTCAATTTTATTAATTGCAGACCTAAGTGAACTAGACATTTGAGAATGTATAGGAGGTGTTATGTAGAAACAAACAAAGTATATGGACATTGTTTAAAAGTTAGCAACTTGAGCAAACTTGGGTCCCAAGTGTAATTTGTTTGGTGGGAAGAAATCCACAAGTGCATCTATTTCCAAAATAGAGCTCAACACAATATTTTGAAGATAATTTGTATTATAAAAAATATAAGTCCCTGCAACTACATGTGAGTGTATTTTCAAGGGCTCTTAAGCTTAAAAATGAGCTTACTATAATGGGACCCTTAAGTATATTCAATTCAATATCATAATAGAATAGCCCTCCAAAACGATGTCTATTTATGATTATTAGAGAGTAGATGTGGTATCAAGAGTTAATGCTATGTTGTGCAACTATGTAGGCTTATTTTCCCAAGGATGTACCAAATTTGAAATGAAAGGATTAAATGAGGAATATGCAATCAAACTAAAGTTAGCATCGAGTCAATAAAAAAACCCTTATATATTGAATCCAAATTATCACTCAAGAGTTATTTAGGGGAGATTGATAAAATGCTAGAATCCAATATTATCTTTATAGTTGACAAGTCAAAATGAGTGATCCCTCTGACATTATCAATAAAAGAGATTGAAGTACATCCAAATATACATTTAATTTTACACATTAAATATATATTATATTGGCAACCCTTTCCTAACACCATTCACTAAGAAATCCTTAGAGTAATAAATTGAGATGTTTACACTTTTACTAGGGAGTTCTCTTGATACCATCAAGTTCAAATCGAGAAAGAAGACAAGGAAAACCCATCTTTGTGATAGAATGGGGCAATTATGCTTACAATATGGTGCGTCTTGGGAAAAAGAGTAAATATGTTTTCATACAATGGTGAGTGCTTTTGAATATCATATGGACATGATTCATTATAAGTTTATTTAGATCAGTTGACTATGTCCAAAATGGTCACTAGTTCTACTTAGATAAGTTGTGCCTAAAGTTTGATTAAGGAATCTAGTCAAGATCCCATTTAACTTAATGAAGTGTGTATTCATGACTCCACATGCAAACCTATTAAGCCATATAGTTTGTAGGGAACTATTATTCTTAGATTCATAAGAAGTAGCCACTATTAGGTAAAAGGTTGAACTAAATTCACAATAGCTCATGCTTTCTTGGGCCATGCTAGCTATCATAATAATTTCATAAAGAATTGTGCATACATATTTTTCACCATTAAAATAATATTGTGCAAGGAGAATCTATTTCAATTGATTAACACACATTAGACAACATTTTCAATATGTTGAAGAAGTTTGCATTTAATAGAGCATGTCATTCCATATTCATGTGGATGCATTGACGATAAGGGTTGAAGCTATGATAGTTTAGCCAAGTGAAAATAATGTCAAACATCCTATCTACATAGCATTAATTACACAATCACAAAGCACAAAGCACAAAGCTCTAGTTTACACGCTACCAAAATTTAGGCAATACTATCTAGCAAATCCTTTCATATTTTTCATTGACAACTAAGCACTCAAACACTTTGTGAATACACCAACACTGTATGATCAAGTACATGTCAATGAATTCTTTTGTTTCAAGAATTTAATGTCTATTGTTGTTCACCCAAGAAAATACCATATTTCCCCAAATTATTTGCCTCAATTTGATATAGAATGGTCTTGCACTATCCCAATTGAACAATACTTATTGAGAATGTCACCTTCCTCACATCTAAGAAAAACACTAGAAAAGTAAAGAAATATGAAAGATAAGTTGCTAGTTCTATACATAGAACCATTCCAACTAATCAATGGTTATCTCTACAAGTTAAGACTAGATGAAGTATTGCATAAATATGTGTAACAAACAAAGTGTATAACAATGACAAAAGATAGTCACGATGGGACCAAGTTGAAGGTCTATCGAAGGTGTGCAACAACACAAAAGATATTACAAGCATGACTATGATAGTTTACTCTTCACATAGATGCACAAATATATTGTAGAAGCTATGATATTTGAAATGCATTAGTAAGCCAAACTACACATACATGAACTACTATTAAACCTTGCCTTCGCTTCACTACCATTTAAAAATGCTCCACTATATTTATGGTGCCTATTTAATACATGGCCTGTCACTTTGGTGTGCACTATATTATTACCATTGTAGATAATCTAGCAAGTATTGGTTTAGGTTGTGCACTAACATTGGATTATATTATTTAAACTAGAACATTATCTTTTTTTTTTAAAATATCATAATGAGGTTTGATCGCCCTTTGCATACAACAATTCAATACATGGTAACATGAGTTTCTAATGAAGGTGTTGAGTCCTTGTACTTCAAGTGAGACTTGCCATTGTAAGCTAACACACAAAGAATCTACAATGATGAATTAACCTTAAAAATAAAGAAAAACTAGAAATGCTCCTCATTGTTAATAAAATCACAATGTCTCATCCTATCATAGATCTAGAAATCTATTTACTTGTTTCATTGTTGTCTTCAATTGATACTTTAGCCAGCATGATTCATATAGTTCACATGTATGTCAAATTGGAGGAAAAATATGGAAAAATTTCCCTTCATGGTTATTTTGAACCAATCACCCACATCTATGAAACATCATCTTATAAAGATGATTTCTATTACCCTTAGGATTTCCTCTCATTAGTCTAGCCTATGGATTAAGATATATCCTTTAGACAAAAGCACACTTGCATTCTTTTCCCTCACAAGTGAAACTTCTTTTCCTACTTTTCCCAAGTTGATAGTGTCAAAAAAATTGATCATTACTTGTTAGCTTTCCTACCAAATACCTCAAATTGAGCATGTGAGATGTTATATTTAAAGATGAGCCCTTGAACATTAATTTCTATAGACATTAGTTAGATCTATAATCGTTAGACTACAATTGCAATAAATGCTTGTATTAGATTTGCATTGACAAATACTACAAGTTAAATGATTGTCATAGCCACTTCTACTTCTATTTTATGTTTTCTTCTCGTTGTATATAGCACAAGTTTTGACCCATCAAAGAATATATTTATTTTTTCCTTATGCATAGATCTAATTCAATTTACCATTTCTAGAGGTATACGTGTCAAAATTCCATCAATCAAACTCCACCTTTTATCAATGTCAAATTTGTGACCTTACAAGTCTATATTTGAACAATCTTGCTTTGAACACCTTTCTTATAGTCATTCCCCCACTGTATTAGATCTATCCATAAAAGACCTATTATAATCCTAAGACAACTAACACATCACAAATATAACTTCTCAAATACTAACAAATTGATTCTAAATTATATTAACATATTTCTTTACCATTATTTGTAGAACCAAATACCCAAATCCTCTCAAATTTAATTTCTAAAAGTAATAATTATTGATTACTAATTCTAAAGTTTGAAAAATTAATTTAAATTTAATTATATTATATTTTTATATATAATTTACCTAAAACAAAATACTTATATTTAATTAACCTAAATTTATCATTTAAGGTGCTAAGTCTTAACACTTAGAATTTTGTTTGACATTTATTCATAATGATAAATTATGTTATCAAACTTACAAATAAGACAATATACATACCTAATTTCTTTACCATTTTTATTAATCAATTGAAATGAAAAAATGCATAAGTGGCAATGGGTCCTTGGTTTATTGGTGTAGTTGTTTGGTTCTTAATGAGCCCACTAAGAATCAAGTTTTGTTGAGTGCAAAGGCCTTGACACCATAAGGAATGAGGAAGGGATCGAACCCGAGATTAAATAGATAGTACTAGAAATATTTATAGAAACATACCTTTTTTTAAATAAATACATCTTATTTAATTTTAAATTAATATAAAAAATACATTATTCAAAAAAATTTAAAAAGGGTAAAAAGGACACATCGAGAGTTGGACAAAAGATTCCACTTTTTTTAATGAATATATCTTACCTATTTAATTTGAAATTAATATAAAAAATACATTATTCAAAATGAGGAAAAGGGTAAAAACGACGCCAAAAAGGACACATCCAGAAGAGTCCCACATAAAGAAAAAATGTTTTAAATGATCATACATCACATCACTTTTAGCAGGTTGTCAATTCATAATGCTGTGTATGTCTAGTGGAGTGTGGGGTACGTTCTGCACGCTGGGCATCTCCCTCTTTTACACACACCTATCATACGTTTTATTAGGAGATGCCAAACGCCTGTTTCTGTTGATGCAAGGTTTCTGTTACGCGCCTTTTTAATAGTATCCACACAAAATCAGAAACATGTGGTTTTATTTTTTTTCCTAATTGTATTTTCTTTTTAATGTCGTATTCAATCATCTCAAGAGTGAAAATATTAAATTTAACTGAGCTTGAAATATGTCAAATATGTCAGATTCAATCATCAAAATAGAAAAATAATACTAAATAGATTGAAAGAAAGCTATATTATTTCAGATAATAAGGTAACAGTTAAAAAAAATTACCTGTGCCAAAAACCCTCCAATAGCTGGACCAATAATCAAACCAATTCCCCACGTGGTTGTCACCTAAAAAATGAACATAAATCCAGCCAGGCTGCAGAGTTATATGATTTTATAGGAAGCAAGTTTTTTGAACAATATTTATTTGCAGAGCTTGAATCACCAGTACTGTCAGTTATTTATACTATAATTGATTATCTATTCAATACATTGAATGCATGCACATTATAAATCTCAATTGAAATCAGTGGTATTAAATTTCTATAATCTATGTGAATTCTGTGAAATTTTTCTAGATTTTATTGTGTGAAAAGTTTTATCATCAACGTTTCTGATCATATGTTATGATCTATCATCAGAATGTAAGAGAACAGAAGATCATACGTTATGATTTTTCTTATATTCTATTGCATCCCGATGATGGATTATTGACAACAGAACATTGAATAAATTACAGCAAAAGTTAATGATATCAGATTTCTGCAATCTGTAGCAAATATTTTATTTATTTAAAATTAATTTTAGAAATTTTTTAACTAATATTTCTAATCATACTCTATGATTTATCATAGAATAATAATAGAAAATAGAAAAAAATATAAATTTCTAATACTGTCTAATTCATAAATAATAACAATTAGAATATACAACAAGAAAAATAAATCTGGACCTAAAAATGAGTTAATGAAGTGACAAGATAGTGGTTCACTATACATACAATTGACAAGCCTGTGGCATGATGTTCTTCTCTTGAGACTTCCGTTGCATATGCCTGCAGTTCAGTCATATTCAGATAACGAAATAGCTTTCAAACTTGGTACATTGGTTACAGTTTATCAGCGTACAGAGATTGATATGTTGTCTATACCAAGATTAGAGAATGCCCACTTACTTTTATTGTACCAATCAATCCATTAAAAGAACCAAGCAAAAATCTGGTAGAAATGGCCATCCAATAGTTCACACTTATCCCAAACAAAGTGTTGAATATGATTCTGCATTCATATTCACCAAATCATAATTAGTAAATGTTGTGAAACATTAAGAAAGCAGTACTATGCTTATTTTTTGGGGGTAGTGGTAATGGTGTATTAAATACTGACATAGAGATGGCACCAGTGATTATAACAGGCTTGCGGCCATATCTATCTGCAGCAATTCCCCATACCACTGAAAACAGAAAGCGTCCCACCATGAAAGATGATCCTGCACAATCAGATGCCAAAAACCATTAACACACTCCTCGCTGATAGATGATAAACTATCAAGCTGTCAGTAAAAATACAAAAAAGTCACTCAAATAGCAGAAAATTTGAACATGTAAGGTGTAGATTTATTCTAGAGATTTTGGAATTAATTTCAAATTTGTTCTATTGTTCATAAGAAGTTGATGTTACGAGTCATTAGAATTTGTTGTTATGAGTGAGTGATCACAAGTTATAAATAGATATTTCATTTCAATATAAACATTCTATTAGGGGAGAGGACTCAGTAGTTGAGCATTCTAATTGTACGCTTTTCAAAATCTTACATGAAAATTTCAAATCACTCTAATTTTTTTACAACAGCTTACTTCCCAAGTCCCCTGCTTATAACTAAGATTTCAGGGTAACTAAGATTTCAGGGCCATATTATCAAAATATGATGCCACATCAGCATGTTTTTTGCCACAGGGTCCAAAACAGCCTCAAAAAAGTGAGACCAATCGTAGTACATTAAGGACACCCCTACTTGTGCAGTTGACATGGCATTAATTGATTGCTTTTCTGAATAAGGGACATATTTCATTCAACTATAGGTAGTGATGATTAGCAAAAACAACTTTAAAGTGGCAAATATTGGTACAAAGTTGACAAAAATATTAGATATTAAATCAAAGTGTAGGTATTAAATTAACAACTGCAATCACAACCATTATAACATGTTCATGTACTGAATCTTCATCCCTATAACATCCCAATCAATTTGAATCTTGAATTCATTTAGAAATTATTATATTTTTAATATTAAAATTATCTAACCTTGAAATCACACATTACAAATGAAAAAAATCATCTCAACAATAACACTCTAACAGAATTTGAACCTTCATAATAAGAACATCACAATAAAACCATTAAACTATCAAAAGACTTGTAAACCTACTATAAGAATCACATCAAAAGACTGTTCGCCTTTTAGTTGGTCTCTTTTTATCAGTGTAAAAGAATCAGAAAATATAGGTTCCCCAAACATATTACCAAAACAGCTGTACGGACTACCACCCACTGAACATCAGAAGATAAAAGTTGAAACCAGAAAAGAATACTCACCGAGGATACCAGCATAAGTGGCTATATCTTCATATCTGTCTGCTATGCCAAAATCTCTGACCTGCAAATTGCAATATGGTATCTATAAACTCAACAAAACTGAAATCAATACTATTGGCAAGGTAAAGTCTGCTGAATTTCTTGGGCTCTAATTCTATAAAGCATTCCTTACCACCCTTTTGCAGCTTACCATAAAATAGACGAAGGGAAACAAGGAAGATATGGGAAGAGCTGCAAACACACCAAAAAAAACAAAAACAAAGAAGAATTTCCATTACCATATAGAAATTGTTAGTTAAAATAATAACAAACTACTATGCTATGCTGACTGTATACACCTTTTCTTCTATTATTTGTTAGAATACTGACTGATTTGTCAAGAAAGAAACACAATATATATATACATATTTATGTGTGCATACCGTTGACAAGCACAACCATCCCAACAAAGAAAAACTCTTTGAGGGGATATCCTCTTTGTTGGTCTTTTCTACGGTCTACCTGGCATGCTTCACAGCCTTCAACATACACAGCATTTGGTCTTTGCAGCAGAGGCTCATGCTGAGCATTACTGCTACAAGAACCAGCCATTCTTTTCTTTGTTTTTTTACAAGTAGCCATGGAATGCCTTGGCCCGGCCTTTAATAAAGAAACAACAAGGGGCTTCTTTTTCATAATTAAATAAATCAACGTTCCCCACGAGGACATCTCTGAATCATAAGTTGGTAAACATTTGGCCCCACAGATTCTTCAATCAGATATACGGTAGGCCACAGAAAAAATAGCTAAAGTTTACTTATATTTAGAAAATATGGAGGCAGTCCAAAAACCTCTTTCAATTAGGAGAGAAATTAGTTGAAGTTTACTTATATTTAGAAAAATATGAAGTTAAGTTCAAGAAACCTCTTTGATTATGAAAGGTTCATTGAATGAATGAATGAATGATTTTAATGACGTCTATTAGATTAAACAGTTTAAGAGATCAGGGGATCACAGTCGTAAGCTAACTCTAGATTCTTTTCTAACTCGGACCTCCTGCTTGAATCTTGACAATCAAATTAGTGGTTTGGTTGATCATATCTTTCTCGAATAGGCTGTGCATGCTGTTTGCTCCCCAACTGATTTCGTACTGATCCCGGATGTCATCATAAACAGTACACTCAATGATAAAATGTCATTTGGTCTCAATTGGATCTTTTCCATCTACCTTTCCATGATTAGTAAAATAGGTATTAACCATTAATCATTGTGATTAGTAAAATGGGTACTGGCCATTAATGATCTGCCACATGCAATGATTGCAGCAACTGACTGACATGGCCACGTTTAAGGCGCTCGTAGACTTGTTTGCGTTGAAAACGAAAGGTAACCAATATTGCAATAATTTCACTGCCCATTATAGCATTAGTGCATTTAATACGACAAAACATCGAGTACAATAATGCAAAATATTGTTGACAATACGGAAAAAGAGTTCTGGGCTTAATGTTAATTTGTCGTGCTTGGCCGCTGTGTTTTTTTCATTAAAACAGAAACAGAATTGACATTTTGCCAATTACATATGTGACCTTTTTAAATAAATTTTTTATTATCATCGTTTCTAGGTATATCTCCTTCATATTAGTTGACAATGGAGAACATATTTAGAAACCATGTTTCACGTGAATATTTTTTAATCATCCACGTTCTGGATGATTCTAAAATTAGATTTAAAAAGATTATGAAATGTGGGAATCAAAATATTTTTATTATTTTTTTAAGAATGTCTACTACAGGGAATACTTGCTTGGCTGGGCTCCCAATCTTAGAAATCTCATGATTTTAATTATTTAATTAAAAAATTACTATTTAAATGAATTCAATATTTTAAAGATATTTAAGAATTATATTTATAAAGATTATCAAATTAGTGTTATGAAATGTAGAAAGCTAATGATTTTAACTACTTAAATTAATTTAATTTTTATAAATATATAAAAATTTAAAAATATGATTTAAAATAATTTATTATTTAGTGTGTTGGTTAGTTGATGGTGATTTTGTTGTGTTAATCAAGTTTTAAAACTTTTATTTGATTACTAAAATAATTGAAAAGAGTTATTAATCATCTTTATTAAGTTTAGAACCTCTCAATAAAAAATAAATATAAAAATAGAATGTGAACTAGATTTCATTGTATTGTAAAGTATGAATCTATTAAATTACAAATGTAAATTTCATCTTCTAAATAAACATTCAATAATAATAACTCAACAAAATTTAAACTTCTATAATAATAAAAATAACACTATAACTTAACTATTACACTATATTAATATGAAACATCAATAAATTAATAATATAAATATATAAATATAATTATATAAATTAAAATAACTTTAATTTGTATATTATATTTATTTAAAACATAGACATGTTTTCTTCATACTTAATCTGGAGTTGTTTTAATGCATTAATGCATTGAATACGATAAAACATCGAGTACAATAATTGCCAAAAGTGTTGAAAGATACGGAAAAAGAATTTCTTAGTTTTGTAAGTGGTCTTCACATTAATTTGTCGCCCTTACCACTGTTTTTCTATTAAAAAAGCAAAAGGATAGGCGAAATGTCAATTTCCTATATCACTCTTTTTAGAAATTTTTTATCATCATCGTTTCTAGGTTGATCTCAGTATATTTGACCATGTAAAACCCGTGTTTCATGTGAATATTTTCTTTAATCATCCGCGTGTTCTCGATGATTCTAAAAACATATTTAAAAGAATTTGTGGATGAGTTGGCAGGATTTCATGTCTATTATAAGAAGCATTGTTAATCAGGGTCATTAGTCCTAGAAATCATATGATTTGAATCAATCTAATTTTTAAATATTTAAATGAATTCACTATTTATAAATATTTATAAAAACACATTTAAAAAGCTAACTGAAAACCTTATGAAACTAACATTGTGAAATGTAGAATTTTTTTAAAAATTTGACTCAAAAAATTATGAAGCTATTATTATTTTACTTTATTTTATTTTAAATTTTTTTACTTTCAATCTTAAGATTTATGGTTGAAATGTTATTTTTTAATTATATTAATTTAATAAATGAATAATTGTATAAAATATGCAATTATACTGAGAATTGAAGAACAACTATCTATTAAATAAACAAAACTAGCAATTGTATTGTTGGTCAACAAAGAAATTTTTTGGTTTATACATTTGTGTAGTACACAAGGTCTAAAAGGATACGTGACTAGACTCAATGTGTGTGTGTGAGAGAGAGAGGGAGAGAATTTATTCCTATAGTAAGCTTGTCACATATAAAATTGACTATTTATAAAAAAAAATTGCATATTTATTAACACTTGTTTCATTCCTTTCATCAATACATGAATTTACAAATGAAAAATTATTTAATTAAATATTTGAAATATTTATATGATTTTAAGTAATTATTAATTATTATTACAATCATTTAATATAATTGATAAAAATATTATATATATACACACATACACACTCCTAAAATTAAATAATTATATAGTAAAAACTATATATAACATAAATTTTAATTCTATTTGTAATTTAATTTAACACTAATTTTTAGGGTTTGTCTCATGCTTATGAAATATTTCATAGTTGGAGGACACTTTAAAGTTTATTACTATTGCTACATGCCTCTCCTTAACCATTTCATGAACCATGAAATTATCTCCTTTCCTTTTATCTTGCTTAATCCCCTTGAAAGTTTCATGTTTGATGCAAAAGAGAGTGCCTATACACAAGGTAAGAAGCCTATCCCTTTGCATAAGGGCCTCATTTTTAGGCTTTACTATTTTCATCTAGCACTCTACCCTCCTAAACCTATTGTTGTCTATTAGGCCCCTATTTCTCAGTCTCCCCTACCTACTAACATCATTGATATGTTAGGGCCTAGTAAAAAGAAATGTTTTTTCCATCCAAGTGCCCTAAGGATTACCAACTGTTCTGGGCACCCCATATATGTTGAATTTTTATACCCCACCTTTGATGGAAACAACTTGAAAGGTAAAGGACCCAAGTTGGCCACCTCCAAATGAAAAGGGAACCCCCCCTCCCCCTACTAAGAAATCAAAACTTTGTGTGCAGGAGGTGAATAATGAAGAGGAAGATGAGGAGCATAATACCCATGTGTATCTAATAGATTGGCCACTAGTTTGCAAAGAAAGGGAAATTTTTTTTTTGTTGATTATGATTCAGAGGAGAACACTAAACAAGGGAATGAGAAGACTGAGAAGGATGATGAGAAGAAGAAGACTATAGAGTGTGATGACAATGAAGTTCATGCTATTGGTAGTTTGAACAAGTCAACTACTAATAGTTCTACCCATATCTCTAATAGCACGAAAGAGGAGCCTATCGACCTTACGAGGGACATGATATCTAAAGAGGGACATGCTTCCCTTGCTAACCCAAATGCAATTCCTGCATTAGAGTTGGCTAATTTGAAGAGTGGGGTAGGAAATTTAAAAAATAAGTTAACTAAGATGAAACAAAAGATGGGGAGCATCTCATGGTTTATTCTTTGGGTTATGCACAACTTTGCGAGCTCCTTGTGCCTACTATAGCTAAAGATTCTTGATGAGGATGGAGAAGATGAAGGAAATTACAAAGATTGGTTCAAGTCCCTTATGGATGACTAGAGCCATGCTCTATACGAGTAGAACCGCAACATCAAATCCCCTCATATTGCTTAACTCCAAGATGGTTGTGGTTACCACCCCTACCTTTGTGGGGCTTTTAAAAACATTTTACTTTTTGTTCTTGTTTCTGACCTGGACTCTAGTTCTAAGAAGAACATTTTTCTCAACAATTTATTTTTTGTGCTTTCTATATTAGGAGTAGGATTTTTTTGAATTTTTTTTATTACTTGTACTTATCTGTATAGTTTTGGTAATCTTGAGGTTTTTAGGCTGACTAACCATTGCATGTGGTTACTTTTTGGTGGTTCTCCTCTTTGCTTCTTTTGATTCTTTTGTAATGTTAGTGTGTTGCTAGCTTTACACCCTTGGGTTGTGGTGTTGTAAGGGTCAATTCCCTTGTCTTGTTTCTTATTAATATAAAAAAACACTAGAAGGTTAAAATTAAATCTTACTTAAATTAATTAAACGTAATCTAATTTAAAGATATATTATTGTAATTATAACTTAATCTACATAATTCAAATTTTAGTAATTGAATACAATAATAAACTTAATTTTAAATCTAAGTCATTGTTATTATTCTTTTTTATATTACACTATTATACGTCTGCAAGGTAGCAAATTTGGCTTGAGCCTTGGGTTTTCTCCCCATGCACTGACAAAAAAAATTACACTATTATAATTCTACTTATATAATATTAATTAGAAATCACCATTATATTTATTGTGAATGTAATAATTAAGTTAATCTTTAATCTTAAATCTTAGGTTAGAATTTAGAAATAGAAATAGAAATAGTCAACCTAATTTGAATGGCTATTGCAACTTGAATTATATGGTAGATTAAAATTATATGTATTATAATTAGTTTTAATAATGAGAATGTGTAGAATTTCAAAAAAGTTTACCTTAAGAAGTTAAACATAAAGTTTAAAATAATTTTACACAACTAATCACATTCAAATTTCCAAAAACTAAATAAGGAGTTGTACATAATTTGAATATATTTATTTTTAAGTTGAGGAATTGTTAAAATTTATAAGAATGAATAATGATGTTTTTTTTCTCTACACAGACATTAAAACCTAATGTAATAATTTATGTGACTCCTCAAGAAAAGCGCTCTTATCACTAAATTATTTTGGCCAATGAGGATGAAGAAAAATAATTTTAGAAACTTGAAATGTTAAATATTTTTCTTTTTAAGTTTATGAAATATTAGAATGTAATATTATAAAAAAAAATGGTACATTTTGATTGGCTAAAATTACGATATTTAATCACTAGTTAAGTTTTGTCTATGCCTATAGTTACCACAAAAAAAACTTAATTTTTATTGATGCAAAAGAATTCATAAACATAATAGATGAATGTAATATTATTTGCATACGCAAGTAAAATAACAAATATAAATTCAACTTATTTTAGTTGAAGATTTTATAAATACTTAATTAATTATAATTTTAGTTATATAAAAATAGTTTTTATATATAAAATAAAATTTAATAATTAAACTTGAATTCTAACATAATTCTATTTCCAATTTTCTTTTGCAGGAATTTAGAAGTGAAAGAGAAAAAGAAAGATTTTGCTATTTAATTGTAATAAATATGTGAAATGTACTTAATGGAATAATTTAAAGAACTAATTCCTTGAATAATTTTTTTATTAATGTTCGTGAGATCAAATTTAGTCTATAAAAAACAAACCATGAATAATTAGAATTTCTCAATCTTTTACATCAAGATTAAAATGAACATCTTTATAATTAAAATAATTTTCTATTTATATTATACAATTATAATTAACAAGTGTCATGTAGTGGCTAGTACTTGCCAGAATTAGTTATAATTTTAGCTATAAATAAATCTAAATCTAATTTTATTATATTTATTATAAATAGTAAATTTGTTTTAATTAATAGTTATTTAATAAAAATGAAATCAAGAAAGTTAATTAATTAAATTCAAGATTGAAATGTAATTATAAGAGTCTTTATATATATGAATGATAATAATTAGAATCTTTAAAATAGTATTCTAGTACCCTTTAATTTTATAATTAAGTTTAATTTATATCTATAAGTAATTATAATATTAATAAATATATTTTAAGTAATTACAAAACTATATGATAATAATTATATTAGTTTATATAATTATAGATGTAGCAATAGGTAATTTTATTTTTAATTATAATTATTTAAATAATATAAATTATAAATTGTAATTAATTTTATTTATTTTTTATGTTAATTTAAATTATTTTGTAAATTATAAAATAAGCTTAATTTTATTTGGAATATAATTTTTTTACAAGCTAACAAATACGTGTTAGTTTCACATTTCACATTCCAAATTTTTGTGTATAAGATCTCATTTGATCTAGCCAATTAAATGATAGAGAAATAATTTTTATAAATCATAAAGTTATAAATATTCATTTAAAATTTACAAAATCTAAATTTATGACAAAATATAGCATACAATAAATTCTTATTGGTAGAAAGAGTTTCACAAATTAACACTAAAAAACTAAAAACACCTAATAATTTTTTTTTAATAATGCCTATGAGATCAAATAGTCTATAAAAAACAAGCCATGAATAATTAGAATTTCTCAACTTTTACATTGATTAAAATGAACATCTTTATAATTAAAATAATTTTCTATTTATATTATACAATTACAATTAATAAATTGAAGGTTAAATAAAAAAATATTATGATATCCATCACCAACCTCTGCAATGGCAAACTCAGACATTGACTAAAGAAATGAAACAAAGTAGTGATACATATTAAAAAATTATATTTCATATATTGACGATGGACGGAAAGTATTGACAGCCGTCGATGTCCTCTCAGAGGTGATCCGTTTCATATAAAGAAACCTTGGGCGAATAATAAAATAATATAAGTGGGAAGTTAATGGGCCCCACATGACCCTCTTCGCTCAAAACAACTCATCGAGACCGCCACGTTGTACGAGCGCACTCACACAAAGTCGCTCATTTCATTTCTTATTTTTTTCTTCTACCAAACTTCCACAAATCGAAAATGATGGAAAATTAGTCATCCAATTATTTCAAAAAAAAAAATTAAAAAATTTCAAAGTACAATAATTGAAGACTGGAAGATTTTCCTTATTTATTGTCCATCAATAGAGATTTTATGGCCTTATTTTACGTCCTTCTAAATATATTTCATTTTTATTTATTTTTTATTGTGTCGAGTTTTTAGTCATCAATGTTTCGGATCATACTACATGATCCATCATCACGATGCCAAGAGCAAAAAGAACATAAGATGATAGGAAACCATCATCTTATGTTCCATGCTAGGGAGCAAAAAGAACATAAGATGATATCTAGATTAGGACATCAAGTTTTTGTTAAAAATGATATTAAAAAATATCAGTATTATGAAATTGGTATTGACATAATATGATAATTAAGATATTATTGTTGAGTGTTCATATTAAGATAAAATTTCAAATTTATGACTTAGTGACT
Source organism: Chamaecyparis obtusa (assembly GCA_027943335.1). Classification (NCBI taxonomy): domain Eukaryota; kingdom Viridiplantae; phylum Streptophyta; class Pinopsida; order Cupressales; family Cupressaceae; genus Chamaecyparis; species Chamaecyparis obtusa. The sequence goes on along the minus strand of BSBK01004955.1, from coordinate 1,070,552 downwards.
TCACAAACTAATAACTCCCAATCAAAACATTATCTTTCTTTTAAAATTATAAAGATTTTCAAACTTTTTAGAGTGTGCTGGGTGTTTGTGGATAATGACACTAAGTATGAATCAAAAACATTAATCTCTTAAGCGTACTGTTTTTTAATAATGATTTGGTGAAAATGAAAGCAGAATCTTATTCAAGACTTTGTTTGGAATAGGTGTGAATTATTGGATGGCCATTTCGATCAGATTTATGCTTGGTTAATCTTTCAATGGATAAAAGAAAGTGGGCATTCTGTGTCTCTCATCTGGTCTTGATATAGACAATATATCAATCGACGTACACTGACAAATTGTAAGCAGTGTACTAATTTTGAAAGCTACATTGTTATGTTTAGAATGGTTATATGAAGCGTGGCATGTGAATATGACCGAATTGCAGGCATATGCGATAGAAATCTCAAGAGAGGAACATGATCATGCAGCAGGCCTGTCAATTGTATGTACATTGTATAGTGAATGACTGATTATTTTTTCAGTAAATAGTACTTTTGTTGTAGTTTATCTAGTTATTCTCATATTTTCTATGTTAGAACTTAATAAATATTAGGTAATACCTATTAATAAGGGAAATCTTCCATTTTAGGAGAGCTGATTGTTATAGCATTTCTTTTAGCATATAAAATATAGTTCAATTAAACCCCTTTTAAAGTAAATTTTGAAAAATTTAAAGTATTGTAAATAAGACGTTGAGGGAAACTTTCCATTTTTTTATAGAACATAACTGTTATGTAAGCATTTGGCCAAAACAACTCAAAAGAATATAAATAAAGAAAAATAAGATTATACTTTAATACTATAATTATAATAGAAATTATATCAATTATTTTTTTCAAAATTTTTGAAACATAAAAAAACAAGTGAACATTATGCTCTATACTTAACTGCAAACAAACAAATTTTTGTTAAGACAATTTTTTCATACTAATAAAAATTATAGCACTAAAATGTTTAGGTAGAAATCCATTCATATATACAATCTCAATGTATCTCAATGCTAATATTGACCTTGAATATTGCCATATTTAGCAATTTTTAACAGCGAACTTCCATTTGAATTTTGACTCTCACTAATTTGGTTACAACTAATTGATGACTCTTATAGCTCTTGCTAATTTGGTAAAAGCTAATCAATGACTCTTACAACTCTTTCTCTCATAATTAGAAATTGCAGGATTAATCAATTTTGTTTGTTTTGTGCAAGTCATCGTTTTTCTATTGAATTAAATAATACTGAAAATTAGGGGTCTAATTCCCACCAAAAAATTATATGTAAATAATTTTTTTCCCCCTAATTTCAAAATATGTCATAGATGACATATATAACTAGTGCATGAAGAAATAAAAATTGGTTTGTGACCTACAGTTTCTCTTTTATAATAATTCAAATTTCAACTTACTTAAATCGACAGTTTTCATCTCGCAACATATTTTTCATAACAAATCTATCCCAATCAAAAAAATAAATATATATTCTTAAAGAGGACTCTCTCCTCTAGTGCACCATATGTTTTTTAAATTTATCTAACTTGATTTACTATTTTTTTCTTTCTCTAATCAACATTTCCTTGACTGTTGAATACCTACTTGCAATATTTTTTAATTACATAAACTATGTCTAATTAAAACACTATAAAATCTATATGAGGATATTCTTGACTCTGATCTCTAAAAAAGGACATTTTTAAATTTTTTTTAAAATATCATTAAAAAGAGTAGGAGTTATTGAAATGCCATTTTTCTGAAATAATTTTATTTTTATGGTAGTTGGACCCAAAGTGGTATAAAACATGCATTTTATAGCTATTTCCAATTAGAAAAGTTACATCACTTATCTTACTTAGCTAGAATGAATCTAGCTAGACCATATGTCTGACCAAAATTAATTTTTAGTTAGAAATACTAAAATTTAGTTGTGTTGATAAGTTAGCCTAAAAGGTGACACCTGATTGTGCTTTTTACCCAAAACTACTTTTCATTTAGAAAATTTGCAAACTTTATTAATAAATACAAATAGAAAATATTTATCTCATATTAAATATGGATTCACAAATTAAGTTGGCCATGGTAGGCCAAGCTCTATCATAGATTAAAAGTCTACAAGAAAGATTTTTGCGAAGTGTTAAGCTTAACTAAAGGAAGTGGTTTTATTTAATTTTCTCATTTTCTATCATATAATAATTTCAATCTATTAAATCATTTCTTTGAATTTGTTTTATTTCATTTTCTCAAATTTGCAATGCATTAAAGCTATATATCTATAACTTGGACTCATATATATAATATATCTTTGAGTATTGACATGTTTTTATTGAATAATAATTCTGAAATAAAATCTATAGCTTGGATTCTTAGTTATATTGTTGTTTTTTAAATATATATCTAAATATTATATAATATATCTCTAAATGTAATATATTTTATGTAAGTCTTTGTTTCTCTTAAAAATATTAAAACAAAATAATATGGAAACCTAAATAATAAAAGTTTGAAAGGAAACTTTCTATTTTTTCTTGGCTATCTTTTTTTGGGGGTAACTTGGATTTGAAGAGAACGATATAATTAATAGATATTTTATATTTAAATATTATTAGAAGATATTTATTGCTGAGTGTAGTTAACAAAATTAAATTATAAGAAATATCTATAATGCTATTTGATTGCAAGAAATTTTCTCTGATTTTTGTAATTAAAACTTTTGGAAGTTTCAATTGTAATGAAGGGGTTTGAGTGCATGGGATCCATGGGAAAGCATCTTCTTTGATCCACGGTTTCCAATTTCTCAAACATTCTCAAAGGATGCCATTGCAATAGCTAATATGTGGGTTGACTGGAAGGAAATCCCTGAAGCTCGTGTTTTATTGTTGATGATCTATCTCCATGGATGGCTTATAGTTTTGACAATATAATTTGCTCTTTTAATCTCCCTATGTTGTTATCTTATTAATTTTTGCCTCTTGGACTTAGTCGACTTGACCTAAGTCTTAAACTTATGAATAGATATGATTGATTACCTTGGTTCCCCAATATGCTCTTTATGTATTAATAATTTTTCATATCACCATTAGTCCTTCACTTAATGTCTAATGAAGATACTTATAGAAATTCGTGAAGTCTTATAAATAAGATAATTTTCCTTGATAGGATCATTGCTTCAACTTTAATTTTTGTCCTCCATAATGCCACTGGTGTTATGAACAAGAATATACAAATCTAACTATTTGAACTACTAGTTTGCTATGTACACTCTTACTTCTATTGGCCAACTACTTGGAAGTGTCCAAGGTCTACCACACCGTAAGCACACATGTGATTAATGCTAGATTGCTTTTTTATGTAGAGGATGGGGACATCACAATCCCCCCTCCTTGAAAATGCTTGTGTACAAGCATTTTTAAGTCACTTCTCCTTTTTCCATTTATTGGTAATTGAAAAACCTTCATATAGATCCATTTTTCTTTCTTATCAACTCTATGGAGAATGACATGTTGGTGTGTGTATCATATATATCTTGTTAAAGTATCCTTTGAAAAATCCCTGGATACCCTCCTTAAATCTCATAATGTGTTTAAATAGCACTGTGAGAATGGAAGTTGCACCTTTTTGTAGCTTGATTTTGCCTTTAGGTAGCCTTTCAATATGGTTTGTAGATATCCATGATGAAGTTGGATTTTGTTTCTTGATGTATCAAAGCATTGTAGGTCCTTCTCGATGTCTCCATGTGAACTTTGTATCCCTTTAGATGAGTGGCTTGAGGAACATCATCATGCATTCCCCTAAGAAAACATTTTTACCTTCAACTTCAAATTTGAAGGTCATTTCTCTAAAATCTTGTGTATATTTTCCAATGGGCATCATCCATTGGATAACTAGTACCATATCAACATTGCCCAATGCTACGTCATAGAAGTCAACATTGATCGTGTAACCTCCAATGGTGATTTTCAAATTTGGCACCATTGTCTCACAAAGTGTTTGTGTTCCATTTGACATATTTATATTGAATTACTTTTGTTACCTAGTTTGGAGGACTTTGGAGGTGGTTAATGTCTAGTTTAAAAAATTGTGGCAGGCTTCACTAGCTATAAGTATTGTTACGTCCTTGTAAGGTTCCTTGGAATTTAAAAGTGTTGTATTCTGGAGGTTTGGTCATGGTGGCAAGTATACCACTCTTCTTGAAATGAAGACTTGCTGGATTCAATCTCTAACTCACTCTGTCCACTATTTTGTTCATCCTCATCTTTCTCTTCATTGATGGGTCTTACTTCTATATAATGGATTTTCCCTTTACCCATGCATTGATGATTTGAATCCCCATGGCTCTTTTCATGTAAGACATAGCTTCCTCCTTAAGCCTTGTTGGGTTTCTTCATCCATTTTATTTCTCCTTGGACCCTCCCTTTGGAAAGGTGGATTTTCTTGATCATTTGAATTTGACCTCTTTGTTGGTGCTTTACTTTTGATTGTACCTAAATCCATGCCCCTTGATTTATTGATAGCTTCTTGTAGTGTATTAGGGTTGAGAGATTTCACCCAACCTCTTAATTGATCCATTAGTGGGCATCCATAAATAAGACAAAACAAAATTATTTATTTTTAAATAAAATGAAATTCGTTGCTATTTCGATGACAATGACAACTTTTTCCACACTTGTGTTGTACAAGCGACCAAAAAAATGTTGAATTATCATCTATATTTTGATGCAAGTGACAACCATTTTTTATGAGACAGCTATACATGCAACAACATGATCTTCCTTTTATTGTCGCTAGTTCGACAACCCTTTGGTCGCATGTTCTACAGTGTTGTTCATTTGATCTAGGATCATTGTGGACCACACACCTACCTTTTTTTGACGTATGTAGGCATCAAATATACGATGAAAATTTAGGTCATTGAAAAGGAGACAAAAAAAGTTTGGCATCCATATTGGTCATTTGCTTGACGATAGGGTGTTAAAAAATTGATGAATTATCATCAAAATTTGGGGTCAAATTCACTAGTGAAATATATTAGTGATTGTTGCCACTTTGGGTACTATGTACATGCTATGTGGATCTTCTTCATGTTCTAATTTGGGTAGAGGTCAAAAAAAATATAGCAAAAGAGGAGGATCTAATGGAATGATAATTATCACCACATCAAATGCCACATAAGCTACTACATTGACATCTTATCCTCCTATGAGGTGTATGAAACTCTGAAAGGTTCTAGTGGAATGATGAGTTCCAACAAAACCCAATATTTTGTGATTTGTATGTCAATGTAGGACATACTATTATTTTTTTGGCCTAGTAGAGCTTGGCATAAGTTCTAGTAGAAGAAGAGAGCTCTAATAGAATGGCATGTAACCTACCATGTAGGATTCTACTCAACCACTTGAGCCTTGGGAAAGTTCTAGCAGACCAACAAGTTCCAACATAAAATTTTTCTTTGTTGATGTAGATGTCAACGTAGGATATATTATTACTTATTTTGACCCACTAGAGATCAAAAAGAAGTTCCAGTGGAAGAAGAGAGATCAAGATAAATAAAATACTAGGATTAGTGTATTAAAATTTATAATGATTTTTTATAGCATCATATTTTCCAACTGTCTTACAACATGAACTATTGGGGGATCTTTCTTTTTCCTCTTAGGATTTTTAATGCATAACTCTTGAATAGTCTTGTTATAAATAGGTACATATTTGACTACTTAAAAAAATGGAATCTTTATGATGACATTGATCCAAGAAATCAAAGGGTGATTAGAGTTCATGCTTTTGTAGATTCAACTTTTTTGGATTTTTTTGGTGCTAAAGTTACAATAGGTAAAGGTGTTGTTTTAGGAGGTTCTTACCCTTGTGAAGTACCATGGCTACACAATAGGAGGATAATATCAGTTGAATCTTTTTCTATAGTAATTTCAGTAATAAGTGGTTATGTTGAAGCAACTAGAGTCTTCTTGGAGAAAATATGCATATTATTGATATCTAAGACATAAGAAGGGAACAGTTACATGTCACTAGCATACACTTGCTAAATAGGATAATTATTTGGGTGAGGTACAAGTTGTGCTATCAATTGAGTTGATTTTAAAGGTGCAAGAGAAGGATTGAAGGATTAGGCATAATAGATGGCTAAGGAGGTGGGTCATATAGTAGCATGCATTTGGGTTCCCTAGGGCTATTTGCCTCTCTATTATTGTTGGTGCTTCCAATTGACTGAGGCACTTAAAATTAGGAAATTGAATCTGGGATTCATAAAGGGGTCATACTAGATAGGAATGTTCTATTATGAAAAACCATATTTCACCCAACTTGGAGGAGCTTGGTTTTTTTGTAGAATATATTTACAATAGGACATATTATAAGAGAAGGGGTCTTGATGCATTCCTTGTCATTGATTACATGGATTCCTTTGGGATAGGTTGAAAAATTGGTCATCTTCATCTTCCAAATGGTTGAATTCAAGTTTCTCCTCCAAGCTTGCAATACTTGTGCACTTGTAGTTCTTTCTCTTGTGGCAATAATGAGGATTGTTTTTAGTTAGGAAATTTTTTTTGCTTCTACCTACTTCTTCCTTTCTTATAGTGTGTCTAGTTGAGTGACCATATGGTTGATGATATCTTGGTTCTTATCTATCAACATGTTGGTAATATCTATCTTGGAGACTCGGTAAGTTTTCTTTGAAGTGAGTGTGCTTATGTTGTGGTCTTTTTCATAGTTTATTTGCAATAATTTCTTACAAATTGATAGAGTTCATCCCAAGAAAACTTGTGGAAATATATCCTCTCCCATAAATTATAACACATATAATCAATTCTCATTAAATCCTCTAAGGAAAATCAACTTGAGAAATTCATCTCCCAAACTATTGTATTTAGGATTTTGTAGGATAGACAAGAAACTTATCACATAGTCCTCTAGTAGGTCATCCTCCTTCTAACTCATCTTCAAGGTATCATCTATACACATATCTCCTCCTCTATAGTAGTCTTTATATTTATAGAGAAATTTATCTTTCATGGAATCCCAATAAACCATTGCATCTCTTCCTAGACCCATAATCCACCTCAAGGTAGAATCCTTAATAATGTTAGAGAAAGATTTTAACCTATGGGAATTTATGGTCTAGTCATAAAGTTATGACATAAGACATCAAAATTAGAGAGAAATTTTTCAGGATCTTAAGTAATGATCCCATGTAGCCTTCCAAGAGGGTTCCTTCTTCTCCACATACCAAAAGTATACTCCTTTTTCTAGTTGACCTACATATTGTCAGCTACCTACTCGAGCCCTTACTTATTTCTTGGCGGCTTGGCTTAAAGAAATGTAACATAGTCTTCTCCCTATGTGGTAGTGACTTCTCTCTTGTGCTTATCGTCCCCTATAACAAATAATGCCATCATATTTGAATAGGGACATAAAGTTCTCGCTAGCAGTGTAGTTTAGCATGATAAAAAATAAAATGAGTCTTCTACATGGCTTAATGTATGCAATCAGAGGATTAATTACATCTTGGATGGACCAAACCCATTATATAGATAGGTAAGAGGGGTAGTAAAGAGTTTGGATTTTTGATTAACTTATATAGGTCCTAAGTACTAAAATCAATGAATGATAGTCCTAGCAAAGAATCAAAAAATATTGAAAACAACCCAATCAATTTAATGGCTTGACACCATCCCAAAAAATCATGCCAAAAATGTAGTGTCTCCTATATCCACTTTTGGTCATGGCTATCCCAACAATCCTAGCAGCTTCTATATTCAAAGATTGGTTATCTAGATTAAGAAAACCTACATTTAACTACCAACCTAGGGATGTGAACTTGAAATGGTTTTTCACTATATGTGCACCATGACCTCATATAGGTTGTTGTTCTACTTAATGAAAATCATTGTAGTGAGTTAAAATACAAAAAACAATAAACTTGAAATAATAAAAACCAATAATGAGATGGTAAAATAAAGTTAGAGACAATAAAGTATTTTACAATGATGCTAGAATTATGTTGATTTGGAAAATAGTTACTGGCGCTACATACTCTTGTCTATAATAATCAAACAATATTTTATAGCTACCTTAAATGCACAATAAAATCAATATATAACTAATAGTGCATACAAAAATGTTCAAGATATATGGTACCTCAAGTGATATTCCTTGGGTAACAATCTTAGGTGAATGATGGAATGAATCAAACTAAATCAACAATTCATGTATATTTATAGATTCATACATCTAGTTACAATAATGTTGTACTTGGTTGTAAAAATACATAATACATTAAACTTCTTCAATGTTACCTCGAACTCACATATTGTCCTAAGTCTAATAACTTGAATTCTAACCTATCACTCCTTCCCCATATCTGGGAATAGATTTATTACTAGTTTAAAGAAAAGTATTGACATTATATATTCTTAAAAGGATTGAGCTACTTCACCATTTGAAAACACAACTATTCCATTTTCAACAGTATAACTGGAAAAGTTCAACTATTGAAGGCTACTCTTCAAAATCTCCTAGTCTATGCTCTAAGCCTGTTCAAAATACCTTTGAAGTATGTTGACCTTATTGAAAAAAATCAAAAAAGGTTCCTTTGGACTGGAGTTGAAGACAAAAAGAGACTTAGCCTAGTGGCCTGGGAGAAGGTATGTAAACCTAAGAAGCTGGGGGGGCTGGGTATTAGAAATATAACCAATACTAATAAAGCTTTATTAGCCAAACAATACTGGAGGATCTTTGAAGATGAAAAAGAATGGAATTCAATTATAAAAAGTAAATATCATCTCACTTCTCTTGAAGGTATCATACAGTCTCAAAATGATACCCAGGGCTTGTTTGTCTGGAACAGTATCAGCAAGGGTAAGAGTCTGATCAGTAAAGAAGCTATATGGAAGCTGGGAAATGGGAGGAAGATTCAATTATGGAATGATAAATGGATAATGGAAAAGCCTCTTATAGAGAATGAGGAGTGGCATAATGCGATCTAGGATTGTAAAGAGACCATAGGAGAAAAGGTGAGTGACTACTAGATTAATGAAGAATAGATCAATCTAGGATTGAGGGATATCAGATTCAAAGAGGTGAATAAATAACTTAACAACTGGTTTATAAGAGAAAATGTGCATGATGAACTGATATGGGGCCCTGCTAACACTGGAAAGTTCTTAGTTGCCTTTGCCTCAACTCTTCTCATCCCTATTGATGATTAGCCTTTTTGTTCTTAGGTATGGAATAAAGATCTTATCCCATCAATGGGCCCTTGGTCTGCTGGTGAAGTTGAATGGCTCACAATGAGCCCACCAGTGATCAAGTCTTGCTGAGTGCAAGGCTCTGACATCATAAGGGATGAGGCTAGGATCATGCCCCAGGTGAATTTGGTAGCGTGGATGCTTCTAAGTCCTTGGCTCTTAGCCGAAGAGGTTTCAAGCACGAGTGGGCCCATATCGTGTTCCTAAATCATCTTCGTGGTGGCCTTCGCTGGTTGGTAGCTCGCAGGCTTTGTGCCTCATTGGGCTACCTTGCAGGTTTGAACCCTCTATCAAAAAAAAAAAAGATCTTATCCCTAAAATTAACATGTTTTTTTGGTTGCTTGTTCAGAAAAAAATCCTCACTTTGGATAACCTCATTAGAAGAGGGTTCCAAATGCTGAATATATGCATCTTGTATTATAAAGAGGATGAAACCTGTAATCATTTAATGATCCATTGCTCCTTTGCTAGTGAGGTCTGGGACTCAATCCTAATGTCTTTGAACCTGAAGTGGGTTAAACCTCATAACCTCCAAGACTTTGTTCAGCAATGGCAGTGCCCTTTTTATGATAAAAATGCTAAGGACCTTTGGAAACTTGTTCTCCCTCACTTTACATGGCAGATATGGAAGGAGAGGAACAACAAAATTTTTAGAGATAAAATAGTGCTTTCCCATATGGTTACTAACTCTGTGTGAAGAAGTCTTATGGAGAACTACAAAAGTACTGGCAAGAAGGACACTAACTCTTGGAATCCTAATTCTAAGAAGGACTGTACCATTTCTTGGGAGAACCTGAAGAGTGGAAAAAATCCAAATCCTAGAGACAACATTATGTGGACTGCTCCTCCTCCGAGATGGTCAAAAGGGAACTTTGATGGTTCTGCTAGAGGAAACCCTGGAAGGGCTAGAGGGGGAGGCCTCATAAGAGACTATGCTGGTAATTGCCTAGGAGCTATAGCGGTTCCACTGGGGATTCAAAGTAACCATGTGGCAGAAGTTGAGGCGGCACTCTATGTGGTGAATTTGGCTAAAGAAATGGGATGTTCAAAGTTATGGTTGGAAGGTGACTCCCTCAACATAATAAATTGTATTAAAGGGAAAATTGTGAGCTCTTGGACTATTGCTCATATAATAGACAGAGTCAAGATGATTATCCACTCTTTTGACGAAAGTTACATCACCCATATTTACCGTGAAGGTAATAAGCCGACGGACATGCTAGCAAATGAAGGGACCCAGAGTGATGTCACAAAAACGTAGATAGGGGAAGCAAATCTTAACTCCGAGATTATAAGTCTTATCAATTATGATAAGATTAATAACAAGGAAGGAAAAACCACTTAAATTAATGATGACAAGGATGAAACAATTTTAGAGGAGATCTGCATGTAAGGCGAAGTGTGGGATCATTATTTATGTTTTAATGAAACACAGATTCTAGGTTATATCTATTGATCTGAATAGTAAAAGAAAGAAAAGTTGTGAGACGTAGATAATTGGTAAGAATTCAAGCCAGAACAGAAATAGAAAGCATAAAATGGGAGGAGGTCTGAGGAGAGAAGAGCCCTTTGAGTGTGAGAAATCGAGACAAGAGAAGAAAGTATGGAAGAAGCTGAGGAAAGGAGGGATCACTTAGTATATGGAAAAGCTTCATAGCTATGATAAATATGTAACTACCTTGTTTCCTGATGGTTGGATAAATGATAAAGTCAATTTATGGGGAAAATCTTTCCCCCTCACTCTTACCCTTATTTTCAAAATCACTGGTTTGTCCATGGAAGGAAAACATTTCTATAGAGACAATAAGTATTCAGGTACTAAAGCTTTTAAGCTTTTCCCTAAAACTGTTGATGAAGAAGCCTTGATGAAAAAAAGAAAAGGGGATTATGTGGATATAACAAAAATCAAGGAATTCTGGGCTAAAATGTTGAAGGTGCTGATTGAGTATTTCAAGCTCGATGGGCGCTACTCCAAAATCTATAATTTGCACTTTGTTCTGGAAAATCACTTTAGGCACAACAAGAAAATTTATTTTCCTTATTTTCTGTTGAGCTCACTGAGTAATAGTATAATAGAGCACAGGAAGAAAGTGAGTAATCCGATGTTGCATAAGGGTTTGATTCTCCTCATCGTGGACTATGCTAGGGACATTATCCCGGACCCAATCCTGAAAAGGGTCACTGGAAAAATAAAGGAGAATAGAGAGGTAAAGAGAAAGGATAAAACATCCAAGAAGAGGAAGAGAAACAAGAAAAAAGTTGGTGACAGTAGTGATGATGTTGGTAATAAAAGTGACAAGGAGAAAGCCAAGGATAGCAGATTTGATGCAAATGACAAAAGCCCTCTATCTCAGGGTAAGGGAAGTGCCAATGAATAAAATGCTAAAGAGGACTCTTCTAATGAGGAGGAAGCCAGGAAAAAGAGGACCTGAGTGTTGAAGAAAAAGAGCAGGAAGGGGAAATGAAGGAAAAAGACATAATGGAAGAAGATGAGGAGGAGGAAGAAGGGGATAAAGAAGAGGAAATTGAAGAGGAAGAAAAAGAAGAAGGAGCTGAAGAGGAGGAGGAAGCTAGTCAGTATTTCCCTTCTCCAGGTGAAAAAGAAGAAGAACAAACTGAAATAGAGGATGGAAAGGTCCAAGTTAGCAATGAGGAAAAAGATGATGAACTAGCTAAAAAGGGGGAGGAAGCTGGTGAGGAGATCCCTACTCCAGGTGAAAAAGAAGAAGAAAAAACTGAAACAGAGGATGGAAAAGGCCAGGCTAACAATGAGGAGGTGAATAGCCATAAGGAGGATACCTTAGGCCTCCTGATGTGTGCTACCATTCTGGAAGAGGTCAAGAAGGTTGAAGGTCATGGTATTCATCTGGACAAGTGGGTCACACAGGAGATGCAGGAAATGAAACTCCATCTTAAGGCAATGGAAGATACTATGAAAACCCTCACTACAAAGCTGGAGAAGCTGGAAAAGAAGTTTTTGGATAAGGTAAAAAACAAAAACCCAAATGAGGATATGGCCACTGAAATCAAAATGATGGTGGATAACAAGTTAAAAGATTTAATAGAAAAAATTAGTTACAATAAGTACATGATAAACGAGGTCCTGAAACACAGTAATGAGGGCCTTAGTGCTTTTTTTATGAACTTGAAAATGCTGTACAACTATCTGGAAAAAAATCCCGCTGGAAAAAATGACCATAACAATTGATGATGATGCTGGGAATGTTGGTCTGGGAACAAGATCTAGAGGCCACACTCAGAGGAAGGTTCCAGAAATCCCAAAGGAAATGAAGGATCTGAAAGGTGCTATCTAGAAGATGGAGGACCTGTAGAAGAAGGCAGAGAAAATGATAAAAAACTAGTCTATTCTGGGGGGTTGCTGGGCATTTGCTGGTAGTTTTGCTAGTAAGTGTTTCCTTTGTTTTCGTTGTCACTTCTAGGGTTGTTTTGGGTCCTTCTTTTGTCTTTTTAGCAGGTGTCTCTTTTGTAAAATTGAAATGCTAAATCTCTATGCTTTTATGTAAATGGTTTCGGGTTCCATTCAAAACCCGTTTTTACCTTAATCAAAAATAGTGTAACATAATAAATAAATTACATGTTGAACATGGTAAGTCAATCGTTAAATAAGTCTTCAAGTAGCTTATATCCTTCAACTATCCAAGACAATTTTTCTACCACTTTGACTCATTGGACAATTGAGTTATTCCCGTGACTATTATAAACCTACACAACCTTAGAAATAAATATTGCAAGAAATAGTGTCATAAAATACACCACACATAACACTTTCCATTCAAAATCATTGTATTATCCATGTATTTCAATCATGCACGTACACACACAAACACAATCATCTAATTAATAAACATATCATAGTGTTTTATATGTATGTTTGGATAGTAAAAAGAGTAAACATGTGATCACATTTGCAACATACTAAATATAAAGGGCTTAACTTAAGTCTCATAAAATCTATGTAAAAGGAAAAAACTAAGGCTCATCAAGAGCTAATATTTGGGAAGAAATAGAGGTATATTGAGAAGGGAGAGGAGGGGTAGATATGCTTACCTATAAAATTATGATATTGTATTTATTGCGATAGGCCCCATTATTGGTACCACTATCTCAACTTATGTTTCTTCTTTTTAAATTTTTTTAAAGTGGTAAATGCTTTTGACCCAGGTCTATGAATTGGTATGGTCATGAATGAGGGACTCTTTTCTAATATAAACATAAACAAAACATGACAATGGGGTTTGAACCTTGATCAAAATAATAACAATAGAACAAGTTAACCACCACACCATGTCAATACTAGTAGTTCTCTTTATTCCTCTTATTTCCATTCTAGATCCATTAAAGATTTTTGACTCTTCCTCTCATACTTTTCTATTTAATCGATTTCCATTTCTTATTCTCAAATTGCTCATTTTACAAGTTCTTGTGGCTTTTATTAAGGAGTTTTATCATACCACTAACACCTAGAGTCTCCTAGGTACAACCCCTAGTTAAGAAACTTTATAGTTTAATAGATGAAGTTCTATTATCTATGGTTATGTATAATAAGTATATAGTAGCTATAAAGTTTAATGGAGTGTGGATCCAAAACATAGTCACTCTAGGGTAAAAGCACAATAAGTTGTCACCCTTTTATAAAGGAAAAGGCTAACAAAATCAAATTTGTTCAACTTCAATAGTATAAAAATGATATTTATGTTTGGAATTTGAAGATGATGCAAACTAATTAAATGTGATAAAATGGATGAAGTTTATGATTAATATTTTTAATAATTTTTTTGAATAAGAATTGATATGTTTTTATTTATTTTTAAAGACAATTTTTTAGTTGCTGAAAAATGCTGAAAATTAGGGGTCTAGTTCCCACCAAAAAATTATATCTAAATAAAAATTTTTCCCCTAATTTCAAAATATGTCATAGATGACATATATAGCTAGCGCATGAAGAAATAAAAATTGGCTTGTGACCTATATTTTCTCTTTTATAACAATTCAAATTCCAACTCACTGAAATTGACAGTTTTCATCTCGCGCCATATTTTTCATAACAAATCTATCCCAATAAAAAAAAACCAATATATATTCTTGAAGAGGACTCTCTACTCTAGTGCACCATATATTTTTAATATTTATTTAATATGATTTACTATTTTTTTCTTTCTCCGAATCAACATCTCCTTTTTGTTAAAATACCTACTTGCAATATTTTTTAATTACAATAAACTATGTCTAATTAAAACACTATAAAATCTATATGAGGATATTCTTGACTCTGATATCTACAAAAGGGTATTTTTTAATTTTTAAAAGAATATCATTAAAAATATTAGGAGTTATTGAAATGCCACTTTTCTGAAATAATTTTATTTTTATGGTAATTGGACCCAAAGTGGTATAAAACATGCATTTAATAGACATTTCCAATTGGAAAAGTTAAATAACTTATCTAGCTTAGCTAGAATGAATCTAGCTAGACCATATGTTTGACCAAAATTAATTTTTAGTTAGAAATACTAAAATTCAACAGTGCTAATAAGTTAGCCTAATAGGTGACACCTGATTGTGTTTTTACCCTCTAAAAGATAACATCACTTATTTGGTGCAACAAGGGTACCCTCTCCACTATAAAATACTAGTATTATAAGAGAAGATGATATAAGAGTAATGCTTTCTAGAAAATAAGTAGACTAGACATCAGTTAAGGGACATGAAGAATTACCAAGCATTTCTGGAGTTGAAATAATGCTTTTTATATTGGATAAACTTCATTATAAGGTAAGAACAACAGTTGGGAAAATTTGAAGTGTTTCCCATAAGGAAATCATAAAAATGAATGAGCATTTTGAAGCATTTAAAAGGAAAGAGAAGATTTAAGGCAACAAACAAGGATCATTATAGAATGACCTTGAGAATTTGTATTCATAACTTACCTCAACTTTTTAAAAAATTTCTTTGAATTTTTCTCTTATAATGAATCTAAATTTTTCTTTGCAAGAAAGGATCATTTGGGAGGTCACCAAGAATTATAGACCTATGCTCCTCATTCAATCTTTGGGATAACATACTTATTTTCAAAGTATCAAGTCCTAATTCAATATAATTAACATCTTTACTTAATTATGTCAACACTCAATATCATGTTGGATTCCCCTCTCTATGCACTTTAGTTTCCTTCAAGAAATTCAAAGATTTTATCTTCATCCACCCAAGTTTTGATTGATATGTTTAAATTATTATTGGAGTATGAAGTCTTGCTTTCTTAAAATCAATAGCTTAAATCTTATAGCATTACCACTCAACCTCATTTTGGTTTCCTTCTTTTAACATGCTTCAATTTTATCAAGCATTTCAAAGGGTGCCAAGATTAGCATTTTTCCTTTTGGGCAATTTATATTTAATGTCATTTTGATCCTTCATGGTTATCAATAAAGTGAGCAATATTTTTACATGCCAAGATCTTACAATATTTGAACATTATTATTTTGACATGTTTGAAGTGTTATACTATTGGATAATTGAGCCAGGTCAACATGGTGAGGGACCCACCATCACAAAATGTTTAGTTATATAGAAGGAATATTTGAACCATAGATGTCCTATAAAAAATCATGTGTCAAGATCTCATAACAAATAAACATTACCATTCTGATAGGTCAATACAATTGCTTGATTGGTCATTGCATACAAGTTGACATATATTATCTGCCTTGTCTCTTTCAAGGAGATTAATCAAATTAAGTTAAATACAAGATGATGGATACAATGTGGACATTTCTCACAATGGTTTAAAATGATAACTCTAACATGTTATTGTAATCACCTAAAATGGACAAAGATCAAATCAAAGCAAATCAAGTCAAATCAAAGAAAATCAAGGACATAATTGAATCAATTGAATCACAATGCATAATTAGCCAATCAAAATGAAAATCAAGTCTTAATTCGAGATTAATCAAAATTGAGAGCATTTTAATCAAATGCAATCAAATCAAAATATAATTAAATCAATTAATTGTATAGTCTTGGATTAAATCAAATTCAACCCATTCAAGGGGTACATGGCTAAAATAAATCAATTAATAAATCTTAATTTCCCTCAACAACCACAAAGGGAGGAAATTCAATCAACCAATGAGAGTGGAGGAAAGGCATTCACATGGATCAAGCCAAATTCAATCTCAATCACTCAAAGTGAAAGAGAATCTTGTCCATTGATCTTGTCTACTTGTCCCAAGCTTTGAGGACACAAACTCTGCATTGTCTTCAAAGGGTGGAACCAAGGACTCAACCAAGGCTTAACCATGATCAACTACACTACACCCCCTACCATTGGGAAAATCTATAAAAGGAAGACCAAATTCCTTCATATTCATCAACCACACATCTGAGAATTGCATTGAACCTCTTGCAATTTGAGTTTAGAAAGACATTTGAGAGCTTAATTAGCATTTATTTGATATAATTGTTAGATTTAACTTGTTTATCATATCATTCTCATTCTAGGACTATCATTAATGGAAGCTTGCTGAGAGCTTTGCATTAACAATCTTAGTTAGAGAGCCATAGGATGCTCAATTGATCATTAATTTACTAAATAGTTGCTCTATTGTATTGTGGTTTATTTAGTTACTATTTCATTTATTGATCAACCTTAATTCTATGAAGATACTCTCAGTAGTATACAAAATGGTGCCCACCATGGGGCTCTAAGCCTCATTTCATCATTTTAATCATATTTTGTATGCTTGTGTTTTCACTTTTCTGTGAATCTTCTGCAAAAAATAGGTAAAGTCACGTGTACAAAGGATTCAGTCACACCAACAGTCATTTTGATGATGCTTGTGATCACTATTTTAATGCCTAAAAGCTGCTAACTCACACCTGGTCAATCACTTCTCTTCTGTCTTAAATTATTTCTAGCTGCCTGTAAGTTGGATGCTCACACCTGTGAGATAAATTGTCCAACCTTTGCACATAAAGTCACGCCTGTGACTTAAGAAGTGTTGTAGATCTACTATTTGTCACTGCCTATGATAGACCTTTGCTACGTAATTTACAGAGATAGTCACACCTAATATCTGCTAATTCACGCTTAGTATTGTTAAATTGTCACTTTAAATAGATCATTTTACATAATTTTCAATACTCTTTACGCTTAGCAATAAATTGTTTACGCTTGATTAACTTTTGATGTCGCCTGTGTCACTGGAAAGTGACGCTTGCTATCATTAAAGTTACGCCTGCTAACAGTTTGATCACGCGTATTAGCTGGACAATGTCGCTTACTGTCTGTTGTCTTAATTTGCTGTCAGATTGATCAATTCAATTATCTAACTCTCTGTCTGTATATTTTTACTGTAAATGAGCAGGCACAAAAAGGTCCAAAAACCAAAGAGCAGGTTCAATCAAGAAGACAAGGCATTAGCTAAAAGGATCAAGAAGGAGAACAGTGCACACATCAAGGTTGTTCTTGAGGAGACACAAGAGGAAGACAACTAGGTATACCAAAACTATCTTGCAAGTGTTGAAGCTTATAAAAATAAATTCGTATCACTTAATTGGATTTTTACTCCTTAGTTCAAGTTTTTCCTTAAAAATTTGCAAATAAGGTGCTTAAGGTTCAATACATAATTATTTGCTTCTTCAATTTTGATTTGGTTTCCCCTCATTGTGATTGTTGGTGTTGACTAACTTGCTGGTGGAAAAGTACATTTGGAAGGAGCTATTGCCAAGGTAAGGTAACAATGATGAAATCACTTAAAAATGCCTCTAACTTCGATTAGCTACAAGGAAAAGGTAAGCCTCAACTAGCCAATATTTTCCCTTAAATTGTGGCATTGGTGCATTTCAAAAATCTAGTAATTAAGAAAGGTTAAGGAATCAAACACTTAAAATCAAAGCCCCTTGTTTGTGGAAGAGAGTAGCAATACTCAAATCCCTATAGTTAGTGGGTGAAATCAATTGAACATTGCTAATTGTGTTTGGGAACTAAAGGAAAAGTTAGGGATATGCTCTTCACCTTTTGGTGAACCAAATTCCCAAAAGCTTGACCTTAATTCCATTTCCTTGCTTTAAACCATGAACATGCTAGAACATTAGTGGGCTCGCCTCCCAAGTTTGCCTTAACAAGGCTGGTGAGAGGGATAGCCCAAAGTGGGATACGCTTGTTTTTTCTGCGAGAATCCAACCTACTATAAAATGAAATGCATGTATCCTTAATGGGGTGTGTGACAAAATGATTTTAAATTTTTTGAACTTCCTCTAGTAATCCTCACGGATTGCACAAAATTGCACCTTGGTGTGTGCGGGAAGCCCCTTAACATACTTGGTGGATGAAAGTTTAAAGTCCATTTTGAATGGAATCCATAATAAATCCTTGATAAAATAGCAAGACCACCTTTTAGAGCCATGTTTACAAACCAAAGCTTGTGCTAGGTAGGTGCTTGAAGTGTCTTTTTGTGCAAAACCCATGACAACGTTCTTCAAATCAAAAATTTTGTGTTAAGTAGGTAAAAAGAGACAAGTGAATGCATGATTGTTGTGTTTGAAATACATAAACAAGTGAGAGATATCCATTGAAAATCATCTTATATTTTTAAATCTCTTCAATAAAAAATCAACAATTCTCGAATCAAGGATCATTCCAAATCGAACCCTTGTTGGATGTCAGTTTCCACGCAGTCCCACACATATAGGGTATCATTACAAGGAGATAACACTCTTGTTGCAAATGAAGGGAAAGAAGTTGAATACCAAAGTCTTTTCAAAGAACCTAATCAAGAGGAAAATTTTCCAAACCTATTTGAACAAAGACTTGGAGAGATAGATAGAAACTCGACGTATCATAATCATAATACCAACAATGCCAATCATAATGCCAAAGAAACACTTGAAGAAAAGGTTGAGAGGGCTGCCCAAGACCTAGAATTCCTAGAGTTTATGGAGAAATTGATAGATATGGATAAGGAGAACTTTTTCCTAAATCTAGCCCAAAAGGGAGTAAATCTTCCTTATGATTTTGATATTGACCAACTCAAGAAAGACCAACTGCAAGATGACCCCATGAATGTTATGACTAGGAAGATTAAGGCCTTACAAGAAAAAATCAATACCATGAAGAAGGCAGCTGAACCTAAGGCCTTTTCCATTAAAGCTTTATGTCCCTTTCCTTTCGACAAAAGCCTAGTTATGGTATCTTTTCCCTTCAATACCATTTTTCCTAAATACGATAAGTACATGGGTAAAATAGACCTACAAGATCATCTAAGAGAGTTTTGCGCCCTAAGCATAGAGTTCATGCACCATGATACATATCTAATGAGACTCTTCCCTAGAAGCTTAGGAGGGCCCGCAATGGAGTGGTTCTCAAAACTACCCCAAGGAATAAAGACCTTTGAGGAGCTAGCCTCCAAGTTTGTAACCCATTACTCTTATAACATTGAGCATGAAATCACAATGCTCAAGTTGTGTGATACTAAATAGAAAGATGGAGAGTCCTTCTTAGGATTCCTACAAAGGTGGAGGACCATCTTCACAAGGTATCCATGAAGTATCCCTGAAAAAGAGAAGATGGAGATCTTCACTAACAATTTGACTACGAAAATAAATTATAGATTACAACTTCAATGTCCCCCAACATTTGAAAAACTCATCGAAAATTGGATCAAGATTGAAGACATTTTGGTCAAGAGAGGTGAAATCAAATTATTTAAAGATAAAAAATCCAACAAAAACAACAACAATAATACCAGCAATAGCAATAATTATGTGCCTAATTATTTCAATAATCAAGGGTCCAACAATAATAATGATAAATCTAAATCATGTCCATAAAAAATAACAACAAAAACCTTGTGAATGATGGAGTTGTGGAGGCTCACAACTTGAAGTCAACCCCTTTTATCCTACCATATGGAGCTAATTCTTCAAATAATGTTAATCAATCAAACAAAGCTCCATTTAATTCCAATAATTCTAACAACAATTCCAACACTTCCAACAACAATGCTAATGGGAGTAAGTCAAAACCCTCGTACTCCAATTATAACAAAAAGAAATTCACCTACTTAGGTGAACCTTTGGAGAATGTATTAAGGACCTTGGTTGCCAACAATGTCATCACATTACCCAACATGAGAGATTATGAACCTCAAGTTAAGCCTCATTGGTGGAATGATGCCCATCAATGTGAATATCATCGAAATAGAGGCTACCCCACTAATGAATGCATGAGATTAAAACACTTGGTGCAAGATCTAATTGACAATGGAACCATTAAAATTGAAGGGCCTCAAAACAATGAGGATCATACGGCCTTCAAGAACCCCTTTTTGAATCATGAAAAGGGTGAGTCATCTAATACTAATCAAAATTAGAAAAAGGGCAATGAGAAAGTGAACTTTTCTCATACTTATGATAACACAATAAATACTCTAAGAGAAGAGGATAAAACCATAAATATTATCATAGTGAAGGATAAATCAAAAGAAGCATCATCAAATTTTGTCACTAGGGGGCAAGCATAAAAAATTATCCTACCTACCAATGCTCCAAAGATTGTATTATCAAATCAAGCTTCAACATCATCATCAAAACAATATAACTTGGTTGATCAATTTCAAAGAACTCCCACTCAAATCTCTATTCTTGAGCTGCTCAAATTATTGCCAATTCATAAAGATATCTTGGAGAAAGCCTTATTGGAAACAAATGTGCCTCTAAATTTGGAGGTAGACAAGTTTAAAAATATGGTAGGACACCTAATTGCACCGCATTGCCTATCATTTTCCGAACAAGATGACCTATCCCTTAATCATCCTCAAAATCTGCCCTTACACATAGAAGTGTTGATTCATAAGCATAGGGTGAAAAGAGTCCTTA
This sequence comes from Chamaecyparis obtusa, assembly GCA_027943335.1. NCBI lineage: Eukaryota > Viridiplantae > Streptophyta > Pinopsida > Cupressales > Cupressaceae > Chamaecyparis > Chamaecyparis obtusa. Next base: position 1,049,364 of record BSBK01004955.1, on the reverse strand, counting down.
GATGGAGGATCTAGCCTAAACATTTGTACCCTTAGCTTGGTGAAAGCCCTAGGATTTTTTGAGGAGGCTATTGACCCTATGAAAAAGATAACCATAAAAGCCTACGATGATGAAGAAAGAGCCTCAAAAGGAGTCATAGTATTACCCATAAGAGTTGATCCCATGTAAAAAGAGACCATATGCCAAGTGTTGGATTTAAAGTTGACTTACAATATCTTGTTAGGAAGGCCATGGATCCATGAAATGCAAGTCGTTCCTTCAACTTATCATCAATGCCTAAAATTCCCATATCTAGAGCAAGAGATAATGGTAAGTGGAGATCTAAATCCATTCCAATATTGTAGTAATGTCAAGCCTATCAATGACTCCTTGGTTCCACACAATGTTGAAGGGTCTATACCTAATCAAATGGAGCAAGGTCAAAATTCTAAGGACATTCCCTTGTTGAAAGGAAAAGAAAAGATGGAAGAAGAGGTTGTTATTGAAGACACACCAAAAATCATTAACCTAACTACATTGACTAAAGGAAAAGAGAAGGTTAATGAGGATAACATTATTGAAGAACCAAAATAAGACTATACCAATGCCATCCAAGTGTACACTAAAGAAGCCCATTATCAAAAGATGGACCAAATGATGAATTTTTTTGATAAGCAATGTAAGATCAAACAAAAGGGAGTAGGTGAATACTCCTTATCTATGATGGACCTACCTTTATCACCCAAGTCCTTTGGAAAACCTCCAAATCTACCTCATAGATATAATGATAACTTTGTGAGGGAAAGTACATCATCCACCATGGATGAAGAAGATAATGAAATCCTAAACTAGTTATACAAAGATGAAGAATCAAGTGCCCATGTCAAACATATCCAAAATGTAACCATTCCCACACATCAATATGGGAAAGGGTTTTCAATCATGCAAAAGATGGGTTACAAAGGTCAAGGACCTTTGGACACAAATAATGAAGGACTCATTGAACCCATAGAATCAACATGGCAAGATTCCAAGGCGAAAATAGGTTTAGGGTATCTTGAAGAAGGATACACTCAAAAACATTATCCTAAACTTGATGATCAAATATTACAATTAGAATCTCATAGTGATGAGGATTCTAATGAATGGGAATGGGAGACTTTATTAGATGATTCATGCCAAGATAAGTGTATTGATGTCATTCATACCTATGCTTCTACCAAAGATAAAGGACCAATAATAGAATCAAGTTCAAATCAAGCATCTAGTTCTAGTCAAGTGATCCTAAATGATGTGTCAAACATAGAAATAGAGATAAATCAATGGGTAGGCAAACCACACGTTCCTTCATGGAGATCTACTATGGAAGAATCGAACGTTAGGTTTAATCCAGATGACTTTTATCCAACAGAAACTGATGTAGGAGCATCCTGGGTGTAAGAGCAATCTTGCATCACCCAAAAATATTTCTACTTTTGTATTCAATAAGGGCTATCTTGTGTAGAGCTGCTATTTATGGAAACTTGCTATTTTTAGTAAGTTGGTCATACGATCTTGAAATGTTTTGATTTCACATGTGGAGGTTCATCTCAGTCGTATCAGCCTACCAGTAAAGTTTCATTAACAGATCAAGTCTAGCTTTGGAGATATTGAAGATTTTCGGTATTGGCAGCAAGGTACAGAAACTTTGAACTCAGTTTTGAAGGCTTTAGAGGCCCCGGATGAGGTCAAATTTTCAGTTGAATGAAGCTTTCTTAATTTAAGCATTGTAGAGCTCCTTGCGCCCTTTTCGAAATGGGGTTACAATAGTCAATTGGGTCAACTGGTGATGACTTATGGTCTTCGGAAGTTGGGTCACCTGAAATGGCAGAAAATAATTTTCCTTCAAAATTTCTGTTTGGGTTTCAAAAGTTATTTTGAGCCGACTTTGATGTAATAAATTGTAAAATAAAATAATTCTAATTTTGGTCAGCCCTATGGGCTAAATTTTTGGAACCTTCTCAGGTGGTGGAAATTGCTTATATAAAGAAGGCCCGTAGTGTTGTCTAGGGCAGTTCTGGGTAGATCTGGGTAATAATTTGAGGCTTTGTCCTACAGAATATTGTAAAGGGAATGCCCATGTGGCTTTGCATATTGTAATTCTGAAAGTTTGTAATTCCACATTTGTGGAGATAATAAAAAGCCCATTTTGTTGTTTCTTTGTTTCTGTTATGTGTTTGAGGTAGTAAGGGGAGCACCCTTCATCAGAAACCCTAGAGGAGTCTAGTGAGGATAAATTTGATCCTTCTTCTTTAGAACATTTAGAGGAAGCCCATGTTCAAGATTTTCAACATACAATGTACGAACCATCCAATAATGAGATATACACCCTAAATCCAATCGAAACAAACCCAAGTGTTGACCCATTAACTCTCATCTGCCCGTACCTAATTGAATGGAATGCCATTGAACCAACTACCTTGCCAATTTTATTAAATGAAAACATGGTGTCCCAATACCTCAACGTGGTTGAACCTTCTTCTATCAAAGAATATCAAGAAGAAATGATCAAAGGGAGCATCCAAACTTCTAATCCGAGAAAAAATGAGAAAAATTAAAAAAATAGAAAAGGAAAAGAATCGAGTGTTGAAAACCACATTGTGGCAACATTAGATCCAAAAGAAAGAAAAAAAGAAACAAAAGATGTTTCAAAAGGTGAAAACCCAACTGAGGCACCTAAGGAAGGGAGTTTGGATGTTCTACTAGAACATTATGAAGAAAGATCTCCAATCTTAATTGAGCCAACATAAAAGATAAACATTGGATCAGAAACAGAGCCGAAGATCATCCACCTAGTGACATCCCTATCTAGAGAAGAAAGAATAGAATTCATCAAGTTCTTTAAGGAAAAAAAAGTTAACTTCGCATGGTCTTATGACGATATGCCAGGTTTAGACCCAAATCTAATAATGCATCATCTAAATATCAAGGAAGGAGCCAAACCTGTTAAGCAAAAGCTAAGGAAGATGCATCCTCATATAGCACTACTTGTCAAAGTGGAGTTAGAAAAATTATTGAAGGTGGGATTTATAAGGGCCATTGATTATGCACAATGGATCTCAAATATAGTGCCAGTATCAAAAGTAGACAAATCCATCAGAATCTGCACAGATCTTAGAGACTTAAACTTGGCATGTCCTAAGGACGATTTCCCACTTCCAAGTATTGATGCCATTGTGGACTTAATAGTAGGACACTCCATGTTTTCACTCATGGATGGATTTAGCGGATATAATCAGATAAAGATAGCACAAGAAGACCAAGATAAAACTGCCTTTACATGTGAATGGGGTACTTTTTGCTGGAATGTCATGCCTTTTGGCTTGAAAAATGCTAGAGTGACCTATCAACGAGCAATGACCACAATATTTCATGATATGATGCATAAATTCATGGAGGATTATGTGGCTGAGATATTAGCTAAATCTCACTCAAGAAAAGAGCACCTACCAATTTTGGCAATTTTTTTTGAAAGGCTAGAAGAATTCAAAGTGAGACTTAACCCAAAGAAATGTGCATTTGGAGTCCAATCCGGAAAAATAATAGGCTACATTGTATCTCCAAAAGGGATAGAGGTGGATCCCGCTAAAGTGAAGGCTATCATAGACATGGAAGCACCTAAAAACATTAGTTAGATGAGATCTTTACAAGGAAGGATACAATCCATCAAGAGATTTATCTCCCAATTAGCTGAAAAATGTCATAATTTCACCCAACTTTTGCATAAAGACACAATTTTTAAATGGGATGAAAAATGTGAAGAAGCCTTCAATCTATTGAAGAAACACCTCATGAATCCACCAATCTTGATGCCACCTATTAGAGGTAAGCCCTTGATCTTATATATTTCAGCAATAGAGAATTCATTGGGGGCACTTTTAGTACAAGAGGATGAAACATGAAAAGAGAAGGCAATTTACTACATTAGTAGAACCTTGGTCAAATACGAGCTTAACTATACATTCATGGAAAGGGCATGCTTGGCTATAGTTTTTTCTTCCCAAAAATTATGCCATTATATGCTAGCCCACAAGATAAGGCTCATTGCCAAAATTGACCCTTTAAAGTACCTACTTAGTAAAACAACATTGAATGGAAGGCTAGCAAAGTGGGTGATGGTACTAAGTGAATTCGACATAGAATATGTTGATAGAAAAGAAATAAAAGGACAAGTTATTGCTGACCAGTTAGCAGAAGCACCACTTCAAGATGATCATCCTATACAAGTGGAATTCCCAGATTCAGAGATTGTGAATGTTGAGGCAAAAACATGGCAACTTTATTTTGATGGTTCATACATTCATCATGGATCAAGAGCAGGCATACTTCTAATCACTCCTCAAGGCTCTACTATCCCTAAGTCTTACAAATTGCTATTTCCATGTACCAATAATATAGCAGAATATGAAGCCTTGGTTATTGGAATCAAGTTGGCATTAGAATGGAAAGTGACAGAACTAAAGGTTTATGGAGATTCACAATTAGTCATAAATCAAGTCAATGAGGAATATCAAACAAAAGATGACAAATTGGTACCCTACAAAAACATGGTGGAAAATCTTAAGAAGTATTTCATACTTATTACATTTGAGCAAGTGCCAAGAGAAAAGAACAAAGCAGCAGATGCAATGGCAACTTTAGCTTCACTTTTACAAATGCCTGATTAGAGTGCCAGATATGAGTTCTTGGTAAAAGAAGTGGATCAATCCGCATTTGACCCTACCCACCCTTATACCATTTTCTTGTTAACAACAAATGAATCACCTTGGTATGGACCAATTTACACTTACTTGAAAGATCAAATCCTTCCCATAAACCAAACCAGGAATCAAAAGAAAAGCTTCATTCACCAAGCCGCCCGATACACCATAATTTTTGAAACATTGTATCGAAAAAGTCTAGACGGAATGCTCCTTAAATGTTTAGAAGAAGAGGAATCAAACTTAGCCTTATGAGAAATCCACGAAGGAATTTTTGGGTCACACTTGAACAGATTAACCCTAGCTAAGAAACTTCTTAGGATAGGATATTTTTGGCCTACGATAGAGAAAGATGCTTGTAACTTTGCTAAAACTTGTAGAAAGTGTCAATTCCATGGAAACTTGATACATGTGCCTACATAAGAGCTTCATCTGATGACAACACCTTGGTTGTTCTATCAATGGGGTCTATATTTAATAGGCATGATTTATCCACCATCCTTGAATGGTCATAAATTCATCATCACGACAACAAAGTAATTTACTAAGTGGGTGGAAGCTATACCCCTGTCAATTGCAACAAGAAAGCAGATATCTTTGTTTATCCTCAATCCTATTATTTGTAGATATGGCATACCTCATGCTATCATAATAGATAATGCCAAGCATTTCAGGAACAAAGATCTAAAGAAATTATGCACTAAGTTCCACATGATTCATCATTCTTCTTCAATCTATTACCCTCAAGGTAATGGACAAGCCGAAGCAACAAATAAAAACATCGTGAAAATTTTGAAGAGAACGATGGACAATTCAGGTAGAGATTGGCACATCAAAATAAACCCAACCTTGTGGGCTTATAGAACAAGCATAAGAATGCCAACATGAGCTACACCTTTTTCATTAGTCTTTGGAACAAAAGCAGTTTTGCCTTTGGAGGTAGAACTTCCATCTTTGAGGATATCTATGCATGGTTTGATAAATGAGGAAAACTATAGGGTTGCTAGGCTACAAGAACTAGAACTCTTGGATGAAAAACAAAAGCAAGCATTTGATCATTTGAAGGTGTAACAAAGTAGGATGTCAAGGACTTACAATAAGCACATCAAGCCAAGAAATTTTCAAATAGGTGACCTAGTTTTGCTAGAAAATCCCAAGAACCAAGCAGAACGAGAAAAGAAAGGAAAATGGGAAGCAAACTGGTTAGGACCATTTCTCATTGTTGAAAATTTTGGGACCAACATCTACAAATTAGCAGATTGTGATGGAGAAGAGTTACAAGAACCTATCAATAGCATACATCTAAAGAGGTTCTATACACGAGGTAGATGAAAGAGTATAAAGAGTATCAAATGAGGAGCATCATATTTATTGTAATTAGTTCAAAAAGATCCTGAAAATACCAAAAACATTTGAAAATCAGAAAAGATAAAAAATAGTGGAAAATTGAGCATGAAGAAAGAAAAAGCATTCATATATGATCCTCAAAAAGATGTTGTCTTGGTGAAAACCTAGCAAATAGGCACCTTGATGATAAAAAAAAAAATTGAAAAAGAGAAAAATACAAAAAAATCAAAAAAGAAGAAAAGTACCTTGGTGAAAACCTAGCAAATAGGCACCTTGGTGGTAAAAAAAAGAGAAAAAGCTTTAAAAATAGAAAAAAGAGCTAGATTCATTCAATCAGTGAAAACCTAGTAAACATGCACCATTGAAAGTCCAAGTCAGTCGCATACCTAGAAGGTCACCTTGTAAATATTGCATAATAAAACCCTACAGTTGCATTTACAAGTACCTCAAGATTTTGATCACCTAATCGACAAATTGTCCTAAGTCCCACAAATGGAATCAATATCAAACTGGGGGCAATCTACTCAAAAGGAGAAAGGATTCATCAAAGCAAGCTTTATTCAATCAAAGAATCAATTCATCACACTCGAAAGAGGAACACTTAATCAAATCTACATCCCAATCCAATTTGAGCCCAAAAACACAAAATTTGATCCAAGAATTGAAATGACCTTACCTTTCTCAGGATTAAAAGTATGAGATGGATGGACCTACACTTGAAATATGGATTTGAAAAACATTGCAAATTTTTTTCTAAGTGTTGACTCAATTGATGAAATCATTTCTTTCTAGCGAATCGATGAAATTTTTAGACTAGACAAGCTATGATGAAAGGATGATATTTTTCTTGATTTCTGAATGACTATCTTAAAATCAAAGTTTTAAATCATGTATTATTTGTCTAAGGATGTGATCATCAAACAATCATCAAGGACTTGTACATAGGATAAAACTAATATTTCTGCTTGTTTACGCAAATGAATACCTTGGCTATTTTGATCTTCAATATCATAATACGAAAATCCACTTGCAACATAGAATCTGGAAAAATTGGTATTCACACTCTCATGATTGGCTTCAATCAGTGATAGTCGTACTGAAGAGAGATGGAAAAGCAAATAAAGAGGTGCAAAAAGTATTCATATCATCATAGTTGAACTAGTGATGGTTGTACTAAAATGGGATTCCAAAAATGCTCAATGATGATTATAAGCTCCAAATTTTGAATAATGACAGTTAGCTGCATACATCTTAGATTAAGTGCATTGTATATATTGTTTTACCTTTCTTAGCTTAATTTTCAAGGGGGGAAATGAAAAGGGGGTACATTAATAATCTTGGCAAGTCAAAACATTATAGAAATGGGGAGTTCAATTCGAGCATCTTATCCTTGAATATCAATCAATCAAAGTGAGATTATCTTTTGCATTCATGCATAGCATTAATCATTATTCATTATCCATATATCAGAAAAGAAATTAAAAGATTCATTTCTCATACATCATTTGCATACATGTAATTAAGGATAGAACTGTATACATTGCAAATAAAAAACATAGGGGCATTCATATCCACATTTCCATAAAACACTTTGCATCCATACATTGAAAAGAAGAAAAACATGCCATAAATTGGTACATTAATGCATTCATCTATCTATATCATAAAATAAGATACATTGTATCCATAGCATTATCACAAGTAAATGCATCATAAACATCATATAGCTACATATAAAGATAATCTCATAATCAACTCATCAAGAGAATCAAGGAAGTATATCATTATATAAGTGTTCATCAAATGATCTAGTACATCAGTATATCAAGATACAAATGTCATGAAAGTGATACATCAAGTGTTTCGATCAATAAAACAACATGAAACATGATACAAGGGACATCAATAATGAATAACTCTATCATCAAATCATCAAGAACCCATAGCAGCACCTGATCCATTTGGACCTCTACCATCATGTCCATCTTGTGAGGGAGGAGCCTGAGAAGTGCTCGCTACGCTATGTCTCTGTGCCATCACTATCATGAACTACTGCATCAAGGTAGCTACCTGATCTAATCTACCAACAACAGTGGATACCTCTATCCTTAATGACTGCACCTCTCGTGCTATAGTATCAATACTAGGAGAAGCCTGTGAACTCTGTCCCATATCCTATGGCTGCTAAACCTGTGGAGGCACCTGTTGTGCTGGAACCTGATCATGATGTGCTAAGGTGACTCTCTATAACTGAACTAAGGGATCCAGTCCACCAGGAACCTGTCGCGTAGCATCTATATGTCCCTGTCTCTGCTGTCGCTGCTGTCTATGAGCTCTATGCTATCTATCCACTATTGCTCTAGGGCGTACCTTAGCTACATCATCATGTCCTCTAGCTCTAGCTCTATCCCTCACATGTCCACCTCTCACCTGTGCTCTACCAATAACCTAAGGTGCTCTCTATCCTTGCTATCTTTGATGTCTCCTACCACCACCACCGCCACCATCACCACCATCATCACCACTGCCACCATCACCTCTCTCATCCAAGCCTAGGATAGGCTCTGCTGGATCAATAAATCAAGGAAACCTATTACAAGACCACCAGTCTCGATACTCATGTGACATCCCACCATCTACAACACCTGCAAGCATCTCCCATCTGCAGTATGCCATACCAACAATCTAATCACATGCAAACTGATAATCAATCAGAGGACCCCACATCGATCGCTCTACCTGTACACGAGCATATAATGCTGCACCCTATGGCATATCCTGTACTCTACCATACTGGTGAGACACTCGACCAAAGTAGAAATGCTCAATCATAGTAGTAGCCCTATCGATCATCCATTGAGGAGAAAACATATAGGGAAGCTCATCATCATCCTCCCTCCAGCGCTCACAACCTATATATAGTCACCATTGAACTTGATCAAGATCATCTATCTATCGGCGCCAATACTCAACCTTTCCCACATGATGCTGGACAATCATGCCTCTATACAGAAAAGCATATGGGAATCCTCAGCCACGAATCCTATCTAAAATAGGCCTAGTAATGGGAAGATGCTTCCATACCCACAACTGCAAGATCACTGCACCTGCTGACAATGAAGTGCTCTCTCTATAGACAACCTCATGTAAATCATGGTAAAGTTGTGCCAACACACATGAGCCCCAATAAAATTGTCGAGGCTGAGTGAGTAAATCCTTGAGGATCCTACCCCATCCAACTAAGAAACCATGACCTTGCCGGTCGGGAAGCAACAATCCACCGATAAGAGCACCAAGTACTGATGGCAATGTCAGGAAAGAAGTAAACTATGGCCAAGTAATAGTATCATCATCTATAGTGTTGTCTCCAAACACTCATCTGTAGACTGTGCTATCATAAATAAAATCATAATATACTAACTCTCCACGGCAAGGAATGCGTAATAATCTATACACATCCTTCAAAGTGATGGTCATCTCTCTGAAAGGAAGGTGGAAAGTATTGTGGTCGGAGTGCCATCTCTTCACCACCATAGTCAGAAGACCATGGTTCAACTGGAACTGCAGGATGTCAAGAAGAAAATTGAGGCTACACATCTTAACAATATGATACTCTGCTGGAGTCAGAGCCTGACCAAGATCAATAACCCATGATGCAACAAATCATATGTAAAGAACAAGGAAGTGAGCATGTTTAGAAAAAAAAAGGAATCATATCAGCATACCATATCAAGGAATCATCTAAAGTCAATCAATTTTATCAAAATAATCAAACAATCACACCCAATACCATTTATTCGTGTCTCTGTCTCTTGAGCATGAAGTATCAGTATCCATCATATCAGTTTTCACATTGATTGATTTATCCTATCAGTTCTTGTTATCCTATCAGATTGACAAATCACATTCATCGGTATCATTATCCTGATATCCTAATCAATTGTTTTGTTTAAACACAATAGAGCTAATCTTATCATTGGAATCGATCGTATGGAGTTATCAAATTTTTCTTCAGGATAAATCAAGTACAAGTGCAAAATTTTCAAAAATCTATCAAGAGTGATTTTACACATACCACGTGACATTTTATCTCACGTGATGCCAAAAAGATGTCAGGCGACACTTTATCTATCCTAAGCAGTAATTCAAGATTCAATCAACACTTTATAACAGTAGGTGACATTGAAAAAAGCCTAGGCGACAATGAATATCTAGGGTTTAACACGCAAAAAAACATATGCAAATTGGCACTAAAACCCTAAGGCTATGTGGAATCATATTCTTCTCAGGTGAGAACAAAAAATTGTTAGGTGACATTTTACTATGCGGAGGCGTGAGTAAAAAGCACAGATGCGACACTTTAAAGGCTAATGCGACACTAAAACTATCCTACACGTGAATTTGCAAAATCAAAACAACGACGACATGGAAAAGATGCAATAAATGCTATAAACAAGCAATAAATGCAATAAGGAAGTTAAAAATGAATCATTATAGGTTCGTAGTTAGGTGGTCTCTAATAACATTGAAATCTCTCAAACTGATGCTCTCTAATAGGAACAACCATCTCGAAAATCAAAGGAAGTTCAGAGCAAAATCTCAAAAGTCAAAAGTGAAAATGAATAGTAAATCAAGGTTTTTCAACCTATTTAAGCTAATTTGACCTAATTTAGAGGTGAAATTTTGACTTTGACCTATATTCAACTATTAGTTCAACCGGGGCAAAATGTGAATCATGGCATATCAGCAGTGTTTTTCAGAAATGAAAACATATTGGATCAATCAATTAATTAAATTTTTCAAATCAAGCAATCAATATGTTTCATTTTTGAGGGGGCATACCATCGGATAAACAAATCAACATCAGTAGTAACATCATTGAAAATCAAGAGACCGATCATCAAATCAAAGAAAAAGCTTTTATTAGAAAATTTTTCGTAATCAAACGAATGGGGTATCACATCAAAATCAATCATCAAATCAGGTATCATATCAGGATCAATCATCGAATCAAACATCATATCAGGGATCCATCATCAGAATGACCATCATATTAGAATGATCATCAGAACCACATCAATTGAGAGTTTCATATCGATCATATTTGTATCAATCTCATATCAAAAATCAAGGATCGACCATTGAAGGACATCAAATGAAATCAGAGATCGACCATCAATGAATTAGGACATATCATCAAGCCAGATCAGAGTATTCTTTGAATCGACATGCTTCTCACGTCAACTCAAAGAGGGGCATTTGTAATCACCTAAAAATGGACAAAGATCAAATCAAAGAAAATCAAGGACATAATTGAATCAATTGAATCACAGGGCATAATTAGCCAATCAAAATGAAAATCAAGTCTTAATTCGAGATTAATCAAAATTGAGAGCATTTTAATGAAATACAATCAAATCAAAATATAATTAAATCAATTAATTGTATAGTCTTGGATTAAATCAAATTCAACCCATTCAAGGGGTACATGGCTAAAATAAATCAATTAATAAATCTTAATTTCCCTCAACAACCACAAAGGGAGGAAATTCAATCAACCAATGAGAGTGGAGGAAAGGCATTCACATGGATCAAGCCAAATTCAATCTCAGTCACTCAAAGTGAAAGAGAATCTTGTCCGTTGATCTTGTTTACTTGTCCCAAGCTTTGAGGACACAAACTTTTCATTGTCTTCAAAGGGTGGAACTAAGGACTCAACCAAGGCTTAACCATGATCAACTACACTACACCCCCTACCATTAGGAAAATCTATAAAAGAAGACCAAATTCCTTCATATTCATCAACCACACATCTGAGAATTTCATTGAACCTCTTGCAATTTGAGTGTAGAAAGGCATTTGAGAGCTTAATTAGCATTTATTTGATATAATTGTTAGATTTAACTTGTTTATCTTATCATTCTCATTCTAGGACTGTCATTAATGGAAGCTTGCTGAGAGCTTTGCATTAACAATCTTAGTTAGAGAGCCATAGGATGCTCAATTGATCATTAATTTACTAAATAGTTTCTCTATTGTATTGTGGTTTATTTAGTTACTATTTTATTTATTGATCAACCATAATTCTATGAAGATACTTTCAGTAGTATACAGTTATATTACTATGTTGTTGGATGGTATGAGTGAAATTCAACTAACTAGTGAATCCCATAATGAATATTGACTAAATGTGTCTCCTACAATACATGGTGTCTTGTCGCTTCTTTGAATAATCAATAGATGTAACACAACTCCTTTTGACCTTGGTTGAATTAAAGTGAATTCTAGAGAGTCATACAATGCTACTCAAATTTTTAATTAGAGCATTTTGATTGATAGAATTATCTCAAGTTCCAAAATAGATCCAACCATTTTATCTACCATATAAAAGGAGAGAAATACCAATTTTAAAGGAGGATGAAAATATATGATAGGAAAGGCCTTTATAGGAACTTCTTAGAATTGATTGAACATTGAAATTTTATACTTTCAAGTGTCTTTATAATGTTCTCAACTCAACAATGAAGAAAAAATAACTTACTGTGGTAAATTTGTCTATGCAATATTTTTTCATTTGATATATCCTTTTCTTGTATTCCCATGTTTAATAAATAGTGATTTTATGATAATAATGGATTAACATGGTTGTTGAATATTATGTAAATACTAAACTAACACATCACCTTAGAATTATTTTGAATGTTAATTCTTCTTTTAAATTTTCCTTAAAGTAAAATTTGTGCCAACTACATACATGAATTTTATTTTCCGATGATGATCTCAATAATTGCAAGTCCGCACGTGGCTGTAATTTCACCTTAGTTCTAGTCCCATTTGTTGTCAAAGTAAGAAGTGGTGTGCCATTTATCTCCATAAAATTTAGGCTAAGTATCAAGGGATATCAATGCTACCACTAAGGCCATTGATCATTCACTACAACAATAACACACATAGACACACATGCACACACATGTACATGTGCACACACACATGCATACATACACACAAGAAATTAAATTTTATTTAAATCAAAACTTGTGCCAACTAGACACATTATTGAGATGACAATCTTAATAATTGCAACTCTACATGTGGCTATAATTTCACCTTGGTTCTAGTCCTTTCTTTTGGTAGAGGAATAATTGGTGTTCCATTTATCTCTATTCAATTGAGGTTGAGTATCGAGGAGCTATCAATCCTAGCACTAAGGCCATCAATCATTTACTACAACATGCATACACAAGAAGTCATATGTGTGTGCACATACATAGGAAAGCACACTCGTGCGCGCACACACACACACACAAGCAGTCAATTATTTATATGAAATCCATTAACCAACTTTGAACTCATTTCTTATACAAGGGAGTAAACAATATATTACAATTTCACTTAACATCCAACTATGTTTATTGTAAACATTTAGAGACACATGTATGCCAAATGAATATTTTTTCACATACTTACGATTATTTACATTAAGAAAAAGGTCAAATTTGGTTTATTTTAGTTATGTAAACTTCATGTTGTGACATGTTGTGCACACTATCTTTAAAACTCCACTCAAACTCTTAAAACTTATTGATTCAAGAGACTAACCCAAAAGAGCTTGACCTTAGCAAACAAAAAAATTATCGAATGGTATTTATAAGTTATTTAGACCTTATAGGTTCATCAAATATTAAAGATCAAAGAAATCAATTTGCATAAATGTATTTTTTGGGAGTTGAGATTCCCTCAGAAAAAATTAAACCTACAATGATTGAAATCAAATTGACATTTCTCACGATCAACTTTCATAAATTTATATGCCCATCCAAACTTTTAAACATTCACTCAAATGAAAAACATAATCATAAAATTTAAAACAATAAAAATTAATTTTGAATGCATGAGAAAAAAAGGCTCTTAGGCTAGTGGTGTTGACAAGGGTGACATGGGTAAAGGTCTTAAGGAAGATAGAAGCAATGCCACTTCCTAGATGCAAGGACCTTCTACTGACTTACAACCAATCTAAAACTGTTGATGATCAAAATAAGGCCTTTAAAGAGGTAGTTAATCTTAATAACCACCAGATCCATAAAGATTTATAGGCTACTTGTATTTTAAAGGAAGTGCAATAGTTTTCAATGTTTTTGTTATGTTTCCCATTGATTTGCAGAAGAATTTTTATCTGTAAAAACTCAAAAATGCACTTCAAAAATTAGTAAAATCAATGCCTTCATGTTCATGTTAGGTTCACTAGATGTGGAGAGGTAAAATCACAAAATCAATAAAACCTGCAAGAAGATTAAAGGACCTAACCACAAAATATCCAATCTCAATGCACATGACTCTACTCCTTAAGGTGGTTTATTTGAGGAGGACTAAAGGATTTCTTTATCACTATTTTTCTCTTGAGGTGATTTAACTAAAGGTGGTTTCACCAGCATTGCTTTTGCAGACTAGTTTCTTGCATCTCTCACTCATCAAATGGAAGGAAAAAATTGAGTATAGACTCCCTCATCAAGCTAACATCTCCCAATAGATAGACATCATTTGATGTCTCCATAAAAAAAATTAAATTAAAAAGTATCGAAGTATAATCACCATTTGATAGTTCATGTTATAAGAAGAATTCTAGGTTTTAATTACCTTCACACAAATCATTGACATAGGGTTGATTCAAACATATGCTTTGGTTTCCTTGCATCAATTTTGGTGGCAGTGGAAAAAGTTGCAGAAGAAATATACAATAGATTGTTTGAGAAGAAACATTTATTTGGTAGATTCATGATGTAATTATCAACATTGACAAAAATTTAACAATTCCTTTCCTTGTGGACTATGCAATGGTGATGGAAGTCGGTGGTAGGATGCCATAATTTAGAGCTCAAGTTTGAAATAGCAACTATGGAGGCTCTACAAGAAGATATTTTGTGTTAACCTATTGGGAATGGAAATTCAAGGAATAAAGAATTGGCATCATGAAAAAGAGTTTAAGCTTTTTGAAAATGATCCTTGGCATTGCTGACATTTTAGGCAAGCCAATTGGTAAGAACATCAATGAGGATGAAGCACGGGTATACAAATATAAGTATGATGAGTATTTGGACAGACTTGGGACTATATATTCCTTAGATGAATTGGAGGAAGAAGAAGGGCTTCAAGAAGAACATGACATTGAAGAGCTAGAAAGAGTGGCGATAGGACAAAACACAACAATGAAGTCCATAGCCCTACTTCGTCATTTCTCATCCAAGTTTGAAGAAGGAGTTTTCTCGATGATGGAGATAGAGAAGATTGATCATGATGAAACCCATTATTGACCACAAATACAATTATCTATTAATGCATGCTCATTTTGGAGTTT
The DNA here is from genome assembly GCA_027943335.1 of Chamaecyparis obtusa. NCBI lineage: Eukaryota > Viridiplantae > Streptophyta > Pinopsida > Cupressales > Cupressaceae > Chamaecyparis > Chamaecyparis obtusa. The sequence goes on along the minus strand of BSBK01004955.1, from coordinate 1,033,947 downwards.
TAAACATATAAGATTTTAGTTTGTTTTGTTTGAAATAACTTCTTTTGTATAGGTTTTTTAGTTTGTTTTATTTGGCAATTGTAGCATCATCATGGTTTCTTTTTTGTGCATTTTGTATGTCAAACTATTTAGTTCCTAGTACAACTTTGGTTAGTTATGCCCTTGCTTGGTAGGCAAATTTGGTTATGGTGGATATGTTTTGATCTGGTTCGTATGTATGGTTTTGATCTGTCTATAAACTCCTTTTAAACTCTTCATTTTTTTTTTCTTGATGTTTAATATTAATCTTTGGCGTCAGCCCCTTATCTATAAATTTTTTTTAACTAATCGAGAGTAATGCAAATTGACATTTCAAAAAACCTACAATACTTTTTTTATTTGTAAAAAATATTACCATAAAATTAATTTTAATAATATTGTTTCAAAATTCATTTCTTTTTTAAACTTTATTTTTTAATTAAAAATAAAATCCTACCAAATATTACATCTATAACTTTTTGAAAAAAATATATAATACATATACATGTGTGTTTTACCTTAAAAAAAAGCCCTTTTGAAAAAAAATAATCGATAGGAGTGAGAAGATTCATAGGTTTCAAGGTGTTATTCTCTCTCAATATTCTTGATCAACATAATCTCTCTTAATATTTCTCAACAACATCAACACGTACACAAAAGAGGTGGCCTAATCATATAAGTGATAAAGAAACAAATAAAAATTCTTGAAAATATTGATCAATTGATTCCCACATGGTCAATGCTTGGCCTATTCCTCGGTTTAGATTTGCCAACTGAAAAAAGTACCAATGACTGGAGTGGGAAACATTTTGTCTTGATGTTACCTTGCATAACCTTTTGTTGTTTGGTAAATACATCAATACTCTAGCCTACAACAATTAGTATACATGGGGGGTTTGGAAAGAAAGGAATGATAGAATTTTTAGAAACAAGGAGTCTAGTTGGGTTATTATTTTCCACAAGATTAAGAGAGCTCTTTTGGAAAATTTGGGGTTGATCAAAATTTACCAAGACCCGAAGGATGATTGGGAGGCTAAAGTCTATAATAATTGGAAGTTTGAAGGAAGGAAGGTCCAGGATACCAAAAGAAGTCTGAGAAAAGAGGCTAGGTGGGACTGTCCCCCTAATGGCTGGAGTAAAGTCAATTTTGATGGCACCTCTAAGGGAAACCCAGGAATTGCTGGCTGTGGCATAGTGATCTGAGATGATTATGGGAATTACGAAGGGCTATGGCTATTCCTATAGGTTTCAATACCAACCATGTGGCAGAGGCTAACGCTACTCTTTATGGTTTGATATTAGCTAAGAGGAAGAATTATACTAAGGTTTGGATTGAAGGGGACTCGCCAAATATTATAAAATGTTTGAAGAACACAATGACCCCATCATGGACTATAGCCAATGTTATTAGCAAGGCTAAAAACATTATTGAATCCTTTGATGAGTGTATGATAACTCATAATTTTAGGGATGCCAATTTGGTGGTTGACTGGGCTACGAATGTGGCTTGTAAAAGCCATGTGGATATTGAGTGGGATGATGGTTTTGCACTCCCTTTTGAAGGGACATCATTAATTAATAAGGATCGGGTGATTAGCAAGCAACATGTTTTGAATGAAGATCATATTAATGAGTATTGATTGTAGAAATTTGTGTGAGGTTCATGAAGAACAATGGGGTGATTCTGAGATAATTATTGGGGCTTCTTGGCACGATTTATGGGTCCTTCAGGATATTAGAGGGTTTTATTACAACTTGAAGTCTAATTTGTAGAGTGTTGGGATTAACCTTGAGAAGGGATTTCTGGACTTTCATAGAGCTATGGGAGGCAAGAAGAGAAGATGCGAGCCAGGGAACTGTAGTGAATAGAGCTAGAACTAGGAGATATGGAAAATAGTTAAAGATGGGGGTCTAGCGGCTTACATGGAGAGACTGCATGGAGGGAAAGTTGTTGTGGCTAGGAACTTCATCAAAACATGGAAAAAGGGGAGTGTTATGGTAGGCACGCAAAGCATGGAGGTGACTAAGGAGATAATAGGAAAAGCGACGGGCATGAAGATTGAGGGTATTAACTTCTACATGGATAGGAAGATCTCAGACAAAGCCTTGGAGGCTTTTGCACCTATGGAGCAAGAGAGGAAACATATGGTTAAGGTGGACAAATCTTACTTTAATCCTAAGAGTATTTCTAGGCCTTGGCACCTTGTTTTGTTTGTGATTATTGGCTACATTACCCTTGATGGTCGTTATACTAAAATTTACAACCATCATTTAATCCTTTTGAATCATTTTAGGCATGGGGTAAAAATTAATTTTCCTTTTTACCTGCTGATTTCTTTGAATGAATCTATCCTCAACTAGCAAAGGGATTCGGAGGGTGATCATGCCTACCATGAAGGGCTTATGGTCCTCATTTATGAGGTTCCAAAATTGAAGAAGGTGGAAAGACCCCGAGTTAACACGAAAGCCCTAGAAGACTATGAAACTGATGGGAAAGAGTCTTAGGAACCATTTATGGGGGAAATAGAAGAAGATGAGGGTGACTCTGAGGAGTACTAGGATTCCAGCCCCAAGAGGAAAAAAAGAAAATTAAGGTGGAGGATTCGGTCACGGAGATGGATTTGGAGGAAGAGGAGAGCAGGGAGGAAAGCTCCAAGAAGCAGGGCAATAATAGAATGGAGCCCATTGGTAAGCCCACCAAAGCAAAAAAAGAGAAGAAGAAAATTGCTAAAAGGGTTTTCATATCCTCTGATGAGGGATCTTCTTCTCAGGAAAAGAATTATGATAATCGAGATGACTGCGTGGACAATGACCTTGCTGTGGAAGAGAGTGTGGGACTTGAACAAAATGTGTTGGTCAAGGATAATATCCTACATGATGTCACACAGGCTGTGACTAATATTGAGAAAAATGGGTAGGGGAAGGACATGGTCAACATGGGGAAGGAAAAAGTGGAGAGTTCAATGGAGAAGATAGAGGGAGAGAACAAGCTTTTTGAGAAGATGGAGGGAGGGAACAAGGATTTTGAGAATCTGGGATGTCTGGCCTTTTTGACTACCCTCAACAATATGAAAACTAACATTACTGCCATGAAGTCTCATATTCACCAGCTCTAAAAAGAAACAGGGGTCCTTAAAAAGATGCACTTGGGGGAGAAAACCATGGGCCAAACTATTGATGAGCTCATTGAGACTGTTGCAAGGGCTAAGGGACGCACTGTCTTCAATGATAGAATTATTGCTATGGAGAAAAAAAATGATAATAGTGATGGAATGACTAAGAGAATTGAGATAATGGAAAATAGAATCGACAAGCTAGAGAAAAAAATTGGGAATATAGCAAAGCAGAGCTATGCTATCCTTAAGGCGTTGAATGAGCATGTGAAGATCTTGGTAGACAAGCTAGACCATGGGAAAGGGGAGTAGGCGGTCACTGAGGCCAAAGATGATCAAGGTCCTAGCAGGTGTACTAGATCCAGGTTTAGGAAGATGGAGGATGACAAGAATAATGACATTGAAGATCTGAAAATGTCTGCAGAAAACATGCAGTTGCTTGTTGATCATGCAACAGAAATTATGAAATGTGTTTAGACAGCAGCTTGTTGTCTAGCTGTCCTTTTGTTGTCCTTTGTCTTTTTTCTATTCTTTTTGTTTAAGGACTCATTTGTGTGGTTTTTTTGGTGTTGATGCACTTGCTCTTTTGAAGCTTAAATGCCTATTTTGTAATCTTGATGTAAAAGGTTTCAGGTCCTTTCAAAACCCGCTTTTACGTAATCAAAACAATTAGTATACATGGCATGCCATATATGGAAATAACCTTAATGTTAGATACCATTAATCAAATAACTCAATCTTTTAGACAATAACTACCACACCTTTCTACTAGTTGGCTCACTGAAGTCTATAAATTTGAATATTTCATAAACATATGAAAAGATTGTCAACTCACTAAAAATCATGAAGCTAGAACATCTTCTTGCTCAATTTGTTGTTGCTTTTCAAACTCTAAGCCACTTCCATCCTTTGTTAGAGGTATGTTGGTTGAACGAGGTAAGATAGGATCAAATATCATAATAGTGAAAATAATAACAATAATGTTTAAAATGAAACTTAAGTTATAAAGTTTTATGAGGTGACTTACTATAAATAGTCATGTTGACATGTTGTGCATGTCGTTGTACAAGTCATACTTATTGAATTTAGTAAGTTGATTTTAATTAGCACTCTACAACTTGGTTGTTATATGCAACTCAAAGTCATGATTTGAAGTACATTTTGAAGATTGTAACTGTGAAAATTCTTGAGAAATATATTTACTCATGGTTTTTTCCCTGGTATAATTTTACCAAGTTTTTCCATGTAAATTCTAAGTGTTATGTGTATTTGTTCTTTTCTATAATTTTCTACACTTTTTAATTTCATAATAGTTGATTGATGGAAGGAGCACAAGTTCCAAAATATGTAGACAATTCATCTACCATATAAAATGAGAGAAATAGAAATTCTAAAGGAGGATAATAATATATGATAGGCAAGGCCTTTATGGGAACTTTTTAGAATTGATAGAAATTAAAAATTTATGCTTACAAGCCTCTTTATAATGTTCTCAACTCAACAATGAAGAGAAAATAACATTATGTGGTAAATTTGTCTATCCAATATTTTTTCACATGATGTTTTTTCTTGTATAATTTATGTGTTTTATAATTAGCGATTTTTTATTTTGTGACCATGAACTTAAATGCCCTTCATTATAGCGACGGGTTATCATTATTATTTGATATAATGTACATATGTAAATTGGTACACCAACTTTTTTAGGTTGTTAATTCTTCTTTCAAATTTTACTCGAAGAAAAGTTTATACTAACTAGATATGTGAATTATATTGGTATGAAGATCTTAATAATCACAAGTCCACATCTAGCTACAATGTCACCTTGGTTTTAGTCGCATTTGTTGGTAGAGCAAGAAATGGTGTGTCACTGGTCTCTATTCAATTAAGGAAAAGTGTAGAGGGAATAGGGTGAACCCACAAAAGTGAGTCCCACTTTTGGGGATGAACAATTTTTGGTCGGGCCCAAAAATTAAATTTTTAAGGTCTTCGTGCGAAGAAGGGGTCTTCGCGCGAAGACATATGACATCTTCACTCGAAGACCCTGACATGGGGTACTTCAGGCGAAGGGATGATTGGGTCTTTGTGCGAAGACCCCCTTCACCGGAAGACCCTTTACGTCGGATTTCCTATGAATTTTTGGCAGAGGAGTGTCCTTGTCACAATTACTATTCACGGAGAGCCTATAGAGCCCAGTGTTGGAGTGAACCTCATGATGACCTCGTTGACTTCATCCTCCTTGCCTTCTATTCCACCTCCTTTGACCATCATATATTCCAGGTACACACATTTTTCTTTCTTTTTTAATTATTTTTTATTGTAAATTATATGTTTATAAATTATTTTAGTTCATTTTTTATTTTCAAATAGATATTTCATTTTTGGTAATTTTTAATTTTAAAAAGCAGGTTTAAGCTACAAAATTATGTTAGTAAATGTTAGAAAATACCAGAAAATGTTAGAAAATACTAGAAAATGTTAGAAACTACTATAAAATGTTAAAAAAAAATAGATTTTTAGTAATCTTATTACATTTTTTTAAATTATGTTTAATTAGTAATGTTAAAATGTAAGTTTTAAATTATTTTTTATTAAACAATTTTAGAAAAAATAAAGAAAATTTAGAAAAAATTACAAAAACTTGAAACTTTAGGAAAATTTAGAAAATTTTGAAACCTTTGAAAAAATTAGAAAATTATTAGAAAATGTTAGAAAATTATTAAACTTTGTCTCTCTAGGACTAGGGTAAGGAAATACTAGAAAATGTTAGAAAATTTTAGATTTTTAGTAATCTTATTGCTTGTTTTTAAATTATTTTTAATTAGTAATGTTAAAATGTTAGTTTAAATTATTTTTATTAGAAAATTTAGAAAAAATTAAAACCTTAGGAAAATTTACAAACACTTGAAACTTTAGGAAAATTTACAAAAATTTGAAACCTTTGAAAAAATTAGAAAATTATTAGAAAATGTTAGAAAATTTTAAAACTCTCTCTCTCTAGGATAATTATGTTTAGTTGTATTTTTATAATTTTAGATTTTAATCTTATTTTACCTACACACATGTAATGCACTTAAATTTTAATATTTGATAATGTATGCTACCCTTAGATGGACACACATGATCATGCATAGGGTGACCTGACACAGGGTGCCGCACCCTAGGATGACCTGACACATGGTGCCCCACCCCATGATGCCCTGACATAGGCTTCCCCCCAGCATGATGCAACATAGGGTGCCCCACATCAGGCACCTGATGTTTTTGATATGGGGGTGATATTTTATTTTTCTATCCAGGAGATTGGGCACTTACAGGATTCTATCACTTCCTCTGAGGACATCGTGTACATAGATATTTGTTCCACCATTTTGCAGAGTCTAGAGGATCTATCTGCACACATGAGTAGACATACTGCATATACTCCACAGATTGTTGAATCTATTTTTTGAGAGTTGAGATCTAAGATCTCTGATGATATATCCTTAGCTAAGGTCCAGTCAGGGGTCTCAAAGGATATTATCAAAGGAGAGGCTTTCCCTTGCTATCGAAAGAGGAGAAAGGTTAGAGCATATCAGGTTATGCATTGTGTGGTACCAGAGATTGTACACATGATATACCTGCGGTTCCTTGCGACACATGGTTGTTATCCCAATAACGACCAGATTCCACTCTACTTTGCACAACAGGTTTACGCTGAGGTCTATTTGGGACTCAACATGAACTACTTAGATCTTATGGGGTACTTTAGACATGGGAATGATAGAGTTGCAGACCATGATCAGTATCGTAGGCTTGATCGTATTGTGCTGAGACACAGACACTTGGTTGGGAAGAGGGTACCCACAGTGGAACCATCTATGATTGATACTACTGATAGAGTTTTCATTGCTTCCCAGAGGGAAGCAATTGATAGGATTGAACACATTGCAACTACGACCGCCAACATTACTTCTGATATACTCACTAGATATATTATGACTAGACCCAATCGACCTCGCACATCTTCAAAGGCATCACCTAGTAGTGCACCCCTACTGATGAGACATGTAGAGATGATGGTCTCCCTAGACCATGTGATATATGAGCTCTTACTTGACATCAAAGTTACGTTGTGATGACATTGTATTTATTGGAGGACCTATTATAGTCATATACCTATATTGCTTAATTAGAGAGGGTCCCTATATAGTCTATTAGAGACACCATTAGACTCTCTCAGGGCCCTCTAGTTCCACCACCCCAGAGCACACCATGATCTCATGCATCTCATAGTTCACAACACTCTTCACCCACTGATCACTATGCAACTACATAGGGAGGGATACGAATTGGTGATGTTTGCATTACAAAAGAGGGCCTAGATGGTTTTGAGGAGCAATTACAGGGATTGAGACAGACCACCACTGACACTGACATTGCTTCATATATAGATCTTCTACTTCATCCTGACTCTGACTCTACACCACTCCCTTCGCATCTACACTCCTCATTACGCTCCTCATTAGAGAGGATTGATACCAGAGATGATGTGTGTGATGGTATTTATGTAGATGATGTGATGGTGCACATTGATGATCCTCTTGCTCCTGAGATCTGGGTATAAAATTTGATGAAGGGTGCTCCCCTTAATGCCACAAACACATAACAGAAACAAAGAAACAACAACAATATGCAAGAATAGAAAATTGGCTTCTTATTATCTCCACAAATGTGGAATTACAAAATTTCAAAATTACAATATGCAAAGCCACATGGGCATTCCCTTACAATATTTAGTAGGACTAAGCCTCGAATTATTACCCAGATCTACTACCCAGAACTGCCTAAGACAACACTACGGGCCTTCTTTATATAGGCAATTTCCACCGCCCGAGAAGGTTCCAGAAATTTAGCCCAAAGGGCCGACCAAACTTAGAAGTATTTTATTTTAAAATTTATTACATCAAATTCGGCTCAAAATAAATTTTGCAACCCGAACAAAAATTTTGAAGGAAAAATTATTTTCCGCCATTTCAGGTGACTCAACTTCTGAAGACCATAAGTCATCGCCAGTTGCTCCGATTGACTATTACAACCCCAATTTGGAAAGGCCACGAAGCACTCTATAGGCTCGACTTGTGCAAGCACCCATCACCCAAATTTTTGACCTCATTCGGGGCCTCTAAAGCCTTCAAAACTGAGTTCAAAGTTTCTGTAACCTACTGCCAATACCGAAAATCTTCAATATCTACAAAGCTAGAATTGATCTGTTAATGAAACTTTACCAGCAGGCTGATACAACTGAGATGAACCTCCACATGTGAAATTAGAACATTTTGAGATCTTATGAAAAACTTACTAAAAATAGAAAGTTTCCATAAATAGTAGCTCTACACAAGATAGCCCTTATTGAATACAAAAACATAAATATAGAAAAGCTTGATGATCAGTATACAAAACAAACTCCTTAGGAAGCTGATAATGTCTCCACTACTTTAATGCTTGAACTATAGCATAAAATTCCTGATCATAAATAGAATATTTGCTCTTGGCATCATTTAACTTCTCACTGAAATAAGCAACGGGTTTACCTTCTTGGCTCATAACAGCTCCTATTACAGGACCACTAGCATCACAATCTACTTGAAACACCTTATTAAAATCTAGAAGTGCTAAAACAGGTTGTTCTGTAACTTTTTGTTTCAACAATTGAAAAATCTTTTCTGCCCCATTAGTCCACTTAAACTCTTTTCTATCCCCTCTCATTGTTTTAGTCAAGGGTCCACAAATACTGTTAAAATTTTTGATAAATTTTCTCTAAAATCTAGCTAGACTATGAAAAGATCTTACCTCAGTAGCACTCCTTGGAGTAGGCCATTCAAGGATAGTCTGCACCTTCTCTGGGTCCATTTTTAGAGCTTCTATTGAAACTACAAAGCCCAAATACACCAACTCTTTCTTCACAAAACTACACTTCTTCAAATTAATCAAAAATTTCTCTTCTCCCAGCTTCTCAAATACCATATGAATATGCATCATATGCTCCTCCAATTTTTTACTAAAGATCATAATATCATCTAGGTAAACAATGACAAACTTACCCAGAAATTCTTTTAGAACCTCGTTCATGAGCCACATGAAAGTGATCGGTGCATTGGTTAGCCCAAAAGGCATGACTAACCACTCATACAGTCCTTCCTTTGTCTTGAAGGCAGTCTTCCATTCATCTCCTTCTCTGATCCGAATCTGATGATATCCAGTCTTCAGATCTATCTTTGAGAAATACACAGCTCCACTCAAACAGTCCATAATATCATCCATTCGTGGCAATGGAAACCTATACTTGATTGTGATCTTGTTTATTGCTCTTGAATCTGTACACATCCTCCACTCTCCATTCTTCTTTGGTGCTAATACCACTGGTATAGCATAGGGACTCAGACTCTCATGGATCAATCTTTTCTGCAACAACTCATGTACTTGCCTATTCAACTCCTCACTTTCTGCAGGTGTCATTCTGTGTGCTGCCTTATTTGGAAAACTCGCTCCTAGGATCAAGTCCATCTAATGAATAATCTTCCTGACTGGTGGTAATCCATCAGGTACATTATCGAATACAATATCCTGAAACTCATTCAACAAATCTGCAACTTCTACAGGAACGTCTTCTACTTCCTCTTTACCAGCTTTTGGAATTAAAGCAAAACATACATGCTCATGCCTCATACCATCTAGGAAATTTTTTCCATCAACAAAATTTATTCTTGCGCTACCACATACCTTTTCTTTTGTGTCATTCAATGGCTTTAGCTTATGTCACACTCCATCCTTTGTCAGGGAATAGGTATTCGCATGACCATCATGTACAGCACATCGGTCAAACTGCCATGGTCTACCTAACAACATATATCATACATCCATAGATATGATATCACACAGTACCTCATCATGATATCCACCAATCTTGAACTTCACTAGGCATTGTTCATTGACCATGACGTTGTGGTCATCCTGTACCCAGGCAATCCGATATGGATGTGGGTGTTTCTATCTCTTGAGCTTCAACTTTGTTACCATCTCTTCTGACACCAAATTGTCAGTGCTTCCACTATCAATAATCACATCACAACACTTACCCTCACACTTGCACCTGGTGCGAAATAGGCTCCTCCTTTGTTCAGGTTCATTCTCACCACTCAGTAGGACTCTTTTGTTAATCAATGTTTCTCCTCTTTCAACATCTTCAGAATTTGATGATCTGACATCTTCACCTACATGTGCAACTCTGGTCTGGCCTTCATTTCTCCTGTCTATTCTGCCTTGGCACTAAGGACATTCAAATGCCCTATGACCTTCTTCTCCACAGTGAAAACATGTTTCACGGAAGCCTCCTCTTCTAGATCCTTGTCCTCTTCCTCTTCCTCTTTGATCTCTATTATTCTAATCTTGGAAACAATTGGAATTGTTTCCTTGCTGATTCTGACTGCTACTAGCCTCAACCTTCTTTTTTGAATCTTCATTTTGGCCTCCATAGGACCATCCACCGCAACCTCTTTCATTTTGTCTACTCTCAAACTTCTTGTTCAACTTTTCCTCTACTTTTAGGGAAAATTGGTATGCCTCATCAATACTGTTCATTCGAACCAGATTCAACTCCTCCTGAATGCTTGGTCTTAACCCATTAAGGTATTGGGCAACTTTCTCCTTATTAGCTTCTGCATGGCCTATTTTGATGAGGAGTCGATAGAACTCATCTATATACTCCTGAACAGATCTTCCTACTTGCTTCAAACTTTGTATTTTCTTTAGTAGGTCAAGTTCATAATCAACAGGAATGAACTGTCACTTCAATTTATCCACCATCTGATCCCATCTTGTGATTTTATCTTTCCCTCTTCTATTTCACTCCAATTGAACCTCTTGCCACCAGATCTTCGCATGACCTTTCAGTCTGGCCTTTGCAAATTTGACCCTATCAGGATTCTCAACATCTTCATACTCAAAATATTCCTCACATTCATTGATCCAGTTGATCAATTCTTCTGGGTTAAGATTTCTAGAAAATGTAAGAACCTCAATCTTAGGTTTTTTCCCAATCTTGGAAATGGCTTGAAAAAGTCTTTCTTCCTCCTGGTTCACAATTTCAACTTCTCCTTCTTGATATTCTTCTTCGGCTTCATCCTCGCTTTCATCTCTGACATTAAGATTCATTCCTCTACGAATCTCTTCTTGCAATGCTCGTACTTGTCTCTGCAGTGCCCTAACATTAGGTGTTACAACACCAGCTCTTTCGCCACATTCCCTTCGTGGAGGTATTTTTGCGATGCACACTGAAACCCTAACCACAGTCTTGGTGCAAATTGCCTCACAGTCGGTGATCTGTTTACACACTCAGGAACTCCTACTCTGATACCACATGATGAAGGGTGCTCCTCTTAATGCCACAAACACATAACAGAAACAGAGAAACAACAACAATATGCAAGAACAGAAAATTGGCTTCTTATTATCTCCATAAATGTGGACTTACAAATTTTTAGAATTACAATATGCAAAGCCACATGGGCATTCCCTTACAATATTCAGTAGGACTAAGCCTTGAATTATTACCCAAAACTACCTAAGACAACACTACGGGCCTTCTTTATATAGGCAATTTCCACCGCCCGAGAAGGTTCCAAAAATTTAGGCCAAAGGGCCAACCAAACTTAGAAGTATTTTATTTTACAATTTATTACATCAAAGTCGGCTCAAAATAACTTTTGAAACCTGAACAAAAATTTTGAAGGAAAAATTATTTTTTGCCATTTTAGGTGACTCAACTTCTGAAGACCATAAGTCATCACCAGTTGCTCCGATTGACTATTACAGCCCCAATTCAGAAAGGCCACGAAGCGCTCTATAGGTTTGACCCATGCAAGTTCCCATCACCCAAATTCTCGACCTCATCTGGGGCCTCTAAAGCCTTCAAAACTGAGTTCAAAGTTTCTGTACCCTGCTGCCAATACCAAAAATCTTCAATATCTACAAAGCTAGACTTGATCTGTTAATGAAACTTTACCGGTAGGCTGATATGATTGAGATGAACCAACACATGTGAAATCAAAACTTTCCAAGATCTTATGACCAACTTATTAAAAATAGCAAGTTTCCATAAATAGTAGCTCTACACAAGATAATGCTTATTGAATACAAAAACATAAATATTTTTGGGTGATGCAAGATTTCTCTTACACCCAGGATGCTCTTGCATCAAACACCTGGGGTAATTTGAGAAGTGACACTGTCACGACTTAGGCGTGCAGAGGAAAACCAAGATAGCTAACCTCCTCCTTTGTCATCCATGATGAATCTTCAACAGGTCATCCTTTCCACTTGACCATATATTCTTCATATGTCCTAGTCCTTGTGCTTCTGCCAACACGACTGTCCAGTATGTCTTCAGTCTCCTTGGTATCTGAACTACTTACTGGAATACTCCACTGCACTGCTGTGATGTCATCTTCAACACCTCCTTCACGATACTCTATCAAATCTAAAATGTAAAAAACTGGTGAAATATTCAGTTCACTAGGCAATTCTACCTCATGCATTTCCTGAATCATGTTTCTTCAGTATCTTACATGGTCCAAACTTTTTTATTTTTAGCTTGTTATATGTACCAACTAGAAACCGCTCCTTCTGCAAATGAACCATGACTTCATCACCAACCTGAAATTCCTTATACCTCCTTTTCTCATCTGTCTTAGCCTTATACTATGCGTTCATCTTGGTAATGTGCTTCCTCACCTCCTCATGGATGTTCTTCAAGTGTTCTGCAAAATCCTCAGCTTCAACACTACTTATTTCTCCTTTATCTATCTTTCTCAATTCAGATGCATTTTTGGGACTGCTACCATATACAATCTGGAATGGTGATCTACTAGTGCTCCTGTTAACATAATTATTGTATACAAATTCTGCCTATGGTAAAATCAAATCCCATCTTGTTGGCTTATCTCCAACCAAACACCTCAGCAAATTTCCCAAACTCCTATTCACCATCTCTCTCTGTCCATCAGTCTGTGGATGATGTGATGAACTGAAATTCAAATCTGTCTTCAACTTTTTCCACAATATACACCAGAAATATCTAACAAACATAGTGTCCCGATCTGAAACTATGGTCTTTGGCAAACCATGTAGTCTCACTACTCCTTTGAAAAACAATTCTGCTACATGAACAACATCATTAGTCTTCTTGCAGGGAATGAAATATGCCATCTTTGAAAATCTATCAACCACCACAAAAATTGAATCATGTCCCCGCTGAGTCCTCGGTAAACCCAAAACAAAGTCCATGTTGATATCCTCCCAAGGCTTCTCTGGTACAGGTAATGGTTGATACAACCTTGTATTCTGCTTCACTCCTTTCACCATCTGACATATTCTGCAACTCTGTACAAACTTCTTCACATCTTGCTGCAACTGTGGCCAATAATAATTCTCACTAATCAAAGCAAGGGTTTTATCACGACCAAAATGTCCAGCCAATCCTCCACCATGCTTCTCCTTGATGAGATTCTCCCTCATAGAACTTCTTGCAATGCACAACTAACTCCCTCTGAATAGCATATCATCCTGGATGATGAAATCTAGCCATTTCGTCCTGTCTAGAGTAACAAGTTATGTACAAGCTTTCCAAGCTTCACCAAAATCAGGATCCTCTGGATACAAATTCTTGAGTTCCTTGAACCCAACCACTTCATTCTGCATTTCTATTAGCAATAGTTGCCTTCTGCTAAGAGCATCTACAACCCTATTAGACTTTACACTCCTGTGTTTCAAAACAAATGTATAGCTCTGCAAAAACTCAACCCATTTCAAATGCCTCTGATTCAACTTTACTTGACTATTCAAATATTGCAAAGCTTGATGATCAGTATACAAAACAAACTCCTTAGGAAGTAGATAATGTCTCCACTTCTGTAATGCCTGAACTATAGCATAAAATTCCTGATCATAAACATAATATTTCCTCTTGGTATCATTTAACTTCTCACTGAAATAAGCAACAGGTTTAGCTTCTTGGCTCATAACAGCTCCTATTGCAGTACCACTAGCATCACAATATACTTGAAACACCTTATTAAAATCTGGAAGTGCTAAAACAGGTTGTTCTGTAACTTTTTGTTTCAACAATTGAAAACTCTTTTCTGCCCCATTAGTCCACTTAAACTCTTTTCTATCCCCTCTCATTGTTTCAGTCAAGGGTCCACAAATACTGCTAAAATTTCTAATAAATTTTCTTTTAAAGCTTGCTAGACCATGAAAAGATCTTACCTCAGTAGCTCTCCTTGGAGTAGGCCATTCAAGGATAGCCTGCACCTTCTCTGGGTCCATTTTTAGAGCTTCTGCTGAAACTAAAAAGCCCAAATACACCAACTCTTTCTTCACAAAACTGCACTTCTTCAAATTAATCAACAATTTCTCTTCTCCCAGCTTCTCAAATACCATACGAATATGCATCATATGCTCTTCCAATGTCTTACGAAAGATCAAAATATCATCTAGGTAAACAATGACAAACTTACCCATAAATTCTTTCAGAACCTCGTTCATGAGCCACATGAAAGTGCTCGGTGCATTGGTTAGCCCAAAAGGCATGACTAACCACTCATACAGTCCTTCCTTTGTCTTGAAGGCAGTCTTCCATTCATCTCCTTCAATGATCTGAATCTGATGATATCCAGTCTTCAGATCTATCTTTGAGAAATACACAGCTCCACTCAAACAGTCCATAATATCATCCATTCGTGGCAATGGAAACCTATACTTGATTGTGATCTTGTTTATTGCTCTTGAATATGTACACATCCTCCACTCTCCATTCTTCTTTGGTGCTAATACCGCTGGTACAACACAGGGACTCAGACTCTCATGGATCAATCCTTTCTACAACAACTCATGTACTTGCCTGTTCAACTCCTCACTTTCTGCAGGTGTCATTCTGTGTGCTACCTTATTTAGCAAACTCGCTCCTAGGATCAAGTCCATCTGATGACTAATCCTCCTGACTAGTGGTAATCCATCAGGTACATTATCAGATACAATATCCTAAAACTCATTCAACAAATCTGCAACTTCTACAGGAACATCTTCTACTTCTTCTTTACCAGCTTTTGGAATTAAAGAAAAACATACATGCTCATGCCTCATACCATCTAGTAAATTTCTTCCATCAACAAAAGTTATTCTTGGGCTACCACATACCTTTTCTTTTGTGTCATTCAATGGCTTTAGCTTATGTCGCACTCCATCCTTTGTCATGGAATAGGTATTCGCACGACCATCATGTACAGCACATCGGTCAAACTGCCATGGTCTACCTAACAACATATGACATACATCCATAGATATGATATCACACAGTACCTCATCATGATATCCACCAATCTTGAACTTCACTAGGCATTGTTCATTGACCATGACCTTGTGGTCATCCTGTACCCAGGCAATCCGATATGGATGTGGGTGTTTCTGTCTCTTGAGCTTCAACTTTGTCACCATCTCTTTTGACACCAAATTGTCAGTGCTTCCACTATCAATAATCACATCACAACACTTACCCTCACACTTGCACCTGGTGCAAAACAGGCTCCTCCTTTGTTCAGGTTCATTCTCACCACTCAGCATGACTTTTTTGTTAATCAATGTTTCTCCTCTTTTAGCATCTTCAGAATTTGATGATCTGGCATCTTCATCTACATGTGCAACTCTAGCCTGGCCTTCATTTCTCCTATTTGTTCTTCCTTGGTGCTGAGGACATTCAAATGCCCTATGACCTTCTTCTCCACAGTGAAAACATGTTCCATGAAAGCCTCCTCTTCCAGATCCTTGTCCTCTTCCTCTTCCTCTCTAATCTCTATTATTCTGATCTTGGAAACGATTGGAATTGTTTCCTCATTGATTCTGACTGCTACTAGCCTCATCCTTCTTTTTTGAATCTTCATTTCAGCCTCCATAGGACCGTCCACCAGATCATCCACCGCGACCTCTTCCATTTTGTCTGCTCTCAAACTTCTTGTTCAACTTTTCCTCTACTTTTAGGGAAAATTGGTATGCCTCCTCAATACTGTTCATTCAAACCAGATTCAACTCCTCCTGAATACTTGGCCTTAACCCATTAATGTCTTGAGCAAATTTCTCCTTATCAGCTTCTGCATGGCCTATTCTGATGAGGAGTCGATAGAACTTGTCTGTATACTCCTGAACAGATCTTCCTGCTTGCTTCAAACTTTGTATTTTCTTTAGGAGGTCAAGCTCATAATCAACAGGAATGAACTGTCGCTTCAATTTATCCACCATCCGATCCCATCTTGTGATTTTATCTTTTCCTCTTCTATTTCACTCCAATTGAACCTCTTGCCACCAGATCTTCGCATGGCCTTTCATTCTGGCCTTTGCAAATTTGACCCTATCAGGATCCTCAACATCTTCATACTCAAAATATTCTTCACATTCATTGATCCAGTAGATCAATTCTTCTGTGTTAAGATTTCCAAAAAATGTAGGAACCTCAATCTTAGGTCTTTTCCCAATCTTGGAAATGGCCCGAAAAAGTCTTTCTTCCTCCTGGTTTACAATTTCAACTTCTCCTTATTGATATTCTTCTTCGACTTCATCCTCACTTTCATCTTTGACATTAAGATTCATTCCTCTACGAATCTTTTTTTGCAATGCTCGCACTTGTCTCTGTAGTGCCCTAACCTCAGGTGTTACAACACCAGCTCTTCCACCACATTCTATTCATGGAGGCATTTTCGCGATGCGCACTGAAACCCTAACCACAATCTTGGTGCAAACTGCCTCACAGTTGGTGATCTGTTTACACACTCAGGAACTCCTGCTCTGATACCACTTGATGAAAGGTGCTCCCCTTAATGCCACAAACACATAACAGAAACAGAGAAAGAACAACAATATGCAAGAATAGAAAATTGGCTTCTTATTATCTCCACAAATGTGGAATTAAAAACTTTCAGAATTACAATATGCAAAGCCACATGGGCATTCCCTTACAATATTCAGTAGGACTAAGCCTTGAATTATTACCCAGAACTGCCTAAGACAACACTATGGGCCTTGTTTATATGGGCAATTTCCACCGCCCGAGAAGGTTCCAGAAATTTAGCCCAAAGGGCCGACCAAACTTAGAAGTATTTTATTTTACAATTTATTACATCAAAGTCGGCTCAAAATAACTTTTGAAACCCAAACAAAAATTTTGAAGGAAAAATTATTTTCCACCCTTTCAGGTGACTCAACTTTCGAAGACCATAAGTCATCGCTAGTTGCTCCGATTGACTATTACAACCCAAATTTGGAAAGGCCACGAAGTGGTCTACAGGCTTGACTCATGCAAGCACCCATTACCCAAATTCTTGACCTCATTCGGGGCCTCTAAAGCTTTCAAAACTGAGTTCAAAGTTTCTGTACCTTGTTGCCAATACTGAAAATCTTCAATATCTACAAAGCTAGACTTGATCTTTTAATGAAACTTTATTGGCAATGTGATACGACTGAGATGAACCTCCACATGTGAAATTAGAACATTCTAAGATCTTATAACCAACTTACTAAAAATAGCAAGTTTTCATAAATAGTAGCTCTACACAAGATAGCCCTTATTGAATACAAAAACATAAATATTTTTGGGTGATGCAAGATTGCTCTTACACCCAGGATG
The DNA here is from genome assembly GCA_027943335.1 of Chamaecyparis obtusa. Classification (NCBI taxonomy): domain Eukaryota; kingdom Viridiplantae; phylum Streptophyta; class Pinopsida; order Cupressales; family Cupressaceae; genus Chamaecyparis; species Chamaecyparis obtusa. The sequence continues at coordinate 1,016,106 of BSBK01004955.1, read as the reverse complement.
CTCCTGCATCAAAATTAATTTTAAATTTATTTCTAGTCAATAAATTGGTTACATAGTTACGTGTACTAATTCTTATATAACTATATTCTATATATAATATTTGAAGGCATAGTTTCATGAGAATACTACCTCTAGCGTGGGATCAGATCGTGTATGCATGAGAGATTTAGTAGAGGCGACACCTACTAGTGATTAGGTAGGTTTTATATATACAAGTTTAATTTCATGGATTAATATATCTCAAATACTTTGTATATAATTATAATATATATGTTTATATATTTGACAAGTTGTTCTAAATTTGTAGGGGTCTGTTGCTGCTTCACGTGTAGAGGATGCTCATTACACTCGGTCAGAGGGTCTCTCTATTTTTATGTGACTTGATTAGTCTAGGATACCTTAGGACATTTGTTGTGCATCTTTGATTTATGTTCTGGACATTTCACAATTGTTTGGCATTTATATATTTTGGACCTATGCATAGATAATTTATGTGTTTATAATCTTTTCTTACGGTTAGATGGTTATATGATTTTATTTGATTATGGTTAGACAATTACATGATTTGATTTTATTATGGTTAGATGAAACTACATGATTTGATTATGGTTAGACAGTTACATGATTTTATTTGATTATGGTTATATGGTTACATGATTTGATTATAGTTAGACGATTACATGATTTGATTTGATTATGGTTAAATAGTTATATGATTTGATGTGATTTTATACATGATCATATGATTTGGTTTAACAGATAGTTATATGATATGATCATTGATTATGGTTAGATGGTTACATGATTTGATTTGATTATGGTTAGATGGTTACATGATTTGATTATGGTTAGACAGTTACATGATTTGATTTGATTATGGTTAGATAGTTATATGATTTGATACATGATCATATGATTTAGTTTAATAGATGGTTATATGATCATTGATTATGGTTAGACGGTTACATGATTTTATTTTATTTGATAGATGGTTATACAAAATAACACTAGAATATGTAACTAATGGACCATAAGTAATATAAATAATCTAGAACTAACATGTCATATGTTTAATATAACTAATGTCATTAGTAACCTAACTAATGTCTTAAGGGGGGGTCTTAACAGGAAGTCTTAAGGGGATATTTAACTAATAAGTAATCTAATTTTAATATCATAAAAAATAACATTAATATGTAACTAATGGACCATTAGTAATATAAATAATCTAGAACTAGCATGTCATAAGTTTAATATAACTAATGTCATTAGTAACCTAACTAATGTCTTAAGGGGAGGTATTAAGGGGAAGTCTTAAGGGGATCTTTAACTAATAAGTAATTTAAATTTAATATCATAAAAATTAACACTAATATGTAACTAATAGACCATAAGTAATCTAGAACTAACATGTCATAAGTAATCTAACTAATGTTGTTAGTAACCTAACTAATGTCTTAAGGGGATCTTTAACCATTAAGTAATATAATTGAACCATCATAAAAAATAAAAAGATAATATGTAATTAATGAACCATAAGTAATTTTGAAACATAATTTAGCATCCATTTAACATGTTCACTTTAACAAAGATAAAAGCATTTATATATAACTACTTAAGAGGGTGTCTTAAGGGGATCTCTAACTAATAAGTTAATCTAATTTTAATATCATAAACAATAACACTAATAAGTAACTAATGGATTATAAGTAATATAAGTAATCTAGAACTAACATGTCATAAGTAATCTAACTAATGTCATTAGTAACCTAACTAATGTCTTAAGGGGATCTTTAACTAATAAGTAATCTAATTGAACCATCATAAAAAATAACAAGATAATGGATAATTAATGAACCATAAGTAATTTCTAAACTTAATATCATCCATTTAACACGTTCACTTTAACAAACATAAAAGCATTTATATAAGTACTTAAGAAGATGTCTTAAGGGGATCTCTAACTAATAAGTTAATCTAATTTTAATATCATAAAAAATAACACTAATATGTAACTAATGGATTATAAGTAATATAAGTAATCTAGAACTAACTTGTCATAAGTAATCTAACTAGTGTCATTAGTAACCTAACTAATGTCTTAAGGGGAGGTCTTAAGGGGATCTTTAACTATTAAGTAATCTAATTGAACCATCATAAAAAATAACAAGATAATATGTAATTAATGAACCATAAGTAATTTCTAAACGTAATATCATCCATTAGCACATTCATTTTAACAAACATAAAAGCATTTATATAACCACATATAAAAATCATTGAACCATCAAAGTATACATAAGAACATACATATAAAACCATATGTATAAAAACATTATTAAAAGCATACATAACTATATATTAAAACCATTGAACCATCAAAATATATATATATAAAAGCATTGAACCATGTAAAAATATATAATCAAAGCCTTATTAATAGATAAACAAAATATAATCCATCGTATGCTTCAATATATCAACAAAGTATAGTCAATTTAATCTAGAGATGTCAAGTAGGTCCTAACACATGAAATATGTATGTAATTTACTTTTTAGACCAACTCAAGTGGTTCAGACCTCTCATAGAGAACATGTAATATTCTCTCATGACCCTCACTATCTAGTCTCCACTTACGACGTCCATGTTGAGATTTAACTCGATGGAGACAAAGGGAGGTGACAACTACTAGGTGGCTATATTGAAACACCTTATTGTCTGGTTGGTAATCAACAAAGTCAATACCATGTTGAATTACTTTGATTTTCTTGAAATATGTTCCCTCTAAAACAACTTAACCTGTAGGTTACAAATTTTTACAATATAAATTTAAATAAAACAATTTAAATTAAAAATTTGTTAAAACTTTCAAATTTAATATTTACAAAATGAACAATATATTGACATGTAAAGAATGCAAACCTATGGAGAACAACATTCCATTCAGGATCAATTAACTTCATCTTCTCTGTAGTACAACACAATAAATAATAACTAACTCCTCCTACATTTCTAGGTTCAACAATCACTGCAAGGACATCTTCTGCACGACAAATTTATATACATGTGAGATTCTAAAATTGATTTAGTTCAATACACACACACACACACACATGCAACTCAATGTCATATAATGTGAAACTCAATTTTTTATACTTACCAATTTTGACCAATCCTAAAATATGATCGTAATCAGTAGAAATCAAAGGAACGTCATCAAAGTTTTCATCTTCATCTCTATCAAATGTATCAGTAACAACTAGTGGCACCAAATTATAGGCACCGACGTATCCACATTTCTGATTGATGCATTCCTCATAGTTGTCAACAATGCAGTGACAACAAAATCATGAGTAGTCCCTGGTGTTCAACATCCAATTGCAACAAGTTATACTCATAACTGAATGCAAAGATTGTGTATTTTCTATCCTCTTGAAACCATGCATAATTTTTCTATCCACACCTAAATGCATGCATATATAATATGAATTTTATTTTATAAATTTGAATAAAGAATATAAAATTTAAACAAGAATATATATATATATATATATATATATATATATATCACACATGCATAATTTAAAAACATGTGCATACATTTTATCTCCTAAAATTCTCTATGTGGTACCGCTTGAGTCATTCGTGATGATGTGTCATCCTCGTTTGATGTGAAATATGTCCTGCACCATTCAACAACATCATGTGCATTTTTTATACAAACTCCCTTATAATTCATTTGATACTTTCGTAGAGGATGTTTGATGCAAGCTCCAACACCATCATGTTCACCTTTTCCATGTCCACTCTCAAAGAAACTCTAGACATGTGGTATGTTTTCATTACGATGATATCTACATAGCACATACAATGGTCTGGATGATTTGAATTGTGCAGCACATCCATCTGACCAAACATTATGTTTATCAATTTTTATGCGTCTTTCTTTCAAATTTGCAAAAAGCATCTTGAAGCAGTGTTCTACATAATGAATGTCGTGCTCTTTATCATCACTTATATAAAAATGATATTCCTTCTTGATGACCCATGCTTCAAATGTGCTATGAATACCATCCAAGTATCACAGTGCATGTCGATAACACAATGTGCCATAATAGTAATTTTCTTTGAAAAAGAGTATTATGATTGAACCGCCTTTTGATGAACAAATGAATAGTTTTATGCAAAATCAACAATTGATAGAATAGTTCCAAGTGGAAAATTGTCTCTCAGCATTTGGAATTGTTGTGCTTGCCACTTTGCAAAAAAAAACATGATGAATGTAGGGTTGAATCAATTTTTTAAGTTTGTCCACAAATGGTCCAACAATTAGTTGATCCTCTTCAACATATTCTAATCTTTTGGATTCTTTCCCAAATTTTGTTTCATTATTTACATATTTGTAACTCTTGCAATTTACCATCTTTGGTACATCAATATTTTTATTTTTCAAAGGAAAAAGAGCCCAATCAGCACATGTTTTACATATTCCTTTTATGCAATTTATTTGACCAACCACATCATCTATTTTGTCACATAAAATGGATGAGATGAACTCACTTTGTCTAGTAGGAGTATATTCAAAACCATAAGTGTCTTCTACAAACTTTCAAAAAACTTGATAGTGGAGATCAAATTCAATATGATAACGACAACAACAAGTTTCAAACACTTTGTTTTTCCTGACATAATATGGATTCATTCTTTTAAACAATGTTTGCCCAATCTTTATATTAGGATTTGAACTACAAAATGACACATATATTTCATGTTGCGTTGTGTCCAACCAATGTTTTGTATGATGTTCATATTGATTAGTTGCAATTCTATGTCTGATAACATCTCTATTGTTTGATGAAGGATGAGTATTATCATTCCAAAATAATGTGACCAAATTCTTGATTCCCTCATAAATCCAATAAGAACAAGGAGCTCTACACATGATTTGATCCCAATTTTCTCCCCAGGTGCTATCATCCAAAAGCATTCTCCTCTTAACATATCATGATATTGTTTTCCTACTAAAACCTATCTGAGATGAAACTGAAGATATTTTTCTATTTTGGGGCATAGTGTTACGTACAATGGATGTCAACATAACTCTTCTTGTAATTTGGTCTTATCTTTAGTTCGAGATTTCTTCCCTACATGGTTCAAACCTTTGCTAAGATTTTCCATCATATCAGTTTGCATGTCAACAACTTTTCTCTTCTTTGATGTTGTGTCTATACCCAATAATTTTAATGCCTCTTCCAACTTTTTGTTTATACGTACAACTGAAATAAATTGGGCTCGTTCAGGTGTTTCAAAATTATCAAATTTAGCCAATATTTATCTTTCTATCTTATTCATTGACCTCTTCTTAGCAAGACTTAAAGGTTGGACATTAGCAAATGATATCAATTTATCCACATCCATTGTAAGTAAATGATCTAATTTTCTATAATTAATATTTCTCTTTACAATTTGAGCAAGAGCTACAATTTCATCCATACCAGTAGGAGAACGTGATCTTGACCCTTCTCCAACATCAATTTCTTGAGCTTTCGTAGGGAGTGATCCCAACCCTTCTTCAACGTGCATTTCTTCAACTTGTCTTGACCCTCCTACTTGAGCTTTTCCTTCACCTTAACCATGTTGATTGCGAGCTACATGCACAAAAATGAATCAAATTAGAGAAAAATAGAGCATAGTTCCATAAAATTTGGGCACATAAAATTAGAGGTAGATAGGTCCATACCTTCTTTTGTTTCATAATAATATGTCAATGCAGCTTCACGATTTATTTGTTTGGTACTAGGTGACCTTTTTCTTGTAAATTTACTTTGTCTTCCCTTCTTGTTCCCCATTTCTTCTCTCCAAAAAATGTCTTCTAAAAATTTGGCAATAGTAATTCTCCTCTTCAAAAAAATGTCTTTGATAAAAACACCAATAAAAATTCTCCTCCAAAAAATCATCTTTGATAAAAACACCAATAGCAATTCTCCTCCGAAAAAATGCCATTGATAAAAACACCAATAGAAATTCTCCTCCAAAAAATGCCTTTCAAAAAATCAAAGGAATAGTAAAAAATGTGAATTAAGTTTATTGTAATTGTGTGAATTTTTTTTTTTAAAATTCTTTTATACCATGCCTAAAAACAATACCATAATTAGCCAACCTACTTTGGGTGAACTAGGTCAGGTAAAAGTCTGGCGGGGCTTGTTCCCACTAGAATTTTCCCAAGGGGTCTTTGTGCGAAGACCCTTTCACACAAAGACCTTGGGATGGCTTCGCACAAAGGGGGTCTTTGCACGAAGACCCCAAACTTGAATTTTTTTAGGATGCAAAATAAAAATACAAAAAAAAAAGTCTTTCAAGGCCTAAAACAAAGACCAAACAAGATGATATTCTAAAATAAAAAATTCCAGACGATGCTACTTTGAGTAAGCTTTCTAATGACTATAATTTTAATACATATTGAGTTCATTGTCACTTTAAAAATTATAACTTTAATTAAACATAGGTTGTTTGGCCATTCAACAATGTGTCTCTTCGAGATTTTGGGAAAAATAGTAACTTACAAATTTTTTTTATCAAAAATATGTAGGAAAAGTGTATTTGTGTTATCTTTCTATCAAAAAAAGAAAAAAATGAATTTCGATATATACAGATCAAGTTAGAGCAATCCAAAAGAAGCTATGTCTAAATTACAGTTACCCTCACTTTAGAACTTAATAAAGTATGAAATATTGAACCAAAATGAATGAAACCAATTCTATCCATTAGATATTGAAATTAAAAATATAACCTCAAAAGAACTAGATCGTTATCATTTTTAAAAAAAATGTTACGCTAATCCAAGTGACAGTCACTCCTTAAAAACATTGATTTTCACACAAACCACTTTTTGAAGGAGAAAGAAAAATGGATTCAAATCAATTTTATTTTAATTTTTTAAATATATTTAGAAACTAGAAAGAAAATTCTAAAAGACTGTAGTTTACATCATCTTCAAATTTAGGTAATAGTTTTGCAACAATAGGTGTTTGAAAGTGAAGCTTTTTTTCTAGAATGTTGATGTCAGTGTCAAAGTTGGCCCAAAAGTGGGACACACTATTGTGGGACCACCCAATATCAATGCTAGACCAATGAGGCTATAATGTCCCCTTTCTCGAATAGGACTTAATAATAAATACAAGAATACATAATAATAAATTATAATGTAAAATATTATTAATATAATAATGAAAGAAAAAATGCAAAATATTAATATAATATAACATTATATAGTAATATTATTAAATATAATATATTATATAATGATAATATAAAAATAATATTATAATATAAACATTTGATCCTATTATAGATGATCATAATATAAATATTATGTTTCAATATTAACATTAATTTATTCTAATATTTTAAATATCTAAATATTAATTAATAATATATCAAATATTATATAATATAATATAATTATGTTACAAATAAATAATAATATATATTATTTATTAATATAGATAATAATAAAAAGACAAAATATTACCATTACATAATAAATGTATAATATAATATTATAATAAATAAAATATTTGTTAAAATAGAAAATAATGGTAAATAATACTAGTTAGTTAACAATAAGAGACTAAGGGAAAGTCGCGACCAAGGAAAGGTCATGACCCTTCCCTCAACCCCTCCTCTACATGCATAAATGAGCAATGAATAGGATTGAGGGGGCACAGAAGGAAAAACAAAGATCAAAATGCAAAGAGCGGAGACATTCTCCAATCAGCAACTAAAGAGGAAAAGCACAGTCAACATTTCAAACATAACAAAAAATACCCAATCAACAACAATAGAAAACAAACAACCAACACACCATATACGGGACAAATTTGGAAATATCTCTACCCGATTTATAATTCAACGACTAATAATTTATAGGCATTATGGGAAGAGAAGCTTATAATATATATTGCTATTGGTTATATGGAAAGGAAATGAATGATATGTATTTTTTGGTAGTAACTGATGAAGTTATGCTCACAATACTATATCAGACTGCTAATAGGAATAAGTGGTCTATATATATATTGTAGTATTAATATTATTTATAATAGTGAAATAGCAGTTACATTAGTGGATTCAGAAATATGTAAAAATATATATCATATATATAAGCATTTGTTAAATCATATATATATATATATATATATATATATATATATATATATATATATATATATATATATATATATATATATATAGAATTATACATGCTATATTTCATATGTAGATATACATATACATAATACATAAGATATATACATATATAAGGGATAAAGAATCCTTATATAGTTTATTATATATTATATGTTAATAAGGATGAAATCAAAATCATTTATATATATGTATATTTATATTGAATCTACTAACACGTGTAGGTTTATTCATCAAAGATCAAAACAATATTCAACCCTTGAAGAGGGGACATTACAACATTAATCATTTACTTCAACAATAAATGTCAATTGGATCTCAACAAACTTAATCCACTATAAGTAGACCAAACACATCAAGATTTACATGCATTTTCTCAAGGAGTAAATTTAGGATTAGACCATTGGTTTACACTATTGTTTGATAGTAGAATAGATTGCAAACATCTTTACCAAACCCTTATCTAATGGAAATTTCATCCATCTTCAAAATCTCTTAGGTGTATGAGTCATTTCTTCAAAATGGGTTAATTATCCCTTTTTCCTTTTCCTCCCATTAAATGGTTTTTTTTTTCCATTAGGTTTTCTCCTCTTCTGTTTTGAGTTGATCATTTTACAAGGTTATCTCACCAAGATTTTTATATATCACCCATATCTAGGCATCTTGCACTTTTCTTCTTCCTAAGGGGGTTATAAGATAAACTATCTAACTAGTTCATTTCTTAACTAGTTTTCCAATTAGGTCCTTTTCATAATAGGTTAAATTTACCCCACATTAATTGTGTTTTTAGGCTCTAGGGTGGCATATATCCTCTATACACATATAAACAAAGTTCATGTGTAATTAATTATTCAAAATCAATTTATTTGCATTTCTTGTTGAATATAATATGACTTAGGAATAATTATTAGATCTAACACAATTCCTCCTTGTTCCTTTGGTTCAATGAAAGTGAACTCTCTATAGTGATTCAATGGTACTCATATTTTTAATTAAAGTATGTTGATTGATTGAAGTAGCTCAAGTTCCACAATATTCAGGCATTTCATAGATACCATATAAAAGGGGAGAAATGCCAATTTTGAAGGAGGATAAAAATATATGATAGGAAAGGCCTTTGTGGGAGCTTCTTAGAATTGATTGAGAATTAAAAATATTTACTATCAAGTCTCTTTCTAATTTTCTCAACTCAACAATGAAGAGAAGATTAACATTATATAGTAAATTTGTTTATGCAATATTTTTGGTATATGACACATGTTCCTTATTTCATTTTTTTAACAATTAGTGATTTTTTATTTTGTGATCATGCACTTAAATGACCTCCATTATAATGATGGACTATTGTAATGTCCCCAAATAGGAGTCTACTTGATTTACCCTAAAATTCCCAAGTAGGGTTTGGATTGTGCGTGGAAATGACTATTTTCTTAGCCTTTGTAATGTTCCCTACTAGTAGGTTATCAATTTCCAATGATTAACTTATATCACCATGCATTTAAATCGAACTAAAGTAAGAAACAACGAATGATTAATAATACATTAAATAGTTAACATACTTAAGCGTCAATTCCTTACTACTTTCCTAAACATCAACCCTAAGGAGGATGGGGATTTACTTGTCATAGGGCACTTGGACACCAGTCTATAGGTAGGATCCCTCAAGGCAATGTGAATTCATATTCATACCAATCTTAGGATTTTTCCCTCAAGGCATTAGAAATAAATGTCCTTACCATCTTGGAATTCAATTTCCTTGTGAGGATTTACTCCACCTCTCCCTACATAATGCCAACCTATCCTCTTAAGGGGCTATAGTGAGTGATTAAAGATTAGGTTATGAGTTGCTAATGTCTCTGTATTACAGAATGTTTAATATTATACTTCCTAACCAATGAGAAACTAATCATAATCAACCAAATTATTATGCATTATATCTATTCTCTTCTTATTAAATATTGATCCTTATGGATTGAAAGAAGAGATAAGTTTTCGATTCCATTCTTTATCAACTCTTCCCTCCCCTTTATGCCTTCCCATGTGAGAGAGAGGTCACACCTCTTCATCACATGTTTCCTTTTGGAAAGAGTCACAACCTTTCATAATTTTCCATATTTTGAAGAGTGAGTAACCTTCATAATTATAACCCTTCTAAAGAGTCACAACCCTTCATAATTATAACCCTTTCAAAGAGTCACAACCTTTCATATTCAAAACCCTTTCAAAGAGACAAACCTTCATAATTAAAACTCTTTTAAAGGGTCACAACCCTCCATTATCATAACCATTTCAAAGAGTCACAACCCATCATAATTACAACCCTTTCGAGGAGTCAACCCTTCATAATCACAACCCTTTGAAAGAGTTAAAACCTTTCATCATTATCGCCTTTTGAAAGAGTCACTTCCTTATTTACTTTTCATTCCTTTCTTCTTCCATTAATCCTTCTTTAATTCATATTTTATCCTCTTCTTTCTTCCTCCCCATCCCTTTAAAATGAACTCTCCTCCCTTTTATATCTTATTTTGAGGGAGTCACAACTTTTGATTGCATATCTCCTAACCTTTCATTATATTGTGTTAAATTTGATTAAATTTGATTATATTATCTTTATATTAGTAAGTCCTCTTTTAGAAAGGGGACATTAAAATTATTATTTTTGTTGAATATTATGTAAGTATCTAAATTGGAAAATCAACTTAGAAATGTTTAGATTGTTAATGATTCTTTCAAACTATATCTTAGAGGAAAAATTGTGCCAAGTAGATACATGAATTTTATTGGGATGATGATCTTAATAATTGCAAGTACACATCTAGCAACAATTTCACCTTGGTTTGAGTCCCATTTGTTGGTCTAGAACAAGAAGTAGTGTTACATTTCTCTCTATTCAATTGAAGCTAAGTATCAAGGGGATATTGATGCTACCACTAAGGCCACCAATCATTTACTACAACAATAAATGTCATCCAGATCTCAAAGAACCTAATCGATCATTAGTAGACCAAACACATTAAGATATACATTCATTTTCTCATAAGAAAATTTAGGATTAGGCCATTGGGTTATAATATTTTTTGATAGTAAATAGATTGCAAATAAATTTATCAAAACCTTCACCAAGAGAAAATACATCCATCTTCAAACTCTGTTGGGTGTACATGTAATGCCCCTCCAAACCTAACAAGTCCTGGTTATGCTCACTAGAAATTAGGAAGAGCTATATGTGAGAATGATCCTTCTTGAGATGGTTTCTTAAACTGAACCTTTTGCAACTCACCATAATTTCATATTTTAATGTGGAAATAATAATATTGCATAGGTATGTTCCTATACATCTTCTTGTGTGTCAGTGATAGGTTAGGACCTTAATACTAAAAGGATCACCTGATAGGCTTATATGCTTCTATGCAAGATGCTCATTATTAATGTTTAAGATTATCTTAGGTTAATTAATTATAATCACTTAAAGGGGTTAGATGTGTTACTTAATCTAATGATGTTACTTGTTGTACTCGAGATTAGACATGATTTCTATATTGAGGATTGTATGAATTGTTTATCTTGATTTAGTAATGAGAAATTATGAGTGCATGCTTGATGGTTAAACTGGGTTGTGAAAGTCAATAGTTGATTTACATTTACATGATTATGCTATGATGCAATATGGAATATAGACTATTCTAGTACTAATCACACTAATCTATTTATGTTTTGTTGATGTCACTGTTTGACATGAGTGTAGGATGAGGGGAGGCAGTCGTAGTTACTCCTATAGGAGGTCCACATGATGTTGCACTCTCCCTCCTTATTTTCCACTGTCTATACACACACACACAGATATATATATATATATATATATATATATATATATATATATATATATATATATATATATATATATATATATATATATATATATATATATATATATATATATATATATATATATATATATATGCATGCATGCATGTCGGTTGGTGTTGTAGGATGCAAGTATCAGGCATGGACTCCACCTGGCTACACAAGTTTGAGCATGAATTCAAAATCCTTGAACTGTTATTGTGTGGAGATATTACCAAGATTACTCTCAAGGTTACTTGTGGACTTAGATTTATGTTTAGGAGGTTACCCTAGTTGGGGGATTTGAATGCAGTATGTGATGTGGTCTTGTGATTTATGATGTTATTCGGTGATTAATGATGTGAGTTAGATTTTGTAAGTATATGTATATGTATCTTTTATATATGTGTTATAATTGAATGTATGTTATATAAGTATGTGTATATGTGGGTGCACACACATATACCCATGCTTATATAAATAATAATATTTGTATGTTTTTTATTGATTGTTTGAATGGTATGTTCTTTATTATAATTAAATAAAGTGTATTAAATGAAAAGTTCAAATAATAAATAATTGATAAAAGAAATGCTCTTTGTAGTAAAAACAACTATCTAGGAGGGAGTTGAACTCGAGACCTCCTAGAAGTTAGGCTAGTTGGCTTCTGTGTGTGCTATGTGTTTTCCTTGAAAGTTGTTTGTTTGACTTTCTTGCTATGATTTTCTTTTAAAGCTATTTTATTAAATTAATTAAAACTATGTTAAGTCTTTTACGAGAATAATTTGTTTAGTCCTCCAACCAATTATGGAAGTTGGAGAAGTTTCTTCCTGTAAAGGAACTCCTCCAACCACATAGTTGGAGGATAAATAATTGAAATTTTTGAGTGGTTTGGGGAATGAGAATTTATGGAAGATTTTTATGAGTTGTATGCAATTATTTTTCTGGAAATTTATCTAAAGTTTCTGTGAGTTTGAGAGTCTCTATTTGGTGAAGACAAGTGTATTGGATTGCTAGATTTGGATTGACAGAGGAAGCTTTCCAGGAGGCTATCTACTCAAGGCTTGAAGATTTGCAAAGAGTCTCCAGCCAAGGGAAGATGATTTTTCGTAGAACCCAGGTAGGGTCTAAAATGGGAAGAATCATCATTCTTCCTGTGTGTGTATGAATGTTTTTGTGTATGATATGATATTAGATTAGCATATGATTGTTTACTGTGTATTAAAAAGGAAATGTAAATGTCTTATCTTTTGTGTATTTCTATTGTGTTTCTGGGAAGTAATTCTATAAATGTTTGGATAGTTTTTATGCTAAAATCTTTACTAGGAGTCTGATATTTTTTGTGACACTTCCTTTTGGTGTTTGTGAGAGTTATGTAATGATTTAGGGAAGTTTAGGAAGGTTTGGTATGGTTTATGAAAGGTTGCATTCCTTCTTCCCCATTTTTTCTTTTGTAGGCCTTCTCTGTGAATTGATGTTTTTAATTTGATTTAATCTTTTCTGAGACTTAGGTAGTGTTGAGGATGCTTTTTGGATGTGGTATCGAGGTCCCTGCATCAGGTTGACCTCAGGGAACCTTTCCCAGGCACTCTCCATGCCTTAAAAAGCCAAAATTTGGCCTTTTCGGGCAATTTTGAATTAAGTTTCACAAAAGTATCCTGCAGTGTCGTACGACATTATACACTTACCCATATGACACTTGGTCAAGTGTCGTATGACCATCCCTGGAATTTTGTATGGGTAGTTATGTATTGTCATATGGGGGTTTTTAAGGGTTTTAGGGGCTCAAAATTTGCAGAATTTGTGTTTAGAACCTCTATAACCCATTCCTTATGATTGGGATGCAATTTGTATGACCTATGTTTGTACTTCACTTGTTTTTTTGTTGTTATTATGTTTTACTTATGTTGTTTCAGTACTTGTCTTGCACTTAAGTTCTTTTTATCAAGCTAGAACCCGTCCTGGTGGCAGGATTTATACAAATATAACATTTAAGTATAATTTCTTATACTTTAATTTATATTTGTATAAATACCTTCCAGGATGTTTGAGATAGGTTTCAGCTTCATAGGATTTAAGATGCAGATTCTAGATTTTGGAGATTTTCGAAAAAATTTAGACTTAGCCAAATTTCAGGCACATGAGGTTTCCATAGATGGAATGTTGTGTTAATGCATGTAGAAATTTGTATCACCTATGTATGTTCATTACTTAATTTTTTGAGGTTATATGGTTTACTTATGATGTTTTTTCACTTGGCATATACTTGAGCTTAGTTTATGAGGCTAGGACTCGTCTTGATGGCCTGTGTGCACAGAAGGGTTCCCTAGACCTATAAATAAGCCATGGAAAGTTGTATTTATGAATGTGGAAAGTTATATGCTATGATTTAAGTTGTCTTGTGGTAGACACTCTTCCAATGGTTCATGTTATGTATATGGCTAAGGTTAGGACTTTCTTTGAGGGCCTGAGTGCGCAGGGGAGTTTCCTAAACCTATGAATCAGGACATGGAAGTGTTATTTTATATCTTTGGCTTGTGATGGGGTAAGGGAATAGGAACCCTAAGTGAGTGAGTGGCTCACCATAGGTGTTGGAACCCTGAAGTGGTTTCCAAATGATCCTATGGGTGAGTTTTTTAAAATTGATAACCTTAAAAAAATTAACCTGGGAATGGGGGATTCAAAAGATAATGAAAGAAAATATAATAAAGGCCACACAGACCTGATTGGAGTACCGAGACCAGGGATAACTACCATGATGGATCCCTATTCATAAAGGGTGGACCAGAGTTACATAGTTTCCAAGAAGGATCCGAATATACAAGTTGTGTATTGACACTCACTTAGGTGGTCTCCTAGAACCTTAACCTCGATGTTATAGTATGATGATATTTTATTCTTGTTCTCTTGAGTCTTGGATTTATTGGTATTTGAGACTTAGATTGCCTTAAGGTCTTGAGAGTACCTTGGTTCTATCTCCTAGCATGGGGGGTGGACTTTACCAGTTTCACATGGTTGGGTGGCAAATATCTTTCGAGGTATTGTTCATGGTTTGTGTCATGGCTTGGATTCTGAGTTGTTCAGTGGTGAAGTTTATGTTCTTGTATCATGTATCTCTATCTTTTGTAATCACGACATAAAGATGTATTGTAAGCCTTGGGAAAATTGTTTTAATTATTTCTCTGTATACCTTAAGTCCATGTGCAGTAGTTGTAACTGTAATTATGTTTGTAACTGGAAATTGTAAGAAAGAAGTTATGTATATGGGAAGGGTAGTATTAGGAATCTCAAAAGGGGATTGAATATTGGTTAATCAGTTATGGACTATAATTAAGTAGCTTTCCTACCTTATCTCTCTTATGAGTTTTAAAATGAAAATGAAAGTAATGGTTCTATGCAAACCTTTGTAATGCAAGTACTTATGGATGTAAACTTCTTTAAAAGGAAACTTGTTTTGATATGTGGATTAGTGAAAAGATATGTTAAGGGTTGATGGGTATCTCTAGGTGAAAATAATAAGGGAAAGGAAACGTGTATGTTATTGAAAGTAGTATTAAGATGTAATTCTTTCCTAATGCTCTTAAATGCCTGAGTTCAATGTGTATGATGTAAGGTTATTTAAACAAGGTTTTAATCTCAATTCTTAACTGGATATATACAATGTCATAGATGATAATTTGTGGTAGTTATACTTGTGACAAAATGATTTAGTGGATGGTTAGGATTGTGAGCTATTAAAGGTTAAATTCTTTACACTCTCTCTATAATGATCTTTGAAATGAAAATGGAAAGTAAGAACTTTTAATAGAAAGTTTTTGTGATGATATCACATAGATAAGGTGAAGAAGAAAACAAATGAAAGAGGAAAGGATAAATGTATATAGTGTATTAGATAAATGATGGGCTTTTGATTCATTTCTAGAAGTGAATATTTATGCAAATTAGGTAACGAAAATAAATTCAATTAGTTCATTAATGTAATTGGTTTTGATGTGGAATGGAAGCAATGTCTGAATGTAAATTGAAGTTGAAAAGGAAATAGAATTTATTTGATTAAGTAAAGAAATACAATGCTTGATAATGGTAAATGAACTCATTAAGGGAACCTTAAGGAATGTACTTGTGAATAGTAATGATGATAAGTTAGAATGTTATGGAAAAAAAATTGTTAGTTGTAATTTTAGGTCATAGACCCGATTCCTTATGGGTTCCCTGGCGGGGACATTACAGTACAAGTCATTTCTTCAAAGGGGGTTAATTAGCCCTTCATGCTTTTTCATCTCATGGGAGAGATTTATTTCCATTGGGTTTTCTCCTATTTTATTTTGAGATGATCTTTGTACATGGGTACCTCATCAAGATTTGTAGTAGAGACCCATATTTGAGCATCTTGTAGTTTTCTTCCCCCCTCAGGGGGTTATACAACACACACACACACACACACACACACACACACACACACACACACACATGCATGCATACACGGACACACATGCACACATACTATTGTAAACACTAAGAGATTCATACATGTTAGCCCATTTTCCTGTAAAATGAAAAATCCAAAGAAAATGGCCTATTCCTGTGCAAACCTTAGAAAGTTGTCATGCCCTACCTACAATCTTATTTTGGCTAGCGAAGAAAATCTATCAGGTTTCATGGCTTGCACCCTTGGACATGGATAGTTTAGAATGTGTTCAGGCTCCAGTTCAGATCACATGTGCTTAACTGTAAGAACTAGTGAGATATGGCAACTTTAAGGTATGAGAAATAAGGTTTTATCCATGTCCTAGGGCTTCATGAAAATTGTTCAAGTCCAAAAAACCTAGCCATTTCTATTCTGTTACCTTTTCCTAGCCACTTAAGTCCCCTTTATGCACATGTCTTTTTTCCTTGCCCGGGTAGGTTAAGTTCTTATTTAGCGTTTCAGCGACTGAGTGTTTGTGCATTCTCTTGATCCTAACAGTTATGTGTCTAACATTCAACAATCCAATAAGCAGTCTCATTTTCCTTCAGTTGCTGAGTCTCCAAATATCTGGTCAAGGTAGGAAGCTTTTAAAGATTAAATGAGGACCGTTGATGTTGATCTTGATCGGTGGCTAGCTTGTGTTCTCCTAATGAAACCCAAGGTTAAGAAAAGATTCAACAATTCAACGAATGCCTTCAGTCGCGTGATCTCTAGATCAGACATGGGTTGAGTTAAATATTAAGTGATTGGGAGATTTATTTAGTCGCTGGTTCATTGAATAGAATTTGAGTTAAGATGAAGGTCTTGAGATTAAATGAGGACCGTTGATGCAGATTTGATTGGGCGGTTGGTGCTGATTCTCCATATTTAACCCAAGGTAAAGAATGTATTCAATGACTCAACGAAGTCCTTTGTTTGTGTAATCCCCAGATGGGCTTGGGTTAAGTCAAGGTCAAAGAAAGGTTAGTCCTGGGCAGTTAAGTTTAGCATCCAGTGATCCAACAAACACTTCTTTCACGTGTTCTCATTATTTAACCCAAGGTCAAGCAGATATCCAATGATTGTGAGATCGCCTTAGTCGCATAATCTCCAGATTAATCACAGTCGAGGGCAAGTCAAGTTTTCTCTTTGTTCACTAAATCGCTTCATAAAAATGAGTTAAGTTTAAAGGCTCAGTGATTTAGAGATAGCCACAGGATGAGGACAAGATCAACGGTTAGCGTTTGATCTCATGATTTATCTGGGGTTAAGTGAATGATTTGGCAACTTAGCGAATAAACGCTATCTCGTGTTCTCTGAATGTAACCAGGGTTAAGATAAATGTTCTGAGATCTAGCGAATACTTCAGTCGCATGATCTCTTCATCAAGCATGAGTTAAGTTAAAGAGCATTCTGAGACTGAATCTGGGTCGTTAATGAAAATAGATCAGATGTTGGTCGCTTGTTCGCTAGATGGAACACAGGGTTAAGAAAAGACTCAGCAACCACGCGAATGCTTCATTCACGTGATCTCCAAACCAGACCAAGGTTGGTTAAAATATTTGACGAATAGGAGAATGCCTTCAGTCATGTGTTCACTGAATAAGTTGGGTTAAGGTGCTTGCCAAGGTCAAAGTGGGTCCAGTTGCTAGGTGTGCTGAGGTGCTCGTGTCTTATTGGATGCCAAGATATGATGATGTGGCTGGGAAATTTTAAAGGACTAAGTTGATTGTTTGATGATTTTTGAGAGCTGTCTGATGTGTCGAGAAAAGACTAAGATCAATGACCGTATTTTAAACCTAATCAATTAGTTGTTGTGGCCAGGATTTGAATCTTTTGCTAGGGTTTCTCTATAGGGTTTTTTACAGTGGGCTGAAAAATGACAAAAGCTAGATCAGTTTTGATTTTTCAGGACGATTGCAAGTAAAAAATGATGAAGAAGATATGGGTAGCCGTCTGATTTGATTTTCCTTATGATGTACCATGCTTGTTTAATGCTACCGAGGACTGATGTTTTGACAAGGGCGGCTAGGGTTTGATGGATGTCAAAGAATTCCATGCCTTGTACACACAAGCTCTCTTTTGGTGGTCCTAACATTTATTTTAGTTTTGCCCGCAACAAGAGATCGACTGGATTTGTATTTGTAGTAAACCTTTATGATGAAGCCTAAATAACTGTACATTAGATTTTATCTAATTCTCACAGGTTTCCAGGCTTTCTTGTTTGCTTTCATTTCTTGTTGTGTTTGGTGGTTGAGGTTGTTGTAGACCTAATTTTGACCTAAATGATCTGTAGCTTGTTGCAATCCTTTTTAAGGATTTCCAAGATCATTTAGAAGGGTTCTAGTTTTTGGTAACCTTGAGGGGTTCCTAATTCTCTGTAATTTTCTCAGAGTTGGTTCTATGAGTGGTTCTTTCCTGTAAATATATTGCCTTCTTCTCTGCATATAGGGTGTTCCCTCTTTCCTTTTTGGCTTGGACAATAGAATATAAGTTGTAACAGTCTGTCTTATGAATAAGATCTCAATATTTTCATACTGCTATCAGATTGTCTCCATTTGATTCTTGAACTTGTTGATTAGAGCATCAAGTGTGTTTTAATCTTTCTATTGTATGTCTGAAGATGTCTACAATAGAGTTTCTTTCACATGAGTAACTGAGTTTAGGACTGGTTTTTTAGATGTGTATGAGTTGGGATATCAAGGGTATCTCATACTTGTCTTTTAGTGGATGCTGATTAATGTATTGCTTGTTTCTAGGTCTCTTCTAAGGTGAGGGTTAAAATCCTTTGAATAGGTAATTGCATATCTGAGTACACAGGTGGATTGCTAAGTAGGATCTGATCAATGGTGTATGATTGATGTAAGACATCAACATATTAGAATGTATTGTCTTCTCTATTCATAGCTCCCTATTGCAGTGATTTATTTGACTTTGTTGCCCATTGGATGAGGCACTAGTCTATGAGAGACTTGGGGTATTTCAGGGGCCCATACAACCCAAAAAACTTAAATGAAATCATTTTCCCTTTCATGTTGGATAGGAGGAGTTAGGAGTAGTTTCTAGTTTTCAGGCTTACTCTATGCAAAAGGGATATTGCACAGGATATGGTCAACATTCAATGAGGTACTTGTTACCTAAATGAATCTAAAAGCTATTCAACAATCATATATTTTCAGGCCTATTATTTGCCAAAATAAATCATGTATGTGCAGATAAGGTGTACCCGCGTGAGTGATGTGGAGCTCAAAGTGAAGAAGGCCTTTGCACCTTATGTTGTTGGACTTTCCTTGTCCCTTTTCTGCTGATGGTGCTAAGTTTATTTTCCAAGTTCTCAGTCCCACAATTTGGTCCTCAAGTTCCCACCTAGGAAAGGGGGTTGCAAGAAAAACAACCAAAAAAATGGCGACTCTACTGGGGAAGAAGTAAATGACAATAGGTTTAAGATGGTTATTTCCTTGATTTGCTGGATCATCCCATAGTCTGGTTGAAAGAATAGAGTTAGATTCAAAGCTTTTAAATCTTCTTACCAAGTTGTGAGTGGTGACTCTGAGTTCTCTGTTTGATCAGTGCAGTCTCTGATAAACAATGTGTGAAATCCTGGTGAAGTTTTGTGTTGATTGGAAGGAGATACAAAAACAAGTGCAGTATTTTCCTCTTCAAGGAGGTGGCAACTCTACAAAGAAAAGACCCTGATGGAGCTAAAAGGAGAGCTCTAGATCTTCCCTGCTTCCCAACCAACAAGCTAAGTTTCAACTGCAGTACTTCCAGGTATTTTGATATCCATGTGCCTTTCTTTTATGAAAATTAGTTGTGAAGAATGTTTCCCTATCAAGTGATCAACACTAGTATAAAGGGATGAGTAATAGTGGGTCTTTTCTCAAGGAGGAATATAGGCCCTTTTGTTTTGATAGCATTGAAGGTGCCCCTAATGAGTTTTCTACTGAGGATGGGGAAGGCTTACCAAGATTCATGGCTGATGGATCAATTTTGGCAAGCCAACATGTAGATGATCTCATGGATTTATTTGGTGAAATGGATGTTGAGCATGAAGATGTTGCCATGAGGTTGCTTGTGCAGCCTCTTTCACATAGTGCAAGGGATTGGTTTGTATCCCTTCCTTCATGTTTAATCCCTTCTCGGGATGTATTAAGAGCAACATTTATAGAACATTTTGATGAAAGAGCTGATATGGACGTGTATGAAATAAAAGATAAAGATTAGATACAAGACATTGGTGTCTCTGTTGATCCCACCATCCATGACTCTAATTATGAAAATCTTCTCATCAAGATTGCTACTCTCAAGAAGAAATTTGAGGAGAAAAGTGTTGAGATCTAGCAGTTAGAGGAGGACAAGAGATTGAGGGAACTGGCAGTTATTTATGTTGATCATGAAGAGGCCAGTTGTTCTGATGTTGATTCTCATTATGCAAAGAGTATTGATTATGATATTGACTTTGAGGTCAATGCATATGAGGATGATGAAGATGAGTCTGAGGTTGACAATATTTCCAATTTGTCTATAGATTTTTCTTCTTATCAGCATGAGAAGGCAACCTTCTTGTCTTGATTTGAGGATATTTTGTGTGAAAGGAAAGAAAGTGAATATGATGCAGATGATGATTCCTGCACTGATTTCTTTGCACAAGATAATTTGAGGCCAAAGATGTTGGTCCCTATTTTAGATAGGGATGATGTTTGCAACACTAGGGGTGAGGCCAATGAAAATGAAAATGAGGTCCATAGTCCATTGAGTAGTGAAAAGATCTCAACACTCTTCGCTGATAAATTCCAAAGGTATGCACCTATTATGGACTATACTTTGCAGCTCCCCATTGATATATCCTTTGACACTGATAATGAGGTGGGTGTTCAAAGTGATGAAGATGATCCATGTTTACCAGAGTTCCCCTCATATAATGACTCTACAAAAGAAGAGGTTGAAGGCCATGACAGTGTGTTTTCCTGTCATAAAGATTCCAGTGATGAGCAAGTTTCTTGTTCATATCCTTTTCCTTATTTTGCTAGATATGATAGTGAATGTGAGAGTATTGAGGACTTAGTCTTCAATGATTGGGACATAAAATCTTTTTATAAAAAAGTTGATGCGAATCAATTGTCTCACTATCACAAAATTTGTGAAAGAGGCCTTCTCTTGGTTTATGATCTAGTTAGTGAAGACATCAGGGAGGAACCAAGTTGCTCAGTAGGTGAGGCAATGCATGAAGGTAAATTTGAGGATCCAAGTCCTTCTTAGCCAAGTAATTTTATAGTAATGCATGATAATCACTATGTTCTATTTTCTGATGCATTACTAGATGAATTTTTTATTTCCAGTCATCAAGAAGAATTAAGTGATGTCCCATACTTCTTGGAGTATGAATATGATATTGGTTGTGACTGGAAGAGCATGGGTAGTGATAATTGTAGTTTCATTTTTCAGCCCATGATTATTCACATATGTTGGCAGCAGAATGGTCATGACACTTTCGGGTGGCAGGTCACATATGTGGATGAAAATCACACATTTGACTCAGGAGGGATTTGATTTTCCTTTGGTGGCCCAGGGCCACCAAGTGAATTTGCAATCTTGTAAATTTTGTAAATAAGTTCTTTTTTGTTGTGTGTTTCCCTTCTTGTTTCCATGGCTCAGGGGCCAATTTTTTGAGAAGGTTCCCTATCAATTTTTTGTCCAGTAGGTGGTCTGCTTCCTCCAGTAATACTAAATCCTTGTAATTCCTACAAGAGGCATGCATCCCCAAATAGAGCCACTGTTAGCCCATTTTCTTATAAAATGAAAAATCAAAAGAAAATGGCCTATTCCTATGCAAACCTTAGAAAGTTGTCATGCCCTACCTGCAATCTTATTTTGGCTAGCAAAGAAAATCTATTAGGTTTCATGGCTTGTGCCCTTGGCCATGGATAGTGTAGAATGTGTTCAGGCTCTAGTTCAGATAGCACGTGCTTAAGTGAAAGAACCAATGAGATATGACACCTTTAAGGTCTGAGAAATATGGTTTTATCCATGTCCTAGGGCTTCATGAAAATTGTTCAAGTCCAAAAAAATCTAGCCATTTCTATTTCTCTATTACCTTTTCCTAGCCACTTAAGTCCCCTTTATGCACATGTCTTTTTTCCTTGCCCAGGCAGGTGAAGTTCTTATTTAGCAATTCAATGACTGAGTGTTTGCACATTCTCTTAATCTTCATGGTTATGTGTCTAACATTCAACGATCCAACGAGTGGTCTCAATTTCCTTTAGTCGCTGAATCTCCAGATATCTGATCAAGGCAAGAATCTTTTAAAGATTAAACAAGGACCGTTGATGTTGATCTTGATCGGCGGCTGGTGTGTGTTCTCATAATGAAACCCAAGGTTAAGAAAAGATTCGGCAATTCAGTGAATGCCTTCAGTCGCGTGATCTCTAGATCAGACATGGGTTGAGTTAAATATTAAGTGATTGGGAGATTTCTTCAGTCGCTGGTTTGCTGAATAGAAGTTGAGTTAAGATGAAGGTCTTGAGATAAAATGAGGACCGTCGATGCAGATTTGATCAGGCAATTGGCGTTGATTCTCCAGATTTAACCCAAGGTAAAGAATGTATTCAGTGACCCAACGAAGTCCTTTGTTTACGTAATCTCCAAATGGGCTTGGGTTAAGTCAAGGTCAGAGAAAGGTTAGTCCTGGGTGGTTAAGTTTGGCATCCAGCGATCTCTCGAACACTGGTTTTGTGTGTTCTCATGATTTAACCTGAGGTCAAACAAATATCTAGTGATTATGAGATCGCCTTAGTTGTGTAATCTCCAGAATCACAATCAAGGGCAAGTTAGGTTTTCTCTTTGTTCGCTGAATCGCTTGATAAAGGTGAGTTAAGTTTTAAGGCTCAACGATTTAGGGATAGCCATAGGATGCGGACAAGATCAATGGTTAATGTTTGATCTCATGATTTATCTGGGGTTAAGTGAATGATTTGGCGACTTGGTGAATAAAGGCTATCTCGTGTTCTCTGAATGTAACTACGGTGAAGAGAAATGTTTCGAGATGTAGCAAATACTTCAGTCACGTGATCTCGTGATCAAGCATGAGTTAAGTTAAAGAGTATTCTGAGACTAAATCTAGGTCGTTGATGAAAATAGATCGGACGTTGGTCGCTTGTTCGCTAGATGGAACACAAGGTTAAGAAAAGACCCAGCGACCACGTGAATGCTTCATTCGTGTGATCTCCAGAATAGACCAAGGTTAGTTAAAACATTCAGTGACTAGGAGAATGCCTTCAGTCACGTGTTCGTTGAATAAGTTGGGTTAAGGTGCTTGTCGAGGTCAAAGTGGGTCCAGTTGCCAGGTGTGCTAAGGTGCTCATTTCTGATTGGATGCCAAGATATGATAATGTGGCCAGGTAATTTTAAAGGACTAAGTTGACTATTTGATGATTTTTGAGAGCTGTCCAATGTTTCAAGAAAATACTAAGATCAATGGTCATGTTTTAAACCTGATCAATTAGCCGTTGCAACCAGGATTTGAATCTTTTGCTAGGGTTTCTCTGCAGGGTTTGTTACAGTGGGCCGGGAAATGAAAAAATCCAGATTAGTTTTGATTTTCTGGGATGGTTGCAGGTAAAAAATGATGAAGATATGGGTAGCCGTCTGATTTGATTTGCCTCATGATGTGCCATGCTTGTTTAATGTTTCCAAGGACTGATGTTTTGACAAGGGCGGCTAGGGTTTGATGGATGTCAGAGAATACCATGCCTTGTACACACAAGCTCTCTTTTGGTGGTCCTGGCATTTATTTTAGTTTTGCCTACAACAAGAGATTAGCTGGATTTTTATTTGTAGTAAGCCTTGATGATGAAGCCTAAATAATTGTACATCAAATTTTATCTGATTCTCTCGGGTTTCCATGCTTTCTTGTTTTCTTTCATTTCTTGTTGTGTTTGGTGGTTGAGGTTGTTGTAGACCTAATTTTGACCAAAATGATCTGTAGCTTGTTGGAATCCTTTTTATGGATTTCTAAGATCATTTAGAAGGGTTCTAGTTTTTGGTAACCTTGAGGGGTTCCTGATTCTCTGTAATTTTCTTAGAGCTGGTTCCATAAGTGGTTCTTTCTAATAAATATATTGCCTTCTTCTTTGCATATAGGGTATTCCCTCTTTCCTTTCTGGCTTGGAGAATAGAATATAAGTTGTAACAGTCTATCTTATGAATAAGATCTCAATATTTTCATACTGCTATCAGATTGTATCCATTTGATTCTTGAACTTGTTGATTAGAGCATCAAGTGTGTTTTAATCTTTCTATTGTATGTTTGAAGATGTCTACAATAGAGTTTCTTTCACATGAGTAACTGAGTTTAGGACTGGTTTTTCAAATGTGTATGAGTTGGGATATTAAGGGTATCTCATACTTGTCTTTTAGTGGATGCTGATTAATGTATTGCTTATTTCTAGGTCTCTTCTAAGGGGAGGGTTAAAATCCTTTGAATAGGTAATTGCATATCTGAGTACACAGGTGGATTGCTAAGTAGGATTTGATCAATGGTGTATGATTGATGTAAGGCATCAACATATTAGAATGTATTGTCTTCTCTATTCATAGCTCCTTGTTATAGTGATTTATTTGACTCTGTTGCCCATTGGATAAGGCATTGGTCTATGAGAGACTTGGGGTCTTTCAAGGGTCCATTCAACCCAAAAAACTTAAATGAAATCATTTTCCCTTTCATGTTGGATAGGAGGAGTTAGGAGTAGTTTCTAGTTTTCAGGCTTACTCTATGCAAAAGGGATATTGCACAAGATATAGTCAACATTCACTGAGGTACTTGTTACCTAAATGAGTCTGAAAGCTATTCTAGAGTCATTTATTTGGAGGCCTATTATTTTCCAAAAGAAGTCATGTATGTGCAGATAAGGTGTACCCGCCTGAGTGATGTGGAGCTCAAAGTGAAGAAGGTCTTTGCACCTTATTTTGTTGGACTTTCCTTGTCCCTTTTCTGCTAATGGTGCTGAGTTTGTTTTCCAAGTTCTCAGTCCCACAATTTGGTCCTCAAGTTCCCACCTAGGAAAGGGGGTTGCAAGAAAAACAACCAACAATACATATGATTCTTTACATTATGAATAAAAGTCAAATTTGGTTTGTTTTAGGTATGTAAACTTCATGTTGTGAAAATGTGTGCACATTGTCTTTAAATCTTCACTCAAACTCTTAAAATTTATTGATCCAAGAGCCTAACCTAGAAGAACTTGACCTTAGTGATCCAACAAATTATTGAAAGGCATTAATAAGTTATTTAAAGACCCATAAAAAAATTAATTCCTATTGAAGAAGATAGTTTGCATTATTCTGATTTTTGGTAGTTGAAATTCCTTCATACAAATTAAACCTACAATGCTCAAAATCAAATTTACAATGTTGGTTATCAATCTTCATTTCACTCAAATTTATTAATTATAATTACTATTTTTATCAACATAATTCTATAATTTAATTAAAATAATTATAATATATATACATTTATGTAAGATATTTATTTCCTTACATTGTTTACTCATATCTATTCTACAACATTGGGCATAAATCTTTTATGTATAAATCATAAGTTGACTTCATTTAAGTGGTATGATATAAGATTTTATAGTTTTCGACAAGAAAAAATAATAAGCACAACACCTCCAAACTAAATATTGAATTGATATTTGAGATCTTAAAGATGAGTTCACTTTTAAGAGCTCTTAGTTATTTAAAAACTTAAACTTTTAATTATAATTTAGATTATATAGGGGAATAAAGATTATGGATATTTTTGCATAATATTTATGAAGAGAATATAAACAATTATATGTATATATTGAACAATAATTAATTGAGAGTAATATAATAAAAAATTACAATATTTTTTTATTTTAAAAAATATTACCTTAAAATTAATTTTAATCATTTTTTTTCAAAATTTATTGTTTAAATAAAAATAAAATCATACCAAATATTCTATAGATATTTTTTTTAAATATATACATATGTGCATTTTGCCTTAAAAAAACTTTTAAAAAAAATAATTGATAGCATTGAACAAATTCATAGATTTCAAAGCATTATTCTCTCTCAATATTCTTGAACAACATGATTTCTCTTACTATTTCTCAACAACATCAACATGTACACAATAGAGGTGGCCTAATCATATAAATGATAAAGAAAACAAGTAAGATTCCTGAAAATGTTGATTAATTGATTCTCACAATGTTCTCACATGGTCAATGCTTGGCCTATAACCTCGTTTAGATTTGCCAACTGAAAATATTTTCAATGGCTTGAGTGGGCAACATTTTGTCTTGATGTTACCTTGCATAACCTTTTGTTGTTATGTAAATACATCAATACTCCAGCGTACAACAATTAGTATACATGGCATTGCATATATGGAAAGAACCTTAATATTAGATACCATTTAATTAGATAACTCAATCTTCTAGACAATAACTACTCCACATTTCTACTAGTTGGCTCACTGAAGTTTATAAACTTGAACATTTCATAAACATATGAAAAGATTGTCAACTCATTGAAAATCATGAAGCTGGAACATCTTCTTTCTCAAATTGCCATTGCTTTTTAGACTCTAAGTCACTTCCATCCTTTGTTAGAGGTTTGTTGGTTGAACGAGGTAAGATAGGATCAAATGTCATAATAGTGAAAATAATAACAATAATGTTTAAAATGAAACAAACCATGTGAAAACCTGCAACCCATAAGGAAAAGGATGGAAATAATTAGTAATGAAATTAAGATGATGAAGAACAACGAGTGAATGTATAACTTCCACAACGAAATAGATTCTACAATATACCCAAAACCACAATATATTATACTAAATCCTTTTTATTCCCCTCCAAGAAACATCACAAAACAAGGAGAAGAAAAACACAAATTTTACATGTCATCTCCCTCATTGAGATCAGATTCTTTGAAGCATTCATGCCCACTATTGTCCATATAAATAAACATCAATAAAGAGTATTTCTTCTTTTAGGTAGAAACTAATGTTTAATGACTTGTAATTTGCTTGCCTAAAATT
The DNA here is from genome assembly GCA_027943335.1 of Chamaecyparis obtusa. NCBI lineage: Eukaryota > Viridiplantae > Streptophyta > Pinopsida > Cupressales > Cupressaceae > Chamaecyparis > Chamaecyparis obtusa. Next base: position 988,539 of record BSBK01004955.1, on the reverse strand, counting down.
TCCCTGAAAGTTTTTATTATTATTTATAACAACCAAGCAAGGCAAGGTTGTCCTAACCCTTAAATCATACCCTTATAAGCTAATGTAGATAAGCATAAGCAATCCACTGGTGACAACTTATAATTGTTTTTGTTTTTTCTATTTAATCATAATTTTGGGAGTTTTTACTTTGGTTCGGGGCAGGTGAGGCTACTAATAGAAGACTTCATTTTTGGCATGAACATATGACATTAAAGTAAATAGTTTGAACCCATGATCGAAGTAGCCTAGCAAAAGCACAAAGGGGGGTACACTAGCCTAGAGAGGGTTCAAAATACAAGGTCGTTTGGCATGAATGACAAAAATATCAATGCGAAGACTCAAACTTGTGAGCACAGTACTGGTGATCATAATGGTCCAACAAGAATTTGAACCTTGATGACTACAACATCACATTTTAACCATCACACTATGTAATGAACGATAATTTGTAACTATTTTAATACAATCTTGAAACAATTTCTTTTTTTGAGCTCATAAGCCAAACCCAAACTTACAACTAACATAATTTATATTAGTCATTTTGTAATGGTGCATTATGATAGTCTCCTAGAATATAAAATCCCCAAAATCATTTTCAAACAAAAAAAACTCATGTTGTAAGGATTATAAACTTAAGTTGGTGGCACTTGTTGTTACGAAAGGATATAAGAAAGAACATTTCATATAGACTTGAATGTCCTACAATACATATGGAATTCAAATTTACTTTTCAAACTTTCTTGTTGCATGAAGAGGTTGGGCGAGAAATTGCTCATCTTGGGAATATAGTTAGAGTCTTGACACAATTAAGGGATTTTCTTAGTTCTATCTTTCAAATGAGAAACTTTCAATAAGAAAGATTACAATTTAAAGGTTTGTTGGACAAAGTTGTTTCAAAACAAAAACAGGGTTAAAAAATTAGACCCAATACCTGAACATGTTCCAATGGTTGTGATAGCAGTTTTTAACTTAATACCCACACTTGTTGATTTAATATCTAATATCTAATATTTTTGACAACATTATACCAATAGTCGTGACTTTAAAGTTATTTTTGCTAATGATGACTACCCATAATTGAATGAAATGTATCTCTTTTTCTAAAAAGCAACCAAACTTGTGATGCCACATCCGCTGCACAAGTATGGGGTCCCTAATATACTACGATTGGTCTCACTTTTGTTTTGGGCTGTTTTGGACACATGGACAAAAAGTATGCTGATGTGGCATCATATTTGATGATGTGACACTGAAACCTTAGTTATAAGCATGTGACTTACCAGGTAAGCAGCTGTAAAAAAGAGGAAGTGATTTGAAATTTCTATATAGGATTTTGAGAAATGTGAAATTAAGATGCTCTACTACTAGATCCTCTCCTGTATCTATTTTTAGAGTGAGAAGTGTGTTACAGTCTCATTTAGCAGGTCAGTATTCTGTGTTCACAAAATCAGAAAGCTCACATATTCACTCCTTATCAATACCATATGCGTTGTTGGCAGCCACGAAAATCGTTAATCATACGAAGGGGAAATACTTTGTTTTTTTTTCAAAAGTTTGTAAAAAGTTATATAAAGAAAACAATTTTCGTGGCTGGATAGCCACTACCATTTCCATGACTTATGTGTCAGTATTGCCACAATGAGAGCCGCATAACAGAGTATGGACGTCCATCAAGGGGGCAAGGGGGCTTTGCACAGATATTATATTTGGAAATTATCTGGCAAATATGTATGCAAAGAATCATAGACAAGTGGGCTTGAATTGTTTGACAGTGTGCCTCGAAGAAATGAGATCTCATGGAATGCCATGAATAGCAATGTAAAGCCAGGTTCGTCAACCTTTGCCAGTGTGCTTAAGTACGCGCTGGTAAACATGTATGCAAAATGTAAAACTATCGACGGAGCACACGAACTGTTTGACAAAATGCCTGAAACAAATCTAGTATCATGCCGCCATGACTCATAAGATCTGCACACAATGGATTTGTGAAAAGGCTTTAGAAATGTTTTAAGGAAATATGAATGAGGACCGGTCACTACCCAATCATCACACAATGCCACCTCCATGTGAAAGAACATGTATGCATAAGTTTGAATGCTAAATTAGAGTCAGCTATTGCGTGCAATGGAGATCACAATGTGGTCAAATTCACTAGCTTACGACAGAGCCTTACTGTAGTTTACTGTTTACCTCTTTCAACTAAGTCGACTACAAATAAAAGCAAAGGTCCACTGGAAGACTGGAATCGTCTTGTCGTCATAGCCAAATATGGAGAAGCTCAATCTTTTCAACTTCCATAATGATCTTTGTTTTCATTAACATGCAATCTTTAAATTTATATTGTAACATAAAAAACTAGGCATAAGAATATACAAGGAGACAGTAGAGAAAAACTAGGAGAAAATATGAAGCCATATATTCCTTCAAGAGTATGCCGTGTTCATAACACATAGATTAACAAAACATTCTATTCCAATTCTTGTCTTCTTCTTTGTCTCAATCCGTCTTCATACTTAGTATGAGAGAATTTAGAGTTAGTCTTATTTTCAGATTTCGGCAGGGATCATTACGGTAGCATGAGAGAATTTAGGAGCGTTGCTGTCATAGCAGAGCCGTGAATCTGACCACATATGAAGCTGTAATAACAAATCGAAATGTACCCAAATGTAATGTCCCCAAAATATTTAAATTACTTAATTTAATTAATTATTTAAGTGGTTCCAAATTTATTAATATCTTACGGGTCCTTTTGATTAATTTAATTATAAAATAAATTGCAATGTTGGCTTGCTTGTAACCTTTAGGGACACTTCCTGGAGCCTTTTATAAGGCTGTGTTTGGCATTGTAGGGAGTCATGGTGGAGTTTTATGTTTCTTATGTATTTGCGAATTTCAGTTGGAGTTCAGCACGGTCTGCTGTTTCTAAGGTGCAAGACCCTCCCTATTCTAACATTTTGCAGTTTCGGTGGAGTCACCCCTCACCCTAATCCGGTTCTCAATTTATTGTATCAAAGATCAATTTTTATTGTGTGGAAATTAAAATTATTTATTATCGGTGATTCATTCGTTTCTCTTATAGTTGCGAATTATTGTATTGATCTGATAGCCGACTGGGCCAAAGGACAGATTCATGAGCTGCTTGCTTGAGTGTACAGTGTGAGGACTGTTTGGACTGTACAGGTATGGATATTGAAAGATTACCATATGGTGAGAGCCATATGTATGGGACCGCATGTGAATGCAATTGACAGTTCAGTGTGACCATCATTGTACGGGCATTAACATAACTGTATAGGTGAAACAACATTACCATACAGGTGAGAGGTGAGGCCACACAACTAACACCACACGATTTGGCTACTACTGTACAAGTGTCGAAGGAATTGTCGTACGGGCGGAGTGTGCAGAGGAAGGGCATACAGGAAGTATTCCCTTTGAAACATCACAGTGGTATTAGAGCTGATGATCTTGCCAACCTATTGGGTAACATAGGATGTGGACAAGATCCTAATCAATAGACATGATGGGGGAATCAAGTACTGAAATGATGACATTGCTACGCGAGCTAACACAAGGACAACAACAACTCAGTGAGACCTTGGTGCACAAACAACAACTCGATGAGACTTTGGCAAAAGGACAACAACAAATTGGTGAAACACTGCGGCTTTTGGTAGAAGGAAGGACAAATGAAAATCATAATGGGCATGGCGATGATTCTGTAAATGAGAGATCTCATACTCAACGTTCCTACATGCGCCCAATGATGTCAACGTTTCCTCAAAGGACTGAACAACATGGGGAACAAGAGCCTACCTTCTTGGAGATGCAAGATCAATTCAGGCAAGACAGGTTTGATGCCAGATTTGTAGCAGAACTACCCTTCAAGGGTTATGTGGATTTGCAAATGAGATATTCTCAGAGACATGGCCATTACAACAATGACATTAGATGGAAGATTGGCAAGATAAATTTATCATCCTTTGATGGATCTGGGAAAACATCAACACAAGCGTGGGTACAGAAAGTGGATACCTACTTCTAGCTCAACCTAATGCCTGAAAAAGAGGCAATAAAATTTGCAGCACTTCACCTGGAAGGATTCGCTCACAAATGGTGGCACCTTGGGATGGTCACCCTCTATCATGATCGAGTCACTTCATATGCCAACTTCACGGAGAGACTTATAGACCGCTTTGACGGAAAGGATCCGGAGCTCAACTTCAAGGAGTTGGCTCATCTAAAGCAGACTCGGCCAATGGATAGTTACATCACAAAATTTCAGAGATTGTCAGTATTGATTACAGACATCCCAGAGAGGAGACTAGTTGTGTTGTTCATGGATGGATTGATGAAACCCCTAAAGGTTTGGTTCAAAGAGTTCAACCCACATTGCTACCTCATCTTCTTCTTCCAAGAGTTACACACATGCCAAAGCAACCCTCACATCGAATGAGAGAGACGACAAATTGAACCCGAAGAAGCCATCATTGGACAAATCCATAAGGCAGGAGCTGAGGAGGAGAAGGCTTTTCTATACCTGCAAGGAGCCATGGGAACCAGGGCACCAATGTTTAGGCAAGGGAAAAATCCACTACATTGAGGCGGTGTCCAACAGCGAGGGGGAGAGTGAAGAGTCTGAGATGCAGGGAGAAGGGGAGATTAAAGAAGGAATGAACTGGGCCGATAAGATTGCTACACTTGTTCGGAGGGGAGGCACTATTGCTGCACTGTCCGACACTTTGAGGTGTAGTGTGTTCCGGGTTCGTGGTACACTCTAGGGGCAGTGGGTCATCATTATGCTCAACAGCGGGGCCACACTCAATTTTATCAACTCCTCACTTGTCACTAAGACGAGTTTGCATATAGAGGAGCATGAGCGGTTCGAGGTCAAGGTGGCGGGAGGAAATCTTTTGTCATGTACTCATCTGGTTCCGCAACTCAGTATCACAATGGGGAACTACATAGTGACAAATGATTTCTCTGTGGTTGATCTGGATGATACAGATGTTATATTATGCATTCAATGGATGGAGACCCTTGACCAGTACACACAGAGTTTGAAGAGGATGGACTTCTCATTTGAAGTGGATGGCAAGAAGGTGATACTGAGGGGAATGTCAAATGACAACCTAAGGGAGATTTCGGCAAAGCAGATGGAAGCAATTTTCAAACATGATAATGTTGTCTAGGTAGCACAATGCTTGGTCTCGACCAAACCTTTGAGTGGGCAACAAGCCTACTACCATGATGACAAGCTCTAGGCGGTGTTGGGCAAGCATAGTTTGGTCTTTACAAATATTCCACTTGGTATACCCCCGCATAGAGGTTTTGAGCGCACCATCGAGTTGGAGGAAGGAGCCAAGCCTGTTATCTTCACGCCCTATCACCATCCTAAGAAGTTCAAGGAAGAGATAGAGAAGGCAATCCAGGAACTCCTTGACAAAGGATGGATCAGACCCAACTCCAATCCCCTTGTATCCTCGATAGTGTTGGTGAAGAAGGATGGGACCCTCCGAATGTGCATCGACTATTGAGCGTTGACAAGAAGACCACCAAAAATAGATACCCCATTCTCAGGATCGACGAGTTGTTGGATGAACTACATGGAGTAGTTTACTTCTCCAAGATTGATCTCCATTCTGGGTACCACCAGATCCGCATAAGGGAACAAGATGTCCAGAAGACAACATTTTGTTGCCACTATGGATAGTATGAGTTCTTGGTCATGCTGTTTGGGTTGACCAATCTCCAACCACCTTCCAATCCTACATGAACCACACCTTCAACAAGCAGTTGCATAAGTTTTTGCCAGTTTTCTTCGACAACATACTTATTTACAGCAAGACATGGGAAGAACATCTAAGACATTTGGACAAGGTATTAGGAATCATAGAATCACACTCGTTTGCAAAGAGGTCCAAATGTGAATTTGGGATGACTGAGATCTTGTACTTGGGTCAGGTCATTAGTGCTCGAGGGGTTTAGGTGCGTTGGGATAAGTTTCAAGCAATTCTTGACTTTCCCCCACCCAGGACACTCACAGAGCTGTGTGGGTTCTTCGAACTGTGCAACTATTACAGAAGATTTGTGAAACGGTTTTCACAACTAGGAGCACCACTAACAGACTTGATGAAGATGGGGGCTTTCCATTGGGATGAGCAAGCACAACAAGCCTTCGACAAATTGAAGGAGGTCATGAGTACATGTCTGGTACTGGCACTACCAGACTTCACTCAACCCTTCATCCTAGAGTGCGATGCGTTGAGAGAAGGCATTGGAGCGATGTTAATGCAAGACTGTCACCCCATTGTGTTTGAGAGTCGAAAGCTCTCGGGAGCCAAATGACTTTACTTGATCTATGATAAGGAGATGCTCTCCATCATGTACACACTGGCCAAGTTTCAACAATACCTTCTTAGAGAAAAATTTGTTGTGAGGACAGACCACAAAAGTCAAATATTTCCTGGAGTAGGACTTGAACGAGCAACAACAGAAATGGGTGAGAAAAATCCAAGCATATGATTTTGACATTGAGTACGTGAAGGGAAGAAGAATGTGGTGGCCAACGCACTGTCAAGGAGACCTGCCATATGTTCACTGCCATAGATTTCAACAGATTATAAGGCCCACTTGTTGGTCGAGTACTCCAAGAACACCTTTGCTTTTCAGTTGATGGATGGTAAAATACAAGATTACAGGTACAAGGTGGTTGACGATGCCATCTACTACAAGGATAGAATCTATTTGGTACTTGAATCCAAGATGAAGGAGAAGATTTTGAGAGAAGTTCACAATTCACCTTTGGCTGGACACCCAGGGTACCTCAAGACCTACAGGCGAATTCAGGAGAAGTTTTCTTGGAAGGGCCTCAAAGATGACAACTGCAGTACATGAGGGAATGTGCCACTTGCCAACAACATAAATCCAAGCATAGTTTGCCTGCAGGGCTAATTTAGCCGTTGCTAATACCCAATCAGAAATGGGAAAGCATCTCGATTGACTTCATCACTGGACTTCCCAAGGTGCAAGGAAAGGATTGCATTTATATTGTGGTGGATCAATTGACCAAATATGCCCTTTTCTTTGCCATCCCCATGTGATTTCAGGCAACTCAGGTGGTAGAGTTGTTCTTCCGAGGTGTTCCTCTTGCATGGCCTTCCGGGGAACATAGTCAGCGACAAAGATAGCTATTTCCTTAGCACTTTCTAGATGGAACTTTTTCGCTTGGCCAGTACGAAGTTGTCATCAAGTACAAGCTACCACCCATGGACGGATGGTCAGACAAAGATAGTGAACAAGTGGTTGGAGGGCTACCTGAGGAATACGGCGCAACACAGTAGAAAGCATGGATTCATTGCCTTCATTTAGGAGAGCATTGTTACAACACTACCTATCACATGCTAATAGGTATGCCACCATTCAAGGCACTTTATGGTTATGAGGCCTCATCATTCATGGATCTTGCATTAGGCGGCAGTCGCGCATTAAGGGCCAAGGATTGGTTGCAAGAGAGTTTGGATATCCTTCGCTCTCTGAAGGATAACTTATAGTTGGCTCAGAATCAATAGAAGATGTATGTCGATAGGCACATAATTGAATGAAGTTTTGAAGTTGGTGATTTGGTATACCTCTGACTATAGCCGTACAGACAGTCTTCCTTGAAGAAAAGTGGTGCCAAGAAGCTAAAGCCTCACTTCTATAGACCATACCGAGTGGTATGGAGAGTGGGAGAAGCTATGAGTTGGATTTTCCAGAAGGAGGTCAGATTTACATCTTTCATGTTTCATGCCTTAAGAAAGCAATCAGACAATGTCATAGTTTCCAAGAAACTTCTACCTATTGACGAAGAGGGAAAACTTGCTTTGGAGTCTGCAGAGATCATTGATGTTAGAGAGAGGAAGTTGAGGTCACGCACCATCAAGGAGTACCTAGTCCACTAGAAGGATTTGTCGGTTGAAGATGCCACATCAAAGTATCTTTCCTTCCACTACATTTAAATGAGGCTGAAATTAAAAAGAATCATCAAAGTACACCCAAAAGGGAGTCTTTTTTTCGAGTGACATGGATCACCTTCCCTTCCCGCAAAGGGTTCAAGTTGATTGTTTTAAAGAAATCAGGTGCATAGGTACACCTTGCACATTATACTCTTAAAATTTATCATTTTCACAATTGCAAATACATGTACCTAAGAGCTTGGGCTGTTATTATTTTCATCTTGACATCTTTTATGTTTCAGTGAGTTTTGGCAATAGGGATAGCGTATGTGTTTCCAGTATTGTAGTTCTTTTGGACTATTTTTTAGGGGATAGCAGAGGACAGCTGTTAAAATATATATATACCAGTTTCCCTTATCATATGCTAAATAGTACTGCATTAAAAAGTATCAGATACCAACTCAGTTTTGTCCCCCAAATATTTCAAGATGCAAGTGTGCGTCTTCTTTTGCAACTAAGTTTCATAACTCTGAACTTGAAGAAGCATCTAATGTGGGTTCAGTGAATCAGCTGCCAAAAAAATAGTGTCAACTAACAGGGTACTTCCAAAATCCGTCCCCGCGGAGCACAGTCAAATTTAGATTAACTTGCAAGGTTGAGTTTTGGTGCAAGAGCACCTAGGCTAAATCCTATACCCTATGTTTTGTTGTGGCTTGTACTGACCTTAGCCAAGTTAGTTGTTTTTGTTTTGGCCTTAGAAGGTCTTGTTGGTTTGTACCTAGGTGGATTTGACTAGGATCAATCCACTCTAGTTGTTTTTGTTTAGTTAGTGTTTAAGTGCTACAGGAACCTAAATAGGGGAATTTGGGGTCAAAATCCTAGAAGGCTTAACATGGCTTAGATTTGTGCCTAAGAAGGCCTCTATGATGTTTCTACATCATTTGGGATAGGTTAGAGGTCATAGTTTCAAGTTGAAGGCAAAAATCCAAAAGTTGTAAAAAATGTGGCATGACAACATTTGCAACTTTGAAATGTTGCTCGACAACATTGTCAAGTTTGGATTCCATTCGATGAATGGTGAAGTTAGTTATTGTAACCGGCCTAAAAACATGGAAGAGGCATATTAAACCACGAGGAACCCCATTTCTCGAGGTTAGGTGGCATAAACAAGAATTTGAATTTGCCTGAAGTTGCTCAGTAATACTGAGTTCGTGTGCACTGTGTTTGTCTTTGATTACTTGAGTTCTTTAATGTGTTGAATCACTCAATCTTGAGTTGGATTCTTGTAGTTAAATTAGTTAGTGTACATTTTGCTTTGTTTAGAAGTTTCTTAGTGTTTATTTGATTAGCTTTGTAAAAAAATTTGTGAGTTTACAGTGTGCTGGTGTTACTTAGACAATTTTTGGAAAAATGGCTCCCCCATAGAATCCAACTGTGCATTTCATCATGGCCTAGATGAATATGGTAGGGGAGCCTCTATATAGTGTAAATATGAGTGTAAGAGTCCAGAGGAGCAAACTAGCTATTTTTAATATCATGCCCTAGGTGAGACAGGAGTACCCGGCTAGGTGCATGACAGTGTTCTAACTGTGTATGGATGCAGGGGTATGATTTGCAGAGTGGAACCAAGAGTAGTTTTGTGATCATTGGGATTATATATTGATCTCATAAGAAGATTAGGCCTTGCCCAATCCATTTGAGTACATTTCCAAGCTTAAGTCACTTGACTGGTCCTGAATAGCCCAATTAGCCCTAGTTGCCCTTGATTCTAGGAATCCATTGTACAGAGACCTTGGAACCTTAAGACCTACAAAATCTTTCATGTCTTTGAAAAGGGTACTCGAATATCATATTTTTTTGGGGGGTTGTTTGGAAGAGTTTTGAAAGAAGTGGGAAAAACCAGTCAGATAGGGCTAGTAGGAGAATTAGGCCTAAAAGCCAAGATTTCTAGAGAATTAAAAGATCGTCTATGAAAGTAATGATACCCTGTCACAAATGGGATCACATGGAGTCTAAGAAGATGTTGAACATGAGAAATATCCTTGCAGACGCTTGTGAAGTTGTGGAGTGGAAGATGTACTTGGAATCATCCAAGAAAGAGTGAAAGAGTGAAGTATAACTAGTGGTAGTTGCCCCCTTGTGAAACACAATAGTTACCAACTCTTAGAGTGGTATTGGAGTAATCCTAGACTAGTGAAGATAGGACTAATAAGATCCTAAAAGAAAGCATAGGGTCTTGGGAAGGCTAGGAATTGTGGAGGTCCTAGCAGAATTGTGCAAGCACACTTGGGTATACTCTATCAGAGTGAGTTTCCCTTGAACTTGATCATGAAATTAAGACTTCAAACATGTCAAATCTGATGCGGGAGAATCCTGGACGAACAGATTTCTTCAAATTTTAGTTATACATACACGGACAACTGGCAAGGCACCATTCATAGCAAGAGAACTAATAGGAAATAAAATCACTGCCACTGACTCAGGTTTTAACACCTCTAATAAATAGAGCTAAAGGTGAAAATGAAGTGACAAGGACAGCACCAGATAAAGAGAAAAAAAAAGAAAAGAAAAACCATTAAAATTTCCAAGTGGATAAGGTGCGAAAGAGGGGTACGAAGAGTTCTAAGATTGCTGATTCAAGATGGAGTAGAAGGCGTGCAAGGTGTGGGGGAGAAGTAGCACTGGAAAAAGGAGGAGAGCACATGACTTGAGGACCGAATGGGTCTATGTGAGAGCAGAAATTAAAGAAGTTAAAATATGCAAGGTGAGAGCAATGAAAGGGAGGCATCTTAGAATCAGGAAGAAGCTACGCAAGTGACGATTGGCAGAGTGTGTAGGATTTTGACAATTTTGGTAAGTATTGTAAATGGTAAGGGGGGCGTAAGGGAAGAATTTTGAAGAGTAAAAGAAATGCAAGCTAAAATGCAGTAGAGAATAAAGTTAGTTGGAATGTGACCTAGGTGTGGAGGAATAAAAGTGGATGTGTGTGGTGCTGAGTTTAGTAAGAGAATGGAGGGTGCTAAAGAGAGAGAAGGTGAATGAGATGAGTGAGTGGGACTGCGTAGGAAGAAGAAGATGGAAAAGTGCAGAAATAAGAAAATGATTTGGGTGCATGAGAGCGAACAAAGAGAGAGAATGCACTGGGTAAGTAATACAAATTTGGGCAAATTACATACTTGGCAGTTTGAAAGGGAAAGGAATTTGTGCGTGGTAAGAAACAGGGGAGGTAAGAAGCAAGTGAAGGCATGAGAAACAAGAAAAGATTACTCAGGTGTGGAAGGGCAAGAAAAAGAAGGTAAGTTGTAGTATGAAAAGTAATTCCTATTTTGCAGCCTATAGAGGAATGCATAGAGGAAGAAAGAGTAAATAGTTTAAATAGCAGAGTTAAGAAGAGCAGAGGTGAATTCATCAGGGCATATGAACAGAATATATATATATATATATATAATGTTAAATTATAAATACTTGCAATTGTAACAATCTTGGTTCTGATTTTTAAATATCATTGTTTGACTCTGAAAGTTATTGATTAGAGGAGTTTTTGTGCAGAGTTGAATATTAGATGTAGATTTGAATTCATATGAAAATGAATCAAAGAAGTTATTTTAGTTCACATTTGAGTTGTGACTGGTAGATTGGGAAAATTTGAAAAGGTACCCTATTCTTACCATAGGGGTATGCTGCAAGTTGTTTATAACTTGAGAGGGTAGTCCTGCTACTAAGCTTGCCTCAAGTTTTATTTTCTTATTAAGTTTGCAGTTAATTAGACAATTTTGTCTTTCAAGGCGAATGGAGTGAATTTGATACAAATCTGTGACTTACCTAATGCTGTAGACTTTAATGCAATTGCATTTATTTTAATCCCCTCCAATGTTTTGACATGGTAGAAATGTCAAACAAGAAGAGAATTTGCACAGGCTTTTGAACTTTAGGCAGTGCCAATCATAAGCTGAAGAGATAGGTAATATGGATTGAGGCATGGACACGCATAGGAGAGAAAGAAAATGCCATAAAAGAAAACAAATCACCACACAATATTAAAACAAATCAGCAGGTTTGTCTAGGAGAGGGGAACCGATTCTTTGACTAGAAAGGGTGCACAAGAAACTATATAGGCAGTGACAAAATAAAACAAAACTGAATTAAAGAAAAAAAAATGTAGAAAACATGGCTGCCAGATGGAGGAATAGGAAGAGACTGCAGGGGCAATGGAAAAGACTTTGAAAGAAACAAATTAAAACAGAGAGAAAAGTGAGTGTAAAATAAAACTTAGGCACAGGAGATGAATGCTATTGGCAGTTTAAAAACAAGAATTTGGAGATGACACAGCAGGTAGCCAGTAAACTGGAATGCCTCAGTCAAAGAGAGTGCTGAAATGAGAGGAGGGAGAAAACTTTGAGGAAGAAGGAAGACTTGGCAGATAAAGTGGTGTGCAGAGGAAGAGGAAATGAGCACAGCAGAGGAGAATAAGGAGCCAAATTAAATAATTAGCAAAATAATAGTGAATGGAAGAGAGGTGCAGGAGCATAGAGTGGGTTCATGAATTAATCTCATTGAAGATTGAAGGTTATTCAATGTGTAAAGAGCGAGCAGGAGCTGTGTAAGGAATGAGGAAAATGTGTGGGTATGCATAGCAGAATTGAATGTATGAAGGGAGATGAAAAAAATTGAAAGGGAAAAGCCAATGAACTGTGTAGGAACAGAGGAAAAAGGTGCAAAAAAAGGAGAGATTGGGACACACATATTGATAGTTGGGGCGCTTAATATGTATGGCAGAGAAAGAAGAATGAGTGTATGGTAAGACTTGGGCCTCCAAATGCACGGGAAGTAGTGTAGTTTGGTAGCAGAATCAAAGAGCAGAATAAAAGCATAGATCAAGAAGACAAAAGACTGAATAGAGAGAACAAGAAGGCACGTGTGGAGATTGAACATAAGGAGGTATGTATAGGAAGAAGAGTTCATAAATAGCCGAGAGACCATGTTTGGCCATTGCAAGTGTGATTTTATTACATCTGTGTAATATGTTTACAAGTTTATGTAATTTGAAGAACAAAATCTTGATTTTGAAAGGTGAGTGTAATGCTTAATAGTTTGGTATTTTGTTTGTAAACAAATGTGGATTAGGTTGGTTGTGTAATTGGTCATATCCTCAATTACGTCTCCACCAAAATCCCTTTTTGAGCTTCCAAGGCACCTCTTATAGGCTAAATTGACATTTGACCTGGTCATTTTAAAAAAAAAAAAACCTTTTTCTTTTAAGCTTGATTCTTTTCTATCAATAATAAAAGATTCTTCCAGAATGAAAAGATCCAATCCATGCCAATCCCCACATGAGATTTGACATGTACGTCTACACTCTATTCCTTTGCATTTACTTTTTAGTTTCATCAAAGATTGAAACACATAATATGTTCTCACAAATTGAATAAGGCTTATTCAATCCATAAATAGATTTTATTGAAATCAAGGGCCAGAATTTTTGCTTACTATCAATAGCTACAAAAAAGGCAATAGTAGCCTTTCTTCTGCTCAAGGTGAATTATGGTTAGCAGAGGGTAGACCTGATGCAACCACCTCTTCTGATAGCACAATGGATTTGGCAATCGCAAGATTCAAAGATGTCAATCACTGTTGTGTTGATACATGCCTTAATGGCCTATCTCCCCTTAATGCTAAACATTACAGCCGTCCAACTCCTAAGTCATGCCCTAATAGCAGATCTTCAGCTTGTGATGGCTCTGTTAGGTCTTGGTCTCACACTTTTGTTGGGAAGGAGGCTGCCCTTCCATCTCATGTTGTGGGCCACTAAGATCAAGGCTTTAATTTTTGGGAATGATGAGAACACCTGACTAAAATCATTTCACGATGCTCTATTTTGCAATCAACAGAAATTGCATTTAGAGTTTGATAGTTATAGACGTAGTGTTCATAGTGTTAAATACTGTGACTTTTTAGATCTTGTCCCTTCTGCAGTGGACATGCATGGAAAAGGGTGCGATTCTAGAATCTGGAAAAGGGGTGATTGCTAAGAAAGTTGATCAGATCCCAGAATTAATTATTGATCAAGTTAAAAGGCTGGACTAGATGGAAAAATAAAAAATGAAGAACAGTGCTTTAATTGGGAGATTTAAAGGTTTTTGGCTCCACTTTAATAGCTTACATGATTGGATTTCATAATTATGTAAATCTTCAGCAAAGGAGAGAATTGATATCTTCCCATATGGACAGGGATCCTTTATTGTGGACTTTGTTTATTGAAAATAAAATCACTATTCTGAGTTATGGACTTTGGTTTTAGGAGGAATATATTTTAAGCCTTAAACAGGGGTTCCCTCATTAATTCTCTAAAGGCTCCTCTTCTATATCTATTTGGGTCTGCCTTCCTTATCTGCCTCTCCTATACTAGCGTGCTCTGTATTACAAGATAGTTCAAAATTTTGTAGGCACTATTTTGGTTGTGAACTCTGAAGTCTGAAACCATGGATCGTTCGCATACCACTTTTGCTCAAATTTGCATGGAAATGGAATTTAAGTAAAAGATTTTCTAAAGAAAGCATTTTGAAAAAGGATGACACATTGTATTACAGGACAAATGGAAACTTTCTAGCCTTTTTTGGATTTGACTTCTAAAATCATGGATCATTCTCCTATCATTTTTTTTCAAAATTTGTGTGGAAATGGAATTAGGTAAAAGGTTGTCTAAAGAAACCATTTTGAAAAACGATGGCAAGTTGTGGGTGCAAAAATTAGACTATGTGAACATTTCATTTCGCTGCGACTTCTATTTTTAGTATGGCTGGCCACTTGGCTTCTCAATGTCCAAACAAAAGTTATGTTTCTATCATGGACTTCATGAAGAGGGCCTATTCTCACCCTACTTGTTGCAAACGGGTTAAGCCTTAACAACTTACTATTTTTGAGGCAACAGATTGAAACCTCTAAGAAGGCGAGGTAGATTTCAGACAGACAGGAGGTGTTGGAGGAAACTCGAAGAAATGAGGTTAAAGGCTTTGTTTACCCTCGTGGGGTAACAGACAGATACGTAAACACAATCGGATATTCAAGTACGCAACATGGAAGACAATAAGCTATTCCATTCATAATCATATGAGATCGTACATTCAATCGTGTCTACAACACAGGAACAAGTGTATACATATAGTCTCCGAAGGGACACGACCAAACGTAGCGTCATAACGGTCTCGGTTACTAACTGCCAAGATTAACATAACATAACTTAATTACACCCGTACATACATTTATGCCGACAACATCATCCCCCCCAAAAAAACAAGTCGTCTCCAGCGACTTACAACAAAACGGAGATAATGCCCAGTACAGAAAAGAAACAAAAAGCAGCTAAGTAGAAGGGGGCATCCCTGGAACCGACGGTTGGGACGCTGACGAAGTAGCCCTCTACCTCAATTGGTAAACCTGCTGCGTACGGATGGACAAGTATGTCTGAAGCTGTGAATTCACCTCAACCACTTCCTTTAGCATCAAGGTAGCCTCCTGGAACTCGGCATCCTTCTGAACAAACCGGCTGTCAGCAATACTCTTGGCGGCATTGGCTGCCTCCAGCTGTGCCAACAATTGTGCATGTTCCTCCTGCTAGGCACGACGCTTTGCTGCTAACTCAGCGGCCATCTCCTCCCGAGATCTCTCTGCTGCCTCCCGAGCCCTTTCCTGAGCCTCTCCTTCCTCGCGTGCCGTAAGGACCGTCTGCCCCAACTGTCGACCCCTATCAATCACCGCCTCCAGAGTGTTCATGTATGCTGCCAAATCCTCTGCCATCATGACTTCAACCGGTTTCCCCTCCCGTGCTGGCCCCTTGGCTGCCTCCGGCTCGACACTCACTTAGCTGTCTCCTACTCCCCCTGATGTGCCTGCCGCTAACTCTTGTCCACCAAGACCAAATTAGCACCTTCAAACCCACACAGAAGTCCATGGAACACACCATTTTTGTGATTTTATTCTGATCCCATACTCTTTTCTGTCAGGCGCTTATATTTTCTTCACTGCTTGCTTATGCCCTTCCCTTTGGTACCATTCGTTCTTCACTGTGAACTGTTTTGTTTTGTCGTCGTCGTTTTTTTTTTTTTTTAATCCTTGCGGTCAATGACTATCTTCTTCTTCTTCCTGTGCCCGTACGGAATTCCTGTCTTTTTTGCAATCCATGTTTCCTACCATACGGACATGGTCATATCTTTGAATTGTCAACGTTCCTGGACGTGGTCACGTCTTACTGTTTCTTACCGTACAATATGCAAATCTTTTATACACCACAAATTATTTATCGCCGGACGGACGAAGTGTTCTCCCTTGATGCCGTACGGACGAAAGTGTTCTCCTCATGCCGTACGGACGAAATGATCTCTTGCCTACCATATGGTGTCCTTTTCATTGCCCAAGTTGCCGTATGCTTGCTCTCTATTTCACCTTTGAACTTTTAATTTGCCGATGAATACCTTCAAATTGTCATACAGCCGTACGGTTGGAAATCATCAGCACACCTGTTCACCAATGCAAAAAATGCCGTGCGGTTATACTTATTACTTAACATATGCTTCTCATGACCGTACGGCTCTTTATGATGATGTGCATTTTTTTTTATTGGGTTTGTTGTACGCCGTACGGTGTTATTTTTCTTTCACCTGGGTTACCGTACGACCATTGTTTCCCTTCACCAAAGTTGCCGTGCGGCCGTACGACCTTTATTACTTCGCTTTTTTTAAAAATTTTTTTTTTTTCTTTTTCCACCGTATGGTCATGCATAGCCATACGGGTGTTTTTCAATTTTCTGTCCGGAGGCTCTGGTCACCCGTACGAACGGCTCTGCCTGCCGAGTCCCTCTTGGTTGCTCTGTCCCTCCTTTCGGATCCATCCTCTCCGGGTAAAGTTTCAATTTGGTCCCATTGCTGCCGTCATGTATCTGTTCGTCGAGAGTCCACAAAGTGTGCAGTCGTTCCCTTTCCTTGTCGCCGAGTCTGTTTTCTATGGCGATCCAAAAGCTTGGAACCATAAATTCTATAGGGACCACGGTCTCTTGCCCATACATAAGAAGAAGGAGAATCAAGATTTTGAAGGCTGCGGTCTTCCACACAGGATTCCAGTCGTCTCCCACCAAAATAATTTTCTCATCCGTCTTCGTACCCAGATTGAAAGGTTTCACCGTCTTTTCTTCATACTTCATAGCCTCCTTGTTTTTAAACTGATGTGCGGGTACAGTGTCCATTGTAGCTTCTCCTTCCTTATACTCCCTGTACTCTGGAGGATATTGATCTGGCTCTTCTTTGACGCTTAATATGTTACAGGAGGGTGAGAACATCTCATAGTCCTCCTGCTGCCAATGGAACAATCCATTTAATGAATCTGTGTCATCCTCCGAATAGCATCCTCCGAGTTTTAGTATGCCTTCGGCATCCGGATCCATCCCCTCTCTGCCTTCATCTCGTGGGTCATTCTCCCCTTCCGATTCAGATCCCAAAGAAGAGGCAAGTTCCTTACTCACCAACTGGGTCCGGAGATCAATAGTAAATTTCTTGCCTCCACTCTCCATCGAGAGTGTATTCCGTTTCCAGTTGTGGTTTGCCTTCGCTGCCACCAGCCATCCTCTTCCGAGTATGGCGTCATACCCTTTCTGTTTTAACGGAATGACCACAAAGTCGAGCACAAATGGTTGTGCACCCACGGTGACTTGTTGTGCCATAAATGTGCCGAGGGGTTTGATCCTATGCTGGTCGGCACCTAGCAGATTAAACGTAGGTGGCCACAGAGTGGGCTTTCCTAGTTTTTTCCATGTGTCCTCCTGGAGGACGTTTACCCCGGAGCTGCTGTCTACTATAGTATCCGTTGGGATGGTGCCCAGAATGTCCATCTCCACCACAGTTGGATGTCTGCCATTGTTAACGGTAAGCACAACTGGATTTGTTGCCGAGCTTCCTGGTATGGAAGCGTCCGTGTGTCTCGGTTTGGGTTTATCAAGCTTTGTACCCAACAACACTGTCCCCAATTGAGGCATGGTGTGTAGGAGGTCCTCCAATTTCACAGGTACCTCCAGTTGGAGCATCTGCTGTACAATGCTCCTCTCCGCGTCTGTGTAGTAGGGTTCGGATGACTCGTGTGTCTCTCCCCGTTGGGCTTTCATGGCCCTTTCTATTTCCTCCCTTGCTTTCGCCATTCTCTGCTTCTCCGTACGGGGATGGGGGTATCAGACTTCTTTTGCTTGCCCTCGGGTAAGAGCAAGGATGGCTTCTTTAACCCATGTGTTGCCTTCGATATCAATCAGATTGGCCCCTACACCAGACTTCGGACAATCGGCATCTGCATGGTCACCGGGGCCACACCACCGACATAACTTTTGAGGGGCATCATTATTATTACATTCCCTTGCGAAGTGACCCCACTTGTTGCACGCCCGACATTGAATCATTGGGCGTCCCTTCGCATCGTACTGGACTCTGCTTCGGGTGGAATTATTATTATTCCTTCTTTCGCCTCGTCGGTTTCCTTCGAAAGATGCATTATTGTTTGAATCCGATGGGGAGGGCTGCTCCTGTGTATAGAGCACTTGCTGGTTACGCGCCTTCAGATTGTATGGGCATTCCTTCATAGAATGTCCCATGATCTGGCAGATGTCACAGAATGCCTTCTTGGGACAGGCACCCTTCGTGTGGCCGCTCTCCTTACAATCCGTGCACCACAGTTCATCATCCTTTCTTGTTGTCCCCTTCATTGTCTTAAATTCTTTTAACATTCATTCCATATCCTTCTGAAGGGCCGTGACTTTCTTCTTCGGCTTCTCGTTGCTGCTACTCTCCTCTTCCGACGTGTCATCGTCGGACAAGGAGGATTTGTTCTTCTTCTTTTTGGATGTCTTGTTCTCACTTTCCAGGTCCATGGCCCGGTTGTATGCATTATCGAAGGATGTCAGAGGTACAATTTTCATCTTTTGTCGTAGCTTAGAGTTCAAGCCCTCGACAAACCACCTCTTCTTTAAGTCGTCTGTCGGTTGGCTTTCCATCTTCCCGACTAACTCTTTTAGTCGGCGGCCATACGCTTGTATGGTTTCCCTTTTTCCTTGCTTTGTTCCATAGATTTCCGAGACTATCTCGTTATCATCTCGGAGAAGCCGAAATTCCTTCTCAAATGCTTTCTTCAGTTCGTCCCACGTAGTTACCTTGGTTTTATCCAAGTCTGAGTACCAGTCAATAGCCACTCCTCTCAGTGTGGCGGGGAACTGCTTCATCCATTTCTCCTGGTCAGTCACCTCGTTAGCTGACCAGATGGTTTCACATGTACGGCAATGCCGTGCTGGGTCGTCCTTCCCATCATCATGGAATTTGGGCAACTTTTCTTTGTGTGTTGCCATAGGTGGTTGGGCTGCTTTCGGTCCAGCAGCGCCTATGCTGGTACCCACACCCCCCCTTGCTGTGTTGCTTTGTGTAGTGTTTACTAAAGGCACTTGCGCTTGTGCCTGTGGAACCAGTGGAACTGTGTTGTGTGGAGTCGTGGGCTCCAACGGAGGATTTACCTGCGCGTCCCGAGTGCCTTCGGTCGTACTATCCTTGGTACCTCCGGTAATTCCGTCAACGTCACCCTTGTCCATATGGTTCCCTTCGTGATCTCGGTCCTCCGCATGTGGTGTATGGGCCAAGTCTTCAAACCGGTTTCGTTCTTCCTGGAGTAAGGTTTTCCTCGCTCGTGTTTTCTCAATTAATTCTTCTCTACTCCACACTCTTCGATGTTCCGGCGAAATGAACTGTTCTAAGTCGGCTTCTGCACCTTCCGTGCCACTTCTGAGGTCCCCTTCGGGCAACCCTTTGGCAAGTTGGTCCTTGGCAAGTTGCCTGAGCCTATACTGACGTTCACGTTGCTGCGTAGAGATCAAAGCCTTCTGTGCGGCCTTGCCTTCATCATCTCGTGCCTTTTTATTTCTATCTTTATTTAAAACATTGGGCATAAATCCTTTCCTCACTTATCTTCCCGAGTACGTCTAGGCAGCGGCGCCAGATGTTTACCCTCGTGGGGTAACAGACAGATACGTAAACACAATCGGATATTCAAGTACGCAACATAGAAGACAATAAGCTATTCCATTCATAATCATAAGAGATCGTACATTCAATCGTGTCTACAACACAGGAACAAGTGTATACATATAGTCTCTGAAGGGACACGACCAAACGTTGCATCGTAACGGTCTCGGTTACTAACTGCCAAGATTAACATAACATAACTTAATTACACCCGTACATACATTTATGCCAACAACAGGCTTGGTTGCTGTACCAACAGGGCTACATGCAACCAAGTTCTACATCATTCTGAGTTGAATGATGCTTCTCCTCCTCTAGAGATAAAAAATTCCAAGGATGAGACAATCGTTACCATTGTTTTAGATATTACTGGAGTTACAAGAAGTTCATTCCTATGAAAACAATTGGAAAAAGGAAGGAAAAAGAAGAAGAAAACTAAGAGGGAAAGATCAACCATCAAATGATCCTAAAATCTTGAAACCAATGTAGAAAGAGCAGTCCAAAGGCAGGATAGCTCTTGAGACTGCTTAGTTTGTGATACCTAGTTCAACCAATAATGGTGATGATGAATAATCATTCTTGTTTAGAGTGGATTTGGTTATATAGGAAAAGAAATTATTGATATCAAGTTGGAGCAAGCAAACTTTTCGATATTTGAATTTTAGCCTATGTTGCAAGAAATGATAACTTATAACAAATGATGTACATTTTAATGACCCACAATTAGTTTCCTATTGCAAACCACAATTTTTTAGCCTTTCTAATATTATTTTATATTTTATTTTTACACAGCTATGTATCAGCCCTTGGACTTGTCAGTTCAGGTCTAATCTAGACTAGATACAATTTTCAGTTCATTTTGTAGGGGGATTCATCTAGGGTTTCGAAAAGTCTTTGTAGGTTCATCTGGGATGAACTAGGTGTAGCCATCCCAAATTTAGCATCTATTTGATCTTGTCACAATTAACCCATTGCCTTTTGATTTTTACCCTATTTTGGCATTTGACTTTGACTCATATAACTAAAAACACCCCCTAACCTAAAAACATGGATTCCAAGCTAAGTTACCTTGAGTTTCTGGGACAACAGGATGGAGGGGCGGGGAAACGAGTTTCCAAGGCGGATGTTTTTTCTTGGAATAGGGGATGGCGGGGACAACAGTGGGGACAGCTATATAAAATATAGGGAAAATTTAAAGTAAATAGGGAAATTTTAAATATCGATATAAAAACATGGATAAAACATGCTTATATGCATTATAGAACCTTAACATATAACGTTTGTGTTAAATAATTTAAATTGAGAGTTCACATGAGAGTCAAAGTCAAACAAAATATCTCAAGTCAAAAATTAATACTATGGGACAGCCATGGGACTCGTTTTCAAGTTTCCAAGTTTCTAGGATGGGTCAAATTATGCTAGGGACATGTCCCTAGGTGACACTGGTTCCAAGGCATTTTCAAATATAGAAATAAATTAATTTCTCTCGTTGCGAATGCAAAACAAAATATCATTCATCTTTGTTGAACTTTCATTCTTGCTTGCTATTGCACAGATAGAGTCGAAGATTGATCGTTGAAGGTTCCAAAGTGCTTGGATAGCTATTTGTATGCACGTACAAAAGTCTATTTATAGAGATCGTAGAGAAAGACTTTTGCAAAAGAGAAGTTTTTCTTTTTGCATTTTTTCTTACAAATGAACTCTTTTGTTTTGTTTTCATTCTTCTATGAATCCATCGCATATGCTTAATTTCTTAGAATGAGAACTATGGTACATGTGTGTGTATGTGTGTTTTCATTTGTTTCGAATGTGTTTTTTATTGAACTTTCTGCCATAGGATTTACAATGGCAACCTGTTCTAACTCTGTGAGCCAACCCCACTTCAAAATATACCCACATTCTCCACTTTAAAATATGTTGATATGATGCAACAACTTCCAAGTGGTGAGGGTTATATTTGGATACACAATGGATGTGGTGTTAGGTATTTGAGATCATATAGTTGGGTAAAGGGCCATTTGTTTCACAACCTTAGGTTAGGCATTAAAACTTACCTAAGGAAAAATAATACACCCATTCCATAAGAGAAAGTCGTAAAATATATTAATGAGCTAAAATGTAGATCAAGTAGTAGGCTGACAGTTAAATCCTTTATAAAAAAAAGAATCTTGAGGAATAAATCCCCCTCCACCATCATGTAATCTTCAAATTTTAGAGAGTCGCCCATTTTTGTCAAACTTGAAGAATAATCCATAGCCTTTATACATAAAAAATCAAAGGGATTCTTGCAAATGACATTTCTTAACGAGTCTTGAGATTTTGTTGATCAACACATTGCGAGATATTTACATGTAAATGAATTGTCTTTCATCGTTGTTCACTCACCATGTTGTGTACAAATTATAAAAATAATTTATGATGCTCTAAAAGGGTACAAGGTCCAAGGTTTTTAGAAGGTGTGTAGCACATAATTTAAAAAGGAGGTGAAGTTGGTAGAGGATTCATTGAAGCCCATTGTAACATAAAAGGAAAATGGGGTTGTAAATCCACATAAGCTAATGAACAAGGTCCTATCTCCTTTATGTTGCATTGGAAGGAATATGATCCACTTAGGCTCGAAAAAGGAATCAAGCACCAAGTGGATACAATGGTTTCCTTCACTGTTATGTAATTGAGGAGTTGATGTATGAATGTAAACGAGGAGATGTAAGATTTAGGGTTGAATGAAGAAAAAAGTTGATTTTCAGCATACATAGACTAACAAAGATCTGATAGACAAATTTCCTTATTGGAAATGGAACCTAGAGATAGTAAGTAACTTGTAAATCCATTCTAAAGCTAATCTAGATGGACTAAGTTAGCCTATTCCTAAACTAGGTCGACTGGGTTAGCCTATTCCCTGCACTTTTGACTATTTTCAGTTGCAAACTATAGTCGGGATCTTTGTGCTTTCCAGAACAGGTCCCAAAATTGGCGCCCCTTGTTCCTGCACACTGAAGAGAGAAACTATTGGGTGGAGAGGGGTTTGCCTCAATCAAACCCCAGCTGAGGAATCAACCTTGAAATTGAAATAAAAATGAACTTAAATTGAAAGCATTTTGGTACAAAGCAGAGGCTAAATCTGAAAATATAATGTTTATACCTACACAAACAGACTTGGAGTCGTAATGTCTATAAATATGCTTGAAGTAGTCTTGAATGTTGTTGTAGTGCCTTGAATTGTTGAGAAGTATCAAGGATGCCTTTCACAAATGCCTAGATCTACAAATACTCCTAAAATCTCCAATGTTATTATGCTTGATGTCACTTGTCTTAAGAAGAATCTTCTTGCATGATTGCCTCTTCTTGGCCTTCATTGAGGGAGAGAAGCTTGCTACAAGGGAGAAGATTGCCTTTGAAGATGCCTTGGATTCTTGAGATGACAAAATTGTAGGTGCATACTTGAATTCAACTTATGGTTCCATTATGATCCCCCAAATGAGTAGGTTGCTTATATACCCCTCACAAACATTTTCGAGCTCAAAACTCAAAGAAAGCTGATAGGAGTTTGAATATCCCACTCTACCACCAAGATTGTTACACGGTCTGAATTTCAGAGCAAACAGAGGGTAATAGGCCAACTAGGTCAGCCTGTTCTCGAGAATAGGCTGACCAAGTCGGCCTAGTCCCTCCTAAGAGCATCAAAATTTGGAGCATGGGTCCTAATTGTCGAGCAGATGCTAGAATGGAAAGTGGAATCAGGGTTGGATCAAGCATAACAAACACACAAGCCCAAGGACACTAAAATAGGACCTAACTAAGCATCCAATTATATGTGAGTGCAATTTAGGATGGTACACCCATAAAACATTCATGGGCTAATAAAGGGGTATCCATAGTTTTTGAAGGATAGAAGGATGTAAGAAATTAGCTTGTGGTTAATGTTATTGCATTGTCTCCTAAATAGCCAGTATTTTTGAAGGCAATGGATTGTGAGGGAGTGTTGAATGATGATGCATTTATTGCTAACATTCTCATGACAATTATTAAATAAGTGACATCTTGAAATATTGTTTCAATTATAAGTTATAATAGACAACGCCAAAAATTGTAGAGCAGCTAGTTTAATGATTGAAAAATATTACTAACACAATTTTTGGACACCTTGTCTTGTTGACTTCAACTTTTGCAACAAAAAATTGGCACTAAAGTCAATTAAATCAAATAGGCTTATGCCGAGGCCAAAGAGATCAAATGTTCATTAGCAACCACTATGTCACAAGGTAGATACAATTTTAACAAATATGTTTCACTTTAGTAATTTTTCAAGGTTAAGTTTATGTTTTCTTTTGAAGAATCTTTATTTTTTAATTTTGATTTTCAAATAGGTTATTGAGACTCATTTTATCTCCAATACAATTTGTCTTGAGACAACTTCTAAAGGTTCTAGAGGCACTTTCTAACTATGGTCATCAACCAAAGTTGGTTTATATGGAGGCAATCTAACATTGCAAAGGCAACAAATATTAAATGGACAATTCTAAATAGCATTTGAGTAGATCATGTTGAATATCTCCTCAACTTCATTGATCCCAAATTAAATATGATATATTATACCGACATAAAAGACCTTGTTTGGGAGAGATATATGATAGCATCAACTCAATGATTGAGAAGATGAAGATCATAAATTAAAAAATAAGATCCTTGAGAAACTTTCTTCAAATAGTAACACAATTTTTTTGAAGAGAGACAAGACAAAATAAACACCCCAATATATCTTCTTGCCTTTCCCAAATATTATAGTGTTGAGATCCTTTCCATGTTGACAAGGATTGTCCCATATAGAGATGTTGAAGTCAACCAATGTTACAAGGCAACACTTTGTAGATTGTTCATTGAACATGACTCGCAAGAAGCATTAGGATTGAGTTTGTGGGTTTTGTACACGCCAATGATTCACTGTTGATGTTCTTTGTAACAAGTTTAAGGTTGATGATTGTAGTTGGTTGTACTTCCATGGGAAGTCAATTGAATACTTCCAACCTTTTGCAATCAAAGTTTTATTGTAGGTAAGTCTTATAATTTTTTTCTTTTATATTTTAGTTTTAAGTTTAATTTATATTTTAAATTTTTAAATTTTACAACTCCTAGCTCTCGAATTTTGTCTTAATAGGTTGGTATTTGCATTTGAGAGGAATTGGACCACATCGTGCATCCATTTAGTAAAGTGCAATCAATTGCACTAAAAAAAATAGATGACTTAGTGTATGTGCATTCTAGTTTGCATGTACTTTCACACAAAAAAAGTGGCTACAAGGAAGGGGACACAAAGAAATTGGATATTGAGCCAAAGCATACTGACTTGGATGATTCCTCTTTCTGTATTGTTACACTTGATGTTGAGAACAAACCTAGAAGCAAGCATGACAATGCCGGTGTTACTACTTGTGGTTCTTTGAATGTACCAATACCTACATTATCTATTATGTATTGTGATGATGGCGATGATATTTTTGAAGTCCCATATGACATTAATGCATGTGAAGTGATAACTGACTGTTAATACTCATTTTTAATTATAATGTATATCATGACAATTAAGTTTGACCTATTGACATTGTACTATTTTAAATTTTAATGGTGGTTTTGTTTATGAAATGATACTATGTCATTCTAAACTTAACACTACAAATATTTGTGTTTTTGTATGGATGAACCTAGCCCCCAACTTTTTGTTATTCCACTAGTGCTGTATAACTCTGAATTAAGTGCTAGCAAAAATTCAGTAGTAAAATGGAAGGTAAATAAAAAGGATTCAAGAAAACACGATCACAAGAAAATTCAAACTCAAAGCTTTAGTCCCATATGAGATTCTTCTGGCTGAAACAAGTACCTTCCCTATTGAGACCATTGCCATGGTACATCTCCTAAATTATATTAAAAATTTGAGTAGAGAAAGGCATATAGATGGCCTAAGGCTGTCATCAAATACGGCTTGAAAAAGAGAAAGAATCCTGGGATGACACAAAATTCAAAGTGACAATGCATCCACCTAAATACATGTTCAAATAATAACAAGGAAATTAAGTCTTCTATTATGGATAAATTCCACAAGTCTATGTGGAAAAACTCATTAGGGAATGGAGGAAATATTATCTTGATGAATATAAACCTACTTATGATCATCAAGAAAAGGCATATGTAGGGGCAAAAGTATCTTGAAGGGTGAAGATATTTAGAGCCCAATTGAGGACTACCTCTAAAGAGGCTTAAAAAAGAATGGGAGAAAATAGGTTGTATCTCTTGCATGATTGGGACAATTGAATCAGAAAATCATTTTGTTCTTGATTGCAAAGCTTACTATGACATTTGGGCCAAAAATGCAGATACGTTAGTGGTTTCCCCATTGTAGGATTTGTTCAAAGAGAAGGTTGTTAAAACAAGGGAGATCATCATCAATGTTTTTAGTAATAATTCAGCAAGTCAGAAAGCTAAAATTACCTCATGGATGTTAAAACCTTCTATTCTAATTTATTCGATCTAGGGGGATGATTGAGGTGATCATAGCTAGAAAGATTTCCACTGTCAAAACTTGGTGCCACTA
The DNA here is from genome assembly GCA_027943335.1 of Chamaecyparis obtusa. Lineage (NCBI taxonomy): Eukaryota > Viridiplantae > Streptophyta > Pinopsida > Cupressales > Cupressaceae > Chamaecyparis > Chamaecyparis obtusa. The sequence continues at coordinate 961,957 of BSBK01004955.1, read as the reverse complement.
GGCTCACACATTTGAAGGTTGGTCTGCAAAGGCACTTGTACATGGTCTGCGTGATGGTGGACACATCCTCATCGCCAACTATATTTTATCTTTCCACTAAACCCTAGATTGGTGCAACTCTTGTGATTTCGCCATCATTTTCTGTAACTCAACACAAACCATTTGTGCTAGCAGATTTATTGAAGCTTTGTATTCAGCACTCTATGACTCAATGAGATTTGTATATCATCCATCTTTGAACTAATTGTTTCCATCTCTTTTGGAATCAACGCTTCATGACTTCATGATGAAACTCTTGCTCAAGTTTATCTAGACTTGTTGTCAAAGTTGTTTAGCATGTGTCAATAAAAAACCTATGAGTTTATGACCATTAGGAATACTTGATGTATAGTAGCTAGATCTTTATCAAAGTCATCACAATCAGCTATTATGAATGTAAATATATTCCATAAGTCATTCTTGGGCATGTAGACACCCTATGGTAGCTCATACCACATGGATGTTTCTATTGTCACTTTTGAAGTGATTTCCTCCATAGAAAATGTTGGAGAAATTGGGACATTTGCTTCTTCAAGTTGAACTCTTGTGAATGGATCAAAGATTTGAAAAATGATTAAGGCTCAAGCCAATTTTTCCAAATGTTTCACATGTTTGACCAAAGAATCATTTGAATCAAGAATCTTGATCCTTGAATGAAAGAGGTCTAGGCATGTGGTGACCATGTATTATTGCAAAAATATGAAGATAGTTGCTGGCATGACATTATTGCTTGTAAGTTGCAACTATATGTGCACAATTTGACTATTCTTGAAAGAAATCCCTTGCACCACCATATTAGCATCTTTGGTTTGGATTTGGCATTGAAGTGCATCTACCCGTTTTTTGGCTTCTTGCCGCCCTTTAACTGCTTACTTGACTTTAACTTGTGCAAAAACAAAAATAGCCTTGAATTGATCAATTTTATAACAACTCATTAGGTAAGAACCTCATTGTGTAAGCTTCTAAAGGCATTGCAGCATCATATGAGTGGAGTCTAAAGATAAGGTAGCTAAAGCACCATCTATCATGGCACTATTGCTAATATGATGCATGCTTGTCCATCAACCTTTTATTGAATAGTAACTCCTTCATAGTTAGATAGCAAGTTGAAGACTTCTACATGATTGATCAGAGCCCTAGATAGTCAATCAAAAGAAACATAAATAGCGAAATTGGATTTGAATACAAATCATGCCCTTGGCTAGAAAATACACAAAGTAGGGGTGGTAAGCTATGGTGCAAGTCCAAGATTAGTGCCTTCTGGTTTGTTTGAGGATAGCTAAATGAGCACTTGAGCGAATGAGGGTGTGGTAAGAAAAGGAGAAGATGGATGCTCAAGGGAAACATGTGGAGTGATGATTTGAATATGTAGAGGGGACATGGATGCAACATGCTGAGCAATTGCTTGTTTATTGTTATTGCATATGCTCTTGGTCATGCTCTTGATCATGTCTTTGTTCTTGCTCTTGCATGCTCTACAAATCGCACCACCCATCAAACTTGTGCCTCTTCCTCAAGTTCCTCAATGTGAATGTGAATGCTAGCATCTTCGTGCATGCACTTCAAAGAAGTAGAATCAGCTTTGCCTCTGCTTTCTTGCATTTCTGCTTGGTTTTCTCACTTTTGGTGACAATTGATTGATGTTGGGTAGAAGTGGCAATTAATTGATATCGGAAAGTGTTGTGAGGTTTTCACACCATCACCCCATTGCAAATGGGGACCCCCTCTTTTTGCTTGGCAGTGGAGTAGTTGTCCCAGGTAGACTTAGTTTAATGGCAATTTTCAAGTCTCTAAGTTTAAGAGATGAGTTTAATGGTCATGCTCTTGATCATGTCTTTGTTCTTTCTCTTGCATGCTCTACAAATCGCACCACCCATCAAACTTGTGCCTCTTCCTCAAGTTCCTCAATGTGAATGTGAATGCTAGCATCTTCATGCATGCACTTCAAAGAAGTAGAATTAGCTTTGCCTTTGCTTTCTTGCATTTATGCTTGGTTTTCTCACTTTTGGTGACAATTGATTGATGTTGGGTAGAAGTGGCAATTAATTGATATCGGAAAGTGTTGTGAGGTTTTCACACCATCACCCTATTGCAAATGGGGACCCCCTCTTTTTGCTTGACAATGGAGTAGTTGTCCCAGGTAGACTTAGTTTAATGGCAATTTTCAAGTCTCTAAGTTTAAGAGATGAGTTTGGGCAACTTTGGCTCGCTAGGGAGTCAAGTCAATCATGGATATGAGTGAGACCTGGGCCAAGCTAGTTAAAGATGTGGAATTGAAGTCAAAAGATTTGTGATGAAATGAATTGGCCAAATTGTAAAAGGATGAAGTGGAGATGCAAAGCAAGAAGAGATGAAGTTTTAAGCTGAAAAGGAACACTTATTGAAATTTGGCCAAGTCTGAAAATTTTAGGATCTTCTAAAATCTAGAATCTCCATTATAACTCCTAGTAATCTAAAACCACTCTCAAACATCTTGACAATACATACACAAAATATAACTTAAAGTATAAGGACTCAAATATTATATTTTATGTTCCGCCCTACCACTCGACCCTCTCATTTCTGACCTGCCACATGAGGGCCTGATTTCCAATTTTGCTTGCCTCAGTCAGACCACCAGTCAGATCCAAATCTGGTAAATGCATGGTTAAATTGAAATTCAGAGCGATGTCACACACCAAGGTAGTTTTAAAGGTGAAAAGGACGAGTGTTTGCGTGAAAGAAGTTTGAAGCTTGTCCAAACCTAGTGCGGAATCTGCACTATGCTTGGACAAGGCTGTCCAAGCCTAGTGCGGAATCCGCACTATGATTGGACAAGGCTGTCCAAGCCTAGTGCAGAATCCGCACTTTGTTTGGACAGCAGCGTCCATCCCCATCACGAAATCTGCCCTTTGTTGCTAGAGAAAACTTGCCCTCTACATTGTGTTTCTTCGTGAGCTCAGCCATTGTGATTTACAACCAAGCCTTTATCCCATAGAAAATCAGATCCAACAAAGTGTTAAAATCAGAATGTAAATCAGATCTAAAGGGGTGAATGAAAATCCAAAGAAAATCAAATCAAATCAGAAATCAGGTCTGAAACGGAAAATTATGTTTTGATACTGGTTTGTGAGTAATGTTTCTTTCATTTAGGTGTCATGTTGAAATCATTTTAACAATGTTCTAATCTTGTTCATGATCATCTTTTTACAAAAATTAATACAGTTCTCTCCTTTGTTTTGCAATGTAACTATGAAAGAAGGAAATGGCTTAGAAAGTGAATGGTTGTGGCAAGAATCAAAGATGGTTTCCACTCCACTAGATCAAGCTCAAGGACATCAAAAAAATGGTCATCCATCCATTGAAGAAGGCTAGATAAGGATAACTCGAAATTGAATATCATGTAAAACTCAATAGCAACATGAAGATGAAATCAAAGAATTAGAGCTACAAGTGAAGGAAGTTATCATCAACTTGAATTCCCTCTAGGAATCCAAGTTCAATTCGATCAAGAGGAATAATCCAAGTACATGAAGTACATCATCACTTCTATAAGTCCAAAATCATGGCAATGAAAAAATTTCCAACGGATGGACTTCATAAAGATGAAGCAATTTGGGAATATGAGCCATCACAATTAAAGGCTTGATAATGTTGAGTATCAATAGACATTTTCTCATCACCAAGAAATTGATCAAGTTTATGAGATAAACATGTTGAAGTGGCACCCATTCATCTAAAACCAATAAGAAGGCTCTGGTTGCACGTGTCCAAGGGCATTCAATCAAAACATGCCAAGTATACATGTGGAGTCCACATAAAGCTTTTACCTAACCTATTTTCTCATTGGCCCACAAGGTGGTGCTTTTATGTAATTGGTCAAGTATTTAATGTTTGTAGCTAGTAGTTATCTTAGGGTTTTGTTGGCTAAATCTTGGCCCTTGATCTTAAATCGATCTTGGTCATCCAATGTAATTGAACTACTATAAAGGATAGAGCCTTGTCATTTGTAAAAGAGGGAGACTTGGAGAAATTGTTTCCATAATGCTATCAAAATAATTGCTAATTCATTTTTGGTCTTCATGGTGGATTACCTACGTTGCTTTGGAGTATTGCATAGTTTCTACATATCCTCATTTAGAATAGGATTTTATTTATGTTGATTAGAAAGTGTTTAGTTGGATGGAAGATATTTTGGATGCATCTTTGTGAAACTCGCTTAGTCCATAGTTACCACTAGTTGCTTGTTGATTGTAAGTTTGCCTTGCGTGATCAACTAGAAGTTTAATGAGCTCTACTTCGGTTATTGCTTGCACAATTATATGCATTGATGGATGGTGTTAATAGAATGGTAATAGTTTGAACATCTTACATTTACCTTAGGAGATCACACTAGCTTGGTTGTTGTTGATGGTTAAACTAAGCGTGGTAGAGTCACAAAGACATTCATAATTTCTTGCATTGTAGGAGTAGATTAGAATTTTTAAACCCTTATCCTTTGAGTTTGTTTGGTTGGAAGTAAGTTGAAGTAGTTGGTATCCATTGATTCGATAGCGTAAGTCCCTTTGCGATACTAACATATCACATCATTAAAACTGAGTAAAAGTCCACAATAAGAAGGAACCTTGGGTTGTCTCATTTGATCACACAATCCATATACACTGTTTAGCATATGAGCATCCTTATTCAAGAGAGAGTTGGAGATTTTGTTTTTCATCCTAGAATACTAAGTATTCGATTCTGCATGTTGTAGTGGCATAAAACTCAGATCAACAGGAAGAAGGTAATCAATCACTCTATTTAAACATCAGCCAATTCAATGATCAAACAGTCAATAATAATTTTAGACATCATCCACATCAACAAGTGGTTGTCACATTCTTTGATTGTTGAACTGAATTATATTTAAAAATGGCCACAATTGATGTTATAATTACATCAACTAGGATGTTCTCCATAAGCCAGAGCCATTCTCCCTCACCATAGTTCTAGTCTAGGGCATATAGATGTTGTGAGGGCTGGTGCTTTCTCTTCAGTCAAGGTAGATGGTGTAATAGTGGTGCAAAAAAACTTCAAATGTGGTGTCCAAGAACCCTGTCAAAAACATATGTGGAATGCAATAATCTTTGGCACATTGTAAGATGAGGGCCTTTGTTGCATGTAGTGTAGGGTAGCATGTAAGATTAGAGAAAAATATATTTGTATGCGTATTACCATATTCATATTACTGGCCAGTTGGAATCCCATGGTACTCCACATTTGGAGGATAAGAAGAGTGTCATAGCAGAGCTATGTGCCCGTATGTCATACCTCCTGTGTATTCAGAATCATGACATTCACTAGGAATTTTGAGGGTCAGACTGCCTGTCAACCCAGCCTTGTATCCTTCTTATGTTTCTGCAAGTGTGACTTCTGAGCTGGTTGACTTGTGCAGCAACTTCATGCCAGTAAGATCACAGGTGGATCACACTCTAACATCTTCAGTTGCAGTGACTTTCACCCCACTACATGGCCTTATTAGTTAACTGCAGCTAGACTAATGCATATCTACACACTAAGTTCTCGTCAAATGAGCATTTACTAGTACAGAAATTGTAGTTCCTCCCAAAAGGCAATAGAGTAAATAATATACCAGAATATGATGTGCTCATTCATATTATATAATGATTTATTTTTGATTAATTAGTAAAGATGCATTTTCTGATTTTGTTCCAGTATAACCACAGTGCTGCTGAATCTTGTTGACACTCCTCTGGTAATTATGCCAAGAGCTGTTTTAGAATGAGCCTTTTAAAAATTAAGATTAAAATTTACATACAAGGGTAAAATAAAAATAGTGTAAATAATGTAATAAAATAAAACAATTCTTAAATAAAAATAAAACTTTATATATTCGTGTAGTACATTAAAGAATTTTAATGCAAAATAAAATAACTCTTTGGTAAATAAAATTGCTCCAGCATTTCTTAGATGGATGTATTTAAGAGATCTGTACTAATTTATTCTCTATGGGCAAGAACCCATTGATCATAGCTTACACAAAACATTCACATGGAAATCTATTGGTTTGAGTGAGCACCATGTATGGCATTTTTATAGTTGTATCGCTTCATCTCTACAGATTATGTTAAGCTTGAAATGTGGTAGCATGATGTTGATAATGGTATCGGTTGTGGTAGACCAAGTGGCACTTTCAACATGTAAACTTCTGATGATAGTAACATGTTCTATAAGACATAAAAGAGGGGATGCTCTTTTTGTGCAGAGTTGCTAGAAAAACATTTAATATCATGTCATATAATAGCATTTGTTCTACAGTTGGATAATTTTTCTTTTAATTATACTAAATCATTGGCATTTGGTAGCAAGTAGTTCTGTGGTATCTTAAACAGATGATTTACACATAACCATGTGGTACTGTCAAATGACTTGAGATTACTGTGGGAATACTGGAGGTAGATGGAGTTAGTTATGATGCATGGATGCAAGCTTGTAGCTCCTGGTATGCTACAGCACGTTCTTGAAACACTTATGAAGCCTTTTTCCCTTTGACTTGGACAATGAAATGACTGTAGAACCCTCACCTTCTCTGATAGAATGCATTGGTCTTGTTCTTGGTAACAATAGTACTTTGAATAAATTTTAATGACACCATTATAACTTCATACCATGTATAACTATCATTGTATTAGCTGTTGAAACTGTACATCTGCATATGAATTGATAAGCATAATGAAATAGTGTATGGCAATAGTTGTTATATTTTCTATGACACAATACCGAATTACTCCCAAAACTGTAGGGCCTTAATTGCTCTAAGGTTATAAGGTCTAATCTTCCAGTCTTCCTATATGGCAAACCAGGACTGTGGTTTTAAGTTGAAAAAACTTTGTGACTTGATGAAAGCTATAATCTATGTTTGCCACTTCTGAGCAACCTATCTTAACATTTAGACTAAAATTCCTACAAAACTAAACCCCTACACTGTTTAGTGGGACTTGAATGATTTTGGCTTGGGATAGGTCATATCTGAAAATTTGTACATGAGTAACAGTAATGAGTAGTGGCCTTAATATCTCATCCTCTCCTAGACTTGACAATATTTGGTCTAAATTTAGAACCAATTCAATGAAGCTCCATTTTCCATGTAGTTAACTGATTGTATGTCTACCTATGAATTGGTGTGAGACTCTTGTTCCTTGTCTATTTTTAATAAAGAGAATCCTTTGCATAAGTAAATATTGTGGAATAAGAAGTATGTAATTAAGAGGTAGTTTTGTTTCAAAAGAATACTGGTTGTAATGTAGAGTCAATCAAGAACTTAAGCCACATCATCCTTCATGAAACACTTAAACTGGAGAGGAAATTTCAAGAGAATCCAATATTATTTTTCGTAGAATCCTTGGGTGTAGAGTGCTATCTTAGGATCGGATGTTCTTTTAAATTTGTGAGACATGCATATATTTGAGATTGAAAAACACTAGTATGACCAATCAAGCTTCCCTTCGATGCAACTATGATGTTTTATTGATATTAACAGCATAAAGGAGTTGTGACACTCTTAACTTGTTAAAAAATGTGAGATGGAGGTCATTGATTAACACTACAATAAGCACCAAAGTAGCACATATTATTTTTTGAGAAGCTTGGGAAGGACAATTTTAGGAGAAAGTATTGTCAACGAGATTGTTGTCATTGAGAATGCCAGTCTTGGGCAGATGTTCAAAACTTCATTTTGAAAATTCTTGGCAAAGCTCAAGACAGTCCAAGAAAAGATTGCATGTTCTAAGTTGGAATACAGTAGTGTGTAAGGCTCTCAGAGGTGGATTGAATTTTGCATCCTTTCATTCACAATTTCCTAATCAGCATATAGAGACCCCTAACCAGCTGCATGATGCCCATGTGAGGCAGGAAAAGAATGAACTTAGTAACCAATATAGGATGACAGGGAGCATGTGATTGTGAAGAATTTTTGTGAATAAAAAAGGAATCAATCTGGAGATCTTAGTGGCACAGAACATGTGATAATATGTATCATGATGTTGTTTCTTTACACAACCATGTTGTCCACAGCTACAGGTGTAGATTTTTGTGGAGTCTGAACTCCATTAGGTACCACAATAGCAATGTAATTAGGGACTCATGTTTGTATCTGAACAAAACTCCTTTGGATAAAGTAAATTTAAACCCTATATAAAGAAGAAGAGAGCTTGCCAAAAAGAGACTAATGAGCAGGATCTTTTGTATGGAGAGCCTATTCCACTGAAGAAGCAACAGGTGGAGACTAATCGATTACCGAAGTTGGAAATAGGCACATAGGAAAGTAAAATTGGAAATCAAAGAAAACGAGTTTTGTATAAGCCCTTTACAAATCTCAGTGCTAAGATGGCCCAGCTAATCTTATCCATCAACTTGAACTCTCTAGTTCACTGGTTGATGATCTCAAGGAGATTTTGTGGACATTCTTATAAGATTGATGAGGGTATTAAAGATCAATCTGAGATGATGTATCAAAAGGTAATGTTTTCTACTACAAATGAGAAAGCCAAAGAAGACACAAGGGGACAAGAAGTAGTATTGACAAATACAATAAAGAAAGCAAACTATTAAGTGTTCTAGATATAAAGTCCATTATACTGTGAACATAACAATTCAAAAGCCTATGCACCTAGATGAAGTAGGTGGTGTTAATTAAGAACTTTGAGTGATGCTCCTTGTTGACTAAGAACTAGTTTCATGTTTGTGATCCTTGGAGCTATTCCTTTTTTCAAAACTTTTGGAAATGTTTAGTCTATATCAAAATAATTTAGATTAGTTGAGATCACGACAAAACAGATGGCTGTATAATTCCTGTATTTAGCATTCTAATATGATAGTGAAATTTTGAATGTGTACCTGGAAGGAAATCTGTATTTTGTCTCCTTTGTCCCCATGAAAAACTGCAAATACACCCAAAACAACATAAATTGCATTCCATCTTGGAGATGAATAAAGTATAAATGAAATGAATCAGGAGTAAAAAAACATATATCAATTTTCTGTAGGTATCATATTTGGTAGAAAAAAAATCTTCGATCTTGATTTAGATGATTTTTTTTAATTAATTCAAGTACATTAAAATTAAGTTTTAAATAAAAAATTCTCATATATCATTCTACAGGCTTAAAAAATTCCATTGTATATCATAAAATATTATAAATTCATGAAATTACAGCCTTGAAGAAGCTATGGTTGGTTCAGGTAGGGTCTACTGTGAGTTTCTTTACAAGAATGTAAACTATTATTGAACAATAGAATAACTCTCAGATTCAAATCAAAGTTTAAGGTATATAAGTTGTTTTTGAGTTTGTAAGTTACAACCAAACCAAAATATAAAATATGAAATCCCATCTCATGGAATCCATTCACATATTTTATATATCTTGTTTAAATTTTGCCCCTGATATTTGACCTCATCAAAAACTCATTGATAAACTTGACAAAGACAATTCAGCTACACCTAGAGTATATACTGTCATCATATTTTATAAGGATAAAATGAACTACATATTATTGACCCTTATTTTGATGCGGAGTTATTATCTTGGATGGCTTGTTTTTTATGTTTCTAACTTTCTGGACTGTCTCTCTCCTTGTCTAACAACAATTGTTCATTAGAAAGCAACCTTCTCAGAAAAAACTAATAGACTCTTTTCCCAAAAGTTTGATTTTTAATGTTCACCGGCTGAAAAACTTTTCTACCGTTGAATTAGTTATGTTTCCGTATATAGCATCAGCTGTCCATTCAATGGTTTAAATCTTTGGGATTTTAAAAACTAACATCAGCAGGAAGTTTTTGCTTTAAAAGTTACTTTGTCATGGCAGCAACCAATTTTTTGTTTTACCTAGCAGAATCCCTACAATCCTATAATGACAAATAAACAAAAAAGTAAGAGAACTATCTTGCAAGTAATAAAATCCCACTAACATCACAAACTCAAACCAACAACATGTTTACCCAGGAATGAACAGAAATTGCTTCAAAAGAAACAACAAATCTATGGTAGAGCTTCAAGGCATAAGTTGGCATATGAAAATGTAAAGCAGTGGCAAATCTCTTAGGTGCTTACAGAAAGCCTGCTGCTGCTGGTCCTATTGCTTTGAAAAAGGACATTCCACTCATCTGAAGCCCATTTGCTGCTGCTCTTTGATCTTGTGCCTGTAAAAATGAATTACTAAATTGGTTCAGATGAAAAAAAGAAATCAACAGCTGTTTGCATACATGGAACATTGTCAGAGAGCGATCATACCGCAGCATTGTTTAGGAGCAAGAAAGTTCCTGTAATAGTCATCACCTGGAGAATGCATAGAATTAATTCCAAAATAACTCTCTTTGTTAATGAACTTGTAAATGTAATTGCAACAGCTTTAAAAACACTATCAGTGCCCCAAGAACCAGGGAAGTAAAATTTCACACTTTAGGCCTAAAGCTAGACAATTATCATCAATATAGTAGAATGAGCTAAAAAATTGAAGGCTCTTGTAATTAGGATACTCTTTATACATCATATGATTTATTCTTAATGGAAATATTATAATATTTTTTAGCTAATTGCGGCTAAATATTGCAGTTATTGACACATATGACTGTAGATATTGTATTGAATTGTGCGAAAATGGAAGATAACTATATACTCACAGATAAGATATTTTTCAATAATGATGCACAGTTAATGGTAATCCACAATGCTTCATCTTTTAGCAGGGCTATAAATGGGTATGCTGATAGTAATGGTATAGATAGTAACTGCAATAGACAGAACAGTATTTTAAGTGTCATAGGGCGAACCATAAAATCATATTTGGTTTTTAAGAAATACTAGTGAAAATCAAGAGCACTGAGTCAATCCAACTCAAAATAGGATATGCAGTATTGAACCTTGAAATAATGAAATATTTTTTTGACTTACTGCTGACATACGAGTTACATGGATAGGTCCAAAGAGCTTAGCCAATGGTGAGAAAGTTGTGAGTTGAAAAATTAATAGTCCAAAACCTTCACATCTCCACAAAAGGATCATTTTTAGAAATATTGAGATTCCTTATAATGGGAAGAAAATAATTGATGGATAAATTGTAAAATCTTAAACTATTTAAAAATTAATATAAGAGAAATAATATCATAATAATGTTAAATTTAAATATTATCAATTGGATTGACTAGGCATTTCTATATCATAATAAATATTATTAGCTAGGCTTTAGTCTATTATTAAGCTGATCAAGCATCTCTTTATCATAATAAATAATAAGCTGATCAGGTATCTCTTTATCATAATAAATAGTGTCAATTGAGTTGTTGTGTGTTGGTTAGTTAAGGGTGCAATTCTATATTCTACCAGTGTTCCATTCTAGTAGAAGGTTGTGTTAACATTATGAGTTCAGTGTTGTCATTGATGTCAACATGTTGTGTGCATTAATGTCAACCTAATAAAGTAGTGTGTGAGTTCAGTATTGTACTTGTTGTAGAGAAGTATGAGAGAAGTGTTTAGTGTGGTCATTGATGTCAACCTACTATGTGTATTAGTGTCAATCTAATGAAGAGATGTGTCTTATGCAGAGATGAAGAGTTATACATGTTTAGAATATCATATGAGAAGATTGTTAGCGAATGTTTGGTGTTGTCATTAATAACGAAGAGTTGTATGAATATAATATTATACCTATCACAGATACGTGTCATATGTGTATATGCAAGAAGGATTCAGTACTGTCATAATTAATAACCTATTGCATGCATGTGCATGAGAATCTGAAATATGGAGGAAAGAGTATTTGAAGTTCGAGATTGGATGATTAGATGTTTTTCTAATAATTGGTGATGATGAGAAGTTAGTATGGTGTATATTCAGAAGGTGACAAGTATGAGAAGCTAATATATGCAAGAAAGTGTATATGAAATCCTTATAGAAGAATGCTATGCATTTCTCCACATAAGAAGTTGATGCCTTGTGGTTTTGGTGTTGTAATGTATGGTCTATGAATGTTGCACTATTCTTCTTTTACGTCCACATAAGTTCAGCAGTTGGAGTTGTGTTTTGTTGTTTGCTGACAGTAAGGCTGGTTCTCAAGAATAGCTAGGACAAGTCTACAGAATGCTCTTGATTGCCTACATTAATGGTTTTAGGTATGTGCTTTGATGGACATGTTCCTAATGTATGTGTTGTACTCTAGTTTAAATATATTATGTTGGTCTTCTCCACAAGTGAAGGTATTGTGTTTTATGTGCGACATTATTGTTCGTGTTAGTCTCTAACTAACTCAGTTGATTATGGTGATATGATTTGTGTTCTTGTAGTCTGGATATGCTTTGGAGAAAGAGTTAAGAGATTGATATCAATCTTGTCTTAGCCTATTGACATCTACATTGAGCTATAAGTTTATAGTGTTTTCTTCTGAAATAGTTATGGTTGACTATTTTTATGAATAATCTTTTGGCTTGTATCTTGTCTTGCTGGGTTCTTCCCTCTTGTGCTTGATGTATTGTACTAGTTGATATTATAGGTTGTCACTTCTAAAATCTTGTGATCTGATTTGACTTAGACCAAGAGATATTGTGTTCCGAGTTTCGGCTTGATAGAGATAGTATGTCAGTCTACAAGAATGTTCTGCATTCCTTCGCTATTAGGTGATTTGATGTTACAGATCATTGATATAATATGTTTGTGTCAGTTAATGTTGTGTCATTCTTCTACAGAGATCTTGGAGGTCCACACCACATTTGTGTTTTTTTGTTTACATGTATATACTTCTTCATCCTTTGTGGCCAACTCAAGAGTTTTTGGTTCTTGTGGTGGTGTGACGTGGTCATGGCTAAAATCATGGATCTAAGGGAAGGTGTGTCAACATGGTGTGATGCTTCACATGCTTTATTTTCCTTCTAGGTGCTTTATATATTGTAGATGAAGCTTACAGTCTATGTGTTACATGCTACATCCTATTAAGTTGACCTAATAGATGATATTTTGTGTTGTGGTGGATATATAAAGGAGGTTATCCTTTGGAGATGAAGTGTGAATGATGGATGAACAAGTATGAGTTGGTGTGAAGAGTGAAGAAGCAAATGGGCAAACAAGAAAAGATTAGTCACATATATATAAACAACAACTTGTAATTAGTATTTCACTTAATTTTCTTCAAGTCACTTCATTCCTTGTAATCATTGTATCTTGATCTAAGGTTGTTGCCCTAGTTTGAATAGGTTTTTATCTTGCTTAAGGTTGGTGCCTTCGTTTGAATAGTTTTCTTTCTTTCTTTAAGGTTGTTGCCTTAGCTAGGGTTTGTGCCCTAGTATGCAAGATCTTTTTAGGGGTAGTGTGCTCCTTGGTCTATGGCTTAAACACTTGTAATTAGCTATTCATATAGTGTGAGTTTGATTCTCATCGTGGTGTTTTCCTTATTGGGTTTTCCATGTAAAAATTTGGTGCTCATATGTTTGTGTTGTCATTGTAATATCTCTCATTGGAAGTTAGTTGGATCAAATAAATAATAAGCATTTGATAAAGTAAGAGGTTCAGTCTTAGTGCATATTGATTTAACTCCCCCTCCCCCCTCCATCAACATTTGGTGGTATGTTCAACAATTGGCATCAAAGCGAGGTTCTTGAAGAATCAGTTTAATAACTAAGGTAAATCCAAGGTTATATCTGACAAGGATTTGGATTCTATGGAGACAAATGCATGAGATATCAATGTTGTTGTAGATCTTGAAGGAGAATTGAGATGTACATTTGATGAAATGGATATATTTCAAGGAAAATGGAAGAAGGTTGAAGAAACTATTATCTAGATGAAAAAGAAGATTGAAGAAGGAAAGAAGTCTACTGACATTCTAGAAACAAAGTTGAATATAAAATCAAGTGAGTGTAATAAACTTGAAAAAGTTTCTATGTTAAGAAAGGAATTGGAGATATCCAAAGACCTAAGAAAAGATCACTTCATACTTGAAGAAGAACTTGTCTCAGTTAGAAAAGATTTGGAAGCTGCTAAGGTATAAATTGAAAAGAACCTAAAGCTTAAAGGCAACAATGGTCTATTGGATGAAATGCTTGGCTTTTAGAAGCCCTTAAAGGATAAAGGTAGACTTGGTTTTGGTAGAGGAGAAAGATTTACTTCCCCAAACAGAGATGAAAAAGGAAAAGAAAAGATCAAGGGTGAACTCAAGAAGGATGGTGAAGATCAAAAGGGTTTTACTCTTTTCTAGAGCAAGAAGAACTTCATAAGACTTGCCTCTTTTCCTTCTCAAACTAGGTACCATGTATCCTTCAGTGGTAAATATTTTTCATGTAATAGATTTTGACATAGAGGTAGTGAATATAGAAGTCAAATCAGATCACAATCATTTGTTGGTCAATGTTATTCATGCAAGAGGATTGGTCATAAGGAAAATGAGTGGAGTGGAATGATGAGAAATAAATTTGTGAACATGAACAATGGTACAAATGTGCAATCTTTCAATGGACGTTATTGTTATGCATGTTACAAATTTGGGCATAAGGTTCTTGAGTGTATATCTAATAGAAGAAGGAATGGGAGAGGTCTACAACTAGGTCCTACTTGCTTCAATTGCGATAAATTAGGACATATTGCTAGATTCCACAGAGGAAAGGCTAAAAAGACCAATTTTATGTTGAAGAAGAAAATTGATATTAATGAAGAAACAAAGAAAATGCAAAGGACATGAGTAAAGAAGACTAATGAAAATATAGAAGATAAATCTAAGCATGGAACTATACCTTTTTTTGGTGTTGATGGTTCCTCTAGAAAATACATAGTTATCTCGGTGTGAGGGGGGTTCTGATTGTAGATCTTATGTCCCCCTTGCCAATTTGGTGCTGATAGTTTTTCGGTATGGTAGATTGAGTGAAGATTTATTTTTGAAGTTTCTATGAAGATATGTGAAAATTTCTTGACGTTAGATAACTTGTTGAGGCTGCCCAAGACAAGCAATTGGTGGGAAAATCTGGTTGAACAATTATGATTTCTTTTTATAAAAAATTTAATGAGTTGTAGAAAAAGAAAAAAGGTTTATCTAAGAGTAAAATTTTGATGGTTGTTGTTACTACTAGATCAAAGGAAGCTTTATTATCCTATGGCTTGTGTGAGACATCAAAATGTAGAAGGAAAGAAAGTTACCTGAGTGTTTGATGAAAGAATCCTACTCCATTTTATAAAGGTGCAATGTTGATCTAATAAGGTGTGGTTTTGTAAATAATTTCCACTAGCACAAGAAGGCATGAAGGTTTGATAGACATATCAAAAGAAATAGGCAACGAAAGGTTGGGGTTGTGTAGAATTCACCTTGTAGTGTTTTTCTAGCTCCAATTCGGTAATGTTGTTGTTTGAGTTAGATTACATAAACTTGATTCTTTGAAGATGAAAAGGAAAGAGTTTGAAAATGTTTAGTGTGTAGATTTTCTTGAGTGTAAAATCGGTCTAGAATTAGTTGAATAGTTTACAACACAATCATTAGTGAATCAACCTTTTAGTTGACATTGAAAATTTCTACTTTTGTTGGCATAAGTGTTAGAGTTTTTCTCAATAGAGAGAAATTATAAATGTTACAAAGAAAATAAAGAAACCCAAAGAAAAGGAAAAATAAGTGTTTGAAGTGTGGTATAATATAGAGGAGGATATTGACTTTGTTATATCATACTATGAAATACCAAATAAGGATATTGCGCCCAATTGAGGAAAAATAAAATGCTATTAAAAGGATTAGTATGGTGAACATGCATTTTTAAATGATAATAAGGGAGAATTTTTTT
Source organism: Chamaecyparis obtusa (assembly GCA_027943335.1). Lineage (NCBI taxonomy): Eukaryota > Viridiplantae > Streptophyta > Pinopsida > Cupressales > Cupressaceae > Chamaecyparis > Chamaecyparis obtusa. Next base: position 946,134 of record BSBK01004955.1, on the reverse strand, counting down.
ATGTGGTGAACCATAGGATCAAAATTCTGAAGATGATGTCTTTCTAAAGAAGGTTGAGAGTAACATGTTCACAAAAATTGGCTACAAGGTGTCTTGTACTTTGAAAAATTATTAATGTTGATAAATACAAAGATTTATAGCTTGAGACAGAATGGATGTTGGATATAGAAGGGATTAGTATTTTGAGCTTAAAATTGATGCAACAAATTTTAAAATTGATAAAGTTTGTTTTAGAGGAATACACCTAGAGAATGATGGGGACTGCATTAGGTGCTCATAGCATTGGAGGAAATAAATGTTGCTAAGAATGTTCCTATGGAGATGGTGTGTCAACAGATGATGTTTTGGTTTAGTACTAAGGCATGATTACTTCTTTCATGTGTGTTTCCTAAACATTTGGTAAGAAGACAATTCTAGTCTTGAATAAACATTGAAAATTATGATGAAATTTTTATTTTCTAGATTCCCTAAGGGGAGGATGATAGGATAAAAAAAGTGGTTGATGATATGTATAACAAATAGCGCTATGAATTTTCCAATAGTGGCATGGTTTGATGGTTAAGTTGTTGAGTTGTTGTTCTTTCCATCAAGGTTCAAATCTCATTGGGGACGAGGTCCCCCATTTGTGGCCTCACCGGTTCATAGCTCGGGGTCAAAGCATTTATCCCTCTTTAAAAAGAAATAGTGCTATGAAGTTAGTGATTACTAGTTGATTTGATAAGAAGAGCATTTTAAATTAACAGAGAGGGGGAGACTTAATGTCCATCTTTTATCTCCTGATTAATGTGGTTTCTAATCTCAATGGGACAACTGAAGGGTACACTTTCTTGGTAACAAGAAGGTGTTTGGGAGACTAAATTGTCACTGACAAGGGGAGTGGTTTTGTAGATAGTGTTGTGCCCCAAACAGAGAGAAATATTGATAATGGAATGACAATTTGGGAGAAAAGTATAGTGCAAAGATGTCCCTAAAAGGGGGAGAAATATAGTTAGAAGATCTTTTAATATTTCACCCTTTTTCCTTGATGTCAAATGGGGAGAAAATTATAGATAGTGGGACATCAAATTGTTGGTTTTTTGTTGGTGTTAACATCAATGCTAAAGATAGAGATTGTTAGCATTGTGAGTTCAATGTTATCATTTATGTCAACATGTTGTGTGCATTGATATCAACTTGATAAAGAAGTGTGTGAGTTTAGTATTGTACCTGATGTAGAGAAGTATGAGAGAAGTGTTCAGTCTTGTCATTTATGTCAACCTACTATGTGCATTAATGTCAACTTGATGAAGCAATGTGTCTTATGAAGATGAAGCGGTGTACAAGTTTAGAATACCATATAAGGAGATTTTTATCATATGTTTGGTTTTGTCTTTAATAATGAAGAGTTGTATGTATACAACATTGTACTTATTGTAGAGGAGTGAATATGCATGCACGTGCAAGAAGAATCTAGTGTTGTCATAATTAACAACCTATTATGTACATGTGTATGAGAAGCTGAAATACATAGGAAAAGTATTTGAAGTAAAATATATTTGAAGCCTGGGATTGGATGATTAGATGTTCTAATGATTGGTGATGATGAGAAGTTAGTATGATGTATATCTTGAAGGTGAAAAGTATGGGAAGATGGCATATGCAGGAAAGAGTATCTGAAATCCTTATGGGAGGGTTTTCTACATTGCTCCACATAAGAAGTTGATTGATTGTAGTTTTGGTATTGTAATGTACGGTTTGTGAATGTTGTACTACCCTACTTTCAGGTCCATAGTTTAGAAGCTAGAGTTTCCTTTTTCTATTTTCTGATAGTAAGGCTATCTATCAAGAATAGTTAGGATAGGTTTGTAGAATGCTTTTCATTTCTCTGCATTAATGGTTCTAGATGTGTAGTTTGGTTGACATGTTCCTAACATATATGTATTATTCCAATTTAAATATCTTATGTTGGTTTTCTCTTCAAGTGAAGGTATGGTATTTTGTGTGCAACATTATTGTCTATGTTGGTCTTTGGTTGACTTAATTGATTGTGGTGATTTTCTTTATGTTCTTCTAGTCCAAATATTCTTTGGATAAAGAGTTAAGACATTGATATGGATATTGTCTTGGCATAATGAGATCTGAATTAAGTTATAGGTTTATGGTGTTTTCTCCTTAGAATGGCTACGAATGACTGTTCTTATGAATAATCTTCTAGTTTGTATCATAGAGTGTTGGGATCTTCCCTCCTACAATTGATGTATTGTGTGGGTTGATATTAGAGGTTATCACTTCTCAGATCTCATGATCTAATATGACTCACAACATGATTTATTGTGTTATGTGTTTTGGCTTGATAGAGACAGTGTAACAATTTACAAGAATGCTCTACATTCCTTTTCCATGAGGTGATCTAACATTATGGATCATTGATATAGATATGATTGTGTGAGGTAATATAATGTTGTTCTTATACATAGATCTTAGATGTTTGCATTACCTTTTATATTTTTTTGGTTGGCATTTATCTACTTCCTCCTTTGTGGACAACTCAAGAGCTTTTGGTACTTGCGGTGGTGTGTAGTGATCAATGGAAAAAATCATGGATCTATGGGAAGGTTTCCTGATTTTGTGTGATGCTTCACATGCTTTATTCTCCTTTTGATTACTTTGGAGATTGTAGATGAAGCCAATAGTTTATGTGTTACATTCTACATACTCTTAGGTTGGCCTAATAGATGATATTTTGTGTTGCATTGGATATATATAAAGGAGGTTTAATTTTTGGAGATGAAGTTCAAGTGATGGACGCATGAGTATGAGTTATTGTGAAGAGTGAATGAGAAAATGGGTAGAAAAGAAAAGATAAAATTAGTCATAGATCTGTAAACAATGAACTGTAATCAAAATTTTAGTGAATGCACTTCAAGTTAGTTCATTCCTTGTAATTGTTGTATCTTGATCTAAGGTTGGTGACTTAGTTTGAAAATATTTTTATCTTCCTTTAAGGCTTGTGTCTTAGCTAGGTTTGGCTCCCTAGCCTATAGGATATTTTGAGGATAGAGCACTCCTTTGTCTATGGCCTAAAATCTTGTAATCGTTTATTCATATAGTGTGATTTTGGTTCTCATTGTGGTTTTTCCCTCATTGGGTTTTGCACATAAAAATCATGTGTCCATATTATCATTGCAATATCTCTCATTGGAAGTTAACTGGATCAAATAAATAATACACATTTGATGAAGTAATGTCTAGTCTTAGTGCATGCTAATCCACCCTCCCCCCCACCCCACCACTCCCCTCTCAGCATTTGATGGTGTATTCAACAGGTTAGGCCCTTGACATATACAAAAAGAATGAGATAAGTTGTAAGACCTTGATAGTTTGACATAACAATTAGTCTTAAAGAAGAGGGATTTTTATTTGCATTTCGAAGGTGAATTGTTGCATGAAGATTTTAAAGAAGGGTAAGGAAGGTGATAGATAGTTATAGTTTGAAAAGATAAAAATACATTTGATCACAGTGAATATAAGTTGGGCTTGGATCTTCAAGTTCATATTGCTAATAGTTACTTCCAAAGAAAGTTTGAAAAAAAAGATCATCATGAATTTGAATCCTATCAAAAAAATGTTAAGAAACAAGGGAATAAGGAGAAGCGAGACACATTTCTTCATGAATATCATATGCTTTTGGCCTTATTTTATGATACTATGCTTATGTTTTCTTCCCTTGGGTATTCTCAAAACCCATTATAAGGGGAGTATAAATCTTGCATACACATTGAAACATAGTGTGAAGGATTAGTAGTAACATACCAGAGATGGCAAGGACTGCACCGACTTGACTTGTGGTAAAACTCAATCCTCCTAGTCTTTTTGGGCTTACAGCCCAAAGAGAGAATATCTACAAGATCAACTCGCTCCATTATATACAACAAAGGAGTAAAAATTATTTAACTATAGTAATTCTAAAATAATTATGCAAGTATTACCTCTGAATATGCAATGTCATGAAGGGAATAAATGCAATTTATTATGATGGTTGACATCACTGGCCAATTTATTATGATTGAATTCAAAGTTGACATCTTTCCTTTTTCCTTTACTTCCATGTATGCCTTTTCATTTTGTGTATCTTCTTTCTCAATGTCAATGCCAGTTCCATTAGGGTCACATTTTTCCACTTCTTGCCCATGAGGATGTTTATGTAATGTCTCCTATTAACAACAATACAATTATTATTTTGAATCAACAAAAAAAAAATCTTTTAATTGTTCACAAAATAAAATATTTAATGATAAATGGCCTAAATGCTACTTTTTTATAGACTTGATATTTCTTCAATCGATGAAAACAATTTTAATATTTCTATTGAAATAGTTTTTTGTACTGAAAAAAATGAATTTTGCAAGAAACATTCCATTTTATCTATTTCAAAAACTATTGAGTCAAATATGTGAAATCTTATTCCAAAACATTAATAAAATATTTAATATTCATTTCATTGTCAATAATCAATGTTTATGGTAATGGGTTCCCAATAGATTATTCCAAATGATCATTTCTAGGCTAAATTATAAACTTTTGTTCTTTCTTTTTTTCTACTTTTTGCAATGTTTTGCAAGGGTTTTCAATAGCATGGTGATAATCCATCTCAAATTTTTATGCATGCAAGCAATGAAGTCAAATTGAATAAAAATTTAGAAAATTGTCAAAAACCAAACGAGAATTTGGAGGAAAGTGTGGATCAATAAGTTTTCGTGATAACTATTGACTTGATTATAGTGATGCACTCTATCTAAGCATGTGTTGATAAGAAAATTTATAGGCATTATGATTTCTCTACCTTTCATGTAATATTCGACTTGAAGGACTTGACAACCTAAAAGGATATATGAAAATATTTTAGAGCTACACATGACTATTTTTTGTCATCTTCACAAGAATGAGATATCACAATGAGATCTTTAAGGGTGGTTTAAATTTTCACAATCAAGAAAATGTGGGTTTGATTTAGTGGAGGAGCTCCCTTTTAAATTCTAGACTATGTCTACCTCCTTTGGCTTTCCCTAGAGAGTTGATTTTCTACAATTTGTAGTGGTTATTCATGGGAAACCCATGCTCCCTTCTCACCTTACACAAGAAAGAAAGGTCACACTTATGCATCCATCTTTGTTGTAATTAACTTGCTAACTCATTACATAATTTTCTATATATAGATGAGGTAACATGCAATAGATCCAACCAATAGATTACGAGTCTCTCCCTTTTATGTCATTATTTTCATTCTTATTGATATTTATTGAGAAACTATTTTAAGGAGGCTCCAAACATCCTTAAGTCTTCTAGAGGCATTGACAACTAAAGTTAAGGCAAAAAGAATATACCCATCTCATGTATAATAACTAGAATCAATAAGGTTAATCCATGTGAAATATTATAATGATAGGAAAAATATGAACAACCAAAAAATAGATCTTGAAAGAGGAATTTTAATAGAAAGTTTGATATCATGAATAATTTTGAATAGCCTAAATATAACTTGCATGAGAAGATCAATTTGATTAGGAATTTGATCTTCATGATTCTTATATCTTAGTTAACCCAATAGAAGTTAATGTATTGACATTCATATAGATATTATCCATAAAAGGTGTTTCCCCCTTCAATTCATCTTGTCTAGGAAGTTGATAATGTAGATTTTAGTTTACTTTTAGTTTCTCCCTCCTTGATAGAGGTCCCCTTAGAAGAAATTGTTTATAGTGTCATTCCATACACTCCTTGATCCTTGGGATTAAAGGATGTTGGTAAGAAAACAATACCCCTTTGTTAAGAATCCAACAATAAAATCTCAAAAAGGGTGATTGAAAAATATTTATAAGGTGGTGAGGAAAATAGATTAAGATAAGGTGAAGATGATAGGGGAATCTGTTATGAATCCTAGTGTTATTGGAAATCAGATACTCACTTCTATTCTTCCCAAAAGGGATTGTGATTTCCTAGAATGCTAGGGGTTTGGGTAGCACCCCTCGTTAGAAGGTTCTTAAATATCTTACAAGGGATCATGGCCTTGATATTATGTTTCTTTCAAAATGAAAATCTTCATCAAGGAAATGGATCTCATTTTCTTCTTAGATTTAAAGAAATAATTAGTTCCAATTTATTGGGGCCCAAGGACTTGTTTTTTAGTTGGCTTGTTTATGGGATCCTCATAAGCTCACTCCTTCTATTTAAATAAGGAGAACACATTTCTTATCAATGATAGCTTCTTTCTTTTCCTTTTGTAGTTCCATTTTATTTACCAATGTCTATGATCCTACTAGTTTTCAAGATAAGGTCATACTTTGTTATGATACTAGATTTGTTCATTATATATATTTTTTTCTTAGATATTGGTAGGAAATTATTATAATATTATTAGCCTTAATGAAAATTATCAATTCTAATCAATTGCACCCATCATTTTCTTTTTTGAGAGGCAATATGTCTATTCTTAACTTAGTGGATGTCAAACAAAGAAATTGTATTTTTACTTGGAATAAAAAAAGATGTTGGTGTGATTCCATTTTTGAAATAATTGATAGGTTTTTAATCTCTAATTGTTTCTTTTTTTTTTAATCAAAAGTGGGAGGACCACTGTATATATTTATAAAAAAATGATTCAAAAAGAGCTCAATCAGGAAAGAATCAAGAAGAAAACCTGACATTGTCGCTATATATACAAAAGGTGATAAGGAGACCTTATCAACTTTGAGATTTAAAGTATGATCATATAAATTACAATCGTGAGGCCATGGCCTATCTTTTGATAAAACATGAAGTCGGAGATCAATACATTTTAAATTTCAATATTCAATATTGTTCTGAAAATGACTAGTATAAAAAAATAGGAAAGTATGAGCTCGAATTTCCCACAAAAAACCACTCTGTTCCACCTTACCAACTATTCCTCCATGGCATCGTAAGTCTATGGGATAAAATCCATTTGGGAGTGTGGTGACCATCCCAAAGGCTGAGAAATCTAGTCTAAAATCTGTTGTGCCTCTAAGTTTTCCTTCCACCCGGCATCATATACATTATCTCCAGGGCCCCTGTTATCGGGGTCAGCATCATTCCAGCCTAAAACAGTAGACTGTGGTTGAGCAGGTTGAGCAAAGGAACCACTGGCTTCACTTGTAGATAATACATTTCCACTTGAGCTCGATGTGAATGGTAGTGGGAAATCTGGAAAGGGGGTTGTGTAAGCTATAAGCCCTGATGGAAGAGAAGCATATGGCGCTTCAAGTAGTAGGAGAAGAGCCTCTATCACCATTTTGATTTTTGACTCCAATTCAAACCCCAATTCATTACCATCTAAATGCAGAGCACCTTCGACACCACTAAAATTCTATTTTTCTAGTGCATTCTTTATGCTATCGTAAGTAGCCATGCACACATGGCTCTTAAGTAATTTACGCCAGGAAAAAAGGCTGCCCACCAATGCATGACCAAGCCAAAGGTCATATCTTTGCAATGCCCTTTGTAGCTTCTTGCCTTCCCAGAAATGGGGTTTAACAAATTTAAAAGAAAGAATTTCCAAGATTTGTATAGATTGCAACAAGTCCATGACATTTGAAAGAAAAATGGACACTACCTGAGACAAATAGAGAAATTGTTTTGACCTCGGGGAGAGAATTTCTTCTCCAATTAAGATTTTAATGGGTTGCCGAGTTGAAGTAGAGATGATAAACATCTCATCCAACATGAAGTCAAGGATGATCTGTGGTAACGCTTCTTCGTCTTCATCAGGTGGAATCCACACCTGATATTTTTTCGAAAGCATCTCACTGTGAAAACATGCACAGTCTTCACACTGGACACAGACCTCCATTGAGTTTTCCATTTGCAGAATTCGGCAAAGATAGGGTATGAAAAAACTTGATTGAAATGCCGCATAAATAACCCTTGTGAATAATAATGTTGAATCCAAGTTAATCTTTCAACATTAATTAAAAGTGAATGCCCTTTTGGCGAAAAGATCGGAGACATGTGTGAGGTTGCCAGATATCACTATGGGTGATTGCCTGAGTGTGTAAAGTGTCCAATTGTCTCATTTGCAGGCAAGTATTGGAGAATTGGTGGCTAATAGTACTAACGCAACTATGTACTCCATGTACTGAGCATCCGACACTTTTATTAAATCCCCTTCATGTGTTGTAAGGAGTAGGCAAGTGACAAAGAGCTAAGTATGTTAATGAGTATTTGACATGTGTCCTGTTGCTTCACCAAAAAATTATGGCATGTTCATATCACAATGTGGATGAAGAGATCAAGTGAGCTCGTATGATATTATTATCCCACACTTGATGGTTTTTCTGAATTCACTAGTCTTTGGAGGTCACCACAAATTTGAGGATATGTGTTCAGTATTAAACACAAAATTTGTGTTCCATCACACCCCATATTAGCTAGGTAATCAGGGACCTTATTGCCTTCTCTCAACGTATGAGATATAGATATGGAAGGGAATGTGTCTATGACACGCCATGTTTGTTTAAGGATATATGCAAGCTGCCAGTTATAGGATTTCCTCTTGATACAAGCAGTAATAATTACCATCGAGTCTCCTTCAATATGAATATTTTTAAATCCACCTTGTTTTGCCAGAATAAGTCATGCAAGTAAGGCTTGTGCTTCAACCATGTTATTAAATCCTATAGGTAATGGGGAAGCAGTGAATGCCATTAGATTTCCCTCACAATCTCTTATACAAGCACCAAGGCCTGAGTTTCCTGGATTTCCACGCGAGGCTCCATCAAAATTTAATTTCAATATGTTCTGAGGGGGTGGGTACCATTTGATTGTTGATCGATCCACTTGTGATGATCCCTATTTCGGAGGACCCCAACCTAATGGAATATGCAACATCTTCCATCCTCTGAGAACAATACTATCCCATTGTGAAACTACTAGATTGATTTTGCATCAGCAGACACTTGCATTGATCACTTCAGATATCAGTCTCTCAATGCCCTTTAGGACCTCCTCAATTTGTGAAGAAATGTTTCTGAAAATGTGTTTGTTCCTTTCCCACCAAATTGACCACACAACTAAAGCTGGAATAGGGATGGTTGGGCATATTCTTATAATTTTATGGTGGAAGGAATTGGATAATTTGCCTATCAATTTTTTCTCCTCTTTGTTTTCTAATCCTAAAAATCCTCCCTTTAAGTTTCAACTTATTTCACTCAAGGATCTAGATATTCATGAGTATGTGATTATATGCTTGTTGGATTACACATCTCCTTTTGGTATGGTTGTGTATTTCTTTAAGATACTTTAGTTTATTAAGTTCAATCCTAAGTAGTATATATATGAAATATTATTTTGGATTTTTTTTTTTTTTAAAAATAATTTTGTTTAATAAAAAAAGATGGTGTCACTTTTCAAATCAAAGAACTAGGAATGACTAAGGAGCTCCTATTCATAGAATTTATTTATTATAAATAACTCATAAATGGGAACTCAAAGAGGAGATATTTTAGAATGAAAAATAAGAATCAAATTTCTTTGAGAAAGGGATAAAAACATCATTTTTTGTACTTCTACCAAAGGAGTGTTAATTTATTATATCACATATTTTCTTAGCTCAAGAAGACAAAATTTTATCTTTTCAATATATACAAGGAAGTTGTCCTTACATTTTATTCCATGTTCATGAAAATTGATGCTCATAATTTGGAGTAGGAGCAACTCATTTTGGATTGCATTATCCCTTTGGTTTTTGTTCATATGAACTATCTACTTATTATATCAAAGAGCTTGAGATGACTATTTTTAAATAAAGAAATGAAAATCCCTCTAGGTCTTAGTGGTTTTTCCATAGTTATTTATAGGAATTTTGGGACACTTTGAAATTTGATCTTTTAGAGGTGGTCTAAGAATCATGAGTACATAATTAAAGTTATCATTTCTATAGTTATGGCCTTGATTTTCAAAAAAGAGGGGGCTGATTTTTATTTGTTCCATTGCATACCCCTTTGTAATGTTACTTATAAGATTATGACCAAAAAATATTGTCAAGTGCTTGAAGTAGTTGGTGTTTCTTATTTTATCTGGGTGCATTGGATTTGTTAAAGGGCATCAAATTCTATATATTGTTATATTTGTGGTGGAATCTATCTTTTCTATTTCTAGTTCCAAGGAGAAATCTATTTTCATTAAGTTGGGCACGTCCAAAGCCTATGACATGTTAGGTGGTCATTCCTCAAAGATGTGTTGCCAACTTTTGAGATTTTATTAGGGTACAATTATTTGTTCACAAGTTGTGTTACTTCTCCCTTTTTAGTTCTATCAATGGTATTCCTTCACTTTTTTTCTATCTCCAAGAGACTTTGTGATGCAAGGGTAGGGATGAGAGGGGCCAAACAATGGCACACCCTACAGATCCAACCTGCTCAACAACACGCGAAAGCAACAACAACACAATAGTGAGAGAGAGAATGTAGGATCTTTCTTATTATGTTCAATTTGATTCATACATGTCAGGCTGTAAGGCCTTCCCAATTATGGCCAGATATTACAATGAATTACAGAAGTCCTCAAACATGCAAGGATCTGCCAACAATCTCTAATCTTCTATCTTCTTACTTCTATAAAAAATCACCTCCTAAACTACAACCAAACAACTACATTTATACAAGAGTCCACCAAACTGAGTCAGCCTTCATATCCACAATCAACAGAAGGAATGGTCAGATCTGGAACCACATGCTTCCCAATGATGGATACCAACATTAAATCTATCACCCATAATAAATGCACAAGTCGGCCTCAACAAAAACTCAAAATAAACTACTCGGTAAGCAAGGATGATCGAGCAACAAACAAGCATCGCCGAGCGCCAGTGAAACAACTGATCACCTAGGAGATAACCAACCATACTTAGTAACCAAAGGAAACCGACCAACTACCAAACCAATTCGGTCAAAGAAGGAACCAAGCAACACAGACAAACTTAAAATCTTTTTGGTGACATAGGATTGCCAAGGACTCGAGATGCTCTTGCATCAGACACCTGGGGTTGTTTGAAATGATTCTCTAAATCATGAAATAGGTTTGGTTCAAGTTGCATCCAACTCAAACTATGAAATCCATGAACTATCTTCAATCAGTCTATTTTTCCACTTTACCAGATATTCCATATACTATTTTCCTCTTGTACTCTTGCCAATTCTTTGCTCCAAAATCTACTCAACTTCCTCTTTTTGCTTCTTAGGATATTCCATCGATACTACCATGTCTTTGTCAGGTTCATGATACTCATACAAATCGGTAATGTTGAAAATAGGTGATATGTCCATGTCATCAGGTAACTCAATCTCATATGCATTTCCACTATCAAATTTTCTCAAAATCTTGCAAGGTCCAAATTTCTTCATCTTCAACTTCCCATATGTTCCAATAGGAAATCCGCCTTTCTTCAAATGAACCATCACTTCATCACCAACATCAAAAGTCTTATGTCTCCTTGATCCATCAGCTCTATCTTTGTATTTCTTATTACTCTCTTCTAGCTTCAGCTTCACATCTTCATGAAATGTCTTCATGTACTCAACAAATTTTACTCCATCAATTCTCTTACTTTCATCAGTAATATCCCTCGAATCAGATATACATCTTGGTTGTATGCCACTCACAATCTCAAATGGTGTTTTTCCAATACTCCTATTCATTGAATTATTATAAGCAAACTCTGCTTGTGCCAACACAGAACCCCAATTACTTGGTGTGTCTCCAAATAAACATCTCAAAAGATTTCCCAAACTTCTAATCACAACTTCAGTCTATCCATCAGTTTGTGGGTGAAATGTAGAACTATATTTCAACTCAGTGCCAAAATTATTCCAAAGGGTCTTCCAAAAGTATCCAACAAATTTACTATCTCGGTCAGAGATAATACTCCTTAGTAATCCATGCAGTCTGAAAATTTCCTTAAAGAAAAGATCGGCTACATGTACTGCATCCGATGTCTTTCTACAAGGTATAAAATGTGCCATTTTTAGAAAATCTATCCACAACAACAAATATAGAATCATTACCTCTTACTATCTTTAATAAGCCAAGAACAAAATCCATACTAATGTCAATCCAACGTTTCTCAGGTACAACAATTGGTGTATAAAATCTAGTATTCTGACTTACTCCTTTTGCAACTTGACAAACCATAACTTTTCACAAATTTATGAACATCTTTATACAACTGCGACCAATAGTATTTTTCCTTAAGGAAATTCCATGTCTTAGCAATGCCAAAATGTCCAACCAAACCACTACTATGTTTCTCCTTTATCAAATTAGTTCTCATTGTTCCTCTTGGTATACACAACTGAATACCTTTAAACAACATACCTTCCTAAATAAAATATTCATCCCATTTAGTGTTCTGTTGATCTTGAATAGGTGCTCTACACTTTCTCCATGGCTCAGAAAAATCAGGATCAAACTCATAAGAATCTCTCATCTCATCAAAACCAAGAACTTCAATTTTCATCTCGGTCATCAAAGATCTTCTACTCAACGCATCAACAACTTAGTTAGTGACTCCACTCTTATGCTTTATCAAAAATGTATAACTCTGTAAATACTCAAACCATTTCATATGTCTCTAATTCAACTCATCTAACTACCCAAATACTGTAAAGCCTTATGATCGGTATACAACAAAAATTCACTCGATATCAAATAATGTCTCCATTTCTTCAGTGCTTGAACAATAGCATAGAATTATTGATCATACACGAAATATTTCCTTCTATCATCATTCAACTTTTTACTAAATAAAGCAACATGTTTACCTTCTTGACTCAACATAGCTCCAATTGCACTTCCACTTGCATCACATTCCACTTGAAATACCTTACTGAAATCAGGTAATTCCAAAATAGGTAATTCAACAACCTTCTATTTCAGAATCTCAAAACTTTTATCAGATCCATGTGTCCACTTGAATTCTCTTTTATCTCCTCTCATAGTCTCAGTCATATCATTACAAATTGAACTAAAATTCCTTATGAACTTTCAGTAAAAACTTGCCAAACCATGAAATGATCTTACCTCACTAGCATTCATAGGTGCAGGCCAATTCGAAATAGCTTCAACCTTTCCAGGATCCATTTTCAAATCATCAGCTGAAATCACAAATCCCAAATACACAATCTCCTCTTTCATGAATGAACACTTTTTCAGATTTATCAGCAACTTTTCTTCTTTCAATCTCTACAAAACTTGTCTAACATGCAACAAATGTTCTTCTTTGGTCTTACTGAATATCAACATATCATCAAGATATACAATCAAAAACTTACCCAAGAATTTCTTCAAAACTTCATTCATTAGCCTCATAAAAGTACTCAGTGCATTAGTTAAACCAAAAGGCATAACCAACCACTCATACAAACCTTCTTTTGTCTTGAAAGTAGTCTTCCATTCATCACCTTCTCTGATTCTAATCTGATGATACCCACTTTTCAAATCAATTTTGGTAAAATACTTAGCTCCAGTCAAGCTATCCATTATATCATCCATTCTCGGTATAAGAAACCTATACTTCATTGTTATCTTATTGATTTCTCTAGAATTAGTACACATTCTCCATTCTCCATTCTTCTTAGGTGCCAATACAATAGGTACTACACAAGGACTCAAACTTTCCCTGATCAAACCTTTCTCCAGAAACTCTTGAATCTATCGGTTCAATTCCTGATTCTCGGCAGGTGTCAACCGATGAGGTCCCTTATTTGGTAAACTAGCTCCAAGGATTAGATCCATACAATAATCAATGCTTCTCTTCGGTGGAAAACCATCAGGTACATTATCAGAAATGATTTCACTATACTCGGTGAGTAACTTATCAATCTTCTCAGGAACACTATCCTCTGTTTTCTTACTCGGTTTGTTAGGAATCACAGCAAAACATACATCACTCTTTTTCAAATCCTTAACAAACTTTCTTCCCTCCATGAAACAAAATTTCACAGATGTGCAAACATTACTAATAGGTTCTTCTAGCAAAGGTAACAAGATTTGTCTCTTTCCATCAGCCAAAATAGTATACTTATGCAATCTCTCATCATATATAGCATGTCTATCATATTGCCAAGGTCTACCCAACAAAATATGACAACAATCCATAGGCATGATATCACATAATACCTTATCATAGTACTTTCCAATCTTCAAATTCACATAACATTGTTCACTTACTAAGAGTGTATGCTCATCCTTGATCCATGAAATCTAATAGGGTTTTGGATGTTCCAATCTTTTCAACTACAACTTTGTGACCATTTCCTTAGATGCCAGATTCTCTGAGCTACCACTATCAATGATTACCTTCCAAACTTTATCAGAAACTCTACATCTGGTTTTGAACAAACTTTTCCTTACCGGATCTTCCTTTTTGCCTTCATTCCACAGTGCTCTTCTTACCATCAAGTTATTTTCTTTCTCAGGTTCATTTGGTGACTCTTCTTGCACCAAAGTATTTCTACTGCTACCAGCCTTCTTACTTGCATGTGTACATTCAAAATATCTATATCCTTCTTCTCCACAATTGTAACAAGTTCCTCAAAAACTTTCTCTGTTATAACCACCTCGGTAGTTACTGCCTCTGCCTCTAGGTGAACTTTCACCTTTCCATTTGGTCTTGCCTTTATCTAGATTTTTCTTTTCAGGTTCAGATCTACCATTTTCACCATGGGATCTACCTCTTCCTCTAGGGAATCTACCACCTCTTCCTCTTTGTCTTTTCTCATGTCTCTTATTCAATTTATCCTCAGCTTTCAATGCAAATTGATAAGCCTCTTCAATGTTCTCCAATTTGACCAAACTGATTTCTTCTTGGATGGAAATTCTCAAACCATTCAGGTATCTAGCAATTATTTCCACGTCATCTTCATCATGTCCTGATTTGATATCTAATCTATAGAATTCCTCAGTATATTCCTTTACTGAGCTATCTTTCTTCCTTAGACTTTGCTTTCACATAACTAGGTTAATCTGACAATCACAAGGTAAGAACTTTCCTTTCAACTTATTCACCATTTTATTCCATACCTTGATTTTTTCTTTGCCTTTCCTCTTTCTGTCCAACTGCAAATGTTCCAACCATAAGGATGCATGACTTTTCAACTTTGTGCTTGCAAATTTCACCTTCTTGTCTTTAGGTACATTTTCATATTCAAAATACTTTTCCATTTCAGTGATCCAGTACACCAATTCATCAAAATCCAATTTTTCACCATACTCAGGAGGATTAAAATGTGGTGTAGACTTCAGACTTGTCAAAGCCTTCAAGAATCTTTCTTACCCTTGATCCATCACAGGTGCAGGTTCTGCATTCGCCTGTTCTTCCTCAATTTCATCATCACTAACATCTTCAAGATGTCTTCCTCTTCTTTGGGCTGTTTCCACAACTTCTAATCTAGAAAATTTTTTTTCTCAACATGTCTGCTAATCCTGGATCCACATCTTGCCTCCCATGAACCATCTTGAAAACCCTCTGCAACTGTAGGTCAGATCGCAATCTGCTACCCCACAACAATTCAACTAGGGCTTTACAAGAAGGAACCTTCAAATCTAGATTCACAAACCTAGATCCAGATCTCACCTTGCTCTGATACCACTTGACGCAAGGGAAAGGATGAGAAGGGCCAAACAATGGCACACCCTATAGATCCAGTCTTCTCAACAACACGTGGAAGAAACAACAACACAACAGTGTTAGAGAGAATGCATGATCTTTCTTATTATGTTCAATTTGATTCATACATGTCGGGCTTTAAGGCCTTCCCGGTTATGACCAGATATTAAAATGAATTAAAGAAGTCCTCAAACATGCGAGGATCTTCCAACAATCTCTAATCTTCTATCTTCTTACTTCTATCTAAAATTGCCTCCTAAACTATAACCAAACAACTACATTTATACAAGAGTCCACCGAACTGAGTCGGCCTTCAAATCCACAATCAATGGAAGGAATAGTTAGATCTAGGACCACATGCTTCCCAATGATGGATACCAACATTAAATCTGTGACCCATAATAAATGTACAAGTTGGCCTCAACAGAAACTCAAAATAAACAACTCGGTAAGCAAGGATGACCGAGCAACAGATAAGCATCATCGAGCGCCAGTGAAACAACCGACCTCCCAGGAGATAATTGACCATACTCGGTAACCAAAGGAAACTGACCAACTACCAAACCAACTCGGTCAAAGAAGGAACTGAGAAACACAGACAAACTTAAAATCTTTATGGTGACACAGGATTTCCAAGGACCCGAGATTCTCTTGCATCACTTTGGCAAGGAGATCCTTTGTTTCCTTATCTTTTATCCTAATGGTAGAAGATTCAGATGTGTGTGTATGTATATGTACATATACATGCAAACACATAATATGTATATATAGATATGTGTGTGTGTGTGTGTGCATACACACACACAATGTCCTATTTTTTTACCATAGTATTAGAGAAGAAAATATTTCTCACCTTTAAGTGAGGTGGAATTGACCTATCATTCATGCGACTTCCTTATCTAAGTTTTAGGAGAGCATGGTCATCCTTCTATGTTATCTTATTTTCTAGTTATTTCCTAGATTCTTGGCCCTATTTGAAAATTTGGTTAAAGAAGAGCCACTAAATTCTCCAAGATCATAAGATTCTTGTCATGTATGTTTAATAGAAGATCAAGGATTTGACTAGAGAAGCTATTCAATCCTATCACACCTTTGAATAAATTTCTCCCCTTTTGATTATCATCTTTTGAGCCTCCTAGAGGTTTTCCCCTCAATCTTCTTTGAATCACATTAGCTCTAGGTTGAAGGCTTCCAAGAGGGTAAACAAGATTAGTAAGTAGTTTCCCCTCTCTCTTAGTTTCTTCAAAATTAATATTAATGGATCCTCATGGGAAAACTTGGGTATTTATTGGAATCAATGGGGTTAGTCATGTTAGTGTTGATTTGGATCACTTATTCTTCATTATTTCTATGGGGTGCTATAAAATAATCAAATGGAGGCTTGTATCATTCATATTGAACTTGATAAAGCTTGCAAGTTAGGTTGGGAGATGGTGGTTTGTGAAATGGATTTTGTGATCCTAGTTCCCATTTTGAATAGAAAGAAGATACACAAGTCTCCTTGATATTTATATCATTTACAAAGAAGATTCTATAGTTTAGTTTATATTGTGAGCTTTTCCATATTCTTAGGGAATATAATGTTTTAGATTTCTTGGCTAAATGGCAATTTGACATTGATCATAACTAGTAATAATCACTCATCAGGGCCCTCTACATCTAGATAAATATATGATTCTTCTTCATCTCATTCAAAATGATAACTCTTATCTCTTCTCTCTTCCAACCGGCCTTAGGGAATGTGAGTTTTGTTAAGATCACAAGAATTTTCTATTTTTTGGGGATGGTGGAATAGAAGAAAACCTCCTTGGATAGCCTTATTTTGGATTTATTGATAGAAATTTTTATATAGAAATATCTTTGTTATAATTTTTTTTAGTTTCTCATTTAATAATATATTTTTCCTTTTCCTTAAAAATGATAATCTTCTATACAAAAAATACTAGTTTTTTATCACACATAGCCTAGGTAGATGGAAGAAAGAAAAAGGAAAAAAAATATTGTCCAAAATAATAAATAACAAGGCACATTTTTAAACTCACATGTGATATAAAATAGAAAATAGTCAAGGTATTTTTAACGAGTTATCAAAGAAATTTTAAATAGCATAAAAGTAAAAAATATGGTTTATTTTGGTTATTCTTAAACATAAAACGTGTCTATTAGTTAATACTATTATTTTACAAATAAAAGAAGATGATTATTTATCCTGAATGTATGCAAAATTATTATTAATATATAACTATTAACTAGTTTGATGTTTAACCAGTGGGATCTAAACCAATACTTCCCTAAAATAAAATATACCAAATAAATTTTTTCTATGGGGAACCTTTGAATTATTGGGAGTTGAAACTAAAATATTAAGCATTATGGTCACTATAATTTTTTTAAAATATATTAATCTTATAAATATTAAAATTTCAATATACTTTATGAAATAAATATTATTGCACTATCTTCCTATTTATTATGTCAAACAAACAAAATCATTGGTTTGTTACATCAAGAGGAATTCATTATGTAAGAAAGACATCCTAGAGGTCAACCCCCAATGCCAAATTAATAGTTGACAAGTTGTGGTAGAGTTTGCAAGACCATGGATTTACTCCTATTCTCCATAAGGATGCATCCCCTTCCCAAAATGCCCTTGTACCCTCAAGAATATTTTCAAGGATGCAAGGATGGGTAGTAAATATTGCCTCCCCATCCCCTTTTTTGAGAAAAAATAGGAAATATCCATGGGACATCCAAAAATGAAAGGAATACTTGGGTAGGTCAAGCAATATCTAGGAGATGTCACAAAACCATCTTGAACATGCCTCACCATCACTTGGTGTACCTAGAAACATTTTGTTACTTTTAAAAAAACCAAAATCTTGATTTAAATGAAAGGGATGGGTGGCCATGAAGGTTTATATGGTTTTTAAAGTCTTTATTTTGTCTTGGTGGTGAGGGTTCTACCTCTCAAATCTAATTACATGTATCATTATAGGGGACACACTAAGAACATCTCCTCTTCATCTAATTGCGGGTTTTTTTCTTAGATGTACACCAACTTATAGGTATAACTAGTTAACACACCATTGATTAATCATGGTCACAATATGTACAATATAAAAACATATATCCCCCATTGCAAATCACTACATCTTAACGATCAAGGATCATCTTTCTTCATGTCATTGGATAACTATTTTAATATATAATGATTTCTACATACAAATTGTGTAGTCCACAATAATTATAATACTATTTAAATATAAGTTTAAGAAATAGATCACATGAAATGCAAGTTCTTATAATGCAAAAATGTATCAATCTAGTGTTTTGCATAGAAAAGTCACAAAGAAATTTCATCAATTGATGTTCTAATTGAGGTCAAACAGAATATGAATAGTTATCTAATTTTTACTTAATCATTTATCTTTGTTAATGAGTTTTAAAATATAACATGTAGTCTTGAAGGATTTGTTGGAGTTTGCAACCCTATAAGGCAGGATCAACAACTTCTATAGATTCCACAACAAAGAGAATAATAATATTCACCAAGAAGATATATTATGTTGAGATGAGATGATTTAAAAATGTACAATAGTGATGTGGGAGCATACTTGGGTCATTGGCAATCTTGCATCACCCAAAAATATTTCCTTAAAGTTTTGTTCATTAGTGGTTTCTATGTTTTTGGTTGCATTTCCTGCTGGTGGATCATATGTAGCTATGAACTTAAGAGTATGTTCTGGACATCATGTTTGACTTATGTCTTGGTTTGCACCTCGTTTGGATTCTTCATAGTGGAGCTATATTAGATTTAATCTCAAGTTCTAATAGTCAGTTGGAGTCTTCCGATCTCGTGAAGCAATTTCTCGATCAGTGAAGCTTTGTGGTTCATATCACAATGATATTTTATATTTGGCTAACATTCCTCTTGGATCGCACGTTATTTCAATAACTTGGCATTGAGATCCATATGATTTGGGTCCTAACCTATAATTTTTATTACATTTTCTTGTTCTTGTAAAATGTGGTAGATCTTGGTTGACATATGTGATGTGAAGGTTCTATATATTGAGGCATTTGATCTTTGTTAGGGGGAAGGTAGATCTTAACTCTTAGCAGCTATAAGATTATCCTTTTGGAAGGTTATCACTAGGGTTTAGGTTTGGAACTCTATTGTAATTAGGCATGTATGCCAAAAATTTGTATTTTGCATGTTGTAGGCCAATATGATGTAAATATTTGACTCTATGATAACGTGAAGATTTGTTGTAGCATTCTGATTACCTACTCTAATTTCTGAGTTGGTTGTTTTCTCTATGTTGACTCTTTTTTCATGGTTGGACCATCTCCCTTGGGGAAACTCCTTCCATGATTACATCAAATGGTATTAGAGCAAGGTTGATGTTCCTATGTTAGCAGATCGAGTTCCTAAGCTTGTGAATCCCTAGATGTGTTGGTTGTGGGGTGGCAAAGTGTGGATCTAGTCTGCAATATTTGCAGAGGACTTGTGCAAGGGGATCATAGAGGAGATTGTTTCTAGTTGAGAACTTTGTTTAAGGCATACCAAAGGTGAAAAATCCACTGAGTTGGAGACAAGCTACAAGTGTGTATGATAGATCACATAGTGAGAGGAAATTGGCACCTTATAATCGAATTGTTGAAGATGAGGTAGTTGCACCTAATAAAATTGGAAAGATGTCACCTTGAAGAATGAACCCTAGAAGGCTAGAACAGATGACGCATGAATTTTGAAATGAGCTAAGAGATGAGATTCAAAATGCATTGAATGGATTGTGAAGCAATCCTGAGACTAAGGATGAATATGAAGAAGATGTTGAAGATCTTGAGACTGTAGATGCTAAGATCCTTGCAGATGAAGAAAGATTATTGAGGGCTATGGCACAAGTATGTAAAAGTCATAGAATTGAGGTTTCCAATTTCTTTGGTTCATTACATCTTACGGATTTGATAGACTGGATTGGTGAATTATAAGATTATTTTGAACTCAAAGATATTAGAGATCCATAGAGGGTTAGGTTAGCACAGAATAAGTTGAAGGGTCACGCTGCCTTATGGTGGAAATAATTACAAAAAGATAGAGAGGAACATGGTGAAATGAAAATCACTAGATGGAGGGTGGTCGTTTCTAGGTTGAAAGCTAAATTTATTCTTGAGGATTATGAATTGGAATTGTTCAATAAATTGTAGAACTTGAAGCAGAAGGACATGAGTGTGAAAGAATACACTGAGGAATTTTACAAGATGACAATCAGACCTAGACACCAAGAGATAACTAAGGAGAAGGTGGCTATATATATTAATGGACTGAGATTTAATATTCAAGATGAGGTAAGTGTGTTATTAATTTCTATAGTGGAAGATGCTTATCTGTATGCATTGAGGGTAGAAGTTAAGTTAAAGAGAAGATAGAGTAATCCTCAAGGAAATGAGAGGTAAGAAAGTAACAATGGAAAGGAGAAACAAACCCTTAAGGTGGAACCTGATCAAAAGATACGTAGGAGAGGAAGTTTTAGCAATGAATTGAAAGGAACTTGTTTCAAATGTGGTGGAATAGGACATAGATACTTTTAATGTTTTGAAGGATCTAATATAATATTGGGTAGACAAAATCTTGTGGCACATGAGGAGCATGCTACTGATGATCTTGTGGAGAATACAAAAGAACCTAAGATGGGAGAATCTATTATTCTTATGAAAACCATGTTGAGTAAGAAGGAAGATGAACCTAGATACAAAGAAGGAATTTGTTTAGGACTATTTGCAAATCAGGAGGTAAATATTAGAAGATTGTTATGGATAGTGGTAGTATTGACAATTTGGTATCAGAGGAGATGGTGAAAAAGATTGGCTTAACAAGGTTTAAAAATCCTTGTCCTAATGAGATAATTTGGTTTTGAGAGGATCATATAGTGGAGGTAAAGGAGCAATGTCTAGTGAACTTCAACATTGGGCCTTATAAAATGAGGTATTATGTGATGTGGTATCTATGAGTGCTTGTCACGTTCTTTTAGGCAGACCTTGGTAATATGACATAGGAGATATCCATGATTACAAAAGAAACTTGGTCACAATAGAGAAGGATGGATAGAAGTTTACTTTAGTTCCCTTAAAGGAAGTAGAGGGGATAAGTGCAAGGAATCTACGTGTTGTGAAGAGTTACTATTTAATGAAGCTGAATGTAGAAGTTAATCTTGAAAGAAGATTTGAGAACTGGTTGATATTAGATATAAATAAGAAGGTTAAGGTATTATAACAAAAGGCTTTCAATTAGATGTGGGCTTGTAACAAAGGTAGTTCAATTGTGCAAAAGAAAGGAGGTGGTGATAAAAATTCTTTACTACCTAATGCTGATGTGAGGCATGAGAAAGAGGGTACAAAATAGAGTAAGAGGATGGATCTGACAGAAAAGAGAGTAGAAGTGCAGAGAAAGAAAGTTGCGGATAAAGAGGATATTTGGATTAGGAATGAGAATGGGATTTATGTCCTAAATCCTATAAGATGTTCATAATTTCCTCTTATGGATCATATTATTATCACTAGGGGGTGTATGATGCAGGAGTGTCCTTAGGTCGTTGGCAATCTTGCATCACCCAAAAATATTTCCTTTCAATTTTTTTCCTATTAGCAGTTTATGTGTTTTGGTTGTGTTTCTTGTTGGTGGATCATATGCAGCTACAAAATTCAAGGTATGTTTGAGACATCATGTTTGAATTATATCTTGGTTTGCACCTCATTTGGATTCTTTGCAGTGGAGTTATCTTGGATTTAATTTTGGGCTTGCATGTTCTTCAAGTTCTAATGATCAGTTGGAGTTTTTCGATCTCACGAAGTGTTTCCCGATTGGTGAAGCTTTGTGGGTCATATCATGATGATCTTTGATATTTGGCTAATGCTCCTCTTAGATCACACGTTATTTCAATAATTTGGCATTGAGATCCTCATGATTTGGGTCTTGACCTATATTTATGTATTACATTTTCTTATTCTCAGAAATGTGGTAGATCTTGGCCAATATATGTGGCACAAAGGTTCTATATGTTGAGGCATTTAATCATTTTTAGGTGCAACGCATCTCTTATCTCAGTAGAAGTTGTAAGATTAACCTTTTGGAAGGTTAGCACTAGGGTTTAGGATTGGAATTATGTTGTAATTATGCATGCATGTCAAAAGTTTGTAATCTGCATGTTGCAAGCCAATATAATGTAAATATTTGATTCTATGATAATGAAGATTTGTTGTAGCATCTTGATTGTCTATTTTTGTTTCTAAGCTAGTTTTTTCCCCTATGTTGACTCTTGTTGCATGGTTGCACCATCTCTATTGGGAAAACTCCTACCATGACTGCGTCAAATAGACTCCTTATATAGGAAAGATATGATGGAGTGCTTACAACTACCCCCAAGAAAAAAATTTATTGCAAGAAATTCTAAAAAGTAATATGATGACACCTAAGATAAAAAACATGAAAATATTAAATAATTATGTCATGTGAAAACTAAGATATCCTAAGTAATCTTAACATTTTTGAATATGCGTTAACTAATAACTAGTTAGGAAATGTCCTTATTGACACCAACACCCCCTCCCCCCATCTTAAATTCAACTCAGGGAAAAAATATTATGCAAATGATGTAATAGCAATATGAAGATGCAATATATAGGTCCCAAAAACTAGGCCATATTAGGTACCCATGCACAACTAATCACACAACTAATCTCTTATATATAAAAAAAAAGGGCAGAAACTTCATGGGATAAAACTCCTTTTGAAAAAAAGAGATATACAAATTAGGCTAAGTGATAGGAAAATTCATGAATAAAGGTCTCAATACTAATACCCCCGAAGAACTACATCCATTGAATAAGAATTTGAAACAATCGATACACCTCCCCCATGCAAATAGGAGTGAAGGAGAGAGACTATGTAGCTTCCATAGTGAATAAATGCCTACAAGAATGATAAGTGGTTAAAGAAAAGACAGTCCAATTCTTGCAAACCATTGAGCCACCTTAGGAAGAAACAAAACCATATATAAATGTAGGGAAATGAGAAAAACATTATCTAGGGCCTAGATAGCGCACAAATGGTTGATGAGAAGCAGTAGGAGGGAAATATGGTGGTGTTTGTTCATGCCACATTGCAATACATGAGCTCCAAAAATAAAAAAAAGTTACCACCACATTTTCCTTGGAGAAAACCTCACCATCATACAATAAATGAAAACACAACTAATATGTGCACACCAAGAATGAGAAGGCCACTAGTATTAATTTGAACCTAGTCAAATATAGAAGGTACCTCCAAAAAATATAACCTTGTAGGAGTTGTGATGTTATTGACATACCCTCAAGGTCCAATGGTGGGTGTGGGAGTGAGGGATGGTAGATGTGAAAATTCACTAAGAAATCCAAAGGAAAGGATGCAATGATGTTGGGTTTGCAAACTAGCCCACGAGAGTGGGTGAGAAAATTACATAGTCTAAAATATTGTGTGGAAATATAAATGCAAGCCTATGAGTAGACTAGAGAAAACATTGATGCAATCAACTCATGATGAGAATATGGAGTACATTGAGGGCTACCAAATGAAATGGTGAGAGAGATAAATCACCGATCCACAACTTCCCAAGACCACAAAAATATGGTGAAGGGTGTCATCTAGAAAGAGATCTAAATTGAACTTCTCTAATACCATGGTGGAGTTTGCAACCTCCTATGTCAGAATCAACGGCTACTATAGCTTCCACCACATGGAGAATAATAATATTCACCAAGAAAGATATATTATGCTGAGATGATATGATTTACAAATGTACAATAGCCTCCTTATATAGGAAAGAGATAATGGAGTAGCTACAACTACCCTTAAAACAAAATTAAATTCACTTCGTTTTAAAAAACTAATATTGTAACACTTAAGATAACTAACATAAACAATATTAAATAATTATGTCATATGACAACTAAACTATCTTACGTAAACTTAATATGTGTGAATAGGTGCTAATCAAGAATTAGTTAGAAAATGTCCTTATTCACACCAATAGAATTTAATAAAACCCCTCTCTCTCCTCTCTAATCTTTAAACCCTCTTCCCTCTCTCCCTCCACCTCTCTTCCCCCTCTCAATGAACTAATGATATGTGTTTAAGAAATTAAAAATTAATTTTTAATTCCTTAAAATGGTTTTGTTATGGAATAATTAACTTCTAAATAAGTTAATTATCAATCCACAAAATCATCATGTCAAGTCATGTGAAATTTCTAAAGAGATTATTTCTATGATCATAACATGATGGACCTATATTATTTGGTAGACCACTTTGGTCGATTACATTTATCAATTGCACGATTTACATTTTCCTTGTAATGAATTCATCATCACATGCCATGCTTGCAATGAGTTTTGTTTATTACTAGCTTTCAATTCCCTTGTGAGTTTTCATTGTTAGCCTCCATTAGACTTCCCTTTCAAGTTTATAACCCAATAGAAGTGACCCAACTTTTTTTTACAATACCACTTAAGGTTTTAAGTTTATAACCCAATAGGAGTGACCCAACTTTTTTTTACAATACCACTTAAGGTTTTTGGTCGGCTAATAATGATCTTCCATGCAAACATATGCATTTCATAAAATATATGTGATTTAACAATTACCATTTTTAAAATACAAAATGTATGAGTTGTTTGTAAGTTTGCATATAGAATAATTCTATTGAGAAGTAGATTTTGGAGTAATTTCTTATATCCAAGCGTGACCTTTTCTTTTCTTTCGTACTATACATAAATATCTATGCAAGTAGGTATTGGCATATGTGGGAAGGCTTGGCATATTTTTTTCTTTTTTTTCATTTGCATATTAAAGAGTGACTTTTGATGTGACCTGAGTTTATAAGACATGGTTCAATTGTTCAAGATATATTATAGGGCGATCCATAAAGTGTTAGACCAACAAACCCATTACTTTGTGCAATTGAATGTGTGTTCTTTTAACATTTGTCAATCTATATATTATAGAAAAGTCAAAGATTTTAATGAGAATAATTTATAGATAGAAATTTACATTTTTAGATTTAGATAATATTATTTTAATTGAAAATTAATGTTCATCTCTTTCTAATTAACAAATTATACAATTAGTTTCATTTTCAATCTATTTGAATTATACATTACAATCGCATCTATTATGCTTGCAATCTACATGTGTTCATATTAGATCTATTAGCATACTCATTACATCTTCAACTATAATCGCTAGTTGGATATAAAATTGAACTAAAACTTAATTAAGATAATATAAGCTAAGGATGAAATAAACTTACTGGAAGTAAAAATGAAAGTCCAAGAACCGGTACTGCAAAGGTTGATATAACAACACATGGCAAAAAGTATGGGAATCTACAAATTCACAATTCACATATTTGGTGAGAAAAATTTACAAATATGATTGTTAATTTACGTATATATAATTGCTATAAAAATATTGAAATTTAAATGAGCAAAATTACCTTTCCCAAAAAGAATTTGTTGAGAAAATATATGGATATTTTTGTGTAGGCTGTATTCAACATAAAAACATGGATAAATAATATAAAATCAAATCAACTAAATTATAAAACTGACATATTTTTGAATTTTTGAAAAAAATGTTATATAAGCTCGAGTATAAGTGGCATGAACATCAAGTTTTTCAAATAATTTTAAAAAATTGTAAATTGACACCAAAATTTAATTCTATATGAATGTTTTTTTTAGTCAACATTTCTAGTTAAAGAAGCTCAAAACTAGATCTATTTTAGTTCAAATCAATGGAACCATATCACATTTTTAACACAAATTATTTTAGTTAGAAATTATCAAATTCTAGTGTACTAAAACTCTAGCCCAAAGAAAACACAACTTTAAACTTTCACATGACATATTACACTATTGTATCCATTCTATAATTAATAAAAATATATTTAATAATAAAAATACATTTATTAATATTAGAATTACATTTAGATATAAATTAGAATTAATTATAAAACTAAAGGCTAGTTGAATATTATTCCAAAGGTTTTAATTATTATCATTCATATATAGAGATTCTTATAATTACATTATAATCTTGAATTTAATTAATTTTCTTGATTTCATTTTTATTAAATAACTATTAGTATTTATAATAAATATAATAATATAAGATTCAAACTAGTTAAATTACAAATATAATAAAAATTTAAAAATTAAATGACATTGCCGAATATTAATTCTATTATATATATACTACATCTTATGTAATATCTAATATATAACAAATTAACTATGATTATTTAGATTTAAAACATAAAAATAAATAAAAATAATTATATAAATATAACTATTATTAAATACTAGTATTACTATTATCAATCTACATCATATTTATTATTATATAACTAAATATTCAAAATATAACAAATAAATGATCATTATTATATTTTATATTTTCAAATATATATTAAAATTGTTTTTTTTACTTATATATATGTAGCTCAGTACATCTAGTAATATATTTTTAAAAACATGGTACTTTTATTTTAAAAAAATTAAAAACTACTTATTATTTTAAATTACTTCAATTACAAATTAGAGATTATAATTAATTAAAAAACTAAAGACAAATACTTGACCACACTTGTTAAAGTATTATTTTCTAAATTTCAATAAAAAAACAATTATACTTCATTTGTTACAAATATTTATCATGGTTACTTCACTTTTATCATGGTGCAAACAAGAAAGAAAAGTGAAAGTCTATAATATAATAATTTGTAATTTAAAAATGTATATGTTAGCTGAGTGGCTCACATTAAAAGTGCTACAGGAACCTCTATATTCGAGAGAGTATATATATATATATATATATATATATATATATATATCACCTACGTAAACATACTCTCAGCAGGTGGAAAATTCATGACGTCGCTCTTTGGTCGGCCATATAAATACGACCTTCACTAGAGGAGCTCTAAAAGTTAAATCTTTAATCATAATCAACAAATAAAGAGTCAATAATCAGATTTGCTGGTTGGATTCTTGAAAGTTCCTGTGATAATTATCTTCCATTTATCTGATAACTTTATAGTGGGCACAAAAGCAAATGTCCTTTTTTTACATGACAAGTGGAAAGCTTTGAAAGTACGGGAGAGAGCGAAAAAAACGTTTTACTTGAGCTGATTGGACAAGACTTTAAAAAGTTGCGTACCTGGGCCAAAAATCCTCCGATTGCTGGACCAATAATCAAACCAATTCCCCATGTCGTTGTCACCTTAAAACATAACCCAAAACCACTTTAAATCATAGTCTGCATTAGAGTTTTTCGTTTTTGGCAGAAAGCAAGCATTTTTTAAAAGCTTGAATCATTATGATTTAGTGTTTTAATTATGTTTCATTGCATTTCATTAATAAAATGTTTACTAAAAGATTTTTTAGTAGGTTAATAGTAGACTATTGGTATATCTGAAAAAAGTTAGAAATTAGATAATTATGAAATTTCATTGGTATCAATAGCACATTATTATTGGGAGTGGGACGGTTGAGGATAATAGGAAATATGTATGTCAAGTCAATTCAAAATGACTAATTTTGATTCTTGCCTACATAACTATGTAGAAGTTAAAGCAATAATTACAAGTGAAGATAACAAATTTTTTTTATCCAACTCAACATCAAGTTAGCTATAACAACTATTGGTATCTTTCTCCTATACTAAACAATGATTTAATTAACTATTGATTTATGCAATGTCAATCCAAATTTAAAATGTAATGTTTAAACCCAATCAATCACCAAACATTTATGTATTATGTAGAATTAGCTTTTCATGATCACAATGTAATGATTGTTATTGCCATTAATTTTTCATTGAAATAATGTAAATTAATCATGATATATTGTAGAATCAAAGCAACTAGCACAAGCTACAAAGTACTAATGGTTTACAGCGAAAATATTGAGTGCAAAAGAGTAAAATTCAATGTAAAAATGAGTTGCAGTAAGAGGGCATTTGCTATTATACATACAATTGACAAGCCTGCTGCATGATGTTCCTCTCTGGAGACTTCTGTTGCATATGCCTGCAGTTCACATATGCCATACATACTTCATATAACACCACTCTGAAGATAACAAAATAGCCTTTCAAGCTTCATAAAGTGGTTAGGGTTTTTAGGGTTTTTAGTGTTTAGATGAGAGAGGGAGAATGCCAACTTACTTTTATTGTACCAATCAAGCCATTAAAAGACCCAAGCAAAAATCTTGTTGAAATGGCCATCCAATAGTTTACACTCATCCCGAACAAGGTATTCAATATGATTCTGCATTCATATTCACCAAATCATAGTTAGTAAATATTGTGAAACATTAAGAAACCAGTACTATGCTTTTTTTTTTGGGTAGTGGTAATGGTGTATTAAATACTGACATAGAGATGGCACCAGTGATTATAACAGGCTTGCGACCATATCTATCTGCAGCAACTCCCCATACCACAGAAAACAGAAAGCGTCCCACCATGAACGATGATCCTGCACAAACACTTGCCTAAAACCATTAACACACTGTCTCATAAATTCAAGAAAAAAGTGATTTGACTGAGATTTTTAAATTTTTTTAATGGAAATATATCAGTATATATAGATGTCTACATCTCTGTCTTTAATTTAAATTCGTTTCGAATTTGATTAAAAATGGATTGCGGAAATCTGATAATGTTAATCTGTCTTTATATAGCATAGTAAATTATAATGATTTGGATAAACATACATCAAAATTACAAGTCTTCTTTCACTAAGCAGTCATATACAGGGGATCCAGTCTGTTAAATTCACTTTAAGGTTCAACCTAGTCCAAATGCACCTCAAAAGCTTGAACCTTAATAGATACTATATCAGTTTCTGAATTCAA
The DNA here is from genome assembly GCA_027943335.1 of Chamaecyparis obtusa. Classification (NCBI taxonomy): domain Eukaryota; kingdom Viridiplantae; phylum Streptophyta; class Pinopsida; order Cupressales; family Cupressaceae; genus Chamaecyparis; species Chamaecyparis obtusa. The sequence continues at coordinate 916,520 of BSBK01004955.1, read as the reverse complement.
TTGTGTAGAATTTTTTTTTATCATCAGTGTTTCGGATCATACTACATGATCCATCATCATGATGCAAAAGAGCAAGAGAAACATAAGATACCTTTGTATATCTCATAAAGATTTTTCAATTTTTCAAAAGTTATAATTTTTTTTTATTTTTGATGTTTTTTGAAAATGACCAGAGATGACTATTTTTCCTGCAGGATAACTGAGAAAGATGAAAGTTAAATACCAGAAAATTAGACTCACCAAGGATACCAGCATACGTTGCTATATCTTCATATCTTTTTGCTATGTTAAAATCTTTAACCTGCAAATTGCAAAATTGTCATGTAAACACTCAACTAGACTGAATTTTTAACTATTGGCTAGTTACAAACTCTGATGGATGTTTTAGGACTGTTTTCTTCTATAAAGCAACAGTTTCCTTACCACCTTTTTGCAGCTTACCATAAAATAGAGGAAGGGAAACAATGAAGATATGGGCAGAGCTGAAAACACACAATGCAAACAAATTTGTATTAGCATTAGATCCGAGCATAAGGAAATTATTCTAAAAGCCAAGCTTCTGTACTTTGATGACTACATTTTCTAGGTTAGTCTGATAAAATCATTTTCTAGATTAGCCTAATAAAAGTTAGAGAGACAACAGTAGTATAAAGATACGAGATATTGCATGAAAATGTTCTATATAGTCTTAAGAGGCACATACAATTTTTACAAATTTGGATCTAACTTGCATCTAATTGAAATCAATTTGCCAACTCTTGGAACCATACTCTAACAAACCGTCAGAACTGAAACTAACACTGTCAGAAAAATGTTTATGTATCTATTCATTAATTTTAAAACTTCTTTTTAATGAAGTCTCTATGATATCTAGTATAATACCACATATTACAAATCCTCTCTTTAACATCCACTAAACTATCAAATACACATACCATTAACCTTTAGACCTCAAGCACCTCTCCTGAAACACCTAAATGAATAGATGTTGAGGAACCTTAATTTCCTCTAACACCCCTTTTAAACGTCTTTCATGATCATTTGAAAAATTAGATGATTTGTTCGTTAGCTTCATCAGTTTCATCAATAGTAATACCAAAATCTCTTTTTTCACTCTCCCAAACAAAACATATAATATAGTAGAAAGCATTTCTTTTCAACAATCAGAGATTAATATTTTAACAATATCAGATTTCCACAATCTATTTCTGAATGTATGTACGTTTCTAAATTTGATTATGTATATTTTTTTAGAACTAAGTTGTATGTTTTTTAGACTAATATTTTGAAACTCCAAATATCTAGAACTACATTTTTGGTTTAGTTTGCAACAGCAAAATCTTTACTCTCCCTTCAAATAGACACTTTCACCTTGAAAAAAACATACTTTTGCATCTGGCACTGTGAAGATTTCTTTTCAATAACAGAGAATAATCACTCTTTAGGTGGATCTCTTTTTCTTTTGAAGACTTCATCAAATTTGAGCTCATAAACTAGCCAACCACTCCTATGGTGCCCACTCTATAAGAAACTATACCTTCTATCCTATGAGACTCAATTCTCAAGTTTCTCTCATTTCTCTGAGCATTCCTATGGTGGAGTTACACCCAACTCAGCTTTGATACCATGATAACATCTAGAAAGATATCAGAAATACAAAGACAAAAATAAAACTTTCCCATTTAACTCAGATAGTTTCAACCATAGAATTTACCAACAATCAAACCCATGACATAAAAAACCAGGCCCACACTGCAGCAAAACATGAAATCTAATTCTGCACAATTAAATTGGCACAAACCCAAAAACTGCAATTTATAATTCAGGAATAGGTTTGTATCAATCTACAACTAACAGTAAGTCCAGTTGCAGCTTTGAGTAAGATTCAGACTCATACTTAGATCATGTGCTGCTCTTGTAATGGTGAAAACAGAGTTTTGAAAAGATGAACTAAAACAAATAATGAAAATATATACTGTCAATACCATTGACAAGCACGACCATCCCAACAAAGAAAAACTCTTTGAGCGGATAGCCTTCTTCTTTCTCTTTTTTATGCTCTAATTTGCATGCTTCACAGCCATGAAAGTACACAGCATTTGCTCCTTTCAGCAGAGGTTCAGTCTGAGCATTACTGCTACTACCAGCCATTCTGTTCTCTTGAGGTTGCCAAGGAATTCCTTCACCCTTATAAACAAAACGACAAGGGGCTTCTTGATAATTTATTGGGTCTCAATCCATCAAAGCATATTTTAAATTGTGTTCATGTGAAAGATCTCCAACAGGAAATCTCAGTCGTAGTTGGGAAACATATGGTCCCAGTTTCCTTTTGGCTAATTTCGATTGGATTAGACAGATAAAAAAATGTTTGGAGTAGATTATTACCTGTTTTAGTACTCCAAAAATTAATAAAAGGGAGATTCATTTCATCAAAATTAATCTTGTCGTATATTTTACATATGGTTTGTCTTATAGTCAAAATGAAAGAACTATTTTATCGAATTTTACGTAAAATCATCATCAGCTACATATTCTTCCTAAATGATCCTTTTAACATCTAATCATATTGAATACACACCATTTATCTCATGCAATATTGACAAAAAGATACATTCTATGGAAATCATCATCAGCTACATATTCTACCTAAATGATCTCTTCAACTTTTAATCATCACGTCCAAGGTCCATTGCATCCAAAATCTAATCAGCTACGTGTTCTACCTAAATGATGTCTTCAACTTTTAAATATCACATCAAAAATCAATTTCATTAAAATTATCATCAGCTACATTTTCTAGTACAATACATATACCACGTTTAACTCGACAAAAAAAATATCCATTCCAGCAAAATCATCTTCCACTACACATTTGACTAAAACTATTCCTACCAACTTTTAAGCTCACACCTTGCACCTAATTTGTCTCCTGCATCCATTACTGTAATTATTGAAGCAAGTGATGGAGACAAATCTCATACACGAGCATAACGTTGTGAACTCATTTTGTACGCCTGTTGGGACTTAAAAAGGGAAGGGAATAAACCTACCATCTATGACAATGTTGTCTTGTGTGAATGCTTCGAATAGCAATTACAATTATGCAAAAGATCATTGGGAATGATGAAAGAGAAACATTGTAACAGATTCCATTAAGGTAGTGGAGTTTGCTTTCATCACATTAATTTGTCACGGTTGGCCTCTCTTTCCTAGGTAAAGAAGAACAAGATTGATAAAAGACATAAAGCGAGGTTTGGCCACCATCTGTCAAAAAAAATAAGTAAAGTTTGGCCACCATAAAAATAAATGCCATGTACTTGTCTTAATAATAATAATAATAATAAAATTCTTCCAAATTGTATTATGACTATTTCATACAAATATAATTAGATTGATTAATTGATTAGGAGTTTGATATTAAGTTAATAATGATAAGTTAAACAAATATCCATTGTTGTAGTTACTAAGTACAAGTATAATTGGTATTAATCACAATGTAATTAATATTATAGCTATCTGATATAATAGGTGAAGTCTTATATTAATTTAAAATTATAAATATATAATAATTATAAATATTTTATTCTTTTTTTTACAATTTTAAGATATTTAATTATCATAGTTTAAATCAAATTAATAAAAATAAAAGAAAATTAATTCTTATAAATGTAAGTGAATATATCTATGTTAATGAAGTACATAAATTATCTTTAATTTTTAAAAAGATTTCAAGTACAATATCTTTTATATTATTTTTTAATTTTTTAATTTTATATATTATCAATATTTAAAAAATATATAATTAAAATATCAATAAAATTATTTTTCTTAAATATGATTATTAATTTTTGAAATAAAATAATTTATACATAAATAATCAATATAATATATTATAAGATATTTAAAAAACATAACTATAAATCAAAATTTAAGTACTTCACGTAAATTATTAATCTAATATAATATAATTTCCTATTTTAAAAAAATAATTGTTAAAATCAAAATAAATTATATCATTTAATTAACTAGAAACAACTTTAATAATATTTAATATAGTTCATATAACTTATGTCAAATCATATTATTTAGTATTTTAAAATATAACTTATAATTATTTATTATAAATAATAGATATTATTATCATTAATTCATAAGTTAATTAATATAAAATATATAATAAAAAGGTTAATTTTATTAATATTTAGATTATAATTATAATTTATGTTATATAATCTAAACTTTTAATCTGGTTCTCAAACTTTTAATTTCCAATCTAAGCTTATGGAGGATGAAGATGATCCCCTTTCGGGATCTAATGCATCCAAGAAAAAGGGTAGACCCCTGGGTTCTAAAAATAAAAAGAAGAATGGGGAGGTTGCTGCTCCTATTACTGGTCCTAACCTATCATCTTCATCATGAAGTGCATTTCTTGGAATGTGAGAGGCCTAGAGTCTCCTGACAGGAAATTCATTCTTAAAAGATTTTTAATGGGTCATAAGGATATTGATTTTCTCATGCTTCAGGAAATTAAAGCTGTCAAGTTTCTTCTTGATTCAACTCTGGATTTTATTTGGAAAGATTCCATTAAAATTCATACCACACACTCTAAAGGAAAGGGTGGTGCTGCTCTTCTTATTAAACCTTACTGGGGTAATTATATAAAGTCTTCTGGTAGCTCTCCTTGTAATAGGATTGCTTGGGCTATATTAGATTTTAATGGCTCTACTTTTGGAATCTGTTCTTTATACACTCCTAATGATGTTAAAGAAAGAATTGCCCTATGGAGCTGGTTGTACAACTTATCCCCTATTCCTTGGCTTATGGCTGGTGACTTCAATATGGTTGAGAATCAAGATGAAAAACTCAGTGGTCTTCCTTTTGCTTGGAAGCACCAAGAGAAATTTTATTGGGATCAGTTTAAACAGAAGCTTAACCTATTTGATCCTCTTGAGGGCCGTAAAGGGGATGCTCAGGGCATTTGGTTCACTTGGTGTAATTTTCAGCAAGGCCATAGTAGAATCTACTCTAGACTTGATCGATTTTATGTTAACTTGGATTACTTCTCTTTCTCTCCTAACCAGCAACATTTGCCTGTGTCTACCTCCCCTGCTTCTCTCTCTGATCATCTTCCCATTATTGCTTTTATTAATTTCAGGAATTCTGTTGCTCCCCGTGTTCACCATAGTGAAAAGTTTATCCTCAACACCACCCTCTTAAGAGATCCTGACTCTGTCATAGTGGTTAAAATGATTAGATCTTTCAATCTCCATAATAGCTTTCCCTCCCAAGTTGATAGGTGGAATATGAATGTTTCCTCTTGGAGAAAGATTTTTCAAACCTTAGGTCAAAAGAAGGCTAAAGACTATAGTAGGATGGAGACTGTGTTATATGACCGGCTGCAAAATGCTGAAATTGAAGCTCAAGCCAACCCTAACTCTTCCCATTTTGTGGAGCGAGTCACTGCTACTAGGGAATCCTTGAGAAAACATCAACATGTTAAAGCTATAGGATCTTCTATTAGAAGCCGACAACATTGGTTAAAATTTGGTGATAAGGGTTCTAAATTCTTTTTTAATTTCTTAAAGCAGAAACAAGTTAAAGAGAAGATAGACAAAATTGTTGTTGGCAATCAAGAGCTCACTGATATTAATGATATTGCTGCTACCTTTGAAATTTTTTATAAATCTTTGTTTAACTCTGAGGATAATGAAAATGCTAGAGAGCTTAGGAATAAAGTTAAAAATCTTATCCCTAAGAAAATCTCCAATGAGGATGCTTCTATCCTTAAGGCTAGGATATCCATCCAAGAAATTACTGACGCTATAACTGCTCTTAAGTCTGATAAAGCGCCTGGACCTGATGGTCTTCCGGCAGAGTTCTATAAAAGTAATATTGATTGGATTACCAAGGACCTCTTTGACTTATACTCGGAGGCTTTTGAACATGGCACTCTTGGCAAAACTATTAATATGGGAATTATTAAGCTAATTCCTAAAGACGGGGATAAGTCCTTAATCAAGAACTGGAGGCCAATCACCTTGCTTAATGTTTCTTATAAGATTCTGGCTAAAGTCTTCATTTCTCAGCTTGTTGGTATCTTGCCCAATTTCATTTTCCCTACCCAGACTGGTTTTATCTAGGGGAGATATATCTTAGAGAATCTTGTTACTAGTTGGGAGTCCATGGAATGGGCTAGAATCTCCAATCAGGATTCTGCTATGTTCCTTTTGGATTTTGAAAAATCCTATGACCGGGTTGAGTGGGATTTCATTCTTTCCATTCTTCATGCCTTTGGGTTTCCTTTAGAGTTTGTTAATTATGTCCGGGTCCTTCTGAAGGATTCCTCTGCTATGATTGAAATCAATGGGTTTCTTTCTAATCCTATCCCCTTGTCCCGATCCATTAGACAGGGATGTCCTCTGGCTCCTGCCCTTTTTGTCATTACTTCTGATGCTCTATTCTATCTCCTTAGAGATAACACTATGTCACCTAAAGTCAATGGGATCTCCCTCCCGGATAGCTCTGAGCTTCTTAATATTCAGTTTGCTGATGATACTTCACTTTTTATTGAATTCTCCCCTCTTAACGTGCAAAATCTTAATCTTAAGCTTGATATTTTTGAGACCATCTCTGGTGCCCGCATCTCTAAATCTAAATCCATTATGCATGGTTGGGATGAGGTCCCCCCTGATTGGTTTTCTCAGTTTGGTTACTCTTGGGGAGGGCCTAATAAGATTGTGAGATATTTGGGCATTCCCTTTTCTATATCCCCTTCCCTTAGAGATATGTGGAATTGGATCGAAGACATAATTATTAAGAAACTTTATAGGTGGGATAATAGGGTCCTTTCCCTTGCTAGTAGAATGCAGGTCTGCCAAAAGGTTTTGTCCTCATATAGTATATATTACTCCTCTGTTTGGATGTTTAGTAATTACCAAGTCTTTGAAATCCAAAAGGCTATCAGAAGATTTATGTGGTCTGATGGAAAAGGTAGTAGGAAAAAACATGCTGTCAAGTGGAGTTGGTGTCACATTGACAAGAGATTCGGTGGTTTGGGTCTCAAAGATCTTAGACTGCAAGGTATCTCCCTTGCTGCTAAATGGATTTTTTCAGGCTTTAGATGGGCAGGAACCGTGGAAAATCCTTTTGAGGAATAATATTCAGGCTGGGTATCCCAAGCATGCCAAGTCTTGGAAGAATCTTCCTTTTGCTGATCTTATTGCAGGAACCTTTCCTATTTTTGTTCAAGACTCTATTGTCTTTAAATCTATATGGAAAGCTTGGGAGCATGTGAGGAAGTTTATCTATAACTCTAATTTTGATAATAACAATTGTATTCATGGTGAGCGTTCCATCTGGTGGAATCTCCAGCATAATGGAAAACCTCTTGCACTTACACAAGGGTGTTCTGCTAAGTACTAGCACAACCAAGGTATCAAATGTTTCATGGATATCTTAGAGGATGATAATCTTTTAAGTTGGCAAGAGATTAGTTGAAGCTTTAATCATCCTAATTCTCATATGCGTACCTATAACATGCTGGTTAATGCTTGTTGATCTCTTAATCTCCCCCGCAAATGTGATGTGCATTCTCATAGATTTCTCTCCTTCCGATGGGATGATGGTTCCCTCCTCCATAAGGTCAAAGCTAAAGATATATATTTTGTGCTTAATAAGGATCGCTTTTTTTTAACCCATCTGAATTCCACCTTGTATGTTAACTATGGCCCTTCAGATTGGCATAAGATTTTGGATAGATTTTGGAAGTCTCATATCCCTCCCAAAATCCTTCTCTTCAAATGGTAGCTCCTTTTGGACAGGCTTCCTATCAAGAACCATATGGGCAGTGCTGAATCTTGTGCTGTTTGCAATACCCCTGAGCACATTAGACACATTTTCTTTACTTGTCGATTTGCTAGAATTCTTTGGAAGTTTTTTGGTTTTACTATTACAGAACATGCCTCTGTTCTTGAAGTTATTATTGGATACATACCTGGTCTTAGGAAAGATACTAATTTCTTTTGGAACATTCTTTCTTCGCATATTCTCTGGTTTATCTGGAAATGTAGAAATGAGGACAAATTCCAAAGCATTGACAGATCCCTTACTTTGTTTCATCTGAAATTCATACGTTTTAAAATTATTACACAGGTTTATTGTGTCATGAAGTTGGAAATGGAAAATCTGAGAAGATTCCTGCATTATGGTCATGCCACTATGTTCGTGTATGAAATGAAGCATGGGTTGGAATGGGCTAGCATTGTTGATGACAAGGCTGCCTTTGAAGCTGCTCTTAAGAAGCTTATTAAAGATATAAGGGATACCAGAGGCCCCCTTTTTGACAGGTTGGAGTTCTTAGTGCATCTTCTTGAAAGGAAAAAAGTTTTCTGGATGGAATGAGAGCTCGGTTGGACTTCCTGGGTTGATGATCATGATGACATTTTGGTTTAGTTCTACTGATGATCTTTTTTGTAATAATGTATGCTGTTTCATATTGGGCTAGTTGATTGTTCATAGCTGAACTAGATGGTTGAGGCTCGCCTCCCTTTTTGATTGTTGTACTTATCCTCCATTTTGATCAATAGATATATATATATATATATATATATATATATATATATATATATATATATATATATATATATATATATATATATATATATATATATATATATATATATATATATATATATATATATATATATATATATATATATATATATATAACATCTAATTATAATACATATAACAAATTTTATTATTCAATTTAATATACATTAGTTAATAAATAATCTATATCCAAAACCATGCATTTATATTATAACATATTTGTTAAAATAAATATGAATTATTTTAAGGGTACGGTAAAGTATTTGCCACTATAATATTGCCTCAAAAATTATAATAGAGGTAGTGCTTCCACAAAATCCGTGTATAAGAGCTAAATTTTTAAGCCAATAGAAGAGCTCAAAATTAATTTTGTTGAATTATAAATATAAAAAATGTGCATGTATACTATACAAATTATTAATTTTGTAACAAGTTTGATAAAAATAATAATTTAATTGGTAGAAATGTGATTTTTTAATCACTAGTCAATGGAAGAAATCCAAAAACCGATGCAATAGTACTTGCCTAGCCTATCGGCAAGTACTAATAAACGAGCATATTGGCCAAGGTAACTTTTTTAATTATTTAAAATAGTTTATTGTTTTTTAATATTTAAATTGTTTTAATATGATAGAAAATATATATCTAGATTTTATTTATATATTTACTTTTAACTTAAATTAAAAGACCATGTTATTAATAATCATTATTAGGTGGTTGGGAATCATTATTATATGACTAAGTAGTTGTGTTTTAGGTGTTGATTATTTTAATAAAAATTCAAATATTGTTGATGTGATTTTATATATGTATGATTGTTGTATTGGTTATATGTGTATTAGTATTAAGCATAGTTGTTACATGTGTATGCTAGTTGTATTGATTGCATCTATATAATTGTTAGTTATAGAAGTTTATTGATGGACTAGAGTAACAATAGACAACATGATCTAAAGACCATCAACACATTGTGAATAGTTCATAAGAGCCACAAATATAAATTGAATGAAAAAATAACTTATGTCTATGTGTCAACTAACAATAAATTGTCTCTTAACTATAAAATAACTAAAAAATATTTATTATTATTTCATTTGAGCTCTCTTAATGAACAATTAGAGACTATAAAATAAATTTTCATTATCCATTCATTCTCCCTTAATGAACACTAAGAAGATCTCAAAGAAAAACTCAGAGTGTTGGAAACTAGTTAAGTGCAAAGAGATTTATAAATATTAAATATATTACTTATTTAAGCCTTTGTAAACTAGTATACAATTTCAACTCATCTTTTGTGAAGGAACTCTTTAATATAGTGATGTTGAATTTTAATATGCTTTTATGAAACATTGGATTCTTACTCATCAACTCAATACTTTAATTGTCATAATACATCAAAATGGGACCATTTTATATTTGATGCATATCTTCTAACAATCTCATGAACCATTCTAACTAACAAGCCATGAAGGTGATAAAATTATACATAGCCTTTGGTGTAGAAAGTAACATAATAGGTTATTTCATGAACTTTTAAGAAAATATAAAATTAAAGATATAACCAAAAGAATATTTTCAATCATATCAAAAGATTACCTAATTATAATATGTACATTTCCAAGTTTCCATCTAATCTACTATCCTTTGATTCTAAGAATAGAGATTGATATTCAATTTTCATTGTAGATGCTTGAGAATCCTCTTAGTAGCACTCTAATGTGTCTTCTTAGTTTCTAAAATTAACCTAGATACTAAGCTCATTGTGCTGGATGTAATATCCATTAAAAAATATTTTTTTAACATTTATGAAGTCTTTTAGATTTGTTTCAATTAAACTTAGTCAAATAACCAAAAATAAGCAAATTAGTTTCAAAAATTAAACTTTGAACATGCAATAATTTTAGGAAATATCCTTGAAATTGTTATGTAATGGAAAGTTAAAATTCATACCAGGAAAAATATGATATATTTTCTCTTATAAACTATTGTAAACAACCATACAACATCTATTACATATTCATTCAAAATAGAGAGCCAAATTGGAACTGAATCACACTATTGATTCTACTAATACTAAAAAAACTCAATGAACTCCACAAATAAGTTGAATTTGACTAATAATTAAAAAAGAACATAAAATACAACAAATCCATGGAATCAAGGATTCCACAGAGTTCTTAAAAAAAATAATGCACTAAAAAACCCATATTGTAGCTTCAAACCTTTGTCTGCAACTTGTCAAACTCATAAAGAACTCTCCAAATTTGTGCTATAGGATTTAACACTTGAGAAGAGGGTATTAAAAACTAAATAATAAAAGACCCATGTCTATGCACTAAACAATAGCTATTGCATTTAAAGAAAAAATACATTCACACCCCAAAGAACTTACTGCAAAGCTATAATCTAAAGAAATCCTCAACTAATTAGCACAATGATAATATTTGAATGAGATTAATCGGGTAGTCCTTCACTCTCATCCTTATATCACTTGGTAATCCTTGCTCTCATATTTAGATCACCTTAAAAACTATGAACATCTCATCCAAAAGTGTCCTTCAACATTTTTTTAGCTACTAAAGAAACAAGATAAAATTGCAACAAGAATGATGAAACTTGGAGCCAAAATAATGTGTATATGAAATCACTTTCAAAACTCAAATGGACTTCCAAACCCCACTAGTTAACTTGGAGGAAATAAACATGCTTGAAAAGGAAACAATCATTTTTGGAAACCTTGATAAGAATCTATTACAAAGAAACTAGTTGCCAAAATAACCAATTATGTCAAGGAAACTTTCCAAAAACCAACCCACTACTAGCCAACTTGCCAAATCCATGCCAAAACAAGGCACTAATTTAACATTGTTTTTTGTGAAAATTCTAAATCTACAACACAAATAAATATTAAATTAATTTTATTTTCCAAACTATCATGTGATCTTGATTTACTATTTTGGGATAGTTCAACTTATTATATTTATTAAGTTCTATTTTTATAAATTTTTAAAAAGGGGATATGAAAAGTCCTCCCTTCCTGAAATTGCTTGTCCTCAAGAAATTAAAAATGCAAGACTCCAAATTTATGATGTCGAAATGATCTAACATATATACCAAAGTGCATACTAAACCTCAACTCTGTACCGACATGATGTTGCACCTTTTTCAAAGAACACTTGGCAAATTTAGAGACTAGTTCTTTTGTATTGTTGTCATGAATCAAAAAATAATAACCATGAGATCTAATGTCTTTTATGTTTTCTTTCTCATACTTCAACCGATCTACATTCTCGACCCACAAAGATTTAATACCAAATAAAAATTTGTCCATGTCTTCCTTGTTAGCATTTTGAAAACTCTTTGAGTGGTGAACTTGCATTGAGTGATATTGATGTAGCATGATCACCATGGTGTAACAATCTCACCAATGCTATCAATTGCTATATGATAGTCTCTATTCATTTTCCACCAATATCCTTCCTTTCACAACCATCTATCCCAAATATATACATAAGTTAGCACTTGACAATTTATACCATAAACACTTGAAACCTATAGTTATGCCACAAATATAATTTTTACACTCAATGAATTTGCTATAACCATAAATATATTCTCCACGGTAGAAATGATACAACTAAGAAATAATTACTCTATTACTTTTGAGTTGTTGAGATACACCTTACTGAAACAAATTACAAATTTTTCAAAGTTTCCTCACCTTGAAGGCTATGAAATACAACTTAAAGATCACCTTTAAAATGGAAATGTTACAATTAATTCAATACAACAAATGATAGTGTGTAACAACAGTAAATCATCCACCCAAATTTGAATCTTGAATCTGCAAATAATTGTCGACCGAAATTATTAATATGCTTGATTACTCCCATTTTTAAGGGTAAGTGCACCAATATGGTGTGCAAAAAGGGACTATTAAGTGGCTTTTTTAAATAAATTTTTTTTGAAATCTCGTAAACCTAAACTTGGAAGAGAAATTTGAGAGCCATGCACTGAAAATTAGAAGATGTGAATAGAACAAGAATTATAGTACTATATATCTAGTTTCTACACTACTGGAGTTTTTTTGAAATATATAAGATTAAGGGGGTCAATCCATTGCGCATGAAAAATTATTCTTGGTATTTTTAGGAAAACATAACATCGTGTTTGGCATGCATATAAAAAAATATATAGTTAGATTTAGTATTTTGGAAAACACTTTGGTATAAAGATCAATAAGAGTGAGAGCTACAAGTTGTGTAATTTTTTGTTGATTATTTATTTTAATAATTATTTGAAGTGAGCACATCTTGAAAATTAGTGTTTATTCATGCACTAGAAATAACTTGCATCAAAATAATAAAAAATGCAATTTAAAAAAAAGTGTATAGAATCAAGTGCACAACAATAATATGTATTTAGTTTTAAATTTGGTCAATTAGATCAAAATTTATTAAGAACATGGTACACATATGTCTCTAAGAACTATGGAGACACTGGTAAAGAAAATTAGACTTTAATATGTTAATATTTTCCAAAAATAGAAAAAATTAATTGATTAGAAAGCTCATAAGATGTGTGCAATTATGGTGGAAAATTTTTAAATACCCAATTGATGTGTAAACATGATGATGAGGAATTTGAGAAATTAGTTTGAAAGAACAAAATACATGTTCAAAAGGAGGGAAATAAATCTCCCAAGCCTTAGGGTTGTTATCCTATCCTATTACCTAAGCATAACATGACTGGGTTTTCAAACATTTAAAAACCTGATCGAGTTTTTAAGAATTAAAAACACATATGTGGACATATGTATGAAAACTTAATATGCACTACACATGTATATAGTCACACACACACACACACACACACACACACACACAGAGAGAGAGAGAGAGAGAGAGAGATTGTATGTTGTCATCGATGGAAACCATACACATTTCTTGTGGTCAATTGTCATGTTTTGTAGTTATTGAAGGACACAATGCAAAATCAGCTAAGTATGGTAGAAAAGTGATAGTGTCTAGTGTTTAGTGTATGATTCAGTATGAACAAGTACAATCAAGTTTTGGACAATGAACCTAGGGGGAGCTTCTTTAAGGTATAATTTATTATTCTAGCTTCACAACAATTAGTGATATCAAATGTTTGAGTTATGGCACTCTGATTATCAATTTTGTAGTGTACAATGAAGAATAGTGACAAGGAGCTATTGGATTGATAAAAAAATCCTAACAAATCTCTCTCTTTCTCAACCCCTTTTGTTTGTATATGTCATCTCCCTCCAATCTCCACTATTTCCCTTCTCTCTCCTCACTTTGTTTGTTATTGTATCATCCTAGAAAGTAAGCACCCCTAATTAGGTGCTTAATCTAGCTCCATTTTACTGAGTATAGGTTCCCAAATTGATTTCATGTTCTCATAATACTTATTGGACCTTAAAATTAACATTACAAGACCTATATTGACTCAATTTCCTCAAAAATCAAGATTAGCCCTTAATTCTAAGTGTGCTCCTCCATTTTCCATCCAATAAAATAATTCATTTTATCTAGGATCTATCCACTTATTTTTGGTCTTCATGATCTGCTCTGACCTCAAAATGACCCAATTCTTCTTTTCCCACACCTATTCACTATCCCCAAAATCTCTATGAAATTTGAGCCCATTTTACGTGGGACATGTCACCAATGGAAACTTGCGCTTTGGATTTTGGGCCCAAATGTTTTCTGGAGCTCGATATCATGGTCTTCTTCCAAGATTTTCTTCCACGGTTGGCTTGCCTAAATTTTAAACCCCAAAATGATGTGAGATGTATATAAACCCCCTATCTCTCTTCTTCTTCTTCTTCTTCCTCTTCTTCTTCTTCTTCTTCCTCTTCTTCTTCTTCCTCTTCCTCTTCTTCTTCCTCTTCTTCTTCCTCTTCTTCTTCTTCTTCTTCTTCTTCTTCTTCTTCTTCTTCCTCTTCCTCTTCTTCTTCCTCTTCTTCTTCCTCTTCTTCTTCTTCTTCTTCTTCTTCTTCTTCTTCAAGAATTATGGAAAACTACAACATCCATCATTCAAGGCTTTGGTTTCATTATTTCCTATTACAAACAATTTCATGAGCGAATTCAAGCATTCAAGCATTCAAGTGTTCAAGCATTCATCCATCAAGGAGATCCCTTGTTAGCCATTGAAGGATTCAATCTCTTTGGAGCCCCCTTGAAGATCCATCCTTCTACATTCATCCAAGCCTCCTCATATGCAAAGATCAAATCAAGATTGGTGTTGAAGATCAAATTCCATTGATTGGAGACATCCTACATTCATTCTACATCCATTGAAGCAATTCCTACTTGTGGATTTGAGGATTCGAATCCTCTACAAGGACTTCAACATAAGTGAGGTGAATTGTTTCAATTACTTTGTTTATGCACACTACATTTCAATTCAATTTCAAGGTTAATTCCTAAATTGGGGTTTGACCAAGACAAACCCCCCATACAAACAAAACCCCCATTTTCTTGTAGGTATAGGTGCGGGATTTTGGATCTAAGAGTGGATTTGGATACCCTTTTCGGTGAACTTTCAAGATCTGTGAACAAAGTCATAATCAACCTTCAAATAAAGAATCTAGCCTTTGACATTTTATGAGGGTCAAAGTCGACCTGAGCTTATCTTGGAAAAATATTTTTGCATTTTCTCTGTCTCGACATTTCTAGTCCAGAACAGGTTGCAGAATTGCTTGAAAGTACACACAGACATCAGAAATTGGCATTTTCCAGATTTTCCCTAATTTGAGGTTAGTACTTTCATTTCAATTGTTTCAAATTCTAAACACTTCAATTCTACCATAGGGAAATATAGGGTTTTTCTCTCGTTCATATTCTCCATAGATTGATTCAATTGTGCATTAACCTTTTGGTTTGATCAAATTGGATCTCTCCTTTGGGAATTTGGGTTTAGGAGTGGATCTCATATTTCCCCCATACACATACAACTTACACATTTGAATAGGTGTGAAGCCATTTTACCCCTATTCATTTTGGTGAACCCGACTAGCTTACTCTCTTTCTTTTTGGTGTTAGATTTGCCTTTGTCTTATTGTGTGTCTTACTCTCTTTTCTTTTGTGGAATTGAATGCCTTATTGTGCTTTCCTTTTATCTTGTTAGTATTAGATTTTTCCTTTGTGTTAGATCTTTCATGCTAATTAGATTTCAAAAATACAAAAATATTCATGCTTTGTGTTCTTAGTTTAGTTCATTTGCATTACATTGGTTTATGAGCTTTACTACCACTAGTTCTACTTATAACATTCTGGTTAGAAGTCATAGATGCATGGGTGCCTTTGATCCTAAATCTTCTTCTTCTTTTCTTAGGATCCTAGATGATAATTTGATTCTTCATGATTCCAATCCTACTATGGAGCAAAACTCTTCTCACTCATCTCATGATGAGGATGATGCTTTAAGAGTTCCTCCTGAACAAGTCCAAAAAATTTCCACTAAACTTGATAAAATGGGTAATTAGCTTATTCAAGAGAACCATAATCAAGATTCTATTCAAGCTATAAAGGCTCTTAAGAAAGTTCTCCGTGATAGTGATCAAGGTGTTAACCTCTTGCGTGGTATTACTCACCTTGTGCATTCAAATATTAAACCTTTAGTTCAAGAAGCTCAAGATTTAGGGTTGATTCCTCCTATCACTAGTGTTGAACCTCCTTCTAATCCTTTACCTAGTATTCCTACCTATACTCCTTCTTTGGTGACTGTGACAGTTCCCTCTATTCCTATGAGTGTTCCTCCTGTGTCCCTTCCTACATCACAACCTTCATATCATAATGTTCCTTTTACTTAATCCAATCTGCTTCCAATTGTAGTTCCTAGTGTTCCTCTAATTGTGTCTTCTATTCCTGCAGCTTCTTACACTTTACCGAGTGTGTCTAATGTTGCTACTCTTCCTATTTCCTCTAATGATTCAACAATCATTAGTTTGACTCAAACCGTATCATCCTTACAACAACAACTTGCTTCCTTAACTCAAAACAAGTTTAGTATTCTTGCATGTGACATGGGAAGTCCCTTGTCCCGTGACATTATTCGTACTCCTGCTCCTCAGCAAGGTGAGATGCCTCATCTTGAGAATTATAATGGAAAAGGAGATCCTGTTCATCATGTTAAAACATTCCAAATCCTTTGTAGTGATTATGCTCATGACCATAGGATTTTATCCAAACTATTTGCTAGAACCTTCCATGACAAGGCCTTACAATAGTATTGTTCCTTGCCTCCTTATTCTATTGATTCCTTTCCACAACTTGCTAATGCCTTTATTCAACAATTTCAAAACAACATTGGCTCACAAGTGTCTTTGACTGATTTAATGCATTGTAAAAAAAGTGCTAAAGAAAAATTAACTGAATTTATTGGTAGATTTAAGCATTTGTATGCTCAGATTTCCTATCCTGTTCCTGATATGTATATTCAACGTATGTTTATTTCAAATTTGCAAAAGGATATTAGAGATAAGATTCTACTTACTGAATTTACCTCTTTTCAACAACTTTGTGTAGTACTTCATCATTATCAATTACAAGTGAGTCAATTTGAGAGCACAACTGCAATGGCTCCTGTTCCAGTTGATAAGAGTGATGCTACTCCTAATCCAAACAAATTTAAAAAATTCAACAACTATGTCAAGATAAACAAACAAACGAATGTAGTTGCTGATCAAGTTATTGTTGCATCTCACAATACCACTTCTGCATCCACCGCTTTTCAATTAAATCATACATTTAATCCTCTTTCTGAATCTTTACATGCTATTATGAATAGGATTTTAGCTGCTAATATGATTACTTTACCTCCTATTCATCCTCTTTTACCTGTTACGATTGCTTCTAAATCTTTTGATCAATATGATTTTTGTCAATATCATCATTAGAATGGTCATGATACTGAGAAATGTTATTCTCTAAAACATAGGGTCAAGACTTAATTGACTCTAATTCCTTATCTATTGATACTCTTGATGGTAGTGGGAACAAATATGTCTCTCCTCATAATCAAAATCTTCAAATCTATACAAACCCTTTACCTATGCATGATACTAATACCATTGCTCAACCATCTGCTATGGAAATTGTGTATGATTCAAAGATGGATGATCTTAATCATGTTGTTAATCAAGTGGAGCATGTTGGTCAATCTGTATCTCTACCTCAACCTCAACCTCAGATTCAACCTCAAGTTCAATTTGAAACTCGACCAAAACCTAAACCTAAACTGAAAACTCAACCTAAACTTCGACAACAATCTAAGAATAAAAGACCTTGGGAACTTTTGATTACCTTTGATGACTCTAAGACTATTAAGGCTCCTGATGGTCCCCTTTACATTGCTGCTAGGGTTTCTTAGATACCTACTTGTGGTTGTCTTGTTGATCCTACATCCTTAGTTAATGTTATTACTGAAGAAAATCTCTTTATGAAAAGCTTACAGTGTGATTCTTATGATACATCGAATGTGTGGATTCAAACTTGTAATGGTTTTCTTTATCCATCATTTGGATCTATTACTTTACCAATTAAACTTTTTGGAAACATTGTGAACACTACCTTTGTTGTGGTTCCTACTTCTGATCAATTTCAAGTTAAGCTAGGTTTTCCTTGGTTGACTACCATGCATGCTATTGCTTCACCTATCCATAAGTGTCTTAAGTTCATTCATGATGATGAAATAAAGATGATTAATCATAATTTATATCAACCTTCTAGGCCTAGAGATTGTGCTACTCTTGATTTCTTTTGGCCTTCATTACCTAATTCATGTCCTCCTTGACCTGATAATATTTTTCAATCATATCAAGCCTATAAACATAGTAAGATTCTTGAATTAAGCATACCTCGTATGGATCTTAATTGTGATCTTTTGCCTACACCTTCTATACCTCCTTTACCTATGACTTCTAGTTCTATTAATCAACTTCCTTCTATCGAATCTATCAAAGATCTTGTGATTGTTTCTCCTATTGTTAAAAATCCTATTGATCTTCCTAAAGAACTTGTGAAGGATCCTGTAATTGTTTCTCCTAGTTCTCAACCTATTTCAAGTAAATCAAAACATAATTGATCTGCTAATGAATGTCGTAAAAAGCATCATGCTCATGCTAAAGCTCATAATTCTATTCTTCAAGGATCTCTACCTTCCTTAGATAAACCTATGCATGATGTGTTAGAAGAGGTTGTTACTAATAATGATGTTCACATGCATGATTATGATGATTCTATTCATATCTTAGATCCTATTTTGATTAATTTGGATGAGGAAGATACTCTTGATAATACTGATGATGTTAATGATGAATATGAGACTATTGACATTGACATTAATTTACCTAATATGCTTTCATCATAATTAACTCTTACACCTAGTGTCAAACATTGTGATTCTCAAGAGGATCCTTGTTTGGAACTAGCTATTATTCCTATTGTGTTGGATATAGTCCCTCTTGCGAGTTACCCACCTTCCCTAAATGATATACAATGAGATGGGGAGAGTAGGTGACACGCTTGATTGGCTTGTCCTTCATGGTATCTTTGTTGTGTGTTTGCCTGCTATACCATGTTTCTCCTGTAATGTGTTTGCTAAATGTTGTTAGATTCTTTTATACGATCCTTGTTACTCAGTTGGTGCAAGGTGATGAAGGAATCAAAACTATTGTTCAAATTCATCTATATGTATCTCTATTCTTCTATGTATTATTCAATGTTATGTTGTAATTGTGCTATTGTTCGTAAATGTTTCCTTATGTCATCTTCTTGGACTCGAGATATGGTAGCACTAATTCTTTTTGGTCTCCATGTCATGGTCTGAAAAGATTCTCCTTCGTATATCTTATGTGATCTTTCCTCCTTTGTGATAGTAGTTCTACTTTCTTTGGGGAATGATGTCAATTCATCTGCAATAATATCATATATATATTATCTTATGATCATACTGACCCCATGGTAGGTTAGATCCCTTCTATATTCTTTGTATGTTTTTGTGATATTTCCCTTGATTTGTCTTTGTCTGGGGGCATCTCGACGTGGAAACGTAATCAATGGAGTTGTTTATGTTTCCGTTAAAGCCATTGCTCCTGTTAAAGTGTCAGCAATGACTTTAACATGGGGGCATACACTTTTCTCACCTATTGCACACACACACTTTTCAATATGCACATATTTTTCAAGATACTTCTCTCCCTTTTTGGATTAGTAACTAATCCTCAAAGCATGGATTTATATTTTAGGATCTCTTGATCCCTCTAGTTTTAAATATACATATATTTTGATCCCTTAAGGTCAGAGGTGTCCTTAAGACTGTATCTCTTTTTATTTTTTTTGGTTTTATTCTTATGGAATAGAATATTCCTAAGGACAAATCCTTGATGGGTTGACTAGTGAGTAGCCACATTCACTAGGCGGTTCAATTCCATCTTTCTAGTTGCACCATTTTCTTGTGTGGTTCACAATGGCACATAAGTTCTCATTGAGCGACGTAATCACACCCTTTTTCTGTCTCTAGAGATGTCTCTCTTATTGTGATCTAGGAGTCGAAAAAGACTTGAGTCCCTAGGGGCTTAAGGTTTCCCTTTGTCCCTCAGATTACAATAAGATTATCTTTTCATTCTGATCTCCTTTACCAAGAGTTTGCATCGAGTCCATACTCTTGCTAAAGTGGGGGCTTTATGTACCACCTTAAAATGGAAGCACTTCCATGATAAGAGTGTTTATACCTCTGAGTAAGTGGTCTAGGGTCATGTTAAGCACCTTGATTAGGTCTTTGCATGTATTTGGCTTTCTCCCCGCTTTTCACTTCTTTTCTACTTCGTTCTAGGTGAAATTAGGGTTAGGATCCCAAGGATTCTCCTTAATTTCCCTCTTCCATGGCTCTATTTTATAGGTAGGACCTAGAACTAGGTCCTCTTGGCCTTCATCATAGTCATCATAGGATTTTATGCCTATCCCTAGCATTCTATCCCATTCTAGTATCATTTCTAGGTCTCCGGGCATCCCCGGGACCTCTTGTCCTAATTCTGTCTGGATCTGGGCCCAGGGTCAAATTCGCGGTTGATCTTGACTTGGTCAAAACTAGTCACTCTTCTATCGACATACACTATCAGCTCCATAGAATAAAGAAAAGCCTCAACATCCCACTACATTAAAGATCCTGTAGCATAATCACTATTTTCAACCCACTTGACTATATTTTGATTCTTCTTCTTATGGCACAGTCACTTAGCATGCACTTGAATTCAATACTTGAAAAGTGAGAACACTTTAAGACTTAATGGCACAAATTACCAAGCTTAAAAATAATTCTCTTTAAATGCTGAAATTGAACTCTTTTAAAGCAATGCAATAAGGTATAAAATGTCATTTATTATCAATGAAGTTCGAGCACAGGCTCGTGACACTCAAAGATACATTTTGTAAAACATTTTATGACACTTTAAAACATAATTTTGTAACATTCTTTTTGTAATCAGAAATAACAGTGATATCACTTGAATTTTTACCTTTTGAATCAGAAAAGACATAATGTACCAGTATTTATGTAACTGCATTTCTATGACTTGATCTTTGACTGTTTGGAATACTTCTGGCATTTTGCTTTCAAATTTCATCTTGCTCTACATCTCTTTTCTATGACTGAATGTGAAAACTAGTCATTCTTTCTACAAAAATAATCTGTTAAGCTCTTAAACAACATCATTTTGAAATGGTTAGATTAGTGAACATAATAAACAATTTGTAAAGATTCCAAAAGACACTTATAATCAATATTTAGAACATTATGTTCACTAATCTAGCCATGTACTACAAATTCTGAAAAAGGTTCCTCAATTGAAAATACTAAGTCCTTTTAATTCAGATACCTGGTTAATAAAAAGGACAACATACACCACAATGATCATTAATAGTAAAAGGTTTCATTTTTTTAGAAAACAAGTCCCTTTAATACTAC
The DNA here is from genome assembly GCA_027943335.1 of Chamaecyparis obtusa. Classification (NCBI taxonomy): domain Eukaryota; kingdom Viridiplantae; phylum Streptophyta; class Pinopsida; order Cupressales; family Cupressaceae; genus Chamaecyparis; species Chamaecyparis obtusa. The sequence continues at coordinate 894,917 of BSBK01004955.1, read as the reverse complement.
CTTACAGTGAGTGTGGGTTTACATTTCCTTATTGCATTTGATTTTTCCAGATTGATATGCAGTATTGAAAACTTGATTGATATTGTATGTTATTTGTTTCTCATGCATTGCTTAGATCCAATAGGATCTAACAACATTTTCTCTCTCATACAGGTATGAACCCTAAAGACCTAAATGCAAATGAAGACTTGGACTTTGAAGACCTAGGACCTACTAGACAACTAGATGATAATGCTTGGCAACAAGGAAATGCATGGGACCCCTATTCCATAATTCAATCATTTTTTTTTTCAATTCTACATGTGTACTCTTGTTGATATGAAATATGAAACATGAAAAGAAACTTTGTAAACTACATTCAGTTTGAATGCACAATGTAATGATCAGTTATGAATTTTGAAAATTTGAATTATGATCAATACTTAGAGTACAATAATGAAATCTAGAATTAAATGCAATAACAAAAGGTCAATTAACAAAACCTGGAAGGTAGTATTAATTAGATCAACAAATGTGAAACCTTTCCTATTAATTCTTATTGTATTGTATGCTGTAGTTTGAGTAACAATAATAAATGAGGAGATTTTGATTTGAAGGTTTACACTGATGTTGATTGGGCTAGAAACATTGATGATAGGAAAAGTAAAAGTGGAGGAGATTTATTTTTAGGAGAAATATTAGTGACATGGTTGAGTAAGAAACAAAGTTTTATATCACAATCTACTACCGAGACAAAGTATGTAGAAGAAGCTATGAATTGTGCAAACATTGTATGGATCAAACAACTACTTGAAGGTATGCAAGAGGAGATTACCGATCTAGTTACTATTTATTGTGATAATACAAGTGCTATCAACATATCAAAGAGCCCGATGATGCATTCCAAGACCAAACACATTTCTATCAAGTATCATTACTTGAGAGAAAAAGTTCAAGACAAAAATATCATATTGGAGTATGTGAATTCAAAGGATCAGATTGTAGATATATTGACCAAGCCACTATTGAAGGATGCTTTTGATTATCTTAGAGGTAAATTAGGGGTTCTTCTCATATCCAATATTCATTAAGGCAATATGCATGCTACATCAATTCAAGGATTCATTAGCATATCTTTTTGTGAGTTGATGCTAGTGTTCATTCTTTAGGTGATGCCTAAAGTTGTGAAAAATGATTAAGTATAAAAAGAGATTGGTACATGCTAGGTATGATCCACTACCTGAACAAAATTTTCAGGATATCTTTGGCATTGTCATGAAAGAGGGAGAATAAGCTATTGATGACTATAGATAAATGATAAAGAGGATAAGTTGATGAACACAAAGAAGGAGAAGGTATGGAAGATGGAAAGAAGACACACACAGATGATAAAGTTCAGAGGGAGAAAAGAATAGAATAGAGATATAAGAGTATTTCTATCATCAATTGACATTGTTTCCATCAATGCCAAAGAGGAAGATTGTTAACCCCGACTGATGGTGATGATGAAGACCAAGATCTGAGGTATACAAGATTGTAGAAGGATTAGATTAGTTGTTATTTTTTCATTGATCTAAAGCAATTGATTTCTAGTTTATATTGAGTTTCCATATCATTCAGAGTATGATATAAGTTGAGCAAGTTAAGGAAAAAGAAGAAGTGAAAATTTGTGAAGAAGTTAGTGAGGTAGAAGAAATTAATTGGGAAACTAATATAGATCAAACAATGATACGGTAATAATGGTTGTGTTGTTTTCTACTTTACATTTGATTATATCAAGTCAATAAAGGAGATTGGACGAGTGAGAAAGGTTAGAATGTTGAAAAGGTAAAGAAACAAATTAGTTACCGAGAAGGAACAAGTCATTCGATAAAAGGAAAGTAATTGTTGGTAAAGTGAAATGAAGCCAAGAGATAGAGTAGAAGGATTTAGTTACCGAGATAAGAAAACATATTTTTGGTTGAAAGAAAAGGAGTTGGCCACTGAGAAAGGAACATAAATTAAATACAAGGATCAAAATGACATTTAATGAAGAGCCATAGTGATCTGGAAGATTCCAAGGATGAAGAAGAGTTAGTTTAAGAGATCTACGATTAGGAAAATTCAAGGTGATGATCTAGGGTAAAGATTAAAGTGGAAAATAGTGAAGGTATAGGTTCCAAGAAAAGTTCAAGTTCTGAGGTGATGATAAAATGTTTTACCAAGTGTCAAGTTCATTGAATGAGTTCAAGAGGATGATCTGACGGTTGAGAATAAATAGAGGAAAATGTAATAAAGGATATTAAGAGGCAAAATAAAGTCTATATAAAGAATGAAATTGAATGAAAAATGAGCTGGTGAGTTGAAGTGTGGATGTGTAACCAAGTGATGTAGTGAAGAAGAAAAAGGTTGAAATTTGAGTTTTCAAGAAGAGATTGATGAAGTGTTGAGGCAAGTGAATAGTGAAGGAATAAAGTGAAGACAAAGAGAAAACAAGGGATCTAACTAAGCAAGAGGTAGTTGCAGATTTATAGATCAAAGTTTTATATGGTTTCTTATTAAAATTTGTAGCAGAAAATCTCTTAACCAGGTTTACTTAATAGTCTTATTATAAATTCTTGAGAGAGGTGACATTCTAGAAGAGTGTTTAAATAACTTTAATTAGGAAACTCCTAATAGGGTGAAGATCCTAACAAATGTAAGGAAAATCCCCTAACAGGGTCACATTTAACAATGTGCATTGTAATCTTTAATAGGATTGACTCTTAATCGAGTATACTTCAGAAGATTATTTTTGATTGGTGGGTGGCAATTCCCATAGTGGTATTTCTAAAATTTTATTTCCACATTAAATACTAGTGTCAAATGTGTTGAGTGTTTCTTGTGTGTCTTATTTTATGATTACTTAAAATATTATTATTATTGGTTACTACTAAAGTTTGTCTTACTGAGTTATTACCAAGTCGAGTCAGAGTTAAAGTTTTTAAGGTTCAAAGAATCACTGATTATTGATTGACTCCCATCTCAGTAATCCAAAATTTTCTACTTAGAATCAGAAAAAGGATGAAAGAAACTAGTATGTAAATGACTAAATGAAACAAAAAATGATTTATTTAGACAGAAAAAAAATGTAGAAATAAATGAGGACAGATTTGAGTGCACCTAGAATCAAAATAGGAGAAATGAAGACTCGAATCTAAATTCCTAATTTTTAGAATCCAAAAAGTAGTTGTAAATAATATTATAAGACCTCAAGATCTGTATCTGACTACAAGATAAAATTCACTTCTTTCTACAGAGTACATAATGGATAAGTCATTGCGTACCTAGGTACATAATGGTTGGTTCATTTTGTATCTGGAGTTTTCTAATGGGAAAAGTTGCAGATAGAGTGTCATAGTGATAGGATGTCATAAAAGTTTTGATAGTTGTTTCTAGGGTCTTCTGTACCTATAAATCTAATAAATGTGTCTATGGTTGGCTATATAGGATATTTTCTTGCTCAAACCCCCAATTTTGGTGATTTCCACCTCTATGGATAACTAGTATAAAAGAGATAATGTGTGTAGTAATTGTGACTCTAGGGTATGTCTAAATTGTTATGAGATAAAGTGTATAAATAAAATGTAAAGATCTACCCTAATGTGATAGGGTAAACCCTATATGAAAATACAATCAATGTGTGATTGAAAGCATGTAAAATGTACATATCTAAAGCACAAGTATGTAGATATAAAGATAGAAAGAAGTCATATCCAAATCCAAAGATAAAGGATTCAATCCAATCATCATTTGGTGATCTCCTATTCATCATCATAATCTTCTTGTAGCTCCATAATAATGTTGAAAATGATTTTGAACACTTGAACACTTGATATGAGATTTTAGCCTTGATTCATAATTCCTCACTTCATGGGATGTCTTTGAATTGGGGCTCCAACCTTTCAATTTATTTCATATTACCAAAATGAAGTGTGAGGCTTTATTTTATACAAAAATAGAAGATAGACTCAAGAGGGATGACTATAAATCTAATCCTCCATTAAATCACCAAGATGGGGACCCAATTTATATTTGGGCTCAAAATGCATGGTACAGAATGACTGAGATGTTCTATACCATCTATTTTAGGCCCAAATTAGAACTATGGGTCTCATATCATCAGTAGACATAGGATAAGATTTGATAGTCAATTTGGTGGTTAGAATAGAACATCAAGGCCACACATGGTAACATAGAGCCTAGGAGATGAAATGAATTATTTGATGGAGAAGAATATAAGAGGACACATAGAAATATGGGATTACCTCAATTTTAAACAATATTTAAGGGATAGAGGACCCATATTTTAATTTAGTTATTCATTAAGTGTAAGTATGAAGTCCTATTATGAAAATTATAATAAAAACATACTAAGTTAGGTGCTAAATAATTGTGAAATTGTACACCACTTAGGTTCTTACAATTTATCATAGTACAATAGAAAATATAACCATAGAATCTTAAATGTTATTGGACAATATATGATACCTCTCCTTAAATTTACACATATGTAGCCTTGGCTCATTGATCATGTACTTTGCATACTAAAATACATTACATGACATTTCTACCAAATTTAGGATAGGAGTAGCACTGCCACTATGGACCTACACTCACCATGCCTCCATGGTGCATTCAAGTACATACCAACAACTTAAAGTACATCATTCTTCAAGGATCTTGTAGGCTTGATTGAGCTTGTTCTTGTGATGATTGAAAATGCATGAAGAAATATTTTGGTAGTATTCATAATAGAGTCTCTTCTCTTTAATGGTCAACTACAATCTCTAATGATGAATCATACCATGAAAAGAAAGCTCATAGTCCCTACATTCCCAAGGAAACTTTTCCATTGTTCCTCAAGGCGTTTATCAATGAAAAAACATATTACTATTATTAAAAAATTTCTCTAGTTTCAATTTCGACGGGTCAACAATTCCTTGGTTCAAGCATTGGATTCTTCTGAGGAGGTTGATGTTGTTCTCCATCTCATGATCATACTGATCTCTTTGATGAAAATATGCATCTCCAAGTTGACAATGTTCATTCAAACATGGATACTTTAATCTTTGTGTCCTTGGATGATCTTGGTGATCACTTCTCTCCACATTAGACTAGTTCCAACAATTGGTTTTTTGATAGGGCTACTGCCCAGAGTGATTTGGGATCCACTTCAAGATAGTATTTATTTGTTATTATGTATTGGGAATAATTTTTTATTTTTTAATTATGTATGAAAACTAGTTATTCCAGTTTGGGGGTTTGCAAGTGGATTACTAACATCTTTTGGGTTTTATTGCATAGTTTTGGATGGGACTCATACAATGTTGTATATCTTCTTATCCTGTTTGTATTAGGATGCTTACTTATAAGACTCTATTTTAATATATTATTAAAATTTTAGTGGCTTTGACCACTTTAATAAAAAATAAAAAAATAAAAAAATTGATAGATCAAACCAAAAATTCTTGAGTTTGAAATATTTGCACAATAAATGTTCTATATAATGACCAAATATTCTATACACCTCTCCATATGTAACAATTTTCATATACTATTATGATAACATTTAGGGTGCAAGTGTAGAAGATGTGGAAATCATGACTATAACTCCCTTATATGGCATATGTTAGTTTTAATTACTCTTTTGTAAGAAAATAGTTCCCAACTTAGCAGCTAATTCGTAGAAGATGATCAAGACATTAGGAATTAGAAAGAAGCACAAGAACATGAACATGCATAATCCTTATGCTTTGAAATGAAGGAAATAAAAATGTTATGTCAAATTTTCTCCAGTGTACACCTCTCCTTCACCTTCTTTATCACCCATGATTTTTTTTCTAGTGTGATACCATATTAGAAATATGGGTAGATATTTAAGGAGAATTTATAGAAGCTCTACATAAAATATGCTTCTCTTATTTCAAACCATCACATATATAAAGGATTAAATATACCATGTATAGTTTAAAATACTTTCAAACTTAGTGAGTTTTTAAAATAACTCATCAAAAAATAAAAAATATGCACTTACAATATACTTCCAATAGAGGATTCCCTAATTTGGATGATTAAGGTGAGAAAAAATGATCATGAATGTCTAGGATTCTCATTGTTGTATTCAATCCTGCAACAATTTATGGTGTCATTAGTACATCCATACACTAACCTAGTGGACTCTTTTGTGATGGACTTTAATTAACACACTTAGATCATTAAAGGAGAAGAATTAAAATTCATCATCAGTGTGGACACAATTCTAGATCAGTGGTAGTATGGAATTTCAATCACTCAAGGTGAGATCATATTGAAAAATTGTAGTTTGATGTTTTACTCATGGCTAAGATAACCCATTAGGGTATGGATGCCATTTGTGATAATTGTGATTATACTCATGATACTTTTTTATTCCACAAGATGGGAATATCTTTAACTCATGCCTCATTGCCTTATTGAGATAAGAGATGCAATCTAAAAGTAATAAATCTGAACATGTGTGTTGATTGTTAGTTTGTGCCAACTGGTGGTAGACCATCATGAATCTCCTTATATACAATGGTGATGGATGTAAATTCATCATGAAAAATTCATATGGATATGAAAAAGGATATGATAGAATTAGCATGGATTGTAGAGATGATAGTTGATTTTTGGACCTACCAATAGGAGGTCCATAATTTAATCTCTAAATATAATACCAATATTATGGATAATGAATTTGATACAAGGTGGAAAGAAGAGAATAAAAACTTGTTATATAAAGGAGAGTTTTCTTGTCAGGGGGAAAACAAAAAATAAGAAGCTCAAGGAAATGTCAGCTACAAGACCCAACATGTTGTAACCATTTACACAACGGCCCAAAAGATACAAATCTATGCGCTAAAGAAAAAATTAACACAAATTAAAATATTTGAGGGATTTGGGAATGAAGGAATAATACCATCACCTTTTAATAAAAATCATAGAGTGAGGAAGCTTGACTTGAAAAATGTGCAAGAGGAGGATGAAGGATAAGCAAATGTTGTCACTTAGGTCTCGACAACCCCTACTTCTTAAGTAATTTTTTCTTCTTCCCTTCTCTCATTCCAATATTTTGTTCTTCCTATAATTTCATTGCTTCCACCCCCTTTTAAATATACATTATCTTCCATGGTTTCAATTATAAAAATATTTCCTTTCACACCTTTCTCTATAACCACTATAATAATTTCTACCACACTCCAGTGTCCAATTTCTAACCCTACAATTTCTTTCTTCTCTGTGCCTATTTTCATAATTCATTCATTTTTTATGCATACTCACTTTCCTTATTTTCCAAATCCATCCTTTGTAGTTGGATCTATAATAGGCACCACAATCACTGTGACAAAAGTTCCTTCTCTACACCTATATTCACATCCACCTCAATAGGTGCCTCTCAATCTTCAAGTGCAGGTTTGGACCCTACATCACATACCTCATTAGGGTCAAAAATTAATTTTCTCACCTTTCCTTCATAAAATATTTTCATTTGGACATCCATACCATTGGTCACCCTAGTCATCCCTCATGTTGCATAGACTTTTCAATGCAATCTTCCATTCTTACTTGAAACCTTAAGTTTTCCTAGAACTAGATCTAAGAGATCATAAGTTAGAGATTCCATAGTTCCCATTCCATATGAAATTCCTACTAGCATTACCTATATTAGAAAATACACTAAGCCTCCAACAAAGTTCCAAAGGAAATAAAATAATCTTGGGTGAAAATCAGGCAAAAGAGAAATGGAAAAGATGTTATCAAGCCTATTTCTCCAAGAATGGACTCTTTTTTATGAGAGATACCAAAGAATAATTCTTGCATCAATGGCCCCTAATGTACATAATATTAAGAGAGAGATGTAATTGGAATATACTGTTTATATTATGGAGATTAACATTGGGCCAAGCAATGTCCCAAAAAAATTCCCCAACCAAAGAAACAAAAAAAGGTGTGGGTGAGAAAATTAGGTTATGAGTCCAACTCCATTGGGAAGAGTGTCAATGGTAAGATAGAAGAAAATATGGGGGAGAAGGGAATTCTTGGAGAGGGAACTGGGTCTTCTCCTTCAAGAATAGGGCAGAGTAAAGAGATAAGCACAAACATTATTGTTGAAGTTCCTCAAAGGAGAGTTGAGGATTCCTTTGCTGAAGAAGTACAAAGTAGGTAAATGGGTAACACAAAAGATAAGGAGGTTTTTTATGTGAACCTTATTGAGAGAGGAATGTCAGGAGGTCACATGAGAAAATATTTAGCACTACAAAGGAATGATGAGATTTTCTAGGATGCCCATAATTGTGCTATTCCTGATTTTTCTGAAGTCTCTTCTCAGAAACCTATTTTTACTCCTACTGGATTAGGTAAGCCCTTATCCCTTGAAGCTAAGACAAAAAAATGGGGTTTTGAGGTGGACATAGATGTTTATTTACTTGGGTGTGATGATGTGACTAAAGATGGATGGGCAGATGTGGAAAACAAATAGAAAATGAAAAATAAGAAAATAGAAGGATATCTGAAGGTGTCTAAGGATGCTACGATATCAGCTAGAAGCACTAGAAGTAGAAAAATTGGAGATGTGGGAGCCATTCATGTCTCCCTAGGAAGGCCCTCAAATAAAAAAAGAAGAGCATTAGACGCTAGCAGGAACATATCAGATGGGAGTCAAAAAACCATCCTAGATTCAGGACCTTTTCAGAAGCAATGAAGATTATTTCATGGAATGTAAGAGGGTTAAACAACCCTCATAAATAGGATATGGTTAGAAACATGATTAGAGATAATAAACTAGACATTGTGTTACTTCAAGAAACCAAAATGTCTAAGGAAAAAATTGAGAATCTTTATTTTTTTAGTAATGGCAAGTCCTTAGGTGGTGATGCTGATGGGGCTTCTGGGGGAATTGTGATTATGTGGAACTATAACATCATTAGGGGGAGGTTATTTCTCAAGGTAACAATATGGCCAATGTTAGATTTTGGCATATTAAGGATGGTACCTCTTGGGTCCTTACTAACATCTATGCCCCTAATACTAAATGGGGGAGAAAATATTTTTGGACAAAAAATTCTAGAAAATGGAGTGACTTTACTGTTGAAGGGTGGATTATAATGGGAGATTTCAACACTCCTTTAAAGTAAAATGAGAACCTGGGTGGGAGCCAACCAAATCTAGACAAAAAAACTGATCTTTTGGATTTCATTGATGGAAACACTTTACATGAGATTGATTTGTAGGGGATTAATTATACCTAGACCAATAGGAGATTAGGCAAAGATATCATCCAAGCAAGGTTAGACAGGGCTCTGGCTAGTAATGAGTGGTTTCATAGTTACTCTTGCTCTTTATCGGCTTATGTTAGAGCTGGTTCAGATCACTATCTGATTACCCTTATAGCTGAGCCTGTTGGTTTGAAAAGGAACTACCCTTTTCATTTTGAGAAAATGTGGACTATTCATCCTAATATTGAAAATCTCATTGAGGAGTGGTGGAAAATTAGGATTGAAGGAACAACTATGTTCAAAATTGCCAAGAAACTAAAAATTGTTAAAGACAATATTAAAAAGTGGAACAAGGAGACCTTTGGGAATATCTTTACTAATAAAAGAAAAATTACTGAGGAACTGAAGGAAATATAGGAAAATTCAGAAGGATGGGTATATCATCTTTTCTAAAGATGAGGAAGATATGAAACTTGTGGAATATCATGATATCATCTCTAAAGAAGAATCCTTTTGGAGACAAAGGTCTAGGAAAATGTTTTTGAAGGAAGGGGACATAAATTTGAAGTATTTTTTCATGACCACAATAAAGAAAAAAATATGTAGTAAAATTTATAGATTGAAGATTAATGGTGTCATCAGTGAAAAGGAGGATGAGTTTAGAGGAGAGGCCAACAAGTTTTTCTCCGATCTCCTGAAGAAATATGATAATCTAGACATGGATCACCAAAGGGAGTTGATTGATTGTATCCCCCACATTCTGAATGAAGAGAAGAATAGAATTACCATTGCTATTCCTTCAAAGGATGAGATTAATAAGGTCATCTTTTCCTTTGAAGGAGACAAAGCCCCTAGCCTAAACGGTTATCCTCTTTTCTTTTTTCTTAAGTATTGGCACATCATTGAGCATGATGTTGTTAATGTTGTCAAAGAGTTTTTTGGATCAAGAAGGCTTCTTAAATAATTAAATGGTACCTTTATAGCTTTGAATCCTAAAAATGTGGGTGCTGATAGTTTGGACCAGTTCAGACCCATTAGTTTATGTAACTATGTTTACAAGATTATATCAAAAGTTCTGACCATATGGGTTCTTTTATTTCTTCCTTCCCTGATTTCTAAATAGCAGAATGGTTTTTTCTAGGGAAAGAAAATTCTAGACTCGACCATTTCTGTTCATGAAAACATCTATTCCCTGACTATGTCTAAAAAGGAAGGTTTTTTGTTGAAGTTGGATTTGTCAAAAGCATATGATAGGGTTGATTGGGATTTTTTGAAGGCTAGTTTGGAGGCTTTTGGTTTCAATAAGAGAAGCAAAGAGCTCATTCATTATCTTGTCTCTTCGGCCACATTCTCAGTGCTTGTGAATGGATCTCCTACCCCCTTCTTCAAATCCTCGAGAGGTCTTAGACAAGGTGATCCGTTGTCTCCTATTATATTTATTATTATGGCTGAATATTTGGGTAAATATATTGGTTGTTTGGTCAAAAAAGGTGAATTCATCAGCCTTCAACCTTCTTCAAAAGAGAAAATATGCTCTCACCAGTAGTTTGTGGACAATTCTATAGTCATGGGGGAAGCCTCAGTAAAAAATGGTAAAAATATAAAAAAGGCTCTAGACAATTATGGTGCTGCTACTGGACAAATTATAAATTGGAACAAGAGCTCTATTTATTTTATCAATGTTCCTGAACGAAGGAAAAAAAATATTAAAAGGGTGATGGGTTGTGAGGTGGGCTATCTTCCAGGAGCCTACTTAGGGCTGCCTCTTTGTCTTGATCCACTAGATTCTTTTTGGTGCTTGATGATTTATAAATTCCACGTGAGTTTGGCTGGTTGGAAGGGTGCTCTTCTTAGCTAGGTTGGTAAAATTATTGTAGTAAAAGCTACTCCAAAGAATCCCTCTCCTTGCTCTAAGTATTTGTAAAATCCCTAGGAACTTTGTGGATGCTATTGAGAAAATTCAAAAGAACTTCCTTTGGTCTGGCATGGAGAAAAAGAAGAGAATGGCTCTCATTGCTTGGGATAAGGTTTTCAAACTAGTTAATAAGGGGGGTTTAGGTCTACGAAGATTAAGAAGTATGAATGATTTTCTTCTAGCTAAGATTCTTTGGAGATTTTTCAATACCCTGAAAGAATGGAGTACTATTTGGAATAAAAAATATAACAAGGACAACAGTAATTTCCATACTTTTTTGAATCAGGATACATTGCAAGGTGGCTCTGTCATTTGGAATAATGCTTTGAAAAATAAGGAGTTGATTAAGAAGGGTGTGAAATGGAAGGTTGGAAATGGAAAGACTATTCTCTTTTGGGATGATGAATGGCTTTTGGATCATCCTCTTAGTTCTGATTCTAATTGGAAGGATAGGATGTTGTAATGTAAGCTAGCCTTTGGAACTCATGTGGTTGATTATTGGGAAGGGGACAACTGGATTGACTTGTCTAGGGTGGATCCCTATCTTAGAAGTTTGAACAAAATTTTGAATGTTGTCTTTTTGATTGATGAATAGGATACTTTGATCTAGAGATATAATTCTAATGGGTTATTATCGGTCTCCTCTTTGTATAACTAAAATTATGAGAATTGGATGGAACCTTGTTGGGAGAAAGCTTGGTTTAAAGGCCTAACTCCTAAAATTAATGTTTTTTTGGATCTTATTGTAGGATAAAATTTTGACTATTGAAAATTTATGGAAAAAGGGATTATGCTTAACCAATAGGTGTTGTCTATGAAAGATTGATGAGGAGACTATCAATCATATGACTATTCATTGTGCTTATGTCCGAAGAATCTTGGAGAAGTTTTTGAATTTGATGAATATGGAATGGGTCTTTCCAGAGGGCATATAGGAGTTATTCACTTCGTGGATGTCTCCTACTAATAATAGCATAATGATTTCTATTTGGAACTTTCTTTTACCCTACATATGCTAGGGTGTTTGGAAAGAAAGGAATGATAGGATTTTTAGAAATAAGGAGTCTAGTTGTATATTGATCTTCCATAAAATCAAGAGAGCCTTGATGGAAAATATATGGCTAACTAACAAATTTTAGGAACCAAAAGATGCTTGGGAGGTTATAGTCTTCAAGAATTGGAAGTTAGATGGTATGAAGGATCAGAAAATCAAGAGGAACTTGAGAAATGAGGCCCATTGGGATTATCCTCCTAATGGCTAGATGAAAATCAATTTCGATGGTACCTCCAAGGGCAACCTGAGGATAGTTGGTTGTGGTATTGTTATTAGAGATGAAAATGGGATTTGGAAAGGTGCTAAGGAAATTCCTATTGGTTTCAACTCTAATCATGTCACTGAGGTCAGTGCTACTCTTTATGGTCTTATGCTAGCTAAGATGAAAAACTATAGGAAAGTGTGGATTGAAGGGGAATCCCTTAATATAATTAAATGCCTTAATAATGATATGACCCCCTCATGGACAATATTTAATATCATTAATAAAGCAAAAAGCTTAATAAAGACATTTTATGTTTGTGGCATTACCCACAACTATAGGGAGACCAACTTAGTTGCTAACTAGGTAGCTAATGTGGCATGTAGAAGTCAGTCGGATATTGAATGGGATGACTAGACTATCCTTCCCTCCAAAGGGTCATTATTAATTGATAGGGATCGATTTCAAAGAAGGAAAAAAATTCTCAATGAAGATTACATTAATGTTTAATAATTGCAAGGATCCGTGTGAAGGAGATGGATGGCCTAGTTGTGATTACGATGTGACTCTTTCCTTTAATTCACATGTTTCATGGGTTTTTTTAGGCGACAGAGGGCACAATTTTTAGGAATGGGAACACTGAGGTGAATCAGTGTTCTATATATTATTACTTTTTTTGATATCTTGAAACTTAAATTAATTTCTTAAGTATTGAAATGAATATCAATGCAAGTAAGATAAACAACCATAACACATAACACCAAATATGATTATGGGGAAACCCAAATAGGTAAAAAACCCGGTTGGAATTGACACCCACTAAGAACTCCACTAGTGTATTATGATCCCTATTAGAAGATCTTACAAACCTATTAGGAGTTGATCTTTATAATGCAATAAGTAGAGTGACTTGGTCAAGGGTCAAACCCTATTAGGAGTCTTTTACAATAACCCTGTTAGGGGTGATCACTCACTTCTAGAGCTCACTACTCAATGAGAAGGCTACAATCTCTTGTATATCATATGCACACTATATTTTCCAATTGTACTAAACTGCTGCTTTGACATTGCTTGTCTGATTAGTTCCTTTTTTGCATTGATGCTTTAACCTCTTGTACAGCTCTACAAAATTATAACTACTCTTAAAATACTTTTTCTCTACTACTATCAACTCTATATCTCATGCCATGCATAAATACAAAGGCACATGTCTTATTTATATGTGCTAACAAAACTATTCACTTAGTCGGCCTATAACTAATTATATACAATGCTTCCAAATGAATTGGCTCAAGCATGTTTACAAAAAATGATATTAACATGTCTATAACCTAAATAAAATAGGTGCATAGCCTTTAAAAAACAATATTATAAGTGCTAACGAAATTACCAACAGTTAGCTCCATACTCTATTCTGTTCTACCGCTCATTGTCTGTGTCACTTCATGTGGCTGTAACTTCTTCATACTAAATCATATGATCATGCACTCTTAGACTTAGCATGATTACATACTCAAAAGCTTATCTTTAAGGGTGCATACCATAACTCAATCATACACACATGCGTTGATGCTTTGTTTATCTAGTACTCTGTTGACTATCTAGTCTTCCATACTTAGCCATTTTATGATCTTATGAGTAAGTGTGTTGACTCCAAAACTCCATATGACTTTGTTTCCGTAATGAAAACACTTAATTATAGTCATATACAATAGTATATTCAAATTTACAACAATCTCCCCCTTTTTCATTAATGGAAACAAAGGAATGGCGAAGTTACTAACTGTATCTTTATACAAAAATTTCTAACATATATTCTATCTTATATCTCCCTTATACTATATACTTTAATCCTTTTACAACATATATACTTATTCATAGTCTCCCTTCTACTATATATTCTACTCCCCCTTTGACATTAATGACAAAGGTGCAAAAAAATGGAACTTCAAGTACTTACATTGATAAGACATCATGGTATGTAGTCTGAAGGTTTGCAATTTCTTGCTGCCAAAATGCCTTAGTGCATCTACTATTTGGAGATGGGTGCACAAAGCATAATTCAATTTCTCCATCTTCTCCAAATCTGAATTCAGACCTTGATCATATGTCACAATAGTGGCATCGATCTCCTTGATATTATTATCTAGCACATCTACTAAGGGTGCAAGTGCATGTCTCAACTGAGCTTGCCTATCCCTTATCTTAACCATTTCTTGCTCTACCTTCTCTATCTTATCCAATTTTCATTGGTAGACAATATTGCATATATTTAAATTGGTGGAGGGATCTAGCACTGACTTCCTTACTACTTCCATCATTTATTAAACTTCTTGAATCATCTTTGAAAGGTCTACAATTAGTTTGTCCTTGTCCATACAATCAACTATGATCTTTCTTCCTCTAGCTACAATCTCCTTCAATAAAGTTTGACCAACCTTTAGTGAACTGAGGTCAAGTGCAAAGTTTTTTGTCAACTCATTCAATCTTTTCTTAAGATACTTTTCTTCTACAACCTTGGATGCTGATTCTTCAAGGCTTGAAAAGTTTTCTTTGAAACATGTCATAATGGTGCTGAAATCATCTACTAAATGTACACTAGACACCTTTTTGTCTGCAGGTAGTAAGCTTTTTAGGATGTTGACTGATTCAACAAACAATGGATTCCTCATAACCTGTTTCTCCTTGGCCTTTTCCATTGCAATCACACTAATCTTAATCAGGTCTTCTTCTCCCCATGAATCTAAGCTTGTTGTGTTAGGAGTAAGACTTGACAAAAATGACATTGATGGCATAGGAGTGAGAGGTGTGCTATCCATCACTTCTATCTTTATATTTATAGGCATTTCAATAGAGGGTTCATTTGCAGGTTCATTTTCCTTTTCTTCTTCTTCTTCTTTTTCCTCTTTTTCTTTCTTCTCTTCTTCTTCTTGTCCTATTATATCTTCAATCTATACATCTTCTTGCAGCTTGGGTGAATTATCAGTGCATAAGATTTTAACTTCTTCAGTGCTCACAAATGCTTCCTCAAACTTATCCAAATCTGTATATGTTGCCACCATGGATATTTCTACATTATCTATCATAATTGTGTCTTCCTTGGCTTCAGGAATAGGCGCAAAATCCTATGGACCTTTCATAGGTGCATTTGGGGTCTCAACTTCTTTTTCTTTCTCAGAGGGTACTTGAGTTGTGGGCACAGATGATGGATGCATGCATTGTTCCAAAAATACCTTCTCAAAGGTGTTTTTAGTCTCCTTTGAAATCAAATCATAGTCCTTTTTCATGATGTACAGAGTTCTCATCTTGGTTCTAAGGTGAGGCTTTACCAAATTCATTAACAAAGATTTTTCTTCAATTGAACATACTAGTAGGTTATCATCTAGTGTCTTCTCTCTTATTCTGAAATCTTCTTCAACAACTTGTCTTTTCAATGTATCCAAAATTTCCTAAACTTTATTTGGAATGACTATCTTAAGTTACAGAACAGTCTTTTTAAACTTGATCATGTGCTTTATAATCATACCATGGATCTCTGATTTATCCATCTCATGGTACTTTTCATAGAACTTAGCTATTTGATGAATTCTGCCCTCGTCTACTACTCTTGTTCTTAGTACTTGTAGATTTGGTAGGAATCCTACCTCAGGAGGTGGTTGAACATTTCTGCCTCGACTTCTTGTGGATCTAGTTGATGTGTGGCTTATGATAGTCTGCTTCTTACTCTTAGGTACCTTTCTTGTCTCATGAGATTCTTTAGTGGACTCCAAGTCAATTGTATCTTTGGGTGCATGGGTGATATCATCTGTCTTACTCTTCTTTTCCTTGGAATCATTTGTTTTGTCAATTTTTACATTCTTCTCCTTATGGTCATCAGTCTTCTCAATTTTTTCTTTAGAAGAGGGTGTGCTCTCAAGTTTCATTGAAATCTTGGCTTCCCTTTCCTTATCTAAGTCATCTTGAGTGACACCATGAATCTTCAATATCTCAAATGTGATTTTAGATGCTTTCCTCTTAGTTGCAGCATTGTTTAGGACTGAATCAACTTGTCTAGTCTTTTCTTCATAAGTACCCCATCTTGGTTCATTGGGATCTTTGGACGTTGTTAGTAGAACTTGTGCATATGCTTCAAGAACAGGTTCTTCTACTTCATAACCAAGTGGATGGATCCACTTAGTCCTAGGATCTACAACTTCCATACAAGTAATGTCTATCTCCACCATGAAGCAAATGTTGTCCTTGTACTTTTCAACTATGCTCTGAAGTATCCTATACCTCCTCTGCATCTTTATCTTGAATGTCTTGATTTCTAATTCCATGTAGCCCTTCAGGATACTCTCTGATGATTCCTTGAATGATATTTGAGGCATTGTGGGAACAGTCTTATCTAGATAAAGATCTAACACTTTACCAACAATATGGAAACACATGTAAATGATCATTGATCCAAATCTAAACACTTTGGTCTTATCATGCTTAATAGATCTAATGTTATCCAAAAACTATGCGCACAAGATCTCACATAATTTGAAGTCTCCATTTTCTTTTACAATCCTTATGGCTGCTAGAATAGTGGCTACAGACACACTATTTACCCTGTTTTCATGTTGGAACCTATATCCAAGTATCATAGACATGAACTTGATGTCTTTCTCCTCAATCGACTCAATGGTCATGCCACGCTTATCACTACAAGACTTACAAGCTTGCTCTACCAATTTTCTGACATCCTTGCCAGTGGGAAGGATGGCACCGGTCTTAGGTAATCCAGTCATCTCATAAATGAGATCAATAGTTATTCAAACTGGAACTTCTCCTATCCAAAATAGGTCATCATGGATTCTGCTTAACAAAATCTTGATCCATTCAGATTCATAGAATTCATATGTTGTGGCATACTCAATAATAGGGTTGTCTTCCAAGTGTGTGAACTCATCAGTGAATGTTTTGTTTGGATTCATCATGGTTTCTATGTGTGACCTGATTCTATCTAATCCAACAGGTTCCTTCTTGCAATAAATATATGCGCCTATGTCCTCTACGTGCATAAATCCCATAGGAGTCCTAGAGAATGATCCTTCCAAATCATCTAGAGTAGACTTGAATGGATGCTTCTTAAATATGTACCTCTTTCTTTTAGCAACATAAAAAACAACTGGTGTAGCCATAACTTGCTTGATTAAATGCTTAAAATAGGTTTCCAAGGGTTTATGAACCATTGCATCCGAACTAGGGCTTCACAACAAACTTAACTTCATTTTGTTGATAATCCAACTACAATTTTTCACAACTCAACTTCTTGAACTCCTGTGATCTCCAAAGGCTCAAAATTGAATGAAAATGTGTGAATAAAGGATCTTCAGTGACTTTAAATCAACTTTCTACCATTAATGCTTGTCATGTGAACACAAAATGCAATAGAGAATTTCAATCTTCATCTCTACTATCAATCAGGCAGTGTGCTCTTGCATACTACATCAACTAGTCTCCAAACAGTTATAACCAAAGGTGCATACTCTGAGTGTGAGTATACCAGCCGCGCAAGGGTCTAGAGCTAATCTAGCTCCCCCTATGACCATGATGGTCATTTAACCATAGATAGGAGTTGCGTCCATTGCGGATGCATCCTCAACTATTTCACCAACATTATCTATCTTTTCTTCCTTCCAAATCATGCTCGCATCTTCTATAGCTTTCACAAAATTGACTTCTCCAGATTCATCCAAAATTGATCCTTGAGACTTTTTAGGGATTTCTTGTCTTTGCGCTTTTGATCTACAAAAATTTGAGATATGTCCAGCCTTGTTACAAGAGTGACAAATAACAGGAGGCCTTATATTCCTCAGCACATTGATGTGAGTTACCATTTTGCACTGTCTAGTTGTGTGACCATTATAATTACATATCTAGCATGTAATATTCTGAGGACTTCTGACATTCTACTCTGGATGACTTCTCTAATTTTGCTGAGTCTGATTTCTTTGATTGGATCTATAATTCATAGCTCTATGACCAAACTTTTTGCATGAATAACAATAACCATTGAAAGGTCTTACCTCTTTACAATCTCTTTCTATGTGACCATTCTTGTTACAGGCATAGCAAGTTTTTTTTACTGGCTTGTGCTCATCTTTATATGGTTCTACTTTATATTCAGTCTTCTTGGCTTCTGTAGTTTTTTCTGGTGCTTTCATTCTTTTTCACATATCATTGATTTGATTTTGTGCTTCATTGAATCCAATACCAAAGGTATATCCTTTAATCTTATGCACATACAACTGTGGTTCTATTAGATCTTTGCTTGTGTGTAATTTGCCAATATGACTCTTTTCTTCAGTCAATTCAAATTCCATATGCTTCTTGATGTTCTCTAATTCCAAGATTTTCATGTTTTCTTGCCTCAGTTCTTCATCCAACTGCTTGTTTTCTTTGACTTGTTCTTCATAGGCTTATTGATTGTTAAATAGATTTTCATCCAATTCTTCAATCTTATCCTTCATAGATGTGTTTTCCTCATTTATCTTTTTGACCATTTTCCCTAAATCACTATTTGAACAATCCTTCAAATCTTTTCTCTATTTCTTAATGAATATTTGAGAATCACTAACCTTTAGTTTCAGTTCTTCAATTTCCTTTTCAGATCTTTCAAGGTCTTCAAGAGTTTCTTCAAGATTCTTCTTTAGATGTTTCATTTCTTCCGAACCCATGATCTCCTTAAGTGGTTAAACTTGTCTTCAGAGGACCAAAGCTCTAATACCAATTGTTAGGAATGGGAACACTGAGAGGGGGGGGGTGGGGGTGAATTAGTGTCCTATATATTATTATTTTTTCTGATATCTTGAAACTTAACTTAATTGCTTAAGTACTGAAATGAATATCAATGCAAGTAAGAGAAAAAAAACATAACACATAACACCAAATATGATTATAGGGAAACCCAAATAGGTAAAAACCCTGATGGGAATTGACACCCATTAAGAACTGCACTAGTGTATTATAATCCCTATTATAAGATCTTACAACCATGTTAGAAGTTAATCTTTGCAATGCAATAAGTACAGTGACCTGGTTAAGGGTCAGACCATGTTAAGAGTCTTTTATGATAACCTTGTTAGGGGTGGTGGCTCACTGCCAGAGCTCATTGCTCAATGAGAAGGCTACAACCTCATGGATATTAGATACACACTATATCTGCCAATGGTGAGCTACTTCTTTGACACTACTTGTTTGATCAGTTCCTTTTTTGTGCAGATGATTTAACCTCTTGTAAAGCTCTACAACATTCTAACTACTCTTCACATACTTCTACTCTGCTACTATCAACTCTATATCTCATGCCATGCATAAATACAAAGGCACATGTCTTATTCATATGCACTAACAAAACTATTCACTTAGTCAGCCTATAACTAATTACATACAATGCTTCTAAATGAATTAGATCAGGCATGTTTACAAACAATGATATTAACATGTCTATAGCCTAAATAAAATAGGCACATATCCTTTACAAAACAATATTATAAGTGCTAACCAAATTACCAACAGTTGGCTCCATGCTCTGTTATGTTCTATCGCTCACTATCTGTGTCACGTCATCTAGTTGTAACTTCTTCATACTAACTCATATGATCATACACTCTTAGAATTAGCATGATTACATGCTCAGAAGCTTATCTTCAAGGGCACATACTATAACTTAGTCATACACATGTGCACTGGTGCTCTGTTCATTTGGTGCTCTACTGATTGTCTAGTCTTCCATACTTAGCCATTTTCTGATCTTATGAGTAAGTGCCCTGACTCCAAAACTCCACATGAATTTGTTTCCATAATGAAACAACTTAATTATAGTCATATACAATAGTATAGTCAACTTTCCAACAATGATTGTGATCTCAAGTTGAAGAAATAGGGTTTTGTGTGAAACTTCGAGATAAGGAAAAATTACAGAAGTAGAGCCATGAGAGGACACAAGAAGAGGTGTGAGCTAGGAAATTACAAGGAGTGGAATAAAAATCTAGAGGTTTGGAATATTGTGAAGAATGGGGGTGTGGTGGATTACTTAGAGAGGTTGTATGGTAATAAACCTTATGTTACCAGGCAATTCCTTAAAACTTGGAATAAGGGTAAAATCATGGTGGGTACGCAGTATATGGAGGTAACATAGAAGATCATTACTGAGGCCATGGGTCTAAAAATTGAAGGGATCAATTTATATAGAGATAGGAAGGTTTTGGACAAAGCCCTCGAGGTTTTTGTGGAGACAGAGCAAGAAAGGAAAAGAATGGTGAAGAATGACAACTCCTATTTCAGTCCTAGGTGCATCTCTAGGCCATGGAGGTTGGTTCTTTTTGTTCTTATTAGCTACATCATGCTAGATGGGAGGTACACTAAAATCTATAATCACCATCTTATTTTGTTGAATCACTTGAGACATGGGATTAAAGTTAATTTCCCCTTTTATCTTTTGATTTCCCTAGATACTACCATTAATAGTTTGTAGAAGGATCTTGAGGGTGACCATGCATGTCACGAAGGGTTGATGGTTTTAATCTATGATGTGTTAAAATCCAAAAAGGTTGAGAGGTCCTAGTTTAATAGGAAGGCTCTTGAGGATTATGACATGAATGGTAATGACTCAGAGGAGGCCTTTGTGGAGGATCTTGAAGATGAGGAGGTTGAATCTATTCAACCCAGAAAACCCTCCAAATGATGTGGCTCTTCATCCAAGATTATAAAAAGGAAGGAAAAGATTGAAGATTATGTTATGGAAATGGAGATAGAGGATGAGGAAAGCAGGGATGACAGTGTGAAGGAGAAGGGGAAAAAAGAAATGGAGACTATTGGGAGCTACACCAGAGCCAAGAACAAGAAAAAGAAGGTGGGTAAGAGGGTTGTTATTTTCACTAATGATGATTCTTCCTCACATGAGAATGTTAAGGAAAAATAGGACAAGCTATCAGAGAATGAACCCAATATGGGGGATTATGATAACTTAGACCAAAATGTGTTGGTGGAGAAGAAGGTCATGCAGGATATAGCCCAGGATGTGGCCAATATTGAGAAGGACAGAGTGGATGATGATAGGAGAAGGGAGGGGATCTCTAAGGAGGATACTACCTATGTGAATAAGGCCTATGATAATCTGGGCTATACTACTTTCTTCAATAACCTAAGCACAATGAAAAATGACATCAATACTATGAAAAACCAAATTCAGCATTTTCAGTGGAAGGTTGGGGCTCTTGGAAAGATGAATTTGGGTGATAAGACTATGGGATAGAGTATTAATGAGTTGAAGGAGGTTATTGGTAGCACCGAGGGGATAATGATTATGACAAAGAAAGTCCACATAATAGAGAACAAAATGAAAGAGGTGGATAATGCTTTGAAAGGAGGGAATTTATCTAAGAGGATGGATAAAATGGAGAGCAGTATTGTGTGACTAGAGAAGACTATTGGAAATATTTCTGAGTAGAGTTTCTCCATCCTTAAGGCCTCGGTTGAGCATGTCAAAATCCTTGTGGAAAAGATGGAACAGGGTAAAGGGGAGTAGGCACCCAAGGAGGTCAAGGAGGGTCAAGGGCCCAGTAAGAGGACCAGATCAAGCTTCAAAAAGTTGGAGATTCACAAGAAAAAAGATTTGGAGGAGCTTAAGGTTTCCTCAAAAAATATGTAGATGTTGGCTGATCATGCAGTTGAACTTATGAAGACTATCTAGTTTTCTTTTTGTTGTTCTTTTGTCTTTTTGCTATCCTCTTCTTTCTCTTTTTTGGAGGACTTGTCAATTTTTGGTGTCTTTTTGTTGTGCTGATGCACTGTTTCTGTTGGAATTTTGATGCTTATTTTGTAATCTCGATGTAAAAGGTTTCAGGTCCTTTCAAAACCTGATTTTATGTAATTAAAACATGAGCCAAGCCCACCCTTAGGATAAAGTGGAGTTTGTGGAGGAATCAACAACAGTAGAGACCATTGATTTCCTAAACCTAAGTCATAGACCAAAGAAGTGGGAAAAAGAGTTACAAAGCATAAATGCTATTGTGGATTAGCTAAAGGTCAAAATAAAGGAGAGTAGGAAGATATTGTTTTCTCAAGGAAATGGTCACAAGATAAGACTTTATCCACCCTCCAAGTGGAGCAAGTCGAGAAGAAAAATATACAAGGAGAGATTTGGGATTCCTAAGGGAAATATAATTCCATTAAGAAGAGACTAATTATAGGCTAAAGACCAAGAGATCTAGGATAATCAAAAAAATTCCATTAATATGAAGTAAGAAGAGGAATAGCTAGATTCTAAGTTAAAGGCGAAGGAGTAGGATTTGGCTTGGGATTAATAGGGTATTTTGAATGTGACAAAAACACATAAGGAGACACATACAAATTCTTAGATATAGGTTGATAAGCTAGAAAAATAATTATAGGAGGACCAAAAAGATATAGAGGAAATGGAAAGGGAGATCATGGAGTCCCAATTCCATGCTAAAATGTAGGAGTTGGATAAATCATAGAAATATCTCTCTAACACTTTTGGGATGAAAATTTAGATCTAATAGAAACTAGAATAGAAGGAAGCTCAATTCCAAAAGAATCTCCACAAGGCTCAATTTTTTACCAATACATAGAAATGTTCCAAGAAAACTAAAAAATATTCCTTGTAAGTATGAGACCACGAGCTAGCACAATTTCACCAAGAGAATTCAAATTCTTTCTACAATATTAATAATTAATAGGAAGATATAAAAACATAAAGATTTATAGATTCAACAATTGTAGAGCACATTGGTTAGTTCTACCCCTCAATAATTTGTTCTCCCCATTGTCCAACAATTATATGTCCCCTATGGGGAAAAGATAAAAAATAATTTTTCATTATTAAGATTTTCTCTCTAGTTCATTGTGGATGCTTAAAATTGAGCATGAATGTGGGCTTAATAATTAAGAAAATTTATAAAGAATTTCCCCTAAAGTGGTTGAGTTTAAATTACATATTGAAAATTTGTATACTGTGGCATATAACACTTTGGTAGCTATAAAAATTACTAATAAGAGGTAGATAAAAAAATGGCCAATGACTTCATCGAGTTAAAAACAACCACTCTCAAGAGAAAATAATGGCTCAAATCCCTTGAGTTAATAGTGAATCCTATAAAGGGTTGGATTGAGTAAGTCATCTAGCTATGCTCTTGTCTTATTTCCTTTTGAATGTTGAGAATTTTTATTGAAGATCAAATGACATATTTTTTGGAGGATAAATACTATGTTCATCTTCCCTATAAAAATTGAACCATAATCCAAGTGCTACACAGGTTGAACAAATTTTGCACCTCCTAGGACATCTTACTTTTCACATGGAAGTTTATTTGATAGATTTCATTACCATATATTTTAAAGGGATGTTTGATTTATATTAGGCTTTTGAAGCCTTGTATCTATGGAACCACCCATCTAAGATAGATTGGGAACATTTACAATTAATGCTAGCAAAATTATAAAGGACACCATTACCTATTTTTAATCTTTTATTCTTTGCAGAATAAAATATTTTTAAGGTTTGTGTCCCTATGGGAAGGGACCCTCAAGGAGTCAGAAAAGCTAAGGATTACTTCCAAGAAGCTTGAGCTGAAGCCTTTATTATTTCTAAACTCACTCAAATCCTATATTTTTTGTGAGTTCATGACCCATTCTTTTATTTTCCAGCTCCTTTTGTTGGTTCCCAAAACAACAAGTTGGAATGCTATGAGCCTTTACAACTCAATGTTGGGATATCCAACCCATTGTTTCCAACTTGACAAGATTGATCTAAAGATCCAAGTCTTCTGAATTTTTTTTCTACATGACCAAGGTAGGCACACCTATTCCTAAGCCTACTCCTTAGGCCTTAGGATTTTTATAGCATATTAGTTGATCACAATTGCAACCAAGATCATTTCCAAAGGGAAAGATCTTGGAGAATCCTTAGTATGCAACACTTGGTACAATATGTGAAAATTATTGAAAATATGTTTGCAAATGAGAGTTTTTGAGAATATTGAATATTGAATACTTGAAAATGAAATTGCTTTGAAATTATATTGCTTAAAAATTAAAATGTTTATATAAGATTTATTAATAGTTGAAAAGATTATTGAAAGGAGATGTAGAAAAGAGTCATTAACTTCAACTATGAATCTAATGATTACTTTTAAATGATCCTAAAGATTAGTGCCTTGTTCATTTGGGCAATAGATTCTACCATAATGAAGATTTTTATGTACAACTTTATGTGACAATATACATCAAAATATTATCAATTGTTCTTGTTCTCTAAATGTAGAAAATATATCATATATTCAATTTAGTGTTATTCCAATAGGATTTTAACTTATTTAGATGTAAGACCAATTAGACAAGGATGATGAAACACATGTATATTTCACACTATCCATGTTTATCAAAAAAAGAATGCTACGAAGGACCTTAATGCACAAGCATTGTCAAGAACAATTCAACAATTACCTTGGTGACCACAAAGGACTAATCCAACTTGCAATTTATCCCTATGCCTCAAATAAACAAATACATAAAAAATTTATGTATCATGAAAGAATAATACATAAGTTTGTGTTGCAATCCGTGACTTCTGATGTATAGTCCTAATTACAAATTGGTATCAATCTCTATTGAATCTGGTCCTCCGATTGATTTTGGTATCCTCATTTATATATAAATGAAAGGATGCATACAAGCCACAAATAAATGTGACTCTTCATAATGAATAACTAGTCCTAATGTCAATGGTTGTAACTAATCCATTACATCACAAAAATTTATAAAATCACTTAGTAAACTAACTACAAAGGCCTAAAAACACCTAACTGCCTACTTAGCCCGAGACTAGCCGTTAGGATTCATAATTATAACCGTTAGCATTAAAAAGAAATCAATTTTGACTTTGTAAACTAATAATGGCCACAATTAAAATGCTCAAAATATGCATCTTCCTAGATTATATCCTGTGCGACCACGTGGTTATCCACTATGAGCCCTTCTTCTAATTCTTCGTTGGGCCTTGGTTAAAGCTCATAATACTTAACACACCCAATTTTGAATGTGTGATAAATCAATGACTTATGATGTATTTGTCAAATGAACATGTCAGTCTTTATGTCACATCATCGACTACCTCGGTTAACTTCTATAGAGTGTGCCACCATGTTCACTTCTAGTGCTACCACACATCACGATTCTAAGGTTTTTTCTGAATCCTCAAGATTTTTGTTCGTGGGATCCTGAGCTCTTGTCACTTGTCACCAATTTGTTAGATTTATGATAACTTATCCTCCATACAACTATAAATTCAAGAAGGTTAAGGTGTAACTTGAATTTAACTGCTAAACAACTAAAGGTGCATTAAAATGCACGTGTACTACGTCAATGATCATGACCTAATCTTGATGAAATGGTAGTCAAAGATTAAAGCCCCTATTGATTAAACCCTTGGATGAAATTCCTATCATAGATCAATAGCTGATATTTAAAACATAGATCTTCCTAGCCATTTAGGATATAAATATGAATTTTTTGGCGCCAAGTTCTAGAAACCAAAAAAAAAGAATAGTGAGAACATAAAAGATTTAATTATGAGCGATAGGTAATAGATAAAAATATAAAATTTTCAAGATTTCTTCATTATATCAAGGACAACATGAATATGAGATAAAACCACAAAAATATTTATTTTGAAGCCTTAATTAATAATGGTTTAGGAGTGTAACCTCATCAAAATGCATGAAAATGACTTAGGAGAATGATCCTAATTATATGCATATGAAAATAATGATTGAAACAACATGAATGCTACATGTTAAGAGTACTAAAATGTCAAAGTAAATACAAAAATGGAGCCAAATTTTGTAGAAATTAAAGGCTCCATCACCTTCCTTACAAGTCTACATACTTCATATTCTTTAAGGGTCAAGCTTGAGTTGGAGAGCATGACATGATTTCTATAAATTTTGCATCTTTCTTTCGCTAAAGAATTGAAGGTACCACAATTTTTTTTGGAGAACATGCAAGAGAGGGTGCCAAATGTTGGAACTACAAATTTTTTGAGTGAAGACAAAAATAAAGCTTTCGTAAGTTCTACTAATGCACCATGTGTCCAAGATGAGAGATAACTAAAGGTAAAGTAAAGGGAGCTCATAAAGAAAGTAGAAGATGCCACTTATTAGCAAGGTGAAAGATTCGATATGTTTTAAGCCTAGAAAATAATTAAAGGAGTGTTATTGGTCATTTTAGAAGGTGATACATAAAAACTATAAAATTTATTGAGTCTCTTCCCCCCTTACTTTAATGTGTGTGTCATCAAGAAATTTTGAGTATGAAGAAGTTCAAACTAATACAAAATTAAATAGTTGTATATGATTGGAGTACAACTAATACATGATTGAAATAAACAACCATGCAAAGGTTTAATCAATAAATTAATTGAACATTGCGAAAAATTATCATCCGTGTCTTGTCAAATACCAAGTATGATAAACAAAGCAATGTTTTAAATATTAAATGATTACCGCTATTCATAACCATCAAAATGATAATCGATAAGTCACAACTGATCTCAAAGAAAAATCTAGATCTATATCAAGAACAACAATGAAATCATCATAGAAATCCATAACATGAGCATTATTATCCCCGTTCTACCACAAATAAAATAATGAACTAAACATTACCATATATTGTCAACAAAATTGATAAATCAATAATATCACTATAAATATCTGACCATAAGTATATGAATAACAAGAATCTTTGACTATAAAATATTTCACAATGAACCAAAAGATCATGAAAACTACTTCAAACCATCAAAACCTCATAGTATCCCTCTTTTGATAAAAAATCCAAAATAGGGCAAGTATAACCACTCACAATTTGTTATTATATATATATATATATATATATATATATATATATATATATATATATATATATATATATATATATATATATATATATATATATATATATATATATATATATATATATATATATATATATATATATATATATATATATATATATATATATATATATATATATATATATATATATTGATGTAGGAGAATGAAGCTAAATGTTTTCAGTTGATACAATATGAGAATATTGGGTTCTTGGAAATATTGCATCAACTGAAAACATTTAGTTTCATTTTATTCCTATTTTCTAGTTTGAGAGAGTGATACGAAAATCTTTCATCTTTGAGATATTTTAGTTATAGTCTTAACATGCCATTTAGGGCTTTGTATTTCTTATCTTCCATATCACACCTCATTTGGTTTAATATTGTTTGAGTTATTCAAGTTTTCCTTCCTCTATGGCTCATGCTTTGTTCCTTTGGTTATCTATTCATGATGATCCTTTTTGTAATCATGTGTTTGTGTGTTTCTTTGGTTGCAGTCATCATTTCCTAATGTGGACCTATCTAGGATCCTTTCCTTTTGACCACATTGTGTTTGGATTGAGGACCTTCTTGTTTGGATCATTTTGGTTGCTTCAAGTAGCATGTTTCTTTCCTTCCTAGGATGACCTTTGAGATTGTATGTGTGATCGTTGCTCGTTGATTGTTAACGTGTGTGATTGTGGTGCATGATGGTTCGGTCACATGTGGACCTAAATCTATGTTTGCACCTTATCTCTTTTCTTATGGTGGTCTTGTGATCTATTTTGGGGCCGACCCCAGTTATGTGGTTGGGTATATGTACTCAATTTGATGTAATTTTGTAGGAAAGAACTCTTAGAGTAGTAGTTTAGCTAATCATGAAGTATTGAGATTTCAGATTTGAATTCATTTTGTATATGGCCTAGGCTAGGAAGGCCTTAAAACCTAGCATATATGATGTACCTTTTTGAATAAATGATCGATCCTGCATTCTCTCTCTCTCTCTCTCTCTCAATTTTTTGTTATTTCTTCGCTGTGTGATTATCTGTGAGGTTGGACATCCCATCTTGGGGTTCTCCACCTTGGTACTACATCATATGGTATCAGAGAAGGAATTTATTTTGCAAACCCTGGTTGATGGTTATAGGGTGGTAGGTTGTGTTCTGACCTACAATTGCAGAGGTTTGTGAAGATGGTTTGTGGAAGGAGAGATGAAGATCATGCAATGATGGATATGTTGAGGAAAATTTTTACAAGACTTGAAGTTTTTGAAATAGCCCAAAGAAGAGGAAGACCTATTGAGGATGATAGTGAAGATAAGGCTGAACAATTACATGAAGATGGAGCAACACCAAAACCTATAGTGGAACAAGGAGAAGAAAGATTCTTGAGAGATTTGACAAGCATTAATTCCAAACCTCACTTCAATCCTCTTGAGTATAGTGGCAGTTTGAATTCAAATGAGTTGATAGAATGGATCTCTGAAATGGAGAAGTGTTTTGATTATGAAAACACACTAGTAGACAAGAAGTTGAAGATTACAATTAGTAGATTGATTGACAAAGGAGAGGTAAGGATAAAATCAAGGTTTGGGAAATGACGATTAATAAGTTGGAAGATAAATTTATACCAGATGATTATCAGGTTATCTTGTTCAGGAGAATGCAAAATTTTAAATAAAAGGATGGTTCTATGAAGGATTATAATGAGGAATTTTATAGGTTAGATATCAGATCTAGACATGTAGATGATGAAGTTGAAAGGATTGCTAGGTACTTAAATAGTTTAAGGACTTCTATCTAGGATGAAATCAGTTTGGTCAAGATGAACACCATTGAAGAAGCCTATCAATTTTCATTGAAGTCAAAGGAAAGATTTAACAAGAGGCATGAACAAAGGAAGTGAGGTAGAGGTGGAAGATTTCCTAGAGGTAAAGGCATATCCTATGGATAAAATAGTAAATCAGATCAAGATAAGGAAAATGTTAAAGGAAAATCAGAGTGGAGAGGATAAAATTCATATAGAGGTAGAGGAATTTAATCAAGAGGTGGTTACCCTAGAGGTAATTATTAGAGGATAGAAGACAATAATTGGTTCAAGGGAACTTGTTTCAAGTGTGGTGAAGAAGGAAATAGGGCATTTGAATGTACTAATGGAAAAAATACTAGTAGTAGTAGAGGAAATGCACTTGTGAAGGAAGATTCATTTGATTCAACAAAGAAACCCGAGGATGGGGAAAATATGATGATAAAAAGAGCATTATAGAATGAAGGTACTGATGAAGATCCTTTAAGGAAAGGTTTGTTCAAAACCAAAAGTAAGGTAGTAGGAAAATATTGCAAAGTAATCATTGGCAATGAATGTTCAAAGAATTTGGCATTAGAGGAGTTAGTTAAAAAGTTGCAATTGGAAAGGATGAAGCACCCTAAACCATATCAAATCTCATGGATCAAGGACGATCACAAACTTTTGGTAAGTGAGAAATGTGTTGTGAAACTTAAAATTGGGAATTACCATGATGAAGTTCTTTGTGATATTATGCCTATGGATTGTTGTCACATCTTGTTGGGTAAGCCATGGCAATATGATAGACAAGATTTACATGATGAAAGGTTGAATAGGTATACTATTGTAGCTAATTGAATGAAGAAAGTTTTTTTACCTTTGATTGAAGTATCTAAGGGTGAAAATTGAACTTCTATTAGAGATTATTTGATTGAAGGAAGATAATTCATAAGAGATTTGAAGAATAATGATGTTTGTTATGCTTTAGTTCCTACTAATCCTGTTCATAAATCAAAGGATAAAACACCTTTTGAAGTCAAGAAGTTGCTATCAAATTATCAAGAGATTATTTTTGAAAATGTACTAGATGGTTTACCACTGGTTAGAAGCATTAGTCATTGTATGGATCTGTTTCTAGGAGCTATTTTTCCTAACAAAGCACCTCAATGATTAACACCAATAGAGAATGAGGAATTGAATACACAAGTTCAAGAATTGTTGCAGAAAGGTTTGATCAAAGAAAGATTGATTCCATGTGTTGTTCCAACTGTGTTAGCACCTAAGAAAAGTGGTGAATGGAGAATGTGTACTGATTCCAAAGCTATAAAAAATATCACAATGAAGTACTCGTTTCCATTGCCTAGGATGGATGACAACATTTATTGTTTGAATGGAGAAACATACTTTACTAGGATTGATTTGAAGAGTGGTTATCACTAGATCATAAAAAGAGAAGGAGATGAATGGAAGACTTCTTTCAAGATAAAAGAAGGTTTTTATGAATGGGTGGCTATTACTTTTGGTTTAACTAATGCACCTAGTAATTTTATGATGCTAATGAATGAATTTTTTAAGAAATTATAGGGAAAATTTATGATCGTATATTTGGATAACATTCTGATATTAAGTAATAATAGGGAAGATCATTTGTTACATTTGAGATAGGTATTAAAGAGGTTAAAAGAGGAGAAGTTACTGATTAGCTTGAAGAAATTTTCTTTCATGAAAGAGGAGATAGTTTATTTTGGATTTGTGATCATGGCTGATGGTTTGAAGATGGATTTAAAAAGGTTAAAGCAATATTGGAGTGGCCTACACTTAAAAGTGTTAGAGAGGTAAGATATTTTCATGGTTTGTCTAGTTTCTACCAAGATTTGATCATGAATATCAATTCTATTTGTAATGCTATGACTGAGAAAATGAGAGGAGACAAAAAGGATTTCAAGTGGACACTTGGAGCTAACAAAAGTTTTGAGACATTGAAGAAAAAGATAGTAGATTTACATGTTCTTTCTTTACCTGATTTCTCTAAGGTATTCCAGGTTTATTATGATGCAAGTGGTAGTGAAATAGGAGCAGTGATGAGTCAAGAAGGTAGACCAGTTGCTTTATTTAGTGAAAAGTTGAATGATGCTAAGAGGAAATATATTTTTTATGATCAAGAGTTCTATGCTAATGTTCAATATTTGAAGAAGTGAAGACACTATTTGATGCCAAAGGAACTTGTGTTGTATACCGATCATAAAGCATTGCAGTATTTGGGAAGTCAAAGTAAGTTGAATTAGAGATATATGAAGTGGGTTGAGTACTTGCAAAAATTTACATTTGTGCTAAACATAGAATGTATTGTCAAACATAGTTGTAGTTTCATTGAGCATAATAAGTTCTTTATTTACTAAGATGAGATTTGAGGTTCTTGGTTTTTATGATTTGAAGAATCTTTATGAAATTGACACTGACTTTGCAGAAGCTTGGAGAGCATGTAAGACACCTATCACTGATCAACAAAGAAAGTAGGATGATTGCTTCATTTAGGAAGGTATGTTGTTCAATGAAGTTCAGTTGTGTATACCTAGAGGTTCAATGAGAGATAATTTGGTAAATTATAAACATATTGGTATATTAGCATGACACTTTGGTATTGATAAGATATTGAGTTTTCTTAGGGAGAAATAAGTTTGGCCTTGGTTGCTTAAGGATTTTCAAAAATTTGTAAGGAGCTATAGAATTTTCCAAGTTGCAAAAGGAGTAAGTTAGAATGCTAGATTATATACACCATTATGTGTTCCTAATAGACCTTTGGAAGACATAAGCATGGACTTTGTTCTTGGCTTACCTAAGAATCAAATATGTAATGATTCTATATTTTTAATGGTGGATATATTCTCAAAAATGTCACATTTTATTCCTTGTAAGAAGACATCAAATGCAGTTTATGTAGTAGACCTTTTCTTTAAGTAAATTGTGAGATTTCATGGGTTACCTTAGAGTATTATCTTTGACCAGGACAAAAAATTTGTTGGATACTTTTGGAGAACCCTTTGAAGAAGTTGGGTACATATTTGAAGTTCATTTCTACCTTTCACCCATAGGCAAATGGAAAAATAGAGGTTGTGAATAGAAATTTGGTAAATTTGTTGAGATGCTTAGCTAGAGACAAACCTAGAAATTGTGACTTGGTATTGGCACAAGTAGATTTTTTATACAATAATTTAGTGAATAGAAGAACATGTAAAAAACATTTTTAGATTGATATAGGAATGCATCCTAAGGGAATATCATATTTGAGGAAACTTGGTTCAGAAGAGAAAAGAAGTATTGAAGGAGAAGAATATTCTGATTTCATTAAGACTTTGCATGATGAAGTGAAACATAATTTGAAGAAGAACAATCATAAATATAAGGATATAATAGATAGGTCTAGAAGACACAAAACCTTTGAAGTTGGTGGTGAATTAATTGTTCATTTTAAGAAAGGAAGGTTTCCTATTGGAACATACAACAAATTGAGAATGAAGAAGTTTGAACCTTGCAAGATATTGAATAGGTTTGACAGTGGCAATGCATTTGAAGTTGAGCTATCAATTGATATGGATATATCTCCTATATTCAACATTTCAAATTTATATGAGTACCATGAGTCAGATGAAGAGGTAGATGTGAAAAAATAATATCATAAGAAGCAAAAAAATAAATTGAGCATATTCTAGATAGAAGAATTGATAGAAGTATAAGAGGCAAAGACTACATAGAATATTTGGTCAAGTGGAGGGACATACTAGTTGAGAATTATACATGGATTTCTCAATCTGAGTTGGATCATTTTGATTCACCTTGGGTTGCACATCCCTAATTTAGGAGAATCATTTTATTATCCCTAGGTGTCTAATGTAGGAGCATCTTGGGTTCTTGGCAATCTTGCATCAACCAAAAACATTTAGTATCATTATGTTCCTATTTTCCAATTTGAGAGAGT
The DNA here is from genome assembly GCA_027943335.1 of Chamaecyparis obtusa. Classification (NCBI taxonomy): domain Eukaryota; kingdom Viridiplantae; phylum Streptophyta; class Pinopsida; order Cupressales; family Cupressaceae; genus Chamaecyparis; species Chamaecyparis obtusa. The sequence continues at coordinate 861,823 of BSBK01004955.1, read as the reverse complement.
GATGCAGTGATCTTTCATCTTTGAGATATTTTGGTTGTAGTAATAACATGTCATTCAGGACTCTTTGTAGTTCTTATCTTCTAGATCACACCTCATTTGGTTTAATACTATTTGAGTTACTTAGGTTTTCCTTCCTCTGTGTCTCATACTCTTTTCCTTTGGTTATTTGTTCATGGTGATCCTATTCATGGCCACGTATTCATGTGTTTCTTTGGTTGTGATCATCATTTCCTAATGTGGACTTATATAGGATCCTTTACCTTTGATTGCATCATATTTGGATCAAGGACCTTTATGTTTGTATTCTTTTGGTTTCTTAAGGTAGCATGTTCCTTTCCTACCTAGTCTAACCTTGGAGATTGTGTGTGTGATCATTTTTCATTGACTCTTAACATTTGTGATCATAGTTCATGATTATTGGGTCATGTGTGGACCTAAATATATGTTCGCACCTTCTATATTTTCTTATGGTGGTATTGTGATCTATTTAGGGTCCTACTCATATTTCTTTTTACATGTTTCATTTTAAAATATAATTCTTGGCCGACCCCAGTTGTATGGTTGGGTATATGTACTCAATTTGATGTAATTTTATTGGCAAGAACTCTTAAAGTAGTAGTTTGGATAATCATGAAGCATTGATCTTTTAGTTTTGAATTTATTTTGTATATGGCCTAAATTGGGAAGGACTTACATCCCAACATGTATGATGTACCTATTTGAATAAATGATTGATCTTGCATTCTCTCTCTCTCTCAATTCTTTGTTATTTCTTTCGTGTGTGTTTAGCTATGAGGTTGGACATCCCATCTTAGGGTTCTCCACCTTGGTACCACATCATATATATATATATATATATATATTATAAGTACAGGACTACAAGAGACTTATAGTATTTAGTCAAGATATCAATATATTATCAATAAAATATTGATAAGGTGTAGACTTCTTATAAGTAAATATGAGACATTGATACCCAATTCATATGAAGATGTGTATAATTAATCAAAAAAACTTATATGAACTAGACATTTAAGTAATAAAGAGAACACCTACTTATTCCATCAAAGTAGAATGATATATTCAAGAATTTCACATTTCCAAATCAAAATACTTGTTTCCAACTTAAACATATGACTTTAAGCAGAGATATCAGAGAGGTACATGATGGAAACTACAATTGAAACAATTGTTATATTGTCATTGATGTCAAACCTTAATTGGTAAGATAGTTGCTATCTAGGAGAGAACTATATCTATTGATTGATGAAGAGGATTTGGAAAAGGAGATAACAAGAGAACCTAAGGGAAGGTTGAGTTATTTGGTACTTCAATGGGTACTTGATTAGTTGGCACATTGATAAGATAATGTATTGTTTGTCTAAGTAAGAAGAAAGACTATAAAGGTAGGCTTAATCAAGAAAAAGTGAATAAATATAGTTTAAGCTGAGTGATGTTAGTGTCGACTGAGCACTAGTATATGCTGAGTAAATCTAGTGTTGACCGAACATCAGTAATTGCTGAGCAATAAGAAATTACCAACAAAAGATAGTGTTTGCTGAGGAAGACAGTTTGTAGAGATGACCAAGATACATAGTGATGACCGAGAAGATGAACACAGTATTAAACGAGTGTCAGTATATTACATTTGGAGAGATAATTAAGATTCTCAACTGACATAGTGATGCAGTGGCATCCTGGCTTATCACTCGGTGCCTAAAGATTATGGCAGTCTTGGTAACTATCTAGTGGAGTTCGGTTACTTGGCTGGTCATTTCAGTAGAAGATTGGAGTTTCTCAGTCTTGATGGTGATTCTCAGTTGGAATTTTTGGTGGATCTCCATGGATGATGGTCACTCAGTGACTTGGTGTTTTGTCTCTTAGTGCTTAGTTATCGATGAGGTCTCAGTGTTTATGCCTATTGCTTGGTTGTTGAGGTGGCTCAGTCACTGGAGGAATCGGTCACTAAAGGGAGCTTAGTCATTGAAGGAGACTTGGCACTTTTGGTGCTCAGAAATGTCTATGGTTCTCAATTGACATTATTGGTGCTTGATAATTCTTGGAGAGCTCAGTTGGTGTGGATGCTCAATGTATTTCTTGACACTCGGTAGTTTGGCTTACCGACGGTTGTTCTTGGAGATTCGGCTTGGACGATTGATGCATTTAATCTGGGTCACATTCCTCTAGTTATGGATTAACCATTGGACATGTGGGGACCTAGATCTAGCATGTTGCATTATCCTATGTAGATTTGGAGGATGACTTGGTGAATTAAATATTTGTGAAGTTATTTTTAAGCTAACTAATGTTTGGTATTTAATATTTGTATATTTGGGAGCTGACTGGCTTTTGGGATTTAATTGTGGCTTGGATTAGTATTTAAGTAGATGTTTGGGTAGTTGTTTTGGGCAGTAGCAGATGTGTGGATCTATGAAAGTAGAGTTAGTAGCTTGCGAGCTTAGGTAGCAAAAATATTTCTTGGAAGTTTGAGTACAAGTTTAGATCTTTCTTGGAGTTCCTACCAATGTCCTGTTGTGTTGCAAACCTAGGCTAGCTAAGGAGAAGTGTAGTGGATCCTGAGTGATCTTGTAGAACTGTTTCTTGCATTATAATTGGTCATAACCAGAAAGGCCTTATAGCTGGACACAGTGCATGTAATCAGTTAATTGATGAAAAAAGACATCTGTTTTCTTTCAAATCTAGTTTCTTGTTGCTTATTTCTATTGTGTTGGTGTTTGGCTACAAGGTTGGTTAGTCCTTAATTGGATCCACCATCCTTGACTTCATTAGGTGGTATTAGAGTGGGAGTTTGATCTTGTTGAAGTAGAAGGTTGACCTAGCAAGGCTGATCTTGCGAAGTTAATTTTGTTGGCAAAGAGATTGTGCGCAATCTGAGTTGTAGATCTGTGACATTGAACTTGTGAAATCATGCCCTAGTTGTTCATACAAGGTGGCAAGTTGAGATCTGACTTGCATACAGCTTGGAGGTTGTCACAAAGTGGTTGGTGTTAGCGTTTATTGCAGAAGGTTTTCAAAGATCTTTGGAGATGTCTTTGAGAGGATTGGACCTTGGTGATGTGATTTTTGAGAGGTTTTCTTGATTGGAAGTGGATTTTCTGGACTGCGTGGAGAATTGAGTTAAGAACCTTGTGAGAGAAAGTGTTGTTGAGCTTTGTAAAGCTTACTAGAGTTGGAGTATGTCAATCCAGAGGAAAGTTGTTTAGCTAGTTCGTAGACTGGTTTGTGAGAGAAGACATCTTGACAAGGTTTCCTGTGATAGTTTGGAGGTTGAAGAGGTATGTGAAATTGGTTTTGAGGTTCAGTTAGTGGATTCTGACATCAAACCTGTAGAGCAACTTATGCTTGTTGCTGAGTTACCTATGATTACCAATGATGTTATTGATCTTGTTGAGGTTGGTGAGGAGATTGGTTTTCATGTTCAGTTGGTTGTGCCTGACATGGAAATTGTAGAGCATCTGGTTGTGCTTGATAAGATTGTTGTTGGTATGGAGTTACCTTTTGTTGAACACCTTGATGATGTTGGTGTTACCGAGTTTCTTTTATTCAGTGTTGTGGTGCATATGTTGTTTATTGGTTGTGGACTTGAGTTTCCAGTTGACAATGATAAGTATGGTGATGAGATTCTGAGATGGGATTCTTCCTTGATCCCTGGTGATGGATTGATGGCTTGATTTGTTGAGGATGTTGAACATACTTATTGGTTGGGTTGTAGATTGGTTCTCTTTCTTGTGATGGAGTGGAAACCTTTGGTGAAGATGAAGTGGAGTTGGTGGTTTTTAGATGTTCCTTTTGGTGAGAAAGTGTGGGACACACTTTTCTTTGTACCTCAGGATTCTGATGCAATGGCATCCTGGCTTATCGCTCGGTGCCTAAAGATTCTAGCAGTCTCAGTAACTATCTAGTGGAGTTCAATTACTTGGTTGGTGATTCAGTAGAAGATTGGAGCTTCTCAGTCTTGATGATGATTCTCGATTGGAAGTTTTGGTGGGTCTCCATGGATGATGGTCACTTGGTGACTTGGTGTTTTTTTTCTCGATGCTTAGTTATCAATGGGGTCTTGGTGTTTATGTTTGTTTCTCAGTTGTTGAAGTGGCTCGGTTGCTAGAGGTCTCAGTCACTTAAGGGAGCTCGGTCATTGAATGAGACTTGGCACTTCTGGTGCTCAAAAATGTTTATGGTGCTTGGTCGACATTATTGGTGCTTGGTAATGCTTGGAGAGCTTGGTTGGTGTAGGCGCTTGGTGTATTTCCTGACGCTTGGTAGTTTGGCTTACCAATGGTTGTTCTTGGAGATTTGGCTTGGCTGACTGATGCATTTAATTTGGGTCATGTTCCTCAAGTTATGGATTGACCATTGGACATGTGGGGACCTAGATCTAGTGTGTTGCATTATCCTATGTGGATCTAGAGGCTGATTTGGTGAATTAAATATTTGTGAAGTTATTTGTAAGCTGACTGATGTTTGGCATTTACTATTTGTATATTTGGGAGCCGACTAGATTTTGGGATTTAATTGTTTCATCCAGTGGACTTGTGGCTTGGATTAGTATTTAAGTAGATGTTTGGGTAGTTGTTTTGGGTAGTAGTAGATGTGTGGATCTATGAAAGTAGAGTTAGTAGCTTGCGGGCTTAGGTCGTAGAAAGATTTCTTGGAACTTTGAGTACAAGTTTAGATCTTTCTTGGAGTGCCTACCAATGTCCTGTTGTGTTGAAAACCTAGGCTAGCTAAGGAGAAGTGTAGTGGATCCTACGTGATCTTGTAGAACTTATTCTTGCATTGTAATTGGCTGTAACTAGGAAGACCTTACAGCTTGACACATTGCATGTAATCAGTTAATTGATGAATAAAGACATCTATTTTCTGTTAGATCTAGTTTCTTGTTGTGTATTTCTGATGTGTTGGTGTTTGGCTGCAAGGTCGGTCAGTCCTTAATTGGATCCACCAGCCTTGACTTCATCACATAGTTAAATTCTTGAGATATGTAAAATGTGTTGACATTATTAATGAATTGTATGGAGCATTTAATGAAATGGTAAATTATTTTCTTATGGATTCATAGAGAAGTTTGGAGATGTATCTAGAAGGAAGGATGTAGAACATAATGATGGAAGGATTCAATTAATCTGACCTAAACCTAAGATCTACAGAGGAGATTAAGTGGAAAAATATTAATCTACCTAAATAAAGAGGTATAAAGGAAAACCTAATTGTGAGGTTATTATGTATGAAGAAGAGGTTGATGTTATTGACTGATAAATCTAAGCAAAAGGTTGAAGGTGAAATTGTGAAGGAGCTGAACAAAGTTGTTGTGATTGCTTGAAGCGAATTCTAAGAAGATTAGAGATGGAGATGGAAATGAAGGTCAGTTAGTAAATAAACATATATATGTGAAGTGGATCTGTATTTGCAAAGTGAGTTGTATGTTTTTCAGATCAGAAAATACTGTTACTTTCTAACCATTATATCAGTCTAAATCCTTTAATCAAGGTTGACCTAATAGTCATTGTATAAATCCTTTAATCAAGGTGACATTCTAATGGGATGTTCTTAATTCCTCTAACTAGGCTACTTTTGATAGTGTTTTAAATCCTTTAATAGGGTCACACCTAACAATGTGTATGTAAACCTTTGATAGGGTTGGCTTTTCATAGAGCTCACTTCAGAAGAGTGAGAATCAATAGCATGTTATAAAGTGGTTTTTCCCAAGTTGGGTTTCCACTATAAATCCTGGTGTTATATTTGTGTGAATTTTTTGATGTGAATTTTTTTATATTCTGCAAGTTAATTAATTTTGGATAGTGGACTTCATGTTATATATTTCTGATATATGCTATAGAGATTGAGTTGAGTTTCTTATTAGACTTGAGTTGTTGAAGTACTAAAAAGTTCAATTGGTACATCTAGACCTAAGGATAACTGATTCACCCCCCCTCTCAATTATTCTAAATCATTCTAACAATCGGTATCAGAGCTGTTGGTGCTTATAGAGAACATTTTAAAGGCACTTGAAGCTAATGATCAAGATGTATAAAAAGGAGGTACCGAAGTTGAACAAAGAAAACTTACCTGCATGGAAAATTTTGATGAAATTGCATCTAGTTGGTATTGGTTATTCGAAAAAATTCTTTGTGGAACATGACTATGCTATACCTACTACACCTTTGACTGCTAAGGAGATGAAATAAAAAAAAGAACACAATCAAGGAATGTTGGAGATTGCATTTGCTTTAAGCTATCTTGGATTTGAAGATATCAAAGACTGCACTACTGCAAGGCAAATGTTAGACACTCTTACAACTATCTATGGTGGAGATACAAATGTACTAAGAGAAAAATCTAAAAGTTTGAGAGGTAAGTTTGATGAAATGAAAATGCAAGAAGCTGAAAATATTGCTCAATACTATGGTAGAATTAAGGAGGTAGTGAATGCTATTAGAGGAGCTAATGGAAACATTGATGATGAAACTGTTATTGGTAAAGTATTGAGAAATTTGCTTCCTATCTATGCTATCAAAATTTTTGCAATACAAGAATCAAGATGTAACCCTAGTAATGCTCTAACTCTGGAAAGTCTTGCTGGCAAGCTTACTTCTTTTGAGCTATGATAACTACATTGTTCCTAATGTTGAATATGCATTCAAGTCACAAATGGTACTGCATAAGTCTAAAAAGGAAAAATAAAAGTGTGTGAAAAGTGATAATGACAGTGATAGTGACACTTTTGATGAGGAACTAGATGATCTTGAGGCACTCATGGATAGAAGGCTACAAAGAGGAAAAGGGAAATATAAAGAACTAAACTTCTTATAATCTATTTTTCATGTAACAAAGTTGGCCATATTGTAGAAAGATGCCCTGACGGGACTGACAAGGATGAGAGAAGGGAAAGAAAGTACAAAGATGAGAGAAATGATAGAGATGACCAAAGGTACAGAGACTACAAAAACAAAGGTAAGAAATCATGCTATATTATTGAAGAGGGAACTGACAGTGAAACTAGTGAATCTAATGAATGTGATATTGAAGTTTTTTATGTTTCTATGAAAGATTATTCTGATGAAGATGAGAAAATTGCACTTATTTATTATGTGAGTAAATTTCATAAATGGATTATTGATAGTGGTTGCTCACATCACATTGTAATCACCTAAAATTGGGCTAATAGAACCTAAGGCCCTATTTGCACCAATTTGAGATAATACCTTAATTATGTTAATTTGATCTTTGATTGTTAACATAAATTCTTAAAATTCAATAAAATCAATTCAACCTCAAATTAAAGCATTTATAATCAAGGTATCAAGAAAAATCAAGTTAATTACCTCTATGCCCAATTAACTAAATCAAACCCATAAAATACATGGCTAGAGTAATTAATTAAAGGAAATAAATACATCCCTCTCAAATTAGAAAATACAACAAACACACTTTGAATCATTGAGAGGTAGTCACATGGATCAAGGATCAAGCTTGGATGCATCCCAACCATTCCTCATAGATGCATCTCAACTATCCAAAACCTCAAAATTCCAATAAAAGAAGGTTCTCAAATCTTCAATTGGCCCCAATTCCTTTGATTTTAGTACTAACTCTTTGATTGTGATATTTAATTCATGCTTTCATGCTTTCATGTTGATTTCATATGCTCTTAGTTAATTAGAAAACATTTCAATTTGGGTTTATAGTAAAGAATTCAAGATCTAATGGCCAATTGTGATGCATTTTGTAGTTTTAGTTTCATATTTGCATGATAATCTTTAATATCTCATTTTAGCATTGCATTGTCACTGTTTAGGGTTAGATTTGAGAGCAAATTCCTAACTCTTTCCATACTTGTGCTAACTAGAGAGCAATAGGATGATTTCAATTATTTATTAGCTTCGTTTAGGTTTAAATATTTCTAAAAATTGATGCAATGTCCTATTGAAGTGGTGTGTTGTAGGTCCATAACTCACACACACATTTTTGGTGCCCACTATGGGGCCAAGCCCCAAATTTCCTAATTTTCTAGCTTTCTGTACTAATTTTTTCTGTCTTTTTTTACCAGGGATTGCATCTGGAAAGCACAGTCATACCCCATATTTCCTGGATTGTATCCAAGATTCCCCGATCTTATCTAGAAAAGGTATCATTTCTGGTAAATTTCAGGGTCGCATTTGGTGATCTGGGTCCCATTTGGATAATAGGGTCGCATATGGGAAATAGAATTGCATTTGGTCAAATCTAAGATCACATCTAGGGAAATTTGTTGAATTATTAGTTTTCCTAACCCCATTTTATTTGATGTTTCTATGGTTTTAAAACAACTTAACTGTGGTTTCTAGGATGAATGACAGAGACCCAAGTGCCTCAAACTACTAACCATTGCTTCTACATTACTTTAAAGGATTAAAAGGATATTTTTTCTTTGATTTTTAGGAACTAAGTACAATTTAAACTCATCTTTCAAATCAATTAGAGGATTATGCTCTTTTCCCCTTGAGGGAAAATTAGAAACTCAAAAATTGGATTGCATTTTGAAGTTAAATTAGGAAATAAATGATAAATCATGCATAATATTGTTAGAATAATTGAGAGGGGGGTGAATCAGTTATCCAGTGTCCCAATAAAAAATGTATAATCCAAAACAAATTCTTCAACTTCTGCTACTCGGTAAACATTAAATACTTTCACTGTCTGTGCTTTTACCGATTGTCAGTCTAAAACTTATAGTAGTTATTGATCAAATCTAACATGTAATATGAAAAGTATGATAACAAACAAATATCACAATCAACACATAACCCAAGAGATTTAACATGGAAACCCTGTGAAGGGAAAAACCACCTGGGATCGACAACCCAAAAATGTTCACTCTTTTGAAGTGAGGTCGGTGAAGACCCAACCCTGTTAAAGGTTACAAACACACTATTAGGTGTGACCTTGTTAGAGGATTTTAGACCAAAAGTTATCATCCAACCAATAGTCACTCTAGAGTAGACAGGATAACAATGTTCACTCTATGGATGAAACATAAAAAGACTTTCTTAGTCCACTTGGTTAAGAGATTTGACTATGTACAATGGTTAAATAATAGTAGATGATCTGCCTTGATACACCTTCAATTACAGTTTACAGATCAATATTCAGCTCATACAAATCTTTCTGATCAATATATCACTTTAGATTCAATACTATATTAGCTTACTGTCCGTCAGTAATTACTCTCTGTAGCTCGATAATTGTTCTGCAGTTTAGTTCTCACTAACCAGTATGATCAGAATGCATGAAAACTTGTTCACGTGATAATTTTCCAGTATCTTCTTCCTCCAGAATTATTTCAACAATGAAACCAATGTCTCTTATATAGACGAGTAAATCATTTTCTTTTTGTCCATCAGATTTTTCCACTTTAACGTTCTTCGCCTGATGTGTTAGTAACATGTTTCAATCTACTCCGTTAGATCTTCCTTGAATTATGTTAGCCATTGATCTTCATAACAAACCTTATCTATTACCTAGATTTCATACACTTTCTAGCTCATCAATTTTATCAGCTAAACTAATCATTTAATTCCTTTCTGTTCTACTCAGTTAACAAAGAAATGCATTAGTGAACATAAGCTTGGTTAACACTATTCTCGGTATACATTACACTCCGTTGGTGTATACTGGAATGCTTCATTTACCGACAACACTGCTTTGTGTCTTTCATCTCTATTCTTCATCATAGATGAATGAAAAATAATAAAGTCAATATCATCAAGTCATAGACTCATCAACGAGTTACTTAGTGTATTCCTTATCCTCACCCGACATATACATCTTCCTCATGTAAATAGTTCTATTCTTTATCTCTTTCACCTTTCTTCAGATGTATCGGTATAGTAACTTACAACATAAGTACTGTCAAGCTAGTTGACATCAATAACAACATAATATTGATTTAATTATCTTTCATATCTAATCAGAAACTCCTCAGTGATCTTTAATCACAGATTCTTCATTCAGGTTCTAAATCAGTTGTAGTTCATCAATCTCTCCCTTTGGCATTGATGGCAACTCAAGTAATATGATGTGTACCATACACATACCAGACATGTATTCTACAACTCTATGAACAAATGTTGTGCAAGATCTCCCTAGCTTAATATGTTTAATCACTATGTTACTAAACATCATTATAAAATACAACTTTTCCATTCTGTAGATATGATTTTTTTAGCTCTCAGGTTCCTGCTTCTGTTCTCTGTAACTGCTCTTCAATGTTCTGTTTCTTTTAGATTATCTCTCCCTCAAGTAGTTGTCATTGATACATGTTTAACTTTTCTTTCATATTATTTATCTCTCCCTTTGAAAAAAATGCTAAAGAAACAAATAAATAATCAACTCTGTAGTAGCTAAATAACTCTCTATTGTCCAATACAGTCTCTGCATCTTAGTATACTAATATCCCAATCTTTTTCAGTTCTTCAAACTTAATCACAACCTTGAACATTATCCAAAGTGTGAATTCTACATCAACATGTGTGATCTTCTGATAAGTTTAAGCTGATACAACATCCAGATGACATTAGTGACCGATAGACAGGGGACGGACCCCAAGTCTAGTGCTTAAGTATTCAAATGTGTCCTTTGGTATAGGCTTTGTAAAGATATTTGCAACTTGTTCTTTAGATGTAAAAAATTCTAACTTCACTTGCTTCTCTTGCACTTGTTCTCTTAAGTAGTGATACTTAATTTATATATGCTTTGTCTTAGAGTGCATCACTGGACTCTTTGAAATATTAATAGTACTAGTGTTGTCATAGTATATAATCACCAAGTCAGTGATTACCTCATTCATTCCTTCCAACACTTGCTTGATATATGCAATGTTTGAGTAGTTAGTAGCAGTAGTAACATACTCTGCTTCAATTGTAGATTGAGAAATACAAGCCTACTTTTTACTTGTCCAAGTTACAAGTCTTTCACCAAAGAAGAATGCTCCTCTGGTGGTGCTTTTTCTATCATCCACATTTCTAGCCCAATCAACATCGGTATAGACCTTCAATTCAAACTTACCTTCCTTAGGATACCATAATCCATAATCCTTTATCTTTTTTAGATATCTTAAGATTCTTTTAGTAGCAATCATGTGTGATTCTCTAGGGTTAGCAAAAAATCTAGCAACAATTCCCACAACATGTGCTATATTTGGTCTACTGTGAACTACATACATTAGCTTACCAATCATGGATCGGTAAAGTGTCTGGTTTACCTCTGTAGTTTCATCTTCCTTTGTTAGTTTACATCCATTAGCCATTAGTGTTCCCATAGGTTTAGCACCTTCCATGCCAAATGTCTTCAAGACTTCCTTTATGTATTTAGATTGTGAGATGAATATCCCATCACTATGCTAAATCACTTGTAGTCCTAGAAAGAATTTAATCTCTCTGAACATAGACATCTCAAACTCTTTTCTCATCTCATCAGTATCAAATTCAAATTCAATATCTTTGGCTATGTAACATGCATTTTTCCCTTTGTCATATATATCTTGGTTATCTCTATTGTTATGTCGGTAGCCTCTATTGACTCTTCTCCCATAGCTTCTTTCAGATCGGTCTTTAGATCTATCATCATCTTTCTTATTCAGATATCTAGCAGTGATGTGACCAACTTCTTTACAATTAAAGCATGCTAAAGGTAGCTTACCTCTATACCTTCCTTTACCTTTGGGTAACCTTCTAGCCATAAGAGCTTCAAGCTCATCAAGTTCATCATCGGTATTACTATCACTATCATTATTCCTATTATTCTTGCTACTAGACTTACCAATCTTCAAATAAGACATGAAAGTGGATTCAATAGAAGGTACAACACTATTTTCAAATTTATTCAATTCAAAAGTTGTAAGCTTACCAATCTGTGTGTCAAGAGTAAGGTTAGATGTAGCTCTTGTTTCATGAATTGCAGAGATCCTGATCGCATAAATTGGCAGTACAGTTCTGAGAATTTTTCTTATCACTATTTCATCATCAATGATTCCATCTAATGCTCTAATAGCATGTACTACCTCTTTTATTCTATTTGATTATTGCACAATGTTCTCACCTTCTTTCATTCTCATATCATCAAATCAACCTCTTAGGCTTTCTGCTATGGCTCTTTTAACATTCAAATCTCCACTATATATTTGAGTTAGTTTATCCCACATGGCCTTGGTAGTAGTGCATCCCTTAATGTCTTCAAATTTGGCATCGGTAGAGGCAACAACAAGTTCCATCATAGTAATATTGTGTTCATGCCTATCTTTCAGTTGATCAAGTGTCAAGGGACCTAGTGTCAGTTCAATGTAGCCATTCTCCATCAGTTCTAGTGCAGAATTCAGAATTCTAGATATGTGCAACTTCATCCAACTTTGCCATACTGTGAAGTTCTCTTTGTTCAGCTTTGGCACTTCCCTCTTATACATTTTGAGATCTTTGTGCTGGAGTCCTTAAAACTTGGTTCTAAGCAACCACAACTTTGATACCAATTGTTAGAATAACTAAGAGGGGGGTGAATTATTTATCCAGTGTCCCAATACAAAATGTATAATCCAAAATAAATTCTTCAACTTCCGCTACTCGGTAAACATAAAATACTTTCACTGTCTGTGCTTATAATGATTGTCAATCTAAAACTTATAGTAGTTACCAATCAAATCTAACAAGTAATATGCAAAGTATGATAACAAACAAATATCACAATCAACACATAACACAAGAGATTTAATGTGGAAACCCTGTGAAGAGAAAAACCACCTGGGACCGGAAATCCAAAAATGTTCACTCTTCTAAAGTGAGTTCAATGAAGACCCAACCTTGTTAAAGGTTACAAACACACTGCTAGGTGTGACCTTGTTAGAGGATTTTAGACCAGAACTTATCGTCCAACCAGCAGTCACTCTAGGGTTGACAGGATAACAATGTTCACTCTATGAATGAAACATAAAAAGACTTTATTAGTCCACTCGATTAAGAGATTTGATTTTGTACAATGGTTAAATATGTAATAGTAGATGATCTGCCTTGATACAACTTCAATTGTAGTTTACATATCAATATTCAGCTCATACAAATCTTTCTGATCAATATATCACTTCAGATTCAATACTATATCAACTTATTGTCCATCAGTAATTACTCTCGGTAGCTCAGTAATTGTTCTATACCTCGGTTCTCACTAACTAGTATGATCAGAATGCATGAAAACTTGTTCATGCGATAATTCTGTAGTATCTTCTTCCTCTGGCATTATTTCAATGATGAAACTAATGTCTCTTATATAGATGAGTAAATCATTTTCTTTTTGTCCATTAGATTTTTTCGCTTAATCTCATTCATTGATTTTTCCACTTTAACCTTCTTTAGGTAATTTTTTAGTAACACGTTTCAATATGCTCCATTATATGTTCCTTGAATTATGTTAGTCATTGATCTTCATAACAAACCTTATCTGTTACCTAGATTTCATACACTTTCTAGCTCATCAATTTTATTGGCTAAACTAATCATTTAATTCCTTTCTATTTTGTTTGGTTAACAAAGAAATGCATTAGTGAACACAAGCTTGGTTAACACTGTGCTTGGTATACACTACACTCCGTCGGTGTATATTGGAATGCTTCATTTATCGACAACACTACTTTGTGTCTTTCAACTCTATTTTTCATCATAGATGAATGCAACATAATAAAGTCAATATCATCAAGTCATAGACTCATCAACAAGTTATTCAGTGTATTCATTATCCTCATCTGACATATACATCTTCCTCATGTAAATACTTTTGTTCTTCATCTGTTTCACCTTTCTTCAGATGTATCAGTATAGTAACTTACAAGATAAGTACTATCAAGCTAGTTGACATCAATGACAACATAATACTGATTTAATCATCTTGCATATCTAATCAACAACTCCTCAGTGATCTTTAATCATAGATTCTTCGTTCAGGTTCTAAATCAGTTGTAGTTCATCAAATATGTCTTAGATTTACAATTTGAGTTAGGAGATTATGCTCTTCTCCTTCAAGGAGAATCATAAATATAGATCTTAAGTTGCTTGTCTATTTTATTTTAAAGCATTTCTCTTAAAGAGCTTGCAAATTTGATCTAAACAACTTAACATTGTTTTGCAGGTTGATTATTGTCCAAGTCAAATATCAAAAAGAGACTACTAATGCTTGTCTTGTAGGTTGCCTAAAAGAGAAAAACTAAAACTTCATGCTTGTTTTTATAGGAACTTAATACAATTTGGGATCAATTTGCAAACTAATTAGAGGATTATGCTCTTTTCCCTTTGGGAAAATCAGAAACTCAAAAGTTAGTTTGTAATTTGGGGTCAAATTGGAGTAATTGGGTTTTTTTTGCATGATGTGTATGGGATCTTTGACATGAGTTAGGAGATTATTCTCTTCTCCTTCATGGAGAATCAAAAATCTAGAGTCATTATCACTTATCCAATTTCTTTATTGTACACCTTTAGAGGGCCCGTCGGTTGAGGAAAAAAGCTCTTGGGAACAACCCAAGTGGGGACAAGTCTTAAGATGACTCTTCCACCCCACTATAAAATTTGACACTTCCTTGAGGAGAAAGCCTCAAAAGACATAATCTATCTTGTCTTGGGAGATTGATGATCAATCCCAATGATAGAATTGGATCTCGTGTAGAGTGGAGCCGCTTAAAGCTCACTTGCGACACTACACATTTTCAAGTTCCTATAGGGCTTATGGCCTAAATCCTACTTGTGGGACTATGGGAGATGGTTATGAATGGATTCCTTTATTAGACACCTTATGTTAGATGCTACCCGGATCACTCCAGAAAGGTTTTTATCACTTGTGTGAGGCAAATAGTAATTTCCCCAAGACATTCACCATATCAAGCCCTCATTGATGTTACTACTCAACTAATATGGGCTCTAATATCCATTGCATGTTATTGGACTACCATATTCTGAGGAGTCTTTGAGTGTGTTCCTAAGTTAGTGAACAAGTGGTACTAATCTCTGCCTAGCATAGGGAAGGATAGGTGTGCTTTCTTAAAAATGATTGCTTGATATGTTCTTATTGTGAATCTCCGATAATTCCCCCCAAATGAATATACACAAAGAATTTACAAGAACTTACAAACACCTAAAAGTCATTGAAACCCAACAGAGATAACCCATTTTCCAAAAATTCATTAAAATTGAAAAACTCCTGACAACATAAAATCACATCCTAGATTCCCAGATCGCATCCTGCATTTCAGATCACATATGTTCAAACCTAGATCAGATCTGGTATCGACACCATTTCATGGATCACATATGGTAACCACTGTATTTCCTAAGTCATATCCCATATTTCCTGGATCACATTTGGGGTCCAAAAAGTTTGCCAGTCCCCTGTAAAAGATCGCATCTAGGATAGTGAGCATTTTTGTACTTTCTAGAACCAAATTTTTTTGTACTTTTAGATACCCATTTGGCCCAATAGTAAGGTCCTATTGTCAAAACACATCCATCTAATAACCTGAAAAAGTCATCTTTGAGAACATCTTGTTACCTCACATGGTCTTTTCTGCATTGTCCAAATTGTGGAGTCATTTTATCCTATCAATTACAATCAAGTTCCCAGCTCATAAACATGGCACTTTGATACCCTTTGATGATGGAACTTCCACATTATCATAACAACTTACATTTTTTGTTTCCAACTCACTATCAGGGCACTTTGACACCCTTTGACATTGGATCCATAAAGACAATTTCAAACACACTCTTGCATCCTTGGACTCACAATCAGACATTGCAAACATTCAAACCCACTTTAAATTCAAGACACTCGTTGATCCCTTAATCATATTTTCATGGTTAATATAAGACACAAATCTTACCATTTTGCAAATAACCCATTCTCGGATGAAATACCATTTCTCACACTTGATATAGGAGAAACTTCAAGACTTAATCCTTTATTTGGAACAACACCAAGCACCACATATACAGTGACACCCAGAATGACAAACATGAACAATCAAGAAGAATAATTCCATTGGGATGAAAGACAAGAGGAACAAGATGACCAAAATAATCAAGAAGAGGTTCAATGACAAGAAATCCATTACAATTCAAATGATGAAGAACCCATTGAAAAAGAGTACCAAAGAGCTATAAACAGTAAATGATTCCAAAAAATCCTTTGGAGAACTTTGGAAGAAAATAAGGAAAAATAATTCCTAGAACTCACCTCTCAAGGAGAAAAGTTACCAAAGGACTATGATGTAAACCAACTCAAACAGAAAGAAGATCTTAGTCCTATAGCTATTTTGACAAGACAACTACTTGCTATGCAAAAAGAAATCAAGGAACTCAAGAAATCAAAGGACAAACCAACACAACAATACTCTTTGGAACACATATGTGCTTTCCCTTTTGTCAAAGGATTAAATATGATTCCATTTCCTAAAAATGTCACGATTCCACAATATGACAAGTACATGGGAAATTTTGACCCTCAAGATCATGTGAGGGAGTTTTGCACGACCAGTATGAAATTCATGCACAAACAAACTTATCTAATGAGATTATTTCCATGAAGCTTAGGTGGACAAGCTATGGATTGGTTCTCAAATTACCATGAGAATCAAAAAATTTTATGAGCTAATGCACAAATTCATACAACAATACTCCTATAACATCCAACACATAGTAATAATGTTGGATCTATGCAATACCAAACAGAAAATAGGAGAATCATTCTTGAATTTCCTACAACGATGGAAAAAAATCTTTGCATGATATGCTAGGCAAATACTTGAAAATGATAAAATGGACATCTTCATTAACAACTTGGTTTCTGAAATGAGTTTTCCAATACAGTTATAAGGACCACCAAGTTTTAATAAGATGATAGATAGTGTTTTCAAGATTGAAGAAGTCTTGATCAAGAAAGGGGAACTCACTATCAACAAGGAAAATAAAGACAAGTACTATCCCACCAAAGATAAGTACAAATATGGAAACAAGAACAAACATGTGGTCAATGATGGAGTTGTTGATACTCTATTGGCAATTTGGCTGATTTGGTTACATAGATGTTGTCATTATGGCAACATATGATCTACATGAAGATCGCACAGGTCAAAGAGCTAGTATGTCAGAGCGCAATACGAAATTGTCTAAGTATGAGATAGTGTGTTTTTATAAGTGAACCTGATGATAGTTTTTGTTTGTGATGTTGATTGGAGTAAGTTCAATGCTTGTGCACTTGAACATATAATCTATGGTGTCTATTGAAGACTCATCTTAGAGCGCAAGTCAGTATCGCATGTACGAAAGAAGTTATGATAGTTTTTCTAAAGATAGTGTTAAGATGACAAGACAGAATATGAAGACAAAATTGATAAAGAGTTAAGGGATTATTTTGTTTATCAAAATAATGACTTAACAATATAAAGGGATGACATCCTAGATGTTAACCCTTGGGTAAAGTTATTTTGTAATATGGTAGCCGATTGAAATGTTATTAGTCTTAATAACTTGTATAAATGTAATTGTAAAATTGTAAGAAGAAAAAAGAGGAATGATGAAGAAGTGATATGATGTGAGATATATGATGTATATGTAATAGCTATAGTGAAAGAGAAGTGAAGAGATATTGATGCAAGAAATATAAGGTTATGTACCTTGACCTCTTTTGTAATCAGTAAATATTGTACATTACTTGTTTAGGCAGTGGGCTCATCTGGTAATCACATTTTGTACTATCAACTCCTAACAGGGTTGAAGCTTCTAACAAAGCCTATAGTCCCTTAATTAGGACTGCGACACTATATGCATGTAATAGACTCCTAATAGGGTCAATATCCTTAACAGGATACTTTTGATTAGTGGATCTTTGTGGGTACCATCCCCATCGGGGTTTTCCCTTCGCTAGGGTTTACTCCAGAAAAAATAATGTGTTATAAGTTCTTTTGTTTTATTTCTATGCATGTTATTTAGCTTTCTATGTTATGCAAGCATTAAGATTATCTATTATATCCATAATTGGGAAAAAGTAAAAGTTTGTAGAATACTGATTCGCCCCCCCCTCTCAGTATTCCCTATTTCTAACAATTGGTATCAGAGCCTAGTTACTCAGAAAAGAATCATTCAAGGAAATCCTAGCAACTTGAGTAAGATCTCTATGGATATGGATCAACTATAGAAGAATCTTGAAGAAGCTCTTGAACAGATTGATATGCTTACTGATGAAAGAGACACTCTGAAAAGAAAATATGATGATGTAAAGAACCTCATTGAGAAACTAAAAAAAAAGTTGGAAGAGCTGAAATCTGAAAAGGAATTTGAAGTTCTAATTGAAAATTTTGATGACAATTTAGAAAAATAAAATGAGATTCTTAAGCATGAACTAAAGATAGAAAATTTGAAGCTGAGTTTGAAAGATGGAAATGGAAAGAATGAAGCAAATCTGAAATCTGAGAATGAAAGTCTAAAGACTGAAAATGAAGGACTAAAATCTAAACTTGGTAAAGTAACATTTGAACTTGAGAAAGTCAATTTGCAGTATGTTGAACTTGAGAAATACAATATAATTGTGAAAGGTGAACTAATTCAATCTAAATAACAACTTGAAAGGCTATATTCAACTAGTGAGAAGATTGATGAACAAATATCTTATCAAAAACCATTCTATGATAAGACTGGTCTTGGATTCAACACTTTTAAAACAAATGAAGAAAGTAAGGAACTAGATCTGAAAATATCTGAAAGCATAGATGAGAAGAAGTCTGATGAGATTAAAAAATCTGAAGATACACCTAAGGAAGAAGAACCATCTAAGAAAGATGAATCACCTAAAGGTATGCAAAGAGAATTCAAAGGTAGATGTTTTGCTTGTAATACTATTGGTCACATGAAGAGAGATTGCA
The DNA here is from genome assembly GCA_027943335.1 of Chamaecyparis obtusa. Classification (NCBI taxonomy): domain Eukaryota; kingdom Viridiplantae; phylum Streptophyta; class Pinopsida; order Cupressales; family Cupressaceae; genus Chamaecyparis; species Chamaecyparis obtusa. The sequence continues at coordinate 842,880 of BSBK01004955.1, read as the reverse complement.
CAGGTAAGAAATTCAAACCTCTTAATGGTTATTGTTATAATTATCATGGTTTTGGACATAGAGCTATTGAATGAAAGAAACCTAAATTTTTTGAGAATAATAATAGTAGTAGAATGTTTAGGAATACTAACAATGAAAATAAGAAACCTACTGAAGATAGGAACAGAAGAAATGGAGTAATATGTTATAGATGCAACAAGATTGGACACATTGCTAGAAATTGTATATCACAGATCAATCCACCTGGACCAAGATATGGGAAAAATGGAATTGTTTGTCAGATATGTAACAAGATTGGACATACAAAAAGGTTTTGCAGAATGAACAATGGAGTTTTTCATACCAATCCTAACCCTAGAAATCATGCAAGAAGAAATGAAGACGCAAGTAACAGTTAGAAAGGAAGCTGTAGTAAGTTAGATGATGTGAAGTTTGTTAAAGGCACAAATCAAGGGACATATTCAACATTGAAGGCAGTCAGGAAGGTGAAGTATTAAAAGGTAAGAATGAATCTTCACCTGACCCATCTTAAAGTACTTAATTTATGAAAATTGCAGTAGAATAGGAACTTAGATTAGTGTAGAAGTAAATATATGATGAATTGAGTGTTGTGAAATTAATGGAAGGTATTATATGATGTTATAATGCTATGGTTAAGAGCACAAAGAAAAATATTATGTTTTGCAACATCGCAAGAAGTTTTAAGTTTTGTAGGTTAACAGAATCAACTTTTTGGAAAGAAGTGGCAAAAGAATTGAATGCAATACAAATCTAAGTGAGATTGAATTAATAAAAAGTCATGATCAGTATTATTTGATCATCAAAGAAAATTAAAGTGTTAAGGAGATCAACGAGTAGTGATTAGAAGCGTTTTGCAAGGATTTGGTGAAGAATTTTGTGTCGAATCTACGCAAGCCCTAAAATCATGAAATAGAGGTATTTTACTTGGCAGATCCTTAAATTAGTAAAGGAATTAGAAGTAATCATGGATGTTTCTTTCATTCATAATTTCAAAGATAAAAATAGACCTAAGATGAAAAGGGAACTAGTAGAACCCTTGGAAGATGATCCTAGGTCATCTGTACCAGATGGAGTTTTACATCTAGAGAATGTTAGAAGTTATCTTGGATGCAAACTAGAGACTATCAGTGATAGTGATTTCACCAAGGAATATCAAAAGATCTACAATTAGTACATGTCATTGAAAGAAGGATTTGAACATTTGAAAGATAATGAGATCATCAAGTATGCATTATAGTATGAATTTGATAATGAAGAATGTACTAAGATAATCCTAAGCAGAATTCATTATTGGAAGTTTTGGTTAGAAGATAGAGTGATAGATATCACAACTGATTTGATTCATGAAGTTACTGGACTATCTAAAACTAGAGCCATTCCTTTAAATGAGAAGAACATGAGGAAAATAGTCATAGAAAACACAAATTCATCCTATAATGGTAGATGAATTGTGATTAGTAAGATTCAACAAGATGATGTCAAATACTTATGTAAGATCCTAACCACTAAGTTTTGTGAAAACTCAAGAGAGGATGACATGGTAGCTGGAATGATACATGCAGCTTATCTAATGTGTGTTGATAAAGTATAGGTTGATATGTGTGAGATTCTAAGAATTCAATAGTTTGAGAATTTGGAAAAGATTAAGAAGACTAAGTATACACAGTTTAGATTCTCATCCTTAATCACTTATATGTTTTTTCATCTATTGAGAAGATTTCCTTTCACCATTGGAAATGACTGGAATGATGGCCAAACTACAATGGAAAGAATTAACCAAGTGTATAGGAGGCATGTTATTGATAAAGTGAATGAGAGTGCAGTATTGGTAATCAAGACATTTCATAATTTAGTGATAAGAAAATCAAGGATCCCATAGTCTGTTATGGAGAAGTATAAAAGTGAGATATGTTTCGTGGGTCATACTGACTTTACTTACATTGAAGCAGTAGAACCTAGAACAGAGTTCATAGACCCTCTTGGCTATGAGATATTTGAGATAGAGATAGAAGAATATGTGAGCAGGTTACTTAAGTGCAAGATTGATACTCACTATAATAGGTTTGGAACCTTTGAGGAGAACTTCAACTCCACAAAGACCTTACTTGAAGAGAAGCAGTCAATGAAAAGAGTTGAGAGTACTATCAAGAAAATTCTAAAAGATATAGGGATGACTGAACATGAATTCTTGGTAGCCAAGCAAACAACAACAACAATTAGAGATATTGGACAAAAATAAGTTTTTTCGATTCCACCTCTATCATCAATTGTAGCACAACAAGAAGAAACACAAGTTAAGGTGAAAGTGGAAGTAACAGAAAAGGATCAAGAAGAAAGGATATCCACTAGATCCACCTCCTCCACACCTAGAAAAAGAGTAAAAGAGAGTGCTACTAGACTGGGTAAGAGGCAGAAAACTTTGGTGCAACTAGTTCCAAGGAAAATTTCAGAAATCAAAGATGATGACACTTCTATTAAGAATAAAACCTGGAAACCTAAAATTGAGAAGGTTAATGAGTAGATCATTCAAGATGGAGACTTTACAAAGATGAATAAGTATTATGATCTCTATGATTATGCAGAGAGATTAAATTTGGCAAATGCAGTGGTAAAGCATATGATTTTATCTAATAAGAAGTTTGACACAATTCAGGGTATGATACCTAATGATTTATATAAGAAAATTGTGAATAGGAAGAAGAGAGGATCAGAGGAGGACACACCTATCAAAGAAAATCTTGTGAGGAAACTTTGTGATGTAAGAGATGATGAACACCTTAAGCAGATCATGAAGGCTCTAAACACCCATTTAAGGACAAAAAGGAGAACTATTTAGATTATGGGAGGACAATATGAAGAAGTCAAAGTAGAAACAAAGAAAGAAATCATTAAAGTAATGTCAGAGAATGTTGGAGAATCATCAGTTGCAGCAAAGCAAGCAGGTGAAGCAGAACAAGAGGACATTCCCTCTCCACCAGCTATAAACATTGAGGATGAAGCTATGAATGTTGAAGGAACTAAGATCACCTTGGATACTGATGATAATGTATTTAGGAATCTGGAAAACATTGTTGACGATTTGGATTTTGAAGAATCAGATAGAACCAAAGGAGAAGAGAAAACAAAGACCACAGTTGTAGAACCTAAAGTGACAGAAAAACTAGTACCTATTCCCACTCAAGAAGAAATCAGTCTTACTCCTGAGACTGGAAAGAAGATGCAGATTGGATCTATGATTGAGGACTTGGGAAAAGAAGTTGATGATGATGATCAAATGGAATTGATCACATCTCTAAACAAGATCATTGGAAAGAACAAGAAAGTAAAAAGTCTTGAAGGATGCCTAAAGGAGCTTACTGAGAAGTTACATGGTGTTGTAACTACACAGATTGTAGAAGCTAACCCTCTGGAGAAAGAAAAGAAAGTGATGAACACTTTTGATAGTGAATTCACAAATTTATCTGATATAGAAAAAGTGAAAGCTCATGCAGTCTATGAGGCCAAAATAATTTTGAACATTAGCCAGAATATTAGGAATGATATCAACAATCTTTATATATGTATAAAGGACTTGAGAAAGAATTTGGAAAGAGGAAAATCCTTGTACATCTAGTGTACAAAATTAGAGACCTTGACAATAGAGGAAGATTAGAAGATGAAGATGAAGGAAGCAAAAATTCAGAATGAAACAAACCTTCTTTCAAGCCCCAATGTGAAGGTATCTGATGTTGAGAAGAAAATTTGTAAGACATATGATGAGATCAGAATTTTGCAAGATGAAAAGGACAGGAAAATGAAGAGATTCACTCTTTTAAGAGAGCACACTTCTATGAAGTTAAGTATTATTGAAGGGAAATTAGAAGAAAGTCTTTCAGCTAAGACATCTTTTAAAAAATTTAGCTTTGAGAATCTCCAAGCATGTGAGATAGCATCTTATGGACTATGTGCACTAATCAGTGTGACAGATTCTATTAAGAAATCATGGGAGAAAGAGTTAGAGGCTATAAAGATTGATTTTGTAGATTGTGTTGCAAGCCTACCAGCTTTGCAATATTGATTTAAGGTATAACTTTTTGTGAATACAGTTTTATGACCCTCCTTACCTTTATTTTGTCATTGTTGTCAAAGGGGGAGAGATATATAGTAGAAATTTTTTAAGGATACATACTCTTAGGGGGAGTACTATATTAAAGATAAGTTTTTTTTGGAGTTATAAGGATAGTATATATTTTATACTATGGCCACAATTTTTAGATTTTGAAGTTGTAAGACTTAGCCAATTTTCTCATATGTTTCCACCAATGACAAAGGGGGAGATTGTTGGAAATTTGGCTGATTTGGTTACATAGATGTTTTCATTATGGAAACATATGATCTACATAAAGATCATACAGGTCAGAGAGCTAGTATGTCAGAGTGCAATACGAAATTGTCTAAGTATGAGACAGTGTGTTTTTACCAGTGAACCTAATGACAATTTTTGTTTGTGATGTTGATTGGAGTAAGTTTAGTGCTTGTGCACTTGAACATAGACTCTATGGTGTCTATTGAAGACTCATCTCAAAGTGCAAGTCAATATGGCTTGTACAAAAGAAGTTATGACAGTTTTTCTAAAGACAATGTTAAGCCGACATGATAGAATATGAAGAAAAAATTGATAAAGAGGTAAGGGATTATTTTGTTTACCAAAATAATGACTTAACAATATAAAGGGATGACATCCTAGATGTTAACCCTTGGGTAAAGTTATTTTTTAATATGGTAGCCGATTGAAAAGTTATTAGTCTTAATAACTTGTATAAATGTAATTGTAAATTGTAAGAAGAAAAAAGAGGAATGATGAAGAAGTGATATGAAATGAGATATATGATGTATATGTAATAGATATAGTGAAAGAGTAGTGAAGAGATATTGATGCAAGAAGTATAAGATTATGTACCTTGACCTCTTTTGCAATCAATAAATATTGTACATTACTTGTTTGGGCAGTGGGCTCATCTGGTAATCACATTTTGTACTGTCAACTCCTAATAGGGTTGAGGCTTCTAACAATGCCTATAGTCCCTTAATCAGGACTGAGACACTATATACATGTAATAGACTCCTAACAGGCTCAACATCCTTATCAAGATACTTTTGATTAGTGGATCTTTGTGGGTACCATCCCCACTAGGGTTTTCCCTTGTCCAAGGTTTCCTCGAGAACAAATAATGTGTTATGAGTTCTTTTGTTTTATTGCTATGCATGTTATTTAGCTTTCTATGTTATGCAAGCATTAATATTATTTGTTATATCCATAATTGGGAAAAAGTAAAAGTTTGAAGAATACTAATTCACCCCCCCCTCTCAGTATTCTCTATTTCTAACATACTCTTAGTCCAAAACTGAAATCAGATGTTTTCAATCTTACGACAAGTCTTCAAGAAAATAAGAATTTGAATCCTACTGTGACACCAATGGCTAGCAAGACTTTCAATAAACCTCCTACTATAATAGAGCCTTGGTTAGCAAGACCTAAGAGAACATTTAAACCATTGGGAGATACATTGGAAGTGGTCTTTAAGTCACTATTGGACAATAAAATCATTATTATTCCTGATTCCAAACCTTGGGACCCAGAAGTAAAACCCAAGTGGTGGAACGATAATGATTACTATGATTTTCATCACAATAAAGGACAAAAAACCAACAACTATATGAAGTTAAGACATGTTATTCAAGACCTAATTGAAGAAGGTAAAGTCAAGGTGGATGGACATCACACAAATAATGATCATAAGGCATTTAAAACCCCACTACCTAACTATGAAATAGGGGAATCTTCCAAAAGTAACAAGATTAATTATACATACACTGATGATGACAATGTAATTCATATGGTGGAACCATGTGAACACTCCATCAATATGTTCACTCTAAAAGGAGTCAAGCTAAGCTCACTCTCAAAGGAGCTTCAACATCTGACACACTAGTTACTACAATGAAAACATCTAAGAAAATGGCATTACCTCCAAAGTTTAATCTTGTGGATTAGTTGCAAAGAACACCACTCTAATATCTATTCTAGAGTTGTTGAAAATCTCTCCTAGTCATAGGGAAGTTCTTAATCAAGCCCTACTTAGTACTAATGTACCAAAAGATCTAGATGTGGATGTTGGAAACTGCAATTGAAGTAATTTTTGTATTGTCATTGATGTCAAACCTTAATTGGTAAGACTATTGATATCTAAGAAAGTACTATATCTATTTGATTTTTGAGAAGGATTAGGGAAAGGTTGATAACAATAGCACCTAAGGAAAGGTTGAGTTATCTTGATACTTCAATGGGTACTTGATTATGTGGCACAATGATACGATAATGTATTGCTTATCTAAGTAAGAAGCAAGACTAAACAAGTAGGCTTAACCAAGAAAAAGTGAAGAAATCTAGTTTAAGCCAAGTGATGTTAGTGTCGATCGAGCTAGTATATGCCGAGTAAATTTAGTGTTGACCGAACATCAGTTAATTGTCGAGGAAGATAGTATTATTTGAGGAAACAATTTCAGTGGTGATCGGGCTACCCAATAATGACCAAGGAGTTGAACACAGTATTGACTGAGCATTAGTAATTTACATTTGAGGAAGAATTCAAATTCCTAGTCGACATAGTTGAATTCTTGGATTATGTAAAATGTGTTGAATTTATTTATTGATTGTATGGAAGCATTTAATGCACTCTAAACTATTTTATTGTGATTCCATAAAGAGATTTGAGATTTTTCTAGAAGGATGGATGAAAAACATAAAGTTGGAAGGATTCAATGAATTTGACCTAACCCTAAGATCTAGGGAGGAGACTAAGAGGAAAAAGTTGGATCGACCTAAATGAAGAGGTATTATGGAAACCTAAGTGTGAGGTTGAAGAGAGAGGATGTTGGAGCTATTGTTATTGACTATATAAGAAGAAAAGGTTGAAGGAGAAGGAGTTGTGATTGCTTGAAGGGATTTCTGAGTAGATCAGTGATGGAGATGGAAATGGATCATAGTCAGTAAGCCAACATATGTGTATGGAATTTGATCTGTTATTTGCAAAGTGAGTTTTATATTTTTAGATCAAACACTGTTGTTACTTTCTAACCATTGTATCATTTTGAAGTCCTTTAATCAAGTTTGACCTAACAATCATTTGTATAAATCCTTTGAACAAGGTTGCATTCTAATGGAATGTATGTAAGCCCTTTAACAAGGTGCACTCTTAACAAGGTGGTTGAAATCCTTTAACCAAGTCACACCTGATAGTGTGTTTGTAAACCTTTGACAGGGGCTTTTCACAAAGCTCACTTCAAAAGAGTGAAAATATTAGTAACATGTTACAAAGTGGTTTTTCCCAAATTGGGTTTTTCGCTATAAATCTTGGTGTTAATGCTTGTGTGAATGTTTTGGTTTGAATATTCTATGTTTTTCAAGTTAAATACTATTGGATAGTGGACTGCACTGTTATATGTTTCTGTTATGCATTTAGTAATGACTGAGTAGCTGTTGGTTGTTAGATCTAAGTTGTTGAAGAGTTTGAAAGTTTATTTTATACATTTGGACCTGAGAACAACTAATTCACCCCCCCTCTCTATTGTTCTAAATCATATTAACAGTGGATAGATTCTAAGCTATGGTTGGTCACTTGAATTCCCCACATTACCTATCTTTTTTTGAAGAGGATGATAAATCATTGAACCAGCCACATAACCAACCTCTAAATTTAGAAGTCCTTATTCATAAACACCGTGTGAAGCATGTCTTGATAGATGGAGGTGCTTGTTTAAACATCTGCACATACAACTCGGTAAAATGATTGGGATTCTTAGAACATGCAATTGATCCTAGAAGAAAGATAACCATCAAGTCTTATGATGAAGAAGAAAGATCCTCCAAAGGATTGGTTGTCTTACCTATCAGAGTGGGACCGGTAGAGCAAGATGTCCTACGTCAAGTTCTTTATTTACCACTTGCATACCACATTCTTCTTGGAAGACCATGGATACATTCAATGCAAGTTGTGCCTTCTACTTACCATTAATGCCTAAAATTTCCTCATAATGGAGTGGAGGTGACTATTCCAACAAATAATACATATTCTTGCAATAATCTCAAACAAATAGAAAGCCTGGTTCCTCATAACAAGGAAATCTCTATTAAGGCAGAAAAATCCAAGGAAATGGTTTTGAAAAGATTTTCTAAAAAGATCAACATTCAAGAAACAAGTATGGGTGAATACAAGATAGATCCCACAATATCATTAATGAATATTCCCATATCTCCTAGAACACAAGAAAGACCTTCATTAACATTTACACCATCTAACGGTAGTGCTCTAACTATACATGAAGGAACTGGATGGTCAAAGTGAAAATATCCCTTGAAGAAGAAAACAAAGAAAAAGATGTTTTACAGTGGCTCTATAAAGAAAATGAAGAGGATGGAAATGTCAAACATGTTGAGATAGCTCCAAATAAATATGGAAAAGGGTATGAGATCATGAAACAAATGGGATACAAAGGAAAAGGACCCTTGGGACAAAACAAATGAGGACTTGTGGAACCTCTACATATGGATTTTAGAATTCCTAAAGACAAGACTGGATTAGGCTTTAGGGAGGCAAGATTTCATCCTACAACAGAAAGTGGTCCTGTGTTTGATAGACCAGGAGACTTAGATGATGTAGAAGAAGTAGAAGGACAACCTATTTCCTATGAGAGGTTGTTACTCTTAAAAAGTGACCCACTATCAGAAATTTGTACCAATATTGAACAAGAACCAAGAGAAGAACAAGCAGATGAATCTAAAGGAGAACAAGAAAAAGGGCTTCCTATTTTTGACACACCTCATTTTGATGAGGAACTAGGGGTGATAGCTAAAAAAGAACCATTTCAAGAAGAAGAGAACCATTCTAATGAAGAAGATGAAATACCCATGACTATTGCCCACTTCTTGGGGATTTCAGATGATAGTCAAGTAGACTCACATGAATATGAATAGGATATCCTTTCTGATGCTACCATGGATATAGAGATAGATGTGATACACAAAATTTCTTCTAGAGTCTTGATTGAAGGAGAGAGTTCTAATGCTAGACCACTAGAGTTAAATTTGGATAACACTAACATGAACTCTAATAATAATGAACATGACTCTAATAATCCTAACATCTATTTAGAAGAAAACTTAGTAGAAGACATCTTGAGAGTTAATAACATTGGTAATAATGATGTGCTATCTCTTGAACCTTCTGAATCTTTGTCCTTAAAACACCCTGAACTAATAGGCTGGGATGAGCCTACAACCATGAGTCTATTATCTTTTTACAATGACTATTATATAGCCTTCTATCTAAATGCTTGTGAATCCTTCCTTTCTTCCACCAGTGTAAAGAGTGAAACCATGACTAAGGATTATATCAAGTTTCTCAGTCTCAAAATGGAAAACAAAAAGAACAGGAGATCTAATGGTAAAAAAAACCTAGTGGTAGTATCAGATCCTAAAAGGGAAAAATAAAATGACGTATCCAATGGTGAAAACATCCTAGAGGCACCAAAGGATGGGATTCTTGATATCCTCCTAGATCCCTTTCAAGAAAGGTCCTTAGTTCTGATTGAACCTACACAACCCATTAAATTTCAAACAACAGAAGTTCCTCAACTAGTCCACATTGCTCAATCATTGATAGAAGAGGAAAAGATCCAATTCACCAATTTCTTCAAAGAAAAGAAGATAAATTTTTCTTGGTCTTATTTAAATATGCCTAGATTGGACATAGACTTGATCATGCATCACTTATCTATTTCACCTGATATAAAACTAGTATAGAAAAAACTCAGGAAGATGAATCCACATGTGGCATTACTAGTGAAAGAAGAATTGGAAAAACTATTAAAGGTTTGATTCATTAGAGCTATTGATTATGTGGAATGGATCTCAAACATAGTTCTTGTTTCTAAGGTGGACAAATCCATCAAAATTTGCACAGACTTTAGGGATCTAAACAAGGCTTGTCCAAAGGATGACTTTCCACTTCCCAAAATAGATATTATTGTGGATCTGACAACAGGCTATGAAATGTATTCACTAGTGGATGGATTTTTGGGATATAATCAAATCAAAATTGCTCTTGAAGATCAAGAAAAGATTGCATTCATGTGGTTATGGGGAACATACTATTGGAATGTGATACCATTCGGTCTTAAAAATGTAGGAGCAACTTATCAAAGAGCAATGACCACTATATTTCATGACATGATGCATAAGAACATGGAGGACTACGTAGATGACACATTGGCTAAGTCAAAGATAAGGACTACACATATAGAAGATCTAAGGAAAATCTTTGACATAATGGAACAATTTCAATTGAGACTTAATCCTAAGAAGTGTGCATTTGGCATGTCATCTAGAAAGTTACTAGGATTCACAGTCTTAGCAAAAGGAATTGAGGCGGACCCAGCAAAGGTGAAAGCTATTCTTGAAATGCAACCACCTAGAAACATTAGTCAAATGAGGACGCTACAAGGCAAGCTACAATCTATAAGAAGATTGATATCTCAATTGGCAGATAAAGCAAAACCTTTCAAAAAGTTGATGCGTAAGGGAACTACATTTTCTTGGGATGAGAAATGTGAAGGAAATTTCACCCAAGTCAAGAAATATTTGATGAATCCTCCAATCCTAATGGTGCCAATTTATGGAAAACCTCTATTTCTCTACATATCAACTATAGATACATCACTAGGAGTATTGCTTGCACAAGAAGATGAGAATAAGAAGGAAAGAGCTATATACTATATCAGTAGAACTTTGGTCACATATGAGTTGAACTATTCAATGATTGAGAAAGCATGCTTATAAGTGATGTTCGCATCCTAAAAACTTAGGCACTACATGCTGGCACACAAGGTGAAATTAATGGCTAAGATTGATTTACTCGAATACCTATTGAACAAAGTAATGCTAACATGAAGAATAGCTAAGTGGGTCCTGATTCTAAGTGAATTTGGCATTGAATATGTGGATAGAAAAGCCATTGAAGGACAACTGATTGTTGATAAACTTGCAGAAACACCATTAATAGATGACAAACCATTACTTGTGGAATTTCCAGATGAATCTATCATGCACTTAACATAAGACCCTTGGAAAATGTATTTTGATGGCTCCTTCACATAGCAAGGATCAGGAGTTGGATGCTTATTCATTACTCCACAAGGATACAAGACTCCAAAAGCTTATAAAATGATTTTTCTATGCACTAACAACATAGCAGAGTATGAAGCTCTTGTGAATGGACTCAAACTTGCAATAGAATTGAAAATTGTTGAGTTACATATCTATGGAGATTCACAACTCATGATCAATCAAGTGAATGGTGACTGTCATAAAAAAGATGATAAGCTCATGCCTTACAAGAAAATGATGGATGACTTGAAGAAATATTTTATCTTCATCACATTTCAACAAATACCAAGATCAACAATGGCTACTTTAGCATCCATGTTACAACTAGAAGAACATCAATTTTGCTATGATTTCCTGGTGGATGAACTCCCATTTCCTACTTACGACTCACCTAAATCCCAACTTGTTTGTGCCCTTGAAACCCAAGTATTGTCCTCATATTCCCATATCTATTCTCATCTAAAGGACCAAACAATCCTTGAAGCCTATTCCAAAAATCAAAAGAGATCCCTCATAAGAGTGGCATTGCATTATATAATCATCGCTAATGACTTGTTAAGACGTAGTCGAGATGGTACGCTTCTTAGGTGTTTAGAACATGAAGATTTTAATCTTGCATTAAAGGAAGTTCATGAAGGTGTGTGTGGATCATACTCAAATAGTTTTTCATTAGCCAAGAAAATTTTAGTAATTGGATACTATTGGCCCATGATGGAAAAAGATGCTATCTATTTTTCAAAAACATACAAGAAATGCTAGATCCATGGTAACTCAATACATGCTCCGGCTAGGGAGCTAATTCCTTTCATAACACATTGGCCATTTTAGAAATGGGCCTTTAATTTAGTTGGTCAGATTTACCCTAATTCATTAAGTGGACACAAATAAATCATCACTGCAACTGAGTATTTCACAAAATGGGTGGAAGCTGTCCCATTGTCCAATGCAACTGGAAAACAAGTTTCCATGTTTATCTTTAATTACATCATCTGTCATTATGTTATACCCTCGTTGATTATGACTGACAATGGGGGACAATTCAAAAATAAAGACATAGATGAGTTGTGTCTTCAATTCAAAATTACTCAGCATTATTCCTCGATCTATTACCCTCAAGGTAATGGACAGGCTGAAGCATCAAACAAAACTATTCTAAAAATCTTGCATAGGATGGTCAACAAATTAGGAAGGGACTGGCATTTGCAAATCAATCCAACATTATGGGCTTACAGAACTAGTATCATAACACCAACTCGCACAACTCCTTTTGCACTAGTTTATGGATCAGAAGTGGTATTACTAGTTGAGGTAGGGATTCCATCACTAAGGGTATCATTGAAACATCTAGTCATTGATGAGGACTATAGAATCTCTAGACTGTAAAAGCTTGAATTGATATATGAGCATAGGCAATAGGCATTTGATCATCTTAAACCCTATCAAAAGAGAATGTCACGAGGATACCACAAGAAAGTAAAACCAAGAAGTTTTCAGATAGGGGATCTAGTCCTAAGAGAAAATCCTAAGAATCAACAGAATCGAGAACACAACTAGGGAAAATTTGAACCCAACTGGATGGATCCCTTTGTCATTATAGTAGCATTTGGATCAGGAGTCTATCAGTTGGCTACCTTTGATGGATATGTTTTACTAGATCCAATCAACACTCTGCATCTGAAAAGGTTTTAAGCCTGACATTCTTGAGGAGGCTCTTGTATAGTGAAAAGAGTTCCTGAAAAAAGCATAAAAAAATTAGAAAGAGTTCTTGAAAAAAGTTCAAAAACAACAAATATGGATCCTGAAAAAAAATAGAAAAAGTCCTAAAAAAATGACCATCTTAGTTTAAACCTAGCAAATAGGTGCCTTGGTGAGTCCCAAAAAATTAAAATACAAAAAAAGAACAAAAAAATTGGAAAAGAGAAAAAGTGTCATGGTGAAAACTTGGTAAATAGGCGCCATGATTGCAAAAATAGAAACGTTTGGCCAAGTGGTGAAAACCTAGTAAACATGCACTACTTGTAATCAATGCTCTATCTATCAAGACAACACTTGCACCTTTGGCCTATGTAAATATCAGTTTTTACATATCTTCTAGTCACTTTCGTGACACACCAAATTCTGAAGTGAACTATCAGCGAGATGTGTCTTACTAAGATTGGAATCTATCCACATTAGGGTCCTAGGTAAACTGTTTCCCTGGGAGGAATTGATTAAAATCATATATGTTGATAGGATATTGAGTCCGCAATTGACAATAAACTATGAACAATGGTATTTTTCAATACTACCCTAGTCCGCAATAGACAATAAACTACGAAAACAACGGTATTTTTAAATGCCAACCAAAGAATATTTCTCAATATTGTGATCTAAATGTGTTTCTCAACACAACATCATGATGAAAAGAGTGTTTCTAAATACTAAATAGGTAAAACACTTATGGATGAAATAAAATTGATGATTGATAATAGTTCCTATGCATGTGTTTGCAAGATTAATCAAGAGTGTTTTTAAACACTATAATCACAACTGTCTATTTTTGAAGCAAATACAATGATCATTTTAAAAGGATAATGAACCTTTCTTATTATCAATTTTTTATTGTTATGTTTCCTTGAGTGACTCAATGATGTCTCTGGACTAGAGAAACAAGGACTGGGGGCATCACATTTTCTTTGTCTTCTATTTGTGGTAATAAATCAAATGATCTAAGGTGATCATGGGGAATGGGTGTCTACTATAAGGGCCTCCATCATGATTGGAATGCCATGTATACCTCGACCTATTTCCTATGAAAGCTTTGGTGAGGTTGGATTTATTTCCTCGCCTATTTTAAACTAAGGTAAAAAACTACTTCCTATTAAGGTACATAGTAAATTAGACATATGCCTAAGGATATGTATACAAAATGAAAGGTCATTGTGGGTATATATTTACACATTATGCACCAAAAAAGAAAAGGTTTACATCAAACATGAAGTAACTGACAGGACATTCTAGCTATGTGCTTTAATGTTTAGGTTATCTTTCAACATGACAAATAAAAGGGAGTATTCATATTTTCAAGATTGCTAAATCTATCGGTGAAAATTGTACTTTCCTAATAAGGTCCAGTTACAAATGCTCTATGATGAAAATTAACCCACTTTGAATAAACAGTGAATGTCCTAGGTGTCTTAGTCTAGGTGCATTTTATTTGGTTAATTGCATTAAGGTTCATTTAGATGCATTTCATGTCTTTAGTTGCATTGAAGTTCATTTTAAAATTGCATTCATTTTAATATAGTTGCATTCATTGTAAGTTGAATAAGCATGAATGTGTGGATTCAATTATCTAAAATATTGATATGAGCTAAACAATTATAGGAACATTAAGGTGAGATGAAGATTCTAAGAACATTAATCAATTCCCATGTTTGACCAACTACATCATAAAATCATAAGCAACTGAAACTAAAATGACTGAGTATAAATCACTGATATTCATTTGCATTCATAATCCATTCCATATCATAAGACCATTTTCATAGTGCATCCATAATCATCCATTCATAAATAAAATTGAGATGCCCATACATTGCATTGCAATACATCTCATACATCCATATACATACATGAAATAAAATTTGCATCCATGCATTCATAAAAGCTTTGAAAAATAAAAAAAACATAAGCATATATTAGTGAAATATATCATGATGTCATTTTATCACCATCTAATCTAATCATGACCAAGTATGACCATCGATCCAAAAGCATAAGACAGATATCAAACATCTAACATGTGCAGAGATCAAAAACATTAGATAAGATGAGAAAAATCAGATGAAACATCCATGTTAGAATCAGTAGAAGCATCAATATATCATCAGGAAAAAGTATTAGAAATATCCATAAAAAAGTATCAGAATGTCAAAATTAGTATATTAGAGCATGAAAAAAACAAGTATCATAGTATCAGTATCATATGAAACCATGTGTCAACATTAAAAAGTCCATGGGATGTAAGGGAGTATATCGATAAAAAATGGTACAATTACATGATGTCATCAATAAGGTATAGTACATCAGAGATACAAATATACAAAGTACAAAATATCATGCCTCACTAGCCCCATCCTCCTCTCATGGAGGATCTGGGGGGGGGTGAATCTACTCTGCCCGATGGTGGTGGAGGAGGAGGCATCACACCCTCTGATTGTTGTGCTATGACAAAAAACAATGGAGCCCTTTAAGTGGCAGGAATAGTGACATAGTATAAAGAAAAATAATATGTGGCCCACTAACCTTGGTGAGTAGTTGTGTGCACATATCTATCTCACTCTACCCTCAGCTAAGATAACTATGTGTCTCACTCTGCTCTTAGTTGAGATAGCTGGGTATCTCACTCTACTCTAATTTGAGCTAACTGCGTACCTCACTCTGATAGCTATACTCAAAGGGTGGCCACCTCTAAATGCAATGCAGCTCTCTCCTACTCACACTATGATAGCTAGCCACCATCAGGAGGATCTCTAGGTACCTGATCCTATGCCTATTTCTATGACTGATCATCCCCTCCTCTTGCTGCCCTATGGCACTATACATGCTTGTCCCTATGGAGTAGGGGCCTTGTATCTCTCTGAGGAGGGGTAACCTCTAGTCTCCTTTGCCTCTACTAACTGATGTATCCTCTTGAGGTCCGCTATCTGCTACTCTCACCTCCTCCACCCCGACCCCTATCATCTCCTCCATCTCTCCCCTATCCCTGCCCTAACCTCGATCTCCACCTCTAGTAGCTTAGCCTCGGCCACCACCATCATCAACAAGATCATAGTCTAGTGCATCCTCTATGAGAGGTTCAACCTCATTTGGAGTAGTAAATCTAGGGTATGGGTGTTGGATGTAATGGGCATGATAGCCATCAGTAATGCTGTCATCAAGGATCTCTAGAAGATACTCCCAGTCTACATGGGCAATCTATGAAATCTCGTGCACCACAGTCTCATAGATCAATCTGGACCCTTACTAGGCCTCCTTGTCCTTGACACAGGTGTAAATGGATGTCTCTTGAGAGAGAATCTATACTTGATGATACTTCTTGGATACCCATGTAATCAAAAACCTCCCCACAATATACTAGGTCCAGCCCACGAGGTACCTACTCTACAAAAAGAATGGCATATGCCTAGTATCTGAGGGCCATCACTCACACTCTACATATGGCCTCCACACCCCATCTGTGATGTCATAAAGAATGCGATGCTAGTACTCTAACTTTCCTAGATGGGGCTTTTGTATCAAACTATAATACATATAGATATATGGTAGGCCAACGTCCTAGTGCCTATCAACAATGGGCCATGTGACAGGGATATGCTCCCATGCCTAGACCTGAAGAAGTAAACTACCCACTGTCATAGTCTTCGAGTGATGATATACTATCTCATGGAGCTCTTGGTATAAATGGGCCAAAATGTACCTGCCCTATGCATAGCAACTAGGTGACTAAATCATCTTCTGTATAACCCTAGACCAGTTGCACATAAACCCATGCTGACCTCAGTCAGACATCATAAGACCACCAATCAATCCAGCTAGATAAATAGGAAGCAACATATAGTTGGTCACCATGTGGTCCCAACTCAAATAGTGCCTAGCTATGGTATTATCTTTGAATAACCTTCGAGCATCCACCATCACAGTAGGACTAGATGCCTCATACTCCATACAAACACCCATAACAAGAACATGTAGAATAAGCCAAACGTCCTCTAGTGTCACTGTCATCTCACCTGTGGGTAGGTGGAAGGTGTTATTCTTTGAATGCCACCTCTCCACCAGTGCTGTCAACAATCCCCAATTCACTCAAATGTCAGGTAAATCAACAAGGCTCCATAGTCCACAACATACGATCACACAATGATCCTCTGCAATGAGCTATTGATGCAACTCTAAGACTTGGGTGGGCCATGGGCATCTAAAAGTGATCACCTCAAAATGAGTCTGCACAATAGAAAATAGGGGCACTATGTCAGCATTAGATAAAGAAAATTGATGAGAAATTTCCTAAGGAATTCAGAACAAATGGGAAACTTGGTGAAAAATTCAAAAACTAAAAATGACCTCGAAATCTTGGAAATGATCCAAGAAATCTGGGATGCGATCCTTTATCTGAATGTGAGCTAGGAAATACTAGACATGATGCAGGAAATCTAGGAAGTGATTCGGAATCCGGATGCGACCCTGTTTTAACTGAAAATGACAAAAGGAAAAAATGCTATGAATTTGACCTGATGCGACCTAGCGGGGTACAATCCTAGAAATCCCAGATGCAATCCAGAATTCGGTCAAAAATAAGATGCGACATGGGATTCAATGTGTGCGATCCCACACACGGGGCTTGATTGGGAATGAAATTGGCTTCACCATGTGCGATCCCACATATGGGGTGCGATTGGGAATGAAATTGGCCATAAAACATGTAAAAAGTACAAAAAGTACAAAAATTGAAATTTTCAAATTTGACAAGGTACGTAGTCAAGTACTCATAGGTGCTGCTTAATGTAGTGGTCATTTGTGTCGCCTTGCCAGCTCAAAACTATGCTTCTCTATAGGGAACAACATTATCGCTCAAAGCTTAGTGAAAATAGGAGAGTAAATAGTGAAAATGAATAGTAAAAATGGACTTTTTGACCTATTTGAGCCTCCCCGGGGCCCCAGAGCCTTAAGGAAAATCCATTTTCAGACAACATAGAAGTTTTATATCGGGACCAAAATTGAAACAGGTCATCTACATCACTAAAATGTAGTAAAATTAGAATTCCAAAGCAAAGTCAACTATCAGAATTCAGAAGTCGACTATGGTCAAATTGTAGTCAAATAGGGGCAAAATGAGCAGAAAAGGATACTGAAAGCATGGTGAATCAGTTCACAACTAAATTTCACTTAGGTTCATGGTCAACAAAAGTCAAATTTTAGTCAAAAGTAATTAATGAGGGCTAAATAGAGCACAATTAATGTACAAAAAGCTTGCTAGAAGCTATAAAAAGTGATTTTCTCACAAATACATCAGATGTTTATGCTAGGATATTTCTTAAATACAAGTCAAAATTGGTCAACTCTCTCATTTTCTTGGTCAAACTTGGTCAAATAGTGTTTCTTTAACACTAAAATTGATCCCAATTGATTGCTAATGATTCTTAAACGATATATGCTTGATCCAGATTCGTTTCAATCAACGCAATTCTTCCTCAATGCTTGAAAACAATGATTTTATTTGAATTTGTTCTTATTTTGGTCTCAAGGGGGCATAATCATACTAAAATTCAAATTATTTGAATCAAATTCTTCAACACCAAGGGCATGAAAGTTTCTTCAATCAAGTTGATACTTTTAATCTTTACGACATTGATCAATTTCATTGCTTCAAATCAACTTGATTATTTGTCAACATGCTCAGTTACTGCAAAGCAAATTTAACTGAAATTTCTTTTCAGGATCTCTTATTGGCTTTTGTTCAATCAAGCTCAGAATCAATATTGTCAATTCTTATTGATTCAAGTTCAGAATTGATGATCTTTTAAATCAAGTAGGATTTCATTCAATCAAGTTTAGAGTTCTCAAATTCAGGGTGGTTCTCTTTACCACTCTCTAAATCTTTTAGAGTGGTTCTCTTTACTACTCTCTAAATCTTTTAGAGTGGTCCTCACTGCTCTCTAAATCACTTAAGCTCAGAGTAGTTCTCGTTGCTCTCTAAATCTCTTGAATCTGTCAGTTTTACTGAATCATGCTTTAAATCAGTTTTTCTTTGAATCCTTGTGCTGTTCACAAAGAAATGCAAAGAGGGGAAAATGTAATCACCTAAAATTGGGCTAATAGAACCTAAGGCCCTATTTTCCCTAATTCATGATAATACCTTAATTATGTTAATATGATCTTTGATTGTTAACATAAATTCTTAAAATTCAATAAAATCAATTCAACCTCAAATTCAAGCATTATCATTAAGATATCAAGAAAAATCAAGTTAATTACCTCTATGCCCAATTAACTAAATCAATCCCATAAAATACATGGCTAGAGTAATTAATTAAAGGAAATAAATAAATCACTCTCAAATTAGAAAAAACAACAAACACACTTTGAATCATTGAGAGGTAGTCACATGGATCAAGGATCAAGCTTGGATGCATCCCAACCATTCCTCACAGATGCATCTCAACCATCCAAAACCTCAAAATTCCTATAAAAGAAGGTTCTCAAATCTTCAATTGGCCCCAATTCCTTTGATTTTAGTACTAACTCTTTGATTGTGATATTTAATTCATGCTTTCATGTTGATTTCATATGCTCTTAGTTAATTAGAAAACATCTCAATGTGGGTTTATAGTAAAGAATTCATGATCTAATGGCCAATTGTGATGCATTTTGTAGTTTTAGTTTCATATTTGCATGATAATCTTGAATCTCTCATTTTAGCATTGCATTGTCATTGTTTAGGGTTAGATCTGAGAGAAAATTCCTAACTCTTTCCATACTTGTGCTAATTAGAGAGAAATAGGATGATTTCAATTATTTATTAGCTTCATTTTGGTTTAAATGTTTCTAACAATTAATGCAATGTCCTATTCAAGTGTTGTGTTGCAGGTCCATAAATCACACATACACACATGACTAGTGATAAAAGTAAATTTGAGACCCTAAATCATTACAAAGGTAGAAGTGTTAGTTTTGGTAATGATGCACCATGTCCTATAAGAGGAAAAGGATCAATTAAGATAACTGATAAGATCACATGTGAAAATGCTTATTGGGTTGAAGGTCTTAACTATAATTTTCTGAGTGTTGCACAATTGAACAATACTAGTTACCGAGTGGAATTTCATCACATAAAAAAATATTTGATGCCACTGGTGAACTAATTGGAAGTGGAGAACAAACAAGAGGTAACTTTTTTATCAAGACCTATCTAAAAAAACATGTTTGTTTGCATAATTTGATGATGTATGGTAATGGCATAAGAGGTCGTGTCATGTGAATTTTGACAATCTAGTAACTATTAGTAAAAAGAAGAAAGTTAGAGGTTTGTTAAGATTGAAGAAACTTGATAATGTGATGTGTAAACAGTGTCAATTGGGAAAAATGACAAAGCCTAGTTTTAAGAGAAAGACATATACTTCTAAAAATATTTTGGAATTGGTTCATACTAACCTTTCTGGACCTATGGGTGTACAAAGTTATTGTGGTGATAGGTATTTTATTATGTTTGTTGATGACTACACTAGGATGATGACTATAATGTTTTTGAAAGAGAAATATGAAGCATTTTAGTTGTTTAAGTGGTCTTTGGCAAAGGTTGAAAAAGAAACAGGTAGAAGATTGAAATGTTTGAGATCTAATCGAGGTGGAGAGTTTATATCAAATGAGTTCAATCTATTCTTCAATGATAGAGGAATAAAGACATAGATGTTTGTACCAAGAACACCTCCATAGAATGACATAGAAGAGAGAAGAAACATGTCAATTATGGATTGTGCTAGAACATTGATGATTGAAAAGAATGTTGTACAAAATTCCTGGAGAGAAGCTATAAGTACAATTGTTTATACCTTAAACCAAGTACAAATCAAGAAAGGTACAAATGCTAAACCTTTTGAGTTATGGCATGGTTATTCACATAATGTGAAATATTTTAGAGTCTTTGGGAGTAAATGCTATATATTGAAAGACAATAGGAATGAAAAATTGATACAAAAAGTGATGAAGGCATATTCCTAGGTTATTCCATTAAGAGAAAATCTTATAAGTGTTTGAATTATAACAATAACAAAGTTGTGGAAAGTGAAAATGTTAGAGTTGATGAATATGAAGAAAATAATGATTTGGAATGCAAGAAAGAACTTGAAGATTACAGATCTTTTGTATACATGGAAGAAGGAGAGACAAGTAATACACATGAACCATATGCAGAGTATCAGATAGGATGTAATTTTGAGTATCAGGAGGATTCTTCCGAGCATTAGGAGGATGTTGCCGAGAATTAGGAGGGTGCTGAACAATAAGAAGAAGAAGCAGATAATTTGCATTATGAACCTGAAGATCAAGAACAAGGAGAAAAGAAATCTAAACCTACATTGGCACAGTATGTAAGAAGAAACCACAAGCCTAAACAAATCAT
The DNA here is from genome assembly GCA_027943335.1 of Chamaecyparis obtusa. NCBI lineage: Eukaryota > Viridiplantae > Streptophyta > Pinopsida > Cupressales > Cupressaceae > Chamaecyparis > Chamaecyparis obtusa. The sequence continues at coordinate 821,497 of BSBK01004955.1, read as the reverse complement.
TGGAGATAAAGAGTTTGTAATCATGAAAAGAAGTAAGTTGAAATATCATACATGCTTATTATGTGAGTTTGACCCTAAAACTATAAAATATTCTTTAGAGAATGATGATCAGATACAAGCCATGAATGAAGAGATTGATCAAATAGAAGATAATAATACCTGGACTTTGGTGTCAAGACTAGAAGACAAGAATGTTATTGGAAAAAAATGGGTATTCTAAAATAAGTTAAATGAACATGGAGAGGTAAAAAGAAACAAGGAAAGACTAGTATGCAAGGGGTATGCACAAGAAGAAGGAATTGACTATGGAGAGATATTTTCCCTTGTTGCAAGATTAGAAGGAGTGAGGACTCTACTTGCATATGCTGCATATAAAGGTTTCAAATTATATCAGATGGATGTCAAATCTGCATTTTTGAATGGTATATTGGAAGAAGAGGTATACATTGAACAACCTGAAGGATTTGTTGACCCAAGAAAGAAAAATATGGTTTGCAAGTTGAACAAGATGCTATATGGATTGAAAAAATCCCCAAGAGAATGGTATGAGACACTGCATAATTATTTGATAAAGATTGGATTTGCAAGGAAAAATGACAATAGTAATTTGTATATGAAGATAGAGAAAGGTAAAGGGATTTTATTAGATGAAATTTTTGTTGATGATATCATATTTGGAGGACAAGATGCCCTATGTTAGAATTTTTCAAATGAGATGAAAATTGAGTTTGAAATGTCTATGTTTTATGAGATCAAACTCTTTGTTGGTTTGCAAGTTTATCAGAAGGAGAAAGGTATCTACATTACTCAATCTAAATATGTTAAATAGATACTGAAATTTTTTGGTATGGAAGACTCTAGACCAATGAGTACTTCTATGGCTACTGGACAGAAACTATCCAAAACTAATGATACTGCTGAAGTGAATAAAACCTTGTATAGATCTATGATTGGAAAGCTACAATATGTTGTCCACAGAAGACCAGATATTGCCCTAGCAGTTGGGATTGTGGCAAGATTTTCTGCCAATCCTAAGGAAAATCATATGATGGTAGTGAAAAGAATCTTGAGATATCTGAAAGGAACTAAGGATTATGGATTATACTACAAGAAGAATGAAAAATTTTAACTGAGATTTTACAATGATGTAGATTGGGTTGGAAATGTTGATGACATAAAAAGTAAAAGTGGTGGAGCATTCTTTCTAGGAAAGAGATTAGTCTCCTGGACAAGAAAGAAACATAACTGCATTTCCCAATCTATAGGAGAAGCTGAGTATGTAGAAGCAGCAGTGAATTGTTCAAATTTAGTGTGGATCAAGCAATTTTTAAAAAGAATAAAGGAGGAAATCAATGAGCCAATTGTTATTTTCTATGATAACACAAGTGCTATTAATATATCAAAGAATCTAGTGATGCACACTAAGACTAAGCATATTGCTATCAAGTATCATTACTTGAGAGAGCTATTTCAATACAAAGAAGTGAGAATGGAGTATGTGAATACAAAGGAACAATTAGAAGATATATTCACAAAATCTTTACCTAAGGATGCTCATGAATATCTTAGAGGTAAACTAGGGGTGATTCCCCTAAGTAAGGCTGCATAGTTAGCTAAGAGCACTACATAAAATATTCTAATGAGAATATTTGACAAATTGATGCAGAAAGGTCACACTCTAGGAGTTTCCTAGAGTTGTGAGAAGTGAAGCAGAGATGATAATCAGTCATAAGCAAGATGGCATAGGGAGACTACAACATACATAACTGACATGAAGACATCTACATGTGGAAGATGGAAGTGATAGATATAGCTTTGGCATTGTTGTCAAAGAGGGAGAGATTCAGATGAAAAAATAGAGGGAGAAGATTCAATGAAACCTGAGGGACAGATACATAAAATATTTAGAGGGAGTAATTGAGTAAACAATCAGGAAAGGCAAAAGAAAGTTGTGAATCAAAATGAAGCTAAGGATATTATAAAAATATGATGCACAAAGATTTTGGATTGTTTGGTAAATCATGTGTTATTCATGTGGTGTTCCATCAATGCCAAAGAGGGAGATTGTTGGAAACTACAATTGAAACAATTGTTATATTGTCATTGATGTCAAACCTTAACTGGCAAGATAGTTGCTATCTAGGAGAGTACCATATCTATTGATTGATGAAGAGGATTTGGAAAAGGAGATAACAAGAGAACCTAAGGAAAGGTTGAGTTATTTGATACTTCAATGGGTACTTGATTAGTTGGAATATTGATAAGATGATGTATTGCTTGTCTAAGTAAGAAGAAAGACCGGAAAGGTAGGCTTAATTGAGAAAAAGTAAAGAAATCTAGTTTAAGCTGAGTGATGTTAGTGTCGATTGAGTGCTAGTATATGTCGAGTAAATCTAGTGTTTACCAAACATCAGTAATTTTTGAGCGACGGGAAATTACCGAGAAAAGATTATGTTTGCCGAGGAAGACAATTTGTAGAGATGACTGAGATACACAGTGATGGCCAAGAAGATGAACACAGTTATGACCAAGTGTTAGTAAACTACATTTGGAGAAAGAATTAAGATTCCCAGCAGACATAGTTGAATTCTTGGGATATGTAAAACATGTTGACATTATTAATGAATTGTATGTAGCATTTAATGCATGGTAAATCATTTTCTTATGGATTCAAAGAGAAGTTTAAAGATGTATCTAGAAGGAAGGATGTAGAACATAATAGTGGAAGGATTCGATGAATCTAACCTAGACCTAAGATCTATGAAGGAGATTAAGTTAAAAATATTAATTGAATGATAAGAGGTTATTATGTATGAAGAAGAGGTTGATGTTATTGATTGATAAGTCTAAGCAGAAGGCTGAAGGTGAAATTGTGAAGGAGCTGAACAAAGTTGTTGTGATTGCTTGAAGAAAATTATGAGAAGATTAGAGATGGAGATGGAAATGAAGGTCAGTTAGTAAATCAACATATATATATGTGAAGTGGATTTGTATTTTCAAAGTGAGTTGTATGTTTTTCAGATCAGAAACTATTGTTACTTTCTAACCATTGTATCAATCTAAATCCTTTAATCAAGGTTGACCTAACAGTCATTGTATAAATCCTTTAATCAAGGTGACATTCTAATGGGATGTTCTTAAGTCCTCTAACCAGGCCACTTTTGACAGAGTGTTTTAAATCCTTTAACAAGGTCACACCTAACAATGTGTATGTAAACCTTTGATAGGGTTGGATTTTCACAGAGTTCACTTTAGAATAGTGAAAATCAGTAGCATGTTACAAAGTGGTTTTTCCCAAGTTGGGTTTCCAGTATAAATCCTGGTGTTATACTTGTGTGAATGATTTGATGTGAATGTTGTTATATTATGCAAGTTAATTACTTTTGGATAGTGGACTGCATGTTATATGTTTCTGATATATACTATAGAGACCGAGTTGAGTTGCTGATTAGATCTGAGTTGTTGAAGTACTGAAAATTTTAATTGGTACATCTTGACCCAAGGATAACTGATTCACCCCCCTCCCAGTTATTCTAAATCATTCTAACAGTACATTCTACCCTTCCTAAGTGTATATAAAACTCATTATTTTGATTAAGTTTCTTGGGAAATATGCACAATATTAGGTTCTTATTGATTTTTTTAATGTTTCCTTGTCTAGAATTTTCTAAAACCTTCCTTCTTATGATGACTAAGAATTTCTTTATTAAAACCAAAAGAATGACTATTTATTCTATATATTTTATGAGAGCTTCTATTGACATTTCTTATATGATCATGTCTATCATAGAACCGATAATTACTTTCTACATGACCAAATCTTTTATAGTTACAACATATAATAGAATTTTTATCCTTACTCCATTTAGAATAATTTTTAAAGTAAACGCTATAATTTTTGTCTCTATGCCCATAATTGAGAAAAGAGTAACAGTAACCTTGGAATTGATAATAAGTGTACCTTACTTGTGTAATAGGTAGAGATCTCATGAATTCTTTGTCCTTTCTTTTCCTATCCTCAATATCCTTCTTCTTTGTATCCTACTTTTCCTTAGGCTCTGAAGAAACAACATGATAATCTAGATCAATCTTCCTTTGAGGGGTTTTCCTAACCTAAAAACTCTTTCCATCCTTCTTTGCAAACATTATTTCATACTTCACTTTATCTTCCACATCTAAAGTTTTTCCTTTATCATATCCTAAACCAAGAAAGTCTTTAAGATTTTTTTCTTTTCTCAACATTTCATTCAATATGTCGGTACTTTCTTCAAATTTGTACAACTTGGAAGACACCAATTCCTTTCTTAATCAACAACTTCCATTTCAACTTTTTGACCCTGATCTATTCACTAGATTTCTGAATTAGACTTTGTAAAGTCAACAATCATTTTTGTTTCTTCTATTTTAATCTTTGGACTAGTATTAACTTTATTTGATTCTTCAAGATCAAAAGACACTTTTGCAAGATATGAAAGAACTTTACTTTTGTAAGTTTTTTCAAGTTAAAGTTGATTTTCTAATTTCTTATTTTCCTTTTTGAGTTGTTTGATTGCATCTAAAGATGCACATAATCCAGCTTCAAGATTAATTTTTCCTTCAGGGTCACTAATGCACTCTTCCAAATATGACTCATTCATATTTATTATGAATTCATCAAGTTATACACCATGTATCTTCTTTTCTACATAATGTTTCTTATTAACACTCATTGAATCAATTGATGAGGGCTTTTCTTGAGACACAACTTTATTATACTTGACTCTAGTGTTATTCTTTTGATCTCTATTCCTATTGCACCTAGCCATGATAAGTACTCCAATACCAAAAAATCCCTAGGCTTATGTTCAAGGGTTTGGCTCTGATACCACTGAGAGATAGGGAGAATCAATGATATATCAATTTAAACTAATTTTAAATAGACTTGAAAAAAAAAATTGTGAAGATATTAAGACCTTTTCAAAAACACTGATACATATGAATGTGTGTTTTTAGGAAAAAAAATTGAATAACTAGGAACATAAGTATACTATTTATCATACACCTGAGGCATTTAGGAGTTGTATAAAAGTACATATTATAAAATTACAAAGTTAAAAATGAAAGTATAACATAGACAAGTAAATTATAGAGACCAAACAACACATAAACTCATGACACAATATTTCTTGAGTGGAAACCCTCCAAGAGAATAAAACCACTCGAAATTTCCTCATTGTCTTATTTAAAAATTATTTTTACAAATGCCTCACTAGATGTGTTGTCTCACTAATAAAAAATATCTCACTTTCCTTCTCAAAATCTTTCTAGACTAACAATGCCTCACTTTTATAATATGATTTATATAGAGTCAACATATTTGAATAAAGAATAGTAATCACAACTTCATACAATACATTATTGAGTACATATGATACTCTATACTTAACAATGCATCATATCAAATCAGGACTACTGCATTCTTTAACAAATATTTCTTCTTTTGAAACCATTGTGCACAACAAATTGTATTAACAATGAATGTTTCATGAAAACCCAATTTCTTTCTTTGTACACTAATAATGTTCCCAATGTCATGCTTATATAACATTCGTTACTAATAAACTAGAATAAAAATACCATTGAAAACTGATTTGCAAGTTATCAAAATTATCTTTGCACCTTATTCATGTGTCTAATAATAATGTGACAAAAACTGATTGTCATTAAATTGTCTATTCAAGTTATCTTTTATGAAATGTGAAAGCTTATCAAATATCATTGTTAACTAAAATGTCAAAAGAATGACCCCTGGTTGAAATAACCCAACACACGGGTTAAAACAAAGTTGCACAAAGTATGTTCCTTAAATAGGAAACCTGACATTACAAGATTCACATGCATTAACTGACATGATTAACCTTAGAACCCCTTGACTAGAGTTGTGGTGGTATTTATCATAGAGTGAACAATATACATAAACATACTAGGGCTACACATAAACCATTAACTATTGAACAAATCAAGAATTTGAGCAAAGAGATTAACAACATATTTCAAACTAGGGTTTAACAAAAACAATAAAAGAGTTTCTAATCTTTTTTGAAAAAAAAAGAAACCCTAAACATAAAATGAACTTCACATACTTGCATGGAAAGAATAATACAAACCCTAGCATGAAAACTAATCACAATTTAGTTAGGAATTTGGTCCCTCAAAGTAAACTTTTATCACATACTATGAAATGAGAAAGTACAATAATAATTAGAATCTTAACAATAATACAAAAGTCTTTAACAACTGTTAATGATTTAACAAAAAATAGAGATGGATAAACCTTTAATACACAAAGAAGAACTCTAAGTCACAAAATAAAATGAGAAAACTTAAGGAGATCATAGAAAAGTAGACACCTATTACAAAAATCTTGCAACCAAATCCTACATGACCTATTCACATCCTCCTTCACACCACATCCAAATCTTTTCTCAACCACCAACCAAAGAAATTGTAAAAATTTCTCATGTATTTTCCACCATAAAACTTATTTAAAAAATTGTAAGGTTACTTCAAGTTTGTACCCTATCTCATTCAAGCTTTGGGTTTAACAAAATAATTATAATTACAAACTACTTCAAGTTACAACTACATGCTGATAAAAATGGCATGTATTTTCATGTTTTTAATTACATTAATGCTCACATTACTTAGATGTTGATATCAAAACCTTAGCACCACTCAGTGCTAAGTGTTGTGTAATACAACACTTTAAACATTGAGTTTATAATTACTTAGGAAAGGCTAACCAAAAGTCTTTCCCCTACCACCATGAACATTACCCTTTCAAATGTTATGATGTCAAGTCACTCAAAATAACCAAGACATATTTCAACTTGCAATTCATCTTGATTATGTAAATTGACTTCAAATGCAAGAACCAAGACAAGTACTATTACATTTGGGACTTAGAGTGCAATTTTGGAAACATAATAATGAACTTGTAGGACAAACTGAGCATCATATATTTTGACCATGATTAAAGTGAAACTGATAATTCATATTATGTATCAGTGCTAATCAAACTTGTCCTCATACCAAATATATCTTTGATCCAAACTGTGTCATGTATGTATCAAAGTGATTTCTAACTTATTGAATGTATAAACTGATTTCCAACATACATAAATATGTATCAAACTAACATATCAATCTTCAAATACTCAATACTCTCAAGTAGTAGTTGTCAAACAAGATGACAAACAAGTGTTATTGATCAGTGTCATTGATCGAACCAAATACAAAGTGCATGTCATTGATCAAACCTAGTACCAAGTGCATGCAATCAAGTCAATACCAAACATGAGAAATGCATGACACATTAGTGTTTGGGCATCACAGACAACACAAGGGTAGGAGAAACAATATTTTCATCATGTGACATGTACTTTCCTAGTTTACTAAAGATGTATGGACATGTGAATAGACTTATGTTATCCCTCATTGATTGCACATCAATCTCTCTTAGTGTTGTATCACATAAATACCTACTTGTAGCTCTCATTTGATAAATCTATAATATTGTAGCATTTACATCTTTTAATAGAATAAAATTGCTCTCAATGAAACTCCTTGATTTTGGATAGCTAAGTGCACAACAAAAATTACACGTTGTTAAAATATTTTCTACCAAATCTTACATATATATTGACATTATCAAATCCAACACAATATAACATTGGTTTAACTAAGTCCATATCACAACTTCATGTCATAAATATAATTCACATTATTAAGTCCATATCACAACTTCATGTCATAAACATAATTCACATTATCTCCATATATAAAAAATTGAAGAATTGAAAAAATCCAAATTGCTAATCTACTACATTTAAAAAAAATTAACAATAAAAAAATCATATTAAAAAAACAACTTATTACTTATTGCAAATGATATTATGGATCTTTTTCTTATCGCCCAAATATTCCCCATAGATGATGACTTGAAACAAAACAAACCAACCATAAAGTTTAAGATTTCTCCAGCCTTTTTTAATTTCATAATATTCACTTATGATTATGGAGGTACCTAAAATAATGTTTTTCTCATTGCCTACGATTAGTATTACTTAGAAAGGTATGGAATCAATGTGAATCACATGCTTTATATGATAACATTTGGACTTGACTTTTGATTATTTATTTAAAAAAATAGTAGTGGAAACATTAACTTTCATTACCAAACAGTAATGGAAATAGATTAAATTAGTTTGGGAGAATGTGTCTTCATATGGCAATTTTAAAAAGAATTAGCATGAACTAATTAAAAATACTTTTCACATGTTTTTTAAACATATTTAGTATGTTGGAAGAAAAAATGTGGTCCGTGACATATTTTGTTTGACACGTATGTGTCAAATCATTTTATGAGTTGATTCTAGATAGTGATTCATTTGTTTATCTTTTTCATTATAAAACATAATACACAAAGAAGAACTCTAAGTCACGAAATAAAATGAGAAAACTTAGGGAGATCATAGAAAAGAAGACACCTATTACAAAAATCTTGCAACTGAATCCCACATGACCTATTCACATCCTCCTTCACACCACATCCAAATCTTTTCTCAACCACCAACCAAAGAAACTGTAAAAAGTTCTCATGTATTTTCCACCATAAAACTTATTTAAAAAATTGTAATATTACTTCAAGTTTGTGCCCTATCTCATTCAAGCTTTGGGTTTAACAAAATAATTATAATTACAAACTACTTCAAGTTAAAACTACATGCTGATAAAAATGGCATGTATTTTCATGCTTTTAATTACATTAATGCTCACATTACTTAGATGTTGATATCACAACTTAGCACTACTCGGTGCTAAGTGTTGTGTAATACAACACTTTAAACATCGAGTTTATAATTACTTAGGAAAGGCTAACCAAAAGTCTTACCCCTACCACCATGAACATTACCCTTTCAAATGTTATGATGTCAAGTCACTCAAAATGATCAAGACATATTTCAACTTGTGATTCAACTTGATTATGTAAATTGACTTCAAATGAAAGAACCAAGACAAGTACTATTACATTTGGGACTTAGAGTGCAACTTTGGAAACATAATAATGAGCTTGTAGGACAAACTGAGCATCATATATTCTGACCATGATTAAAGTGAAACTGATAATTCATATTATGTATCAGTGCTAATCAAACCTGTCACCATACCAAATATATCTTTGATCCAAATTGTGTCATGTATGTATCAAAGTGATTTCTCACTTACTGAATGTATAAACTGATTTCCAACATACATAAATATGTATCAAACTGACATATCAATGTTCAAATACTCAATACTCTCAAGTAGTAGTTGTCAAACAAGATGAAAAACAAGTGTTATTGATCAGTGTCATTGATCAAACCAAATACAAAGTGCATGCCATTGATCAAACCAAGTACCAAGTGCATGCAATCAAGTCAATTCCAAACATGAGAAATGCATGACACGTTAGTGTTTGGGCATAATAGGCAACACAAGGGTAGGAGCAACAATATTTGTATCATGTGACGTGTACTTTCCTAGTTTACTAAAGATGTATGCACATGTGAATAGACTTATGTTATTCCTCATTGATTGTACATTAATCTCTCTTAGTGTTGTATCCCATACATACCTACTTGTAGCTCTCATTTGAGAAATCTATAATATTGTAGCATTTACATCTTTTAATAGAATAAAATTGTTCTCAATGAAACTCCTTGATTTTGGATAGCTAAATGAACAACAAAAATTACACGTTGTTAAAATATTTTCTACCAACTCTTACATATATATTGACATTATCAAATCCAACACAATATAACATTGGTTTAACTAAGTCCATATCACAACTTCATGTCATAAATATAATTCACATTATTAAGTCCATATCACAACTTCATGTCATAAACATAATTCACATTATCTCTATATATAAAAAATTGAAGAATTGAAAAAATCTAAATTGCTAATCTACTACATTTAAAAAAAATTAACAATAAAAAAATCATATTAAAAAAACAACTTATTACTTATTGCAAATGATATTATGGATCTTTTTCTTATCGCCCAAATATTCCCCATAGATGATGACTTGAAACAAAATAAACCAACCATAAAGTTTAAGATTTCTCCAGCCTTTTTTAATTTCATAATGTTCACTTATGATTATGGAGGTACCTAAAATAATGTTTTTCTCATTGCCTACGATTAGTATTACTTAGAAAGGTGTGGAATCAATGTGAATCACATGTTTTATATGATAACATTTGGACTTGACTTTTGATTATTTATTTAAAAAAATAGTAGTGGAAACATTAACTTTCATTACCAAATAGTAATGGAAATAGATTAAATTCTTTTGGGAGAATGTGTCTTCATATGGTAATTTTAAAAAGAATTCGCATGAACTAATTAAAAATACTTTTCACATGTTTTTAAAACATATTTAGTATGCTGGAAGAAAAACTTGTGGTTCGTAACATATTTTGTTTGACACGAATGAGTCAAATCATTTTACGAGTTGATTCTAGATAGTAATTCATTTGTTTAGTTTTTTCATTATAAAATATAATAACAAGAACTATTATTGTACTATATAATGATTACTATTTATTATTTTTTAGTCATATTTTTAAAGTTAATTTTAAAATAATTAAAGTTGTGTGAAGAATTTAAATGTATTAATGTATAATTTTTTTAAAAGTTGATAATGATTAATATTTATAATAAATTATTAATATGTTTTGTTTTTTTATATTAGAAATAGCAAAATTAGATTGTTGGTATAATATGTTAATAGTCCAAAGACAACTTAAATAAGGTTATCTCTAATACAGATAAAATATAAATATAAATAAATAAGTAAATAAAAAAAAAGAACTTAAACAAGCTATTAATTAAACATTAACAACACACTAACAATAGTCCAAAACAAAACATATTAATAGTCTTAAAAATAGTTACAAGTAAAACAATTATGAGTCTTACAAGCACATAACAAGACTAAAAGGACTAAAACCAACACAGGTCTCTAGCTTCATCATCGTAGTCTTGCATTCCACACAGGCACCTGCACCACTCCCTTGATAGTTTCCTCTTCTTCTAGTAGAGCATCTTGTGTTGGGCCCACTGATTCAATTTTGATGCTATTAGATATATGTGTGGAAATACCATTGGTGGACTTAATCAAGCTCTCTTCCTTCCTCATATTGTCATCATTAGCGGTATTACCTTTGAATCATTAACATCATCTTCTTTTGAGTTTTCCTCATAATCCACCAGTTTCTTTCCCTTCCCTTCCCTTTATTAGTCGCAAACAATTTCTCTCTTACTATCTTCTTCCCTCAAATCCTCCTTTTCCTCACTAAGAATTTCCTAAATTTCTTTGTGGGTCTTGGATTTTTTTGTTTGTGGGGTAGATTTCCTGAGTTTTCTTCATTTTCCTGCAATGGAGGTGGTTGTGGTATACTTAAGGTCACAATGAGATTCAACTACAATTTCAAGGGTGGGGGTGCCAAGGGTACTAGGTTATGAAGGGATTTTAGTAGCCCTTAGGATATGCAGGGGCTTTTTCTTACCAAGAGATTCCATAATTGTCACTGTTGGAGGAGAATTAGAGAGTGGGGATTCCATTACAATAATTTTTTAAGGGGCATAGAGAAAGATGGAAATTCTATAGAAAAATATAGTTTTTATTTTTAATTTTTATTAGCAGCAGCAAAACAAGGGTGGTGTCTCATATTACAACAATAAAAAAGGATTATCAGCAGACTACCAATAACAACGCATTAATAGAAAGGAGATAAAAGAAGAACGACAACAACCTACACTTACCTCTATGAAAAATAACCCAACATCTATGAGCATAAAACTAGATAGAAGTATCAAGAGTACTAACTAACCTATAAGAGTTCACATACAAAATAAAAGTCTTTAAACTTAGCCAGGAAGGGCTAATCAACCATAATCTTTTCATAGTATTAAAACTATCAAAATAACTATTTAAACTAAGGACCATTAAGACAAAAAAGGACCAAAAACACATAGAGCCATAAGCTAGCATCAAGATTTCTTCTCAGGAGGGGTCTTGGACAAAACACCCTAGCCCATTCTTTGGTCAAGAACTTAAAAAGTTCCATGTTGTCCTCTTCCTCCATTAAGTTTCCTCCCTTCATCTGCTCCTAAAATAAGCATAGAGTGGTCCCGAAGCTATGCATGACCTTGAGGGAGAAACGAACCACATCCTAGAGTCTTCTATCTAAACCAACAACCTCAGTCTTCAAACTCTGTAGAGCATCATTAATACCTGTAATGTCAGTTTTCATTTTTCCAATTAGGCCACCTAGAACCTTTGGAGAACTAGGAGTCTCTTTAGCATGAACCTCTTCTATAATAATATTATGATTAATAGGCTGAGGAGAGGGGGGGGGGGGGGGGGGGGGGGGGGGGTTTCTCCAACATTTGGCTCCAGGGCAGGGGTATCATTTTTTAGGCTCTCAAAGACATGGGAGGAGGATTCATCATTACAAGAATTTTCCTCCTCATTGCTCTTAGTTTTCTTTGAGTCCTCCAAGCTTGACTCAACCATACATTTTTTCTTCTTAATCTTTGGCTTAGAAAAAATTGTAGTCAAGCGACGAGGGCTATTAGCCTCCTTCATGATCTCAATATCAGAATCCACCTGATAGGCATTGACTTTTACTTTTTAATTTGTCTTATTCTCTAGATTAGGGTTGGTGGATTTCTTCTTCTTGGATATATCCATAGATTTAGCAGTAAGAGATGTGTCCTAGGGGCTTGTTAAGGCTTTAAGCCCTAGGTTTTTGAGGCAATGCTTCCTACTAGGACTAGTTGCAAGTAACAAGCTAGCTTTAGGTGGGGAGGGAGTTGTCAAGGGTGGGGAAGGGACAATAGAGGCAGGCTTAGCCAAAATAGACCTCGGAGGGTAGAGATCAAGATGAAACTTATATAGGCAGTATCTCAGACCCTAATGGAGGATAGTATAATTCTTCCCACTATTTTTAGCCTCAATAATTTCTTTAACGTTACTTCCCAAAGAGTGGAGCAGGAAGAAAAGAATGGAAATAAGGTCACGATTGTAGAGGTGATTAAGAAATGACAAATGATAGTAATAGAAAACTCAAAAGTGACCTTCTGACGTAAAATACTTCATTAAAGCTACACACACCTGAGGCTAGGGATCATGAACCTTCTCCGGGTTGAAGCTCCCATGATGTTTGATTAACTGCTCATTAGAACAAAAGAACTGGTGATGTTAGGAGTCCTACTGGTTTCTTTTTCCTTTTTTTTCCTTCCCTAGAAAGGCCAGTAGCTTTTCCAGTGACCTCCTCATTAAATTCAAAGGAGATACCACCCACTGTCACATGCCACTCATTCTAGGAAGAGACAAGTTCTCATCAAAGCCATTCATATTCACCATTAATATTGGAATAATCCCACCTTCATTGAAACAAATGATACCATGGGGTCATTTATGTAGGCCTCATCAATTTTGTTGGGCTCAACATGCATCTTGTCACCATCCATGGCTTCTAGTTGAGAGTTTTTGACTTTGAAAAACCAAAGGACAACAAGACTCAAAAATGAAACATGTAGATAGTTAGGCTCCTCTTCCCATAATAAAAGGTAGGAATGAATCTTCTTTATAACCATAAATTCCACCAAATTTCACCCTATTTGGAATGACCATGTCACGTGCAAAACATCCATCATTTCTAAGAAAAATAGGCTATAAATGACATCCAAGTTGTCTTCAAATCTAAGGAGACCTAATGGGAAAATTGGGTTATTATTATTACAAGTTCCAACCATCATACAATGCAATCGATTCAAATTATGAAAAGACCATCTCAAGAAATCATTGAAATGGAGACGATGACATGCTTGCAAGTACTAACAATGTGACTGATCCCCACCCAACTATCCAATAATCATCATGGCAATATTCAAATTTAAACAAGGGGTGGAATTAAAAGTACACCCTATGGACTTTAGAGAGCCAAGCAAGAGAATAAAAAAATACCAGAATCAAATTTCATTATTACAGATATCAATGTACTCTTCCCATCTTAAAAGACTTTTGGTATTTTCTGGCAGCTGATTCACAAATCTCCGACATCGTAAGCCCATTTTCTGCAAACCCAAAGATGCCAAAGAGTTAGTAACAACATTAACATCTTTGTAGGTATGCTTCAAAGTAAAACCATCCAAACTAAACAATAAAACTCTAATATCCTTAATAATTCCCTCCACCTTCCAACCAGTAGAAGATGACCCATGGGTAGCATCAATGATGAGTTTAGAGTCTCCCTAAATCTCAAGGTGCTTGATACCAATAGAGATGTAAATTTTGAGACCCCAAAGGAGAGCCATTCTCTCCACCTAGTTAATAGTGTGATTCTTCAAGTGGCCATAAAAAGAAGCAATCAACATACCTCTATGGTCTCTTATCACCCCTCCTCCATCCTCTACCCCAAATTTAGTTGCACCCTCAAAATCAATCTTTTTCCAATGAGGACGCACAGGTTTCCAAACTTTATTCTGTCTAACCAAAGTTTTGAAATTATCATATTTATCAAAACCATGAGGGAGATTCCAAGATTGAGAAATAAATTTGTCAATATATGAAGGATGAGAGCTCATGTATCTTCAATTAGTAATTTAGATATTCTACAATAAAATCTTGTTGCAAGAGAGGAAGACAATACTTGGAGATAAAGCAACATCCTTGGAAATCCTATTATTACACTCTTTCCAAATGCTCTAATAGATATGGGGGGGGGGATCCACCTCCACAATTTTTGAATGAGAAGGTGGTTTGAAGGTGAGGGCCAAGAAGAAGTAAACCATTGAATGTCCCACCCAAACACCCACTGAAGTCCAAGATTGTGGATAACCTTTTGCCAGATATGAGTAGCAAACTGGTATTAAATAAATAAATGGTTGATTCTCTCCTCTGCCCTTTTTCATAGAACACACATGCTAACAAGGTAGAGGCCTCTTTTCAGGAGGTTTTCCTGTGTTGATATTTTCCCATGCATCACATCCCACCACAAGAAATTGATTTTTGGGATTAGCTATGAATTCCATACTTTCTTCTAGTAGCTCAGGTCACCCTAGTCCTTGATCAACAAATTGTAAGATGATTTGATAGTGAAGTTACCTAATTGGATTAGAGTCCAAATAACTTTTTCATCTCTAGAAAAAAAAAAAATCTTGATGCCTTCCAAAGTGCATATGAGATAATCAATTATGTTAGTTAAGTTAGGCCTATCCCCAAAAAAATGTGCTAATTTTTTCCATTTTCCTCTAGGGTCCAAATAGTCCACATGTACCCCCCAAGCCTACATTTTAGCCTATTCTTCGAAAGGAAGAACCTCCCATCCTCAAATTTCTTATCATCCATCCAATTTTCTTCCTAGAATCTAATGTTTTTTCAGTCTCCTAGCTTCCATTTCAAACCCATTTTCAAAAGGGACTTGCATTTGAGGATGTTATTCCTGATTTTAGATCCATAAGGAAAGTCTCAAGCCACAAGGGCTCTATTAAAGAAGTCTCTATTGAGATATTTTTCCTCCATGATCTTATACTAGTCTATCACTCCAACCACTAGGTTCCAAGTAATTTCTATCATCAAGGCTTTATTCAAGTTAGTAAGCTTACAAATCCCAAGCCCCCCATCAATTTGGCTAGACAAATTGTGTCCCAATTCACCAAATCCATTCTTTTTTTCTTCTCAACTCCCATCCATAGAAAAGTGTGTTTGATTCTTTCCATCTTGTCATCCATAGACCCAAATACCTTAAAAAGGGATAGGAAGTACATAGGGATTCGTTAGAGGGAGGCCAAGAGGAGTTGAAGTTTAAAAACACTACTCAACAATTTTCATTTCCAACCCACCATTTTTCTTTGGACTCTTTCCAAAATAGTATTCCAAAAGTTTAGAAAAACCTCCTTAACCATGATGGGGAGTCCCAAATAAGTGCTAGGGAGGCTGGTAGATTGGAAACCAAGTATGTCCAAAATTTTAGCTTGAAGATCAAGTTTAGTATTGAGGAAGAAAACTCTAGTTTTCCTATAATTGATACATTGGCCTAAAGCTCTAGAATAATTCCCTATAATATATTTCAATTCCCTAGCCTCAATAATTGAATATTTACAAAAGAAAAAAGTATCATCAAAAAATTGTTGCAAAACTAGGGGGAGAGTGGAGGTAGATTTGAATCATTGGATTCTACTTGTAGAAGATAAATACATGATGTTACGCCCAAGAACCTTAGAAACTATAATGAATAGGTAGGGGGATAGGGGGTCACCTTTCCTAATACCTTTACTAGCCTTGAACAGCTCCCAAGGGACACCATTAACTAGAAATGAAAATCTAATAGTTTTCACGCACTCCCTAATTATCCCCACAAATTTATGACTAAAGGAAATCTTCACAAGGACTTTGTATAGAAAATACCGGTTCACTTTATCATATGATTTAGAGATATCAAGATTAAAGGCCATACCTAGTTCCTTGAATTTGTCCATTGAATGAATTATCTAATAAATTATGATTGTAGCATCTAGGATTTTCCTTCCCATGACAAACCCCTTTTGATTAGGGCTTATAAAATTATTCGAAAGGGGATTTATCCTATTCACCGACACCTTCAAGAAAATATTATAAATAGTGTTGCATAAGATAATTAGATTAAAGTCAAACATACTTCTACGGTCTTGAGATTTGGGGACACAAACAATGTAGGTGTCATTTAACTTCTTCAGTAGATTACCTATCCTGAGGAAATCCATCGTAGCTCTAGTAATATAAAATTTAACAATGTCCCAAAAATATTGGAAGAAGGTAGGTGGAAAAATATTTGACCCTAGAGATTTAGAAGCACCCATAGAAAAAATAGTTGACTTAACTTCATAATCAGAGACCCAGATATGAGGAGATCATTATCTTTATTAGTGATATCTTGGGGGAGGTGGCATAGAAGTTGGTCCTTTAGCTCAACATAATTCTTCTCATCACTATCCAAGTACAATTGCATAAAATAAGAAGAGGAAACATGATCAAGTTGGGTATAGTCAGTGACTTCCCTCTCATGTTCATCCATTAGAAACTTGATAGTGTTTCTTTTTTTATGATTACTAGTAGTCCTATGGAAGAAGACAGAGTTACGGTTTCCCACTTTTAGCCATTGAACTCTTGATCTTTGTTTCCAAAATATTTCCTCTTTAGCTAGAATCTCCTTCCAATCAGCTCTCCATTCCTCCTCCTCCATATATAAGGAATGAGGGGGTCCCCAATAGCTATTTGGTTCTATATATTTTCTATTTTGAGTAGATCTCTTCCTTCTTTCTGAAGATGTCCCCAAATTTGGATTTTCTCCATCCTTTAACCTCCCTTCTAATAAGCTTTGACTTGATCCACGGATTGGGGTAGACCACCATCTAGAAATATGATCTCTAAAACTAGAGAGGGTTGTCCACATAATTTCATACCTAAATGGAAGTGGGCTAGAGTTAGACTTATCGAACCAATGCAAGAGGAGAGGGTTGTGGTTAAAGGTAGTTCTTGGAAGAGCTTCAAAGTAGAATTAAACCCCATATCCTAGGAAGAGGGGTAAGAAATATGTCCATCTTGACTTGGATATGATGTTCACATTTTCTATTATTGGACCAAGTAAATGTGTTACCTTGGAGCTCCAGATCAAAGAGACCAGTTTCATTCATGAAGTCAGAGAGATCACTCATACTATAAATTTAATTTATAAGGCCTACTAGTTTATTAGAGGGGAATAGGGGGGAGTTGAAATCTCTGATTAGCATATATCTATCATTTTGATCTTCAAAAATACTAGTAATCTCCTCCTAGATCATATTTATGCAATAATGATTGTTGGGAGCATAGATATTGAAGAGGTGCCAAAAAAATTCATCCACCTTAAAAGTAACAACTAGATAATTATGAGAGAAAAAATGAGCTTCCCCATCCACCTTAGTCAGGTTCCATAAGGTATAAATTCCACCAAACACTCCAACATATTTTGAGTATAAGAAAGGAGTCCTCGGCCAGAGCTTACTTGCAATCATAGAGAAAGTTTGATGAGACATCTTAACTTCCTACAATAATAAAATATCAATTTAATGATAAAAAATGTACTGTTTAATCACAAATTGATTTTGGTAACTGTTTAGTCCCCTGATGTAGGAGTCCTAAGCCAGAGCTTACTTGTAATCATAGAGAAAGTTTGATGAGACATCTTAACTTCCTACAATAATAAAATATCAATTTAATGATAAAAAATGTACTGTTTAATCACAAATTGATTTTGGTAACTGTTTAGTCCCCTGATGTTCCATGAAAAAAATTCATTTTTTAGTCTTTTGATTGAGGTCTAGGGTTAACTAACTACCACATGAATCTCCCTTGCTATAATCTTATACCTTCTTACTTCTAGTCTTCTTCCTCTGGGTCCGCCACTCTTTATCAACCTTAGTAGATGAATTAACTATAGAAGAATTTCTATTAGGTGTGAGGATAATAAACTTCGTAACTTCTTCAATCATTGTCTCATATTGGGAGGTTAAGGAAAGGTACCTAATAGAAATAGGGATCATGTTCTTTGACCTAGAAGGAATGGCCTTAGTCATGTGGCTTTTCGAGTCCCCTAAAACATTATTGACATAGTCAGCCAGTGAAACCTCATTCCCAACATACTCAGCCACAGTGGGGTTTGTCATCTCTTCCTTCTCATTCACCAACTTAGAGTTAGGACCAGGCGAAATCCTCAGATTTTTGATAGGGGGTATTTTACCTTCTTCAAAAAGACTCCTATCAGGGGGTTTAACCTCATTACCCAAGCCCCTCGGTGAATTCATCAGATCTAGGATTCCCTCCATGAAGGGATATTCCTCCATTGCTCCATTGTTGGGTTTTATCTATTTAACCACCCTAGAAACACTTGGGGAGGAACATGTTTCCTTCATTTTAGGTTCCTTTCAAGGGGAAACTTTATATTCAGCCACAATATGACCCTTTTTATGAAATCTCTATAAAAATAGAGTAGCATTCTCATAAACCAAAGCCTGAGTCCATTTTCCTGATTTTGACTTGAATACAATGAAATTAGGAAGTGACTTGTTGATAGCCATATTGACACAAAATATAGGATATAATAGTCTGGATTTAGTTAGGGTGACCATATTTGTTGTGACGTAATGCCCAAATGAGTTACCAAGCCATCAAAAAATTTGTTCATCCCAAAACTCAAGGGGGAGCCTGATATTCTAATCCACACTAGAGCCATCTATTTTAGGTTTCCATTTGGACAGGGCAAGAAAGTGTTTTCCATAAGCCCACGAGCTAGACATAACAAAGATTAGGTCATCCTGAGAAGTAAAATTGAAAAAAAATAAGCCCCTAGACATTGCAGAAATAGTGACACTCCCTTTTAGCTTCCACTGTGAAACAACCCATTTTGTGACCATATCAATGGAGGGGCAGAAAGAAAAGAACCTCCCAACCAAATCCAAGTGCATCTTTGAGACAATCTGGTCCAAAATAGTGTCTGGGAAAAAAATCTCATTACCTTCATCTATTTTAATAAAGTCCATGAGAAGAGATTTTATGGCATTGCTAAGGGCCCCAACCAGTGCATTTTTATAGTTAGTAATAGAAAAATCCCAACCATGAGACCCCTCTGACACATTGCCAGAAGTAGATGGTTGAGAAACCCTTGAAAAAGTTCCAGGCACTCTGTGTGAATCTTGAGGCCCATGAGGATGATTCCCAATAGTTGTATTAGGAGGGGGTTCGGGTTGTGGGGAGGAAGATTTCTCCATAGAGACATTAGCCATGTGATTTAGCAAACAAAATTTAAATAGGTGTTGGGCAGGAAAGTTGTAGTTTTGTTAATGGAAAAAGGTTACATAATTTATCATAGTATTGATGGTGTATACTAGTATAGACATCTTAAATAAATCCGTCTAAAAGACTAAGAGATACCACTCTTGACATATATACACTTTTTATTATGAATAAGTATCTCTCGATAACTTTTAATATATACATTAAATATCTATGGTAATTGATGTAATATAATTTATATGTAATATGAAATAAAAATTAACCACCTTAATAAGAAAATGAGTCTTTCTAATGAATTCCACAATGAATTATATATATACTAACTGTTATTTAACACATAATATATACTATTAGAATAACTGAGATTGGGTGAATCAGTTATCCAGTATCCCAAAACAAAATCTATAATCCAAAACAAATTCTTCAACTTCTACTACTTGTTAAACATAAAATACTTTCACTAGCTGTGCTTTTACCAATTATCAGTCTAAAACTTATAGTAGTTACTGATCAAATCTAACATGTAATATGCAAAGTATGATAACAAACAAATATCACAATCAACACATAATACAAGAGATTTAACGTGGAAACCCTGTGAAGGGAAAAACCACCTAGGACCGGCAACCCAAAAATGTTCACTCTTCTGAAGTGAGGTCGGTGAAGACCCAACCCTGTTAAAGGTTACAAACACACTGTTAGGTGTGACCTTGTTAGAGGATTTTAGACCAGAAGTTATCATCCAACCAGCAGTCACTCTGGGGTTGACAGGATAACAATGTTCACTTTATGAATGAAACATAAAAAGACTTTCTTAGTCCACTCAGTTAAGAGATTTGATTATGTACAATGGTTAAATATCTAATAGTAGATGATCTGCCTTGATACAACTTCAATTGAAATTTACAGATCAATATTCAACTCATACAAGTCTTTCTAATCAATATATCACTTCAGATTCAATACTATATCAACTTACTGTCTGTCGGTAATTACTCTTTGTATCTCAGTAATTGTTCTATAGTTTGGTTCTCACTAACCAGTATGATCAGAATGCATGAAAACTTGTTCGCGTGATAATTCTACAGTATCTTCTTCCTCCGGCATTGTTTCAACAATGAAACCAATGTCTCTTATATAGACGAGTAAATCATTTTCTTTTTGTCCATCAGATTTTACCACTTAATCTCATTCATTGATTTTGCCTATTTAACCTTCTTCAGCTGATGTGTTAGTAACATGTTTCAATCTGGTCCATTAGACCTTCTTTGAATTATGTTAGCCATCGATCTTCATAACAAACCTTATATGTTACCTAGATTTCATACACTTTCCATCTCATCAATTTATCAGCTAAACTAATCATTTAATTCCTTTCTGTTCTGCTCGGTTAACAAAGAAATGCATCAGTGAACACAAGCTTGGTTAACACTACACTCAGTATACACTACACTCCGTTAGTGTATACTGGAATGATTTATTTACCAACAAAACTGCTTTGTGTCTTTCAACTCTATTCTTCATCATAGATGAATGCAACATAATAAAGTCAATATCATCAAGTCATAGACTCATCAACAAGTTACTTAGTGTATTCCTTATCCTCATCTGAAATATACATCTTCCTCATGTAGATACTTATGTTCTTCATCTCTTTCACCTTTCTTCAGATGTTTCGGTATAGTAACTTACAAGATAAGTACTGTCAAGCTAGTTGACATCAATGACAACATAATACTGATTTAATCATCTTACATATCTAATCAACAACTCGTCAGTGATCTTTAATCACAGATTCTTCCTTCAGGTTATAAATCAGTTGTAGTTCATCATATACATGATATAATAAAAATTAATCTCTATGTATAAGTTAAATTTTAGATTTTACCTTTTTAATCTTAAAAATGATTTTAAAAATATTACCTTGGAAGTATTAAAAAATAATTTGATTACTAACAATTTTAAAAATAGAGTGGAAGAATGAAGTAATAAAACAATAAGTTGGCAGCCTTTTATTGTGGACTTGACATTCCACAATTGAATAGTATACATGTCTCACACCTTGATACAACCTTCAATATCATAAAACAACTTTTAACTAGTAAATAATCTCCAAATCAACCAGTATCAGTTATGCTATCAGAATTATATGGAGTAATAAATTAATGTGAAATAAATATCATCCACATCAACAATGTTATTGTGGGTGGCATTTTAAAAGATAAATAGAATCTATCCACCACTATTTTTTCCATGCAGCCCAAGATAATTAGCAAAACATATTCCCATGTTGGACAAGACTAATAACGAACATGTAATTTTCTATGATAGTCAATATGTATTTCAAAATTGAATATAATCCTTGAATTTTTTAGTTTTTATTTTTATGATCATTTTGCATGCAAATGAAAATAAAAAATTATTATTATTGTTTTATTTAGTAATTTTCCTATAAAAAATTTAAAGGGCATAAAATAAATTATTTTTATATTTACATGCAGGTTACTCAATTAAATGTCAATATCTTCATAAATCAACTCTCATTCTTTGATTATAGAGATATATATTTTATTTTCTCATTAATGTCTTTGATTATAGAATCGAGTATTATCTTTTTGTAAAAGTTTTCTATAGCAGTCGACCTCCTCTGACTTAATGTTTTCAAATGACTAAATCTTTCCCTTTGACATTCCAAGCTCCAAACACATGATGATATCATGTGTATTATTGGTTTTTTCAAACTTGTTAATCCTTCATAACCCACACCTAGGAAACATGTCCTCATGGTTGAATATGAAGATGTTATCATTAAACTATTCTCAAGGTATCCACCTACACAACACATGTCAAGGTTATCTCATGTCTCAAATGGCCTAGTCCCATGTGGTATAGGAGAAATGTCCTTTATAAAGGACATCACGAGATCAATTCCAAAGCAAGGGTAATTTCCACGTGGTAGAAGGAGATCACTTCCCACAAAGGGAATTAGTAAGTTATTGTCCCATGATGGTGATTCAATTGAATAAAGCACACCTGGCACCCATACCACAAACATGGGGGTAGTTACAACCATCATCATGATTAGTGATCATCTCACCAACACAAAAAATAAGGAGAATGAATCTATAAGAACTCCAGCCTGTAATGTAAAAAGAGGGGTCTAAATGGATAGTTTTTGGTACAAACTCTTTGATTTTTGGTTGAAGAGCCCATTGTTTATCTTTTTGGAAATTCTTTAGGGGGATAAATTCTGTAATATTTTTAATGTGTGACCTATTCACCAACCTTATCATGTTTTCTCTTAATAAAGTACTAAGACAATGCAATTTAGGCCTTTCTTTTGCTTTGTATAAATGTGTTTTGTGTAGATAATTTTTATAGTAGGTTCTATTCACTTGCATTGATCTTTTTGTCTTCCACAAGTATCCTAAAGAATTATGTACCATATATGCTTTTTACTCTTTCATTTTCCTCTAGAATGGAAGATGAATTGTACCAATTGTAGCTTATTCCCTAGAATGGTTAATTTTTGTGAAATCTGAGAGGTATGAACTTTTATCGGACCTTCATAGGAACTACTTTTGTATGAGGAAGAGAAAAAATTTAATGTGTCTCTTTTTTGGATTCCACTAAAAATGAGTCTTCCTACATCATGTCTTTCTTTTTGGAAAGTAATACATCCCCAAGAAGATATGTGCCTTTATTCTAATTACTATAAGTACTTCCCAAAGTAACTATCTAAACATTACGCTTTATATCTTAGTTACTTCATGTGTTATGTTCTTCTTTCAAAAAATGAAGGGCTTGTGGTACATTGCATATGCTTTTAAAAAGGTGATATTTTCCTAAATTTTTAAGAGTTCATGGTATTGTGAAAGCTATCTAGAGAATCTTTGAAATGTTGTAAAAACTTTTCTTTGGCACATTGCCTCTTTAACCTAGCATTTACTTAGAGAAAATTATTCTTACTCTTTCCAAACCCTAAAGAACAAAGATCCAACTTCTAAAGTCCTAGGAATGATTTCACAGAGCACACTAAGTCTCATACCTATGAAACTTCTTGACTACCATTATTTAAGTGTGATCCTCATATGGATAAACAATATTTTCTATCATGCCTAGTGGGAATAATTTTTAACACAATCACCTAAGATTAGTGCATCCTTTGGTGTATCATTCTCAGAAGAAGCAATTAGTGCACGTGGTAAAGTTGGTTGCGCATATGATTCTATTAAAATAGGATCATGAATTGGAGTTATCAATTTTACCTCGTTTAGGCTTATTTTAGCCTTGTTAATTATAAGGGTCCAATGTTCTAGATCTCAGAGATCTGTTGTGTAAGTTCTAGTGAAAAATAAAGGAAATTGAAGTAAAAAAGTTAAGATATTGTGAACAATCCTTCCAGCATGTTCACATACAGAGTTCAAGGACAAATATAGTTTCTCATACAATGGATGTTATAGAGGTAAAAGCCACAATTCATTTATCAAAACGGTTTACCAACAAAAAATTTGTTGCTAGGAAAGAGGATCTATTCTCTTTTTTCTTCTTTGAAAGAACCCACTGTCTTCAGGAATCTATGCCCAACTCCATCTCCCTATTTAAAGGTGGACCTGTATTATGGAGATCAAGTAGGTTGAGAATATTTGGTGAAGATTCAATGCAATTAAAAGATCTTTGGATGATTGAGGCCGAAAACCTTATATAAAAGGAGGTGAATGAGTACTAGTTGGGATAAAATAATGAAGGCTGTACAAATTAGAGAAAATTTAAGGAACCTAATTGTTTCCTTAGAAGTATCCCTTTTTTCTTTGAAGCTAAAGAAGATAGAAAATTCAAGAAAGAAAATAAATATTTGAATATGGAAGTTGAGATAAATTTATTCTCAATGCTTAAATCTCTAAAAAATAACACTATGGAGAGGATACAAGGATCCTCGGTCTCAAAACTCTAAATGAGGGAAAGAACTTAATGCAACCAAAACCAAGGTGCAAGAAAACATTGAGGATGTTGATGCTCAATTCTAAGATGAACTAGATATTTTTAGTTTATCAATTGACAATAGTTGCATGCCTTTGGTGGAAAAATATTTTGCAGTGGACCCAAGAAATCATACAAAGGGAACACATCTAGAGTCATTAATCCCAACATACCATGGACTAAAAGTGATAAAAATTCATCTCAATAGCCTGAAGAAGGCACAAGGATGCCCCATCAAGTATCTAGCAAGGGAAGAAGCTCACCAATCACCTCCAATGATGTTCACATTAGGGCATGAAGTTAAGTTTCTAAAGGTAAGACATTCCATCCCTACATTATTAAGAAGTGATTTTAGTTTCTATGGTTATATAATTTTTCGTAATGTGTCAATTTTTTTAAGAAGTACTTTCCACTTCTCGAAAATCCCAATTCCTATGTAAAAAATGAGAACATACAAAAAGTTAAGACATAATGGAAGCTTCTTCGAAACATCAGTTAATAGATCCCTTTAGCTTATCAATTATCTAGATAGGTTAGGTAGGTAGGATGTTTTCATTCCAACAAGAACTATGGTGTAGGTTTCTTTTACAAATGGTCCCATGTTCTTGTCTTCCCTAAAGTTCTATCACATGGCTTTTTAGATCCTAGAAGGAGTGACAACTACAAGGGCTAGTTGATCAGCCTCCACCATCATGTGACCAAAGTAGAAAAAATTACAAAGGTGATGAAAATTTTTAGCACAATAATGTCCGGTTCATATTTGAGTACGTTTTGTGAGTTAGTATATGGTTTAATTTTGGACTTCAATTAAGTGAAAGATCTAAAGGTCATCCTTTGCTACCACCTTGGTTTCCAACTCTGCAAAAATGACTTCACTATCACTATCTTTAAAAAGAGAGATAAAATAAAAAAGGGAAGTGAAAATAAAATTGTTGAGGAATTTCCCTCTATTAGGGCTATGGATTCCTAGATAGTTGTAGAGATATGCTCTACAAAACTAAGGCAATATTCTTGTCAAGGTTATATACATCAAACAGGTAGCAAGGCTCTCTCTGGTTGGCTATGAATAATTGACCCAATTACGTAGCCTAATTCTAAAATAAGGTTCAATTAATACTATCTCATAAAGGGAAGGAATTAAAACACATGCACATAACTAGGATGAATGTTTGATGCATCTTATGAGATGAGGTTATGTAAGCACAGTTTCCTTTTTTTGTATTAGATATAATAGGAGCATAATACATTAAATATATCAAAGTATCAAGTCATGAGTATATCAGATCCTGTTACATCTTTAGTTACATCCTCCAGAGTATTTTTATTTCAATATAATACAAAAACCTATATAGAAAATGGCTACATACAAAATATACAATATCTCATCTCCAGTGTCATATAGAGTATTATGGAAAAGAAGGAAATTATCTATCTATATTTTAAATTGACTGTATCCAAATATTATTTTAAATGTTTATCTATCTTTGAACCATGCTACCCATGGTAGCGGACCGTCTGACCATCTAAAGAAAACTACCTCTGCAACAACAAGATTTTGGATGATATCTCCTTTTGGAACAACTACAAAAAGTGGAATTGACTTCTAGAAATAGCTAAAACAAGTTTAAATGTTTCTTCACATACTACTTTAGTAGGTTCAACAACATTTTCATGTTCTTTCCTTCTTTGGGCTTAAAGATCAACTATGAAGTTTTCAAAACTAATTTCCTTGTTGGGGATATAGACACCTGAGTAGTAGCAAGGCAATCTCTAGTTCCCTATGAAGGATTAATCCAATTACATAGCCTAATTCTAAAACAAGGTTCACTTAATACTATCTCAAAAAGGGAAGGAACTAAAAAACACACACATAACTAGGATGAATGTTTGATGCATCTTATGTGATGAGGTTATATATGCATAGTTTCCTAATTTTTGAGTTGGTAATCTAGTAAAATTATTCCTAATCTCTAGTTGTAAACTTGCGTATTTAATGCATTTCCTCTATAATAAAAATCAAGGATATGACACTTTTTGTTGCTCTAATTTATTAGGTTGTAGTTTATCATTTTGAATTCTCACCAAGATTGTTCAAGTAGGATCAAAACTCCATGATGTAGGTCTTTTACTTGACTTCCTCCCATTTCCATACTGAGTTTCCATTTTATGCTAAAAGACCACTATTTTCCTAATGTCTTTCTTATTTAAATTGGAAAAATGAAGGCATGTTTTCATTTTCCCCAAGATGGTAAATTTTATGTCTAAATTTAAGAATTCTCTATTTGTAGAACTTATTTATGAGAGAAGTTATGAATCAATAGTAAATGTTTCCTTATGGCTCATTATAAAGTTATGATTTTAGAAATCCACTACAAGTTCGTAGATGGAAGCATGTCCAATTGATAAGGCACCAGACTATGCAATAGTGAAAATTCAAATTGAAGGGACACCTAAGATCAACAAGACATATTTGTGGTCTCATTGATAAAAAAGTGAAAGCTAGAGGGAATCTATAAAAGAAATGGTACCAAATAGGTCATATTAGATCAAAGTTAGATTTTTCCAGTCTTATCGATGATGAGGTGTCACAACGACAAGGCATTTAAAAATTCAAAATCATTTATGATCACTATTGACACTCATGGCCACATGAGAAAGAATTTACACATAGAATAGCTAGAGGCAAAAAAGGCACAAAAGTTTTCACAATTAATTATTTGAGTGAAATTGAGTACTTGCAATATATTAGGAGAATAGAAGTTTGGTGAGCAACAAGTGAAGATTCTATAAACTTTCAAGAACCTTGCCGTTTGGATATTTCACCATGAAAACCATAGAGACTATGATCTTATTGCCAAAAAATTGACATGATATGGATTGCAAAAAGGTTCACCAATAACAAAAATTGATCTTTAAGGTTTCATTAATTATATCAGGAAGAAATAAAATTTGAGTGGGTATGATAATGATTTTTTCCTCCAAGATGATATTATGAGGAACTTAGAAGACTCAGAGGCCAAAAAAGAAATAGATGATTATAATAGGGTTATGAAAGTAGAGGCATGGAGGGTAAATCATGATATCTTACCTTGTTGTATTTCTAAAAATTGATGACCCCACTACCAGAGCTCATGATACAATTGCCAATATCGATGACTTGATGAAGGGAGTCCCCTCTTTTGTATTCAAATCCAAGACAAATGAACCAAAGTGAAAATAAATGCAAGAAAGGGATCAATCTCCTATTCTCCTTGTTTCATCTATTGATGATAGTTCTTATGAAGATGATTTTCAATCAAATTAAGGTGATCTTCTTAGTGATCAAATTGATCATATTTTAGGACCTACAATTGAGTAGTACTACACTCCATTCGATAGGATGGAGGAAAATAAATAATCACTAGATACTAGGGATGATGATGCAATACAATTGGCTTGCAAAGATTTTATTTCTGATAATGAATTTGTAAAAACTTTTTAATTCAAAGAATTCTTGTCTAGATACAAGGATAAACTTCAGAGAAATGTAAATGCAAAAATCACACCGATCAATTAGCCATAGTTGTTGCAAGAACTCAAATAGGACATTGATAAGGAGATGACCATGATGAACCTAGAAAGGAGAAGATAGTTACTATGTAATAAGTAAGGATCATGATACTCACTGGATGCAATATTAGTTTGGCATTATATTTTGATAGTTTTATTAACAATGATGATTCCCAGAACAAATTGGATCCTAAGGCTATTGATAGGATATACAATGGATCAAGATATAATCCTTATGAGAAAATATTACTCATGTAGGAACCTTACCTAGAAGATAAAAGGCCCAAGATTATTGATATTGAAAACCCTTTTGGACATTTTAGGACTACTAAATTTTGGTCTTTCCTTGATAGTAAAATGTGAAATAAACCAGGTGGAGAAGGTAGCTCAAAGGTTGGATTTTGTTTTCTTAGCACTTTTTTAAAGGATAGGGACTCTCCATTTTAGGGTTTCCATGGTCAAAGTTTCCCTCATAACCTTCTAGTGTTTCCAAGTTTGTAAGTATTTTGTATTCCCTTTGGAAATTGGGATTTACCATGTGTTCCCGTAGGGTTCTGGTTAATAAAGTAAAGAGGGGCACAAAATGATGGGGCTTCACTTTTTGTATGGCATCATTTTTCTTGGGTTTTTGTTGGGACATGCCCAAGTGGTGAGAATTGTTTGTGGAGGTGCAGGGTACGATAAAGTGTAGTGAAAAAAGAAAGATATTTGAGCCCCAAATTTTCACTATGGATATTCAAAGGAATCGATAATTGGCACAAAAGCACATTGTGGTAGAAAAATGACTTCAATAAGGAGAAGGGAAGTGCACCCCAATTTATTGCAATATGTAAGAAAACTTAAGGAATAATGTAGTGGACCAATGCGGTGTGATGTTGGAGGCCTATAATGCAATATTAACCCCATTATTCTACATGGTTTTCTTGAGGGATGCAACAAGAGTCACAAAAGCCTAGGGTTCCCATGTGCTAAAGTTTCAAAGTAAGTTAGTCACCCCAAATTTCCATGAGAAGAAGGTAGATCTAGTCCAGTAAGGGGAAAAGTTGCATATGGAGCCCCACATTCACACAAGGGATAGCTAAGATTATTGGAATTACTAATAGACTAGTGGGGTATGTGAGTATACATTTCTAACATGATCTATAAACAATAAAACCTATCCAATGGTGACTTGTGGTGCCACATAAGAATAAATTATACCAAGAGATCAATTTCAAAGAGATTTTATGATACATTTCAAAGGCAATATTAGTGTCTGGTGATCCCAAGGATGAAATGACACTTACAAATCAAATTGTAGAAGATTTATAATCATTTAGGAAATAAGTTAATAATTCTACCATCAAAAGGTTTTTGAGTATCATATATAGTTGTGTTATAACCAAGATTCTAATAATCTTGAAATATCTTCTACAAGATTCATTTTGTTCTATAACCAAGATTCTAATAATCTTGAAATATCTTCTACAAGATTCATTTAGTACATATTATATTAGGATTAATAGCACATTGCCACCATAGTTTGTAATTCAAGGATCCAAAAGATAAATGTTTGAGAAAGAAATGATAAATACCCCTTGGGGTTTTTTAATTTTCATTCAAAAAGTGTTTACCTTAGTTCAAATAATATCAAGTTTTTCCAATAGTATGAGGAATTCTAAGCATGGAGGAATATGGTTTCTATTGGTCTTATTGCAGGAGATGTACAAAGACATGTTCCATGAGTTGGAGGATAGTTTGTCTTGTGACTATAGAGGTATTAAAAGGTCTCATGGTGGCTATAGAGATATTAAAATTTTTAAGTGCAATAGTAGATTCTTCCTACCTCTTCAAAATGATTCCTACCTCTTTTTCTTCCCCTTAATCGACCCTTCAAGGGAAGATTACAATAGAAACTAGAGTGTTGGATTCATTCTGCAACCTTTGGGGATCATATTTTTCGTTTTTCCCATTGAAGGAAGGAGATGAGAATGCTACACACATGCCTCCTCTATAAAAATGGTCATCCATGTGTGATGGTGACATGGCTTATAGTTTTTTCAATCTTTCTAGAGGATTCTAGTTTTAGGACCATCAGAAAGCTAACTTGACAACTACACAAGAAGACAAAGTTTAAAGATAATTATTCCAAGAGGTGAATAATTTAGTATGACTAGATGGAATCTATTTAGTAGGCTATGTGTGTGTAACTGACCTAAATTTTGTGCATCCCTTATTTTATAAAAGGGATCCCAAGGTCAATTACAAGGTCAATTAAAAGGGATCCCATGGTCAATTACAGTGAGATAAGAGGAGTAAAATATTTTTTGCAAATAAGATTGGAGAGAGACACATGTCAAAAATAAATTAAATTAGGAGTTTCTCTTTATCTATATATCTTCTTCTTCTCATTTTGAGGGGTTCCAATATTAGTTCCATTTTTTGGACAATAAGGCAACAAGGCAGAGATTCATGTATATTTTGGAGTTATATAAGTCTTAGATAGTAAAGTAATTTTTCTTTCTAACACTAATAATAATTTTACTTTGTGTGTAATTGATATGTGTGATATTATTGATGTCTCCAAGATGTAACCAATATCTTCAGTATCTGAATGATCAAAGACCTGCAGGGTGTTCTTTGCAAATTTTTTGTAATGAGGTCTCAATTGACTACTTTTGTTCAAGGAGTAGATTATAGATGTTTTGAGTTGATTTATAAGGATACTATGTTTTTTATTTGGATCTTCAAGAAGACTACTAATGTTTCTAATTATTGGTCCAATATTGTAATGTAGTCTTGAATTAGTGGTCACTAAACTCGTATTTAGGTTGTTTTCAGTATGAGTAATTATTTTACAACTCTATATGGTATTGGTATAGAAGTGTTTCTATTGTAAATATTTGGCTAGAAACATCAAATTAAAATCATTTTACCTTTTGTGTTTGTAGGGGTAGAGTTGGGTTAGATTTTATTGTCAGTATTGCTTAATGCAAATGGGACTATGTGAATTTGGTGAAATATTTAACACTCATTACCTATAGGTCTGATAATTGTCCACAATAATAAATCTAC
This sequence comes from Chamaecyparis obtusa, assembly GCA_027943335.1. Taxonomy (NCBI): domain Eukaryota; kingdom Viridiplantae; phylum Streptophyta; class Pinopsida; order Cupressales; family Cupressaceae; genus Chamaecyparis; species Chamaecyparis obtusa. The sequence continues at coordinate 790,002 of BSBK01004955.1, read as the reverse complement.
AAAAATATGTGTGTTAAAAGGTTTATTTTATGTGCATATTTATGTTATTAGCAACGTCCTCCCTATTCTTATGGAGCTCAAAGATAAGAAGGTGTTACAACCTTGTTAATTGGTATTTTCTTGTCCTAAATTTATAGAAAGTGCCAAATTTGTGACTTATGTGAAGATCCCCTAGTCTAGGTTTCATATTCTCTTTAAGGATTGAGGGTGGAAATAAAAATCACCAAAAAAATGGTGACCCTGCTGGTGACTAGAGATGTAAAACAATTTCTCATCTATCCTAGAATCTCTGGTTTGATTTGGCAAAATATATCCCAGTTGAGTTATCCCATCTACATCACCAAAAAACTTGCAACTCTGGTGGGGAACCATTGAGTTATCTATTGAGAAAGAGTCACAAATGTTTTAGAATCTAAAATATGTTTTAGATATGTAATATTTCAGCTTGGAGAAGTTTTTGTTGCACCTCATTTGAGGAATAAATGTGTGAATTTTCTATTGGGATAAATATAGAATGAATATGTATTTTAATAAGTGGCTTCTAGATATTTGAAATTTTCCTCTACAAGGAGGTGGAAAATATGAGATAAAGAACCTACTGGAGATTTCAAGAAAATCTCAAAATCTACAAAGTTCTACTGTCGCTATAATAGTTCCAGGTATTTTCAAAAGTTTCACATGAATATTGTCAAATCTGAAAATTATTTTTGATAAACTGGCTTCCCTATTTAGTGGAATCAACACTAGTTGATAGGGAAATGTTAGAAGTGTGTTTTCATACTTGTTTTTTGTAAAACTTTAGCTTATGTATTTTTTTGTAGTATGCAAATTCATTGAAAGAGTGTATCAAGTATAGTAATGATCAAGGTTGTATGTCATGCGCTTATGAAAGAAAAATAAAATATATTGTGGAACCTTTTAGCCTTGTGTATTTCCAAGTGTAACCATTCATAGTGAACAAATCCAACTATGTAATAGAAGAATTTTTATCTCTAAAAGGTATAGATCTCTAAGTTTTAGTGTCATTCATGGTTACCCAAATCCTATTTCAGTTAAGATTAGAAAGGGACTACTCAAATTTAGTGGTATGAAAGGAGAGTCATCTAAAACATATTCACAAAAAAATTATTGAGCTCATAGATAATCACGAGGTTGATCATGAGGATGTCATTATGAGGTTGTTTGTGTAATCCTTGACAGATGAAGCTAGAGAATGATTCTCAAATCTATTCCCACAATCAAAAAACTCTTGGAAGGAGTTTGAATCAATGTTTAATGAATAACTTGGTGAGTGGAATAGTGAGGCTACCTTTCTCACTAATTTATTTGATATTCACATTGAGGAAGATGAGCTAGTTTCAACCTTCAATCTTAGGTGTATAAGAGAATTACAAAAAGTTCCTGAGAAATGTGGACCTCAGGATGCAATGGCACTAGTTATATATCTAGGTGAATTTTATAATAAAATGAGCTATACATTGAGAATGGAGAGCCCATAAAACTTATGTGAAGCATTTGAGACAACCATAAATATGGAAAAGGTGGCCAAGTCTAGAATGATTAGAATTTTCAAGCCTAAGGGTGTGATATTTTATGGGAAGTCCTATGAAAATGAGGAACATAGTTTAGGTGTTTTAAAGTCTCCTTTAAGTGACTACTAGCCTATTATTCTAGTTAAAAAATTTTATGGTGTATCTACTTGCAGTGTTGGTTATATTTCTCATAATGTTAAGGTTGAGCCAAGAAGTTTCATAATGTATTCTAACGAAGAAAGCATGTTTCAACTTGTGCCTACACCACATGTGTTTTTCAAAAATAGTCCAAATGAAGAGTAACTTAAGGTTTGTATACCTAAAGTTAGTGCTGCAAGTGGTGGTTTACTTGTTATCCCATTACAAGCACCATTTCATATAGTGGATTATATTGCTTCTAAGTATTCTCATCAACAAAGTGCTCCTATTCCAACATGGATGGTTGAGAAAGTTGAAGCTCAAAGGGTTCAAAATAGTCATGCCCATTTTACTGAAGTTAATGATGATGTTATCTATAAGTATTCATTTTATGAGAACCATGGTGCTGATAATTGTTGTAATTTTGATTATAGTAATGTTGATTCTAATTTATGTTTTCTTGAGCAAGATGATTGTTATATTGAAATTGATAGTGACTTTGGTGAAATCTCTAATGCACTATTTGATGAGGAAGTGGAAATAGATCAGGTGATGATTTGTTATAATACCTTTGAGAATGGTTACCATGTGGTTTCTAGTCCATTGTATGAAGAAACAATTGATAATTGAGATGATTTAAATGCTAAATCAGTTTGTGAAATGAGTGAGTATGATGACCAAGATGAAATCTTGGATTCAATGCCACTTTATGTTGTTGAATCTTCTTATAGTGCTGATTTTAGACACCCTTGTGGAATGGATATACATGATGATTATCAGGATCAAACAAAGATAGAATTGAGGTTTCAATGCATAAAATGTTTCCCTAATACTTGCATGATTTACACAATAATAGTTAAGAAATTTATTTTTTCGATATGAATACATGTTTGAAGTAAGGCACGATGATTATAGCTATATGGTGAAACTTGAATGCTTTAAATTTTTAGATCAGATAGTTGAGCCTTTTGAGTATGGAATTGGTGTTGATAATGAAGTTTTTTGTGTTGCATATGAATATTTATTATGTTGGGAACATAAAAAACATGTTTTAGATTATGTTTCTTTTCTCTATAAGAATGACTACATGATACCCATAGATGCTAAGTATGTTGGTAGTGTTAAGTATGGAAAAACAATGAATGATGTTGGCTGTTTTTACTGTGATGATTTTTTATTCAATGATGTTTTTAGATTGGTTATACTATTGTATAATGAGAATTAGATTAATGATAGAGGAAAGTGTTGGTTCTACTTATTTGGTGGCCTTGGGCCACCAATGTAGAGTATATTTAGTTCTCAGTTAGGAGGGAACCCAATAGAGTTAATGATTAATTTGATTCTATCATAGATTTGGAATCCTTTTGATGAACACAATTGACATGCATCCCTAAATAGAGCCATTGTTAGGACTATTAAATTTTGACCTTTCCTTGATAGTAAAATACAAAATGACCCAGGTGGAGAGGGTAGCTCAAGGGTTGGATTTTGTTTTCTCACCCTTTTTTTAAAGGATGGGGAGTCTCCATTATAGGTTTTCCATGGTTAACATTTACCTCATAACCTTCTAGCCTTTCCAATTTTGTAAGCATTCTGTATCCCCTTTGGAAATTGGGATTTACCTCGTATTTGCACAGGGTCCTGGTTAGTGAAGTAAAGAGGGGCGTGGAATGAAGGGTTTGCACATTCTATATCATGTTTTTGTTGGAAATTTGGCTAAGTAGGATATCATGATTTTTTCATTATGGAAAAATATATAGTCAGTATTTAGACAACATGATCCGAGGAGGAAGTTCTGTATAAGAAGTCATGAAAATTATCTAAGTATAACAGTGTTTATCTGTCTACACTGAGACTGTTTTGATTAGTGATGTTCACAAAAGCACTTTCAGTGCATGGACACTTGAACATAGATCATTCCAGGTATATTGAAGCTACATCTAATAGCGCAAGTCTATACAACATGTACAAAAAGAGATATCGATGTTTTACAAAGATAATGTAGAGTCGACCAAAACAGAGCGACGATCAGAAAATGGTTATATTGAGTTAATTGATTATTTTTTTTATCAAAATAATGAATTAACTAATTAGGCATGACATCCTAGATGTTAACCCTAAGGTAGAAATAACTAATTTAATGTTGGAAGCGTGTATAGTTTTGAAGGCCATCATGAAAGTTGTTTTGTAATAACTTGTATATAAGTAAGATACTTGTAAATGTAAAGAGTGACATATAACAAGTAATATATGTTATGAGAAGTTGTAAGAAATTATTTTATTGATGTATATTATGCGAAATTTGATATATGATTAGAGTAATGCAAGTTGATGATAAGTTTTGAAGACACTACAAAGCTAGAGTAGAATATTGAAGATAGTCAACAACAGTAAAAGCTTTGTGTTTAACCTTTTATATCTGAGGTTATCATTGTATATTGCATGTTTGAGAAGTGATCTCATCTTGCATACATTTATGTTTTGTAATAACAACTCCTGATAGGGTTGAGGCTTCTAACAAGGCCTAAAGTCCTTTAACCAGGGCAGAGACACTATATGGATGTAATAGACTCCTAAAAAGGTCAATATCTTTAACTAGATACTTTTTATTCATGGATCAGTTGTGGGTATCATCCCCACTGAGGTTTTCCCTTGGCCAAGGTTTCCTTGAGAAAAAACATGGTGTTATGAGTTCTTTCATTTTATTGTTGTGCTTATTATTTAGTTTAGTTTCTTATGCAAGCTACAAGTTAATTTCATATATCCATAAGTGGGAAAAAGTAAAAGTTTATGAAATACTAATTCACCCCCCCTCTCATTATTTCCTATTTCTAACAATTGGTATCAGAGCTTAGTTACTTAGAACAAAGTTATTTGGAGAAGGCCTAACAACTTAAGGAAGATCTCTATGGATATGGATCAATTGTAAAAAAATCTTGATGAAGCTCTTGAACAGATTGATATTCTTACTAAAGAAAGAGATACACTAAAGGACAAATATGATGGTGTGAAAGACTACATTGAGAAAATAAAATAAAAGATAGAAGATCTGAAATCAAAGAAATAACCTACAAGTCAAGTCAAGGACAATGATGAAGTTTCAAAACTGAAGAAGGAGAATGAGATCCTGAAACATGAACTAAAGATTGTAGACCTAAGGCTAAGCTTGAAAGATGATAACAATAAATATGAAACAAATCTAAAGTCTAAAAATGCAGATCTAGGATCTAAACTTACCAAAGTGACATCTGAACTTGAGACTACAAAATTGCAGTATGTTGAACTTGTGAAATACAATACAATTGTGAAAGGAGAACTAACTCAATCTAAACAACATCTTGAGAAACTACTTTCCAATAGTGAAACAATTGATGAACAAATTTCTTATCAGAAACCCTCTTATGACAAAAATGGTCTTGGATAATTTGAAATCAAATTCTCAAAGAAGATTGAAGAATACAAATAACCAGATCTAAAAAGTAAACAACTTGAGAACAAAGAAGAAAAGAAACTCGATGAGTCTAACAAATCTAACCTACCTAAGCAAGATGAACCACCTAAAGAGATGAAAAGAGAATTCAAAGGTAGATTATTTTCATGCAATTCTTTTGGAAACATGAAAAGAGATTGTACAGGTAAGAAATTCAAACCTATCTCTGGTTATTATTATAATTGTTATAGTTTTGGACATAGAGCTACTGATTGTAAGAAACCTATATCTAATGATAATGGTAATAGTAGAATGTTTAGAAATACTAACCCTACAGATAAAAGATCTATTGGAGCAAAAAATAACATAAGAAATAGAGTTGTGTGTTATAGATGCAACAATTTTGGACATATTGCCAAAAATTGCAGATCATAAATTAGTCAGTCAAGACCAAGATATGGAAACAATGTTATAGTTTGTTAGATATGCAGCAACATGGGTCACACAGTGAGGTATTGTAGAATGAACAACATGAGAAATCCTAATCCTAGAAGAAATATAAACTAAACTTGAATAAATATGAACAACAATAGCAGTCAGAAAGAAAATTGTAGTAACTTATAAGAAGTTGAGTTTGTCAATGGTAAAAATCAAGCAAGAACACTTAGTATATCAGGAAATCAGACAGGTGAAGTATTTGAGAGTAAGTTTGAATCAATTCCAAACTCATCTCAAAATAATTATCAAATTTCATGAATTATATATTAATATAAGCATTAGAATAGCATAGAATTTAGAAGAATTTGAATTAAGCCTTGCGAATTTAATATAAGCTAGGATATGATATAAGGAAGCTATGGTTAAGAGTACATGAATTTATGAACATATATACAATTACACAAAAAGAAATAAGTTTTGTAGGTAACTAGGAACATCTTTTGACATGTATGCACTTATGAATTTAATGCGATGACAGTGTCTTGAAGGATTTGAAGGATAAAAAGTGGATTATTGACTTTATTTGATCATTCAAGTATTTAAAAGAGTCATAGAGAGCTAGCTAGTGGAGATTGAAAGCATTTTGCAAGATTTGGAGACAAATTCTTTGCCAGATCTACGCAGAAGCCCTAAATCATGCTTTTGAGGTATTTTACTAAGAATTTGTTGCTAAGCAGTTACTTTTCAATGCAATCATGGATGTATCATTAGTTCACAACATCAGAGACACTCCTAGACCTAAGATGAAAAAGGAATCAATAGAACCCTTTGAAGAAGACCCTAGTTTGGCTTTGTCAGACATTCCAAACAGTGTATTGCATTTAGAATATGTAAAAGGTTATTTGGAATGTAAGTTTGAGACAGTAGGAGATAGTAGTTTGTCTATGAAATATGATAAGATATACAAATAGGACATGAGCTACAAAGAAGGATATGAACATTTAGGTCAAATAGATATTATCAAGTATACATTTCACAATGAATTTTAGAATGATGAATGGACTAAGATCATTTTGAGCAGAATCCATAATGGAAAGTTTTGGTTGGATGATAGAGTGATAGATATCATAGCTGATCTAATACATGAGGTAATAGGATTGCCTAAGACAGGCACAGTTCCTTTAAATGAAAAGAATGTAAAGAAAATAGTTTTAAATATCACCAAGTGATCTTGTAACATAAGAGGCATAGTACTTAGCAAGATTGAACAAGATGATGTGAGATATGTATGCAAGATTTTAACCACAAAGGTTTGAGTAAGTTCTAGAGAGGATGACATGGTAGCAGGTATGGTGCAAGCAACTTGTCTTATATGCATTGACAGAGTTGAAGCTGATATGTGTGAAATTATGAGAATTCATTTGATTGAGAATCTTGAAAAGATCAAGAAAAAAAAAGAATTCCCAATTTATATTTTCATCCCTAATCACCTATATATTTTTCCATATTTTGATAAGATTCCCTTATACTATAGGAGCTGATTGGAATGATGGAAAAAATTCAATGGATAGAATTAACAATGTATATCTCAAACATCCTATTGATAAAGTAAATGAGAGTGCCACACTTGTTATTAAAACCTTTCAAAATGAGATGAAGAAGAGATCAAGAATTATGCCCTCTATAGTTGAAAAGTACAAAAATGAAATATGTTTCCTAGTGGACACAAATTTCACCTATATTGAGGTAGCAGAACCTAGGATAGAGTTTGTAGATACTCTAGAATATGAGATATCTGAAGAGGAAGATGAAGGATATGCATGCAGATCACTTAAATGAAGACTAGATTCCAAGAGTCCCAGATTTGGAAAATTTGAAGAGAATTTTAGTACAACACAACAATCATAGGTACATAAATTAGCAAAGAAAAGAGTTGACAACATAATAAAAAAGATTCTAAAAGATACAAGTATGACCGAGCATGAGTTTAACATTGTGAAACATACTATAATAGTCATTAGAGATATTGGATAGAAGGAAGTATATACAGTTCCACCTTTGATATCCAAAGATATTGTAGAATATACTGAGTTGAATACATCACTAGATAAGCCAGTAGTAGTGAGGAAATCTACTAGATCCACCTCCACTACACCAACTAAGAGAGTGAAAGAGATGGCAAGTGGACCAGGTAAGAGAAAAAACTATATTTTCTCTAGTAGAAAGGATAAGGACTCCAAAAGAAAAACCACAAGTAGATGAAGAGGCAGACAACATCAAAAAGAAGTAGTCGAAGCCTAAGATCGAAAAAGTGAATCCTTTAATCATTAATGAAGGAGATTTCACTAAGTTGAATAAGTACTATGAGATGTATAATAATTTTGAGAAATTGAACCTTGAGAATGCAATTTTCAGACATATAATTCTTGCTGACAAGAAATTTGAGGACATCAAGGATATTATACTAGATAATCGCTATGAGAAGTTAGTTAATAGGAAAAGAAGAGCAATAGAAGAAGATAAAGGTGTAAGAGAAAGACTTGTAAGGAAAATTTTTGAAGTAAAAGTCATGACCTCTAGACCACAAGAGATACTTAGAGAATCCAAACAGATAGCAGAAGCAGAGCCACATATAAAAGAAACACCAGTTCCACCACCCTCCATCCACATTGATAATGAATCTATGCATGTCGAAGGCACAAACGTCACTATAGACAAAGAATAGAATCCATTTGAAGATCAAGGAGTAGACGTTGTCAATTTTCAAGAAGAAGTTAATGATCAAAAGGATGAAATAGTAAATAAGGTAGATGATGTGGAAGAAGCAAGAGCAGAAGAGAAGCAAGAATACTCATAGATAGAAAAGGATAAGATGATAGAAGAGAAGCAAGAAGTGCATGAAATACAAATCAAAATAGTTTCACCACAAAAGGGCATAGCAGAAAGCCTACCTAGACCACCCATGGAATCAATTTTAGCAAGCTTGGGAGAAGAAGTTGATGATGATGATCAAATAGAGTTGATCTCATCTCTAAAAAAAATTATTAGAAAGAACAAGAAATTGAAGAGCCTAGAAGGATCACTCCTTGAGGTAACCAACAAGCTTCAAGGGATCATATCAACTCAAGTTAGTGAAGTTTATCCACAAACTAAAGAAAGAGAGGTAATAAAAGTTTTTTTCAGTGATTTTACTACCCTATCAGACATTGCATCAGTAAAAGGTCAAATAGCTCATGATGCACAATTATTTCAAGTCACTTGTCAGAATATCAAAAATGATTTGGATAATCTTGATGTTTGTATCAAAGAGTTGAGGAGATGCTTAGAAAGAGGTGAATTATTGTACAGTTAGTATACATTATCACACAGTCATATCTTAGAGATTTTAGAAAAGTTGAGGAGCAAAGGAGTAGAGTTGCAAGCCACAGTGAATGAATTACAGAATCCAAGTATAAAGATCATTGATATTGAGAAGAAAATAAGGAGAATTTATGATGAGATAAGACTACTTGAAAATGAAAAGGAAATAAAATTGAAGGGATTTTCTCTACTCAGAGAGCACCTAAATTTGAAGATCAGTAATGTAGAGAATCAACTGGCCGAAGAATGTATTTTATCAAAGACATCATATAGTAAATTTTCATATCCAAATCTTAAAGCATTTGAGATAGCATCCTATGGTCTATGTGTATTACTTAACGTATCTGATTCTGTCAAGAAGACATGGGATAAAGAGATTGAAAATATGAAGGTGAACTTTGCAGATTGTATATCAAGTCTTCTAGATTTAGAATATTGAAGAGAAGAAGGTAAATCAATATTTTGACCAACATATACATATAATTGAGACCTTTCTCATTGTTGTCAAAGGGGGACTAGTATAGTATGAGAAAATTATGTATATGTATAAGATATAGATATACAGAATAGTATGAAGTATAATCTAAGGGGGAGTATCCTTATGGAGAAATAAGTAGACATGTTTGATGCATAGATCTTTTTTAAATGACGCAATGGCCGTATGTTACACTTTTTTTGAAATGTTGTGATAAGTTTTTGTTTGGGACATAGCCAATTTTCCCATATGTTGCCACCAATGACAAAGGGGGAGATTGTTGGAAATTTGGCTAAGTAGGATATCATGATTTTTTCATTATGGAAAAATATATATTTAGTATTTAGACAACATGATCCGAGGAGGAAGTTTTCTATAAGAAGTCATGAAAATTGTCTAAGTATAACAGTGTTTATCTATCTACACTGAGACTATTTTGATTAGTGATGTTAATAGAAGAATGTTTAGTGCATGTGCACTTGAACATAGGTCATTATAGGTATATTGAAGCTACATCTAAGAGTGCAAGTATGTACGACATGTACAAAAAGAGATATCGGTGTTTTACAAAGATAATGTAGAGTCGACTAGAACAGAGTAGTGATCAGAAATTGGTTATATTGAGTTAAGTGATTATTTTATTTATCAAAATAATGAATTAACTAATTAAGGATGACATCCTATATGTTAATCCCAGGAAGAAATAAGTAATTTCATGTTGGAAGCGTGTAAATTTTTTAAGGACGATAGGAAAGTTGTGTAATAACTTGTATATAAGTAAGATACTTGTAAATGTAAAGAGTGACATTTAAGAAAGTAATATATGTTATGAAAAGTTGTAAGAAATTATTGTATTGATGTATATTATGAGAAATATGATATATGATCAGAGTAATGTGAGTTGATGATAATTTTTGAAGAGACTACAAAGCTAGATCAGAATATTGAAGATATTCAACAACAGTAAAAGGTTTTTGTGTTTTACCTTTTATATTTGAGGTTATCATTGTATATTGCATGTTTGGGAATTAAGATCATCTTGCATACATTTATGTTTTGTAATAAAAACTCCTAATGTGGTTGGGGCTTCTAACAAGGCCTAATGTCCTTTAACTAGGGCAAAGACACTATACAGATGTAATAGACTCCTAATAGGGTCAATATCTTTAACTAGATACTTTTGATTAGTGGATCAGTTGTGGGTATCATCCCAACTAGGGTTTTTCCTTGGCCAAGGTTTCCTCGAGAAAAACCATTGTTTTATGAGTTCTTTCATTAAATTGTTGTGCTTACTATTTAGTTTATTCAGTTTAGTTTCTTATGCAAGATACAAGTTAATTTCATATATCCATAAGTGGCCAAAAGTAAAAGTTTGTGAAATACTTATTCACCCCCCCTCTCAGTATTTCCTATTTCTAACAGTGTTTTTCCTAGGTTTCCATTAGGAAATTCCCAAGTTGTGAGAATGGTATACGGAGGTGCTAGGTATGATAAATTGTAGCCAGAAAATAAAGACAGATGAGCCCTAGCTTTCTATTGTAGTTATTCAAAGGAACCTAGAATTGGTATAGAAGCATACAGTGGAAGAAAAATGAGTCTAATAAGGTGAAGGGCATGGACTAGTGGCATGTGATATTGGAGGCCTATGGTGCAATATAAACCCCATCATTCTGCATAATTTTCTTGAGGGATGCAACAAGGATCATATAAGCCCAAGGTTCCCATGTGATAAATTTTGAAAGTAAGTTAGTCAACCCATCTTTCCATGAGAAGAAGGTAGATCTATCCTAGTAAGGGGTAGAGACACAATGGGTTTGATACAACTAAGATATATGGAGTCCCATATTCCTGCAAGGCTATTTAAGATTCGTAATAATTTACAAATAGAAAAGAATGAACCAAAGATCTAGAGGTTAAAGAATAGAACAAATAAAAGCAAGATGATATGAATAAGAATAGACTTGTATTAATGATGAAATGATTAAATAAAATGTACATAATAGGCCTCCTTATATAGGAAAGGTGATAAGAGACAATGATAAGAAGTTGATAAACTATCACCTATGTAAGGTGTAATCACATGTCCACCAAATTTGGATCATCCTCCATTATGCAATGAAGTATGTGTCATAGGATGAGGATGATAATGTGATATGTGCACTAAAGGTGGATCTCACACCTAAAGTGGAATTTATCCTACACCATGTGCTTAATTAAGGTACAAACTCTTAGGTGTCTTAATGATAAACTACAATGTAATGCATTATCCTAAGTAAGATTAAGTAAAGTGTAATTAGGAATATTTAATTACACAAACACCCCCCCCCTTAAGTGAAACTTAGGGGAATGCACTTAAAATCACAATGCAAGATGGGTCATGGCTACTAGGCCATGTTAGGTACCTATGTACAATATGCAATGCAATACATGAAATGAAATCTCTCATAAAGTTGAGAAAGAGGGAAAACCTCATGGGAAAAACCCTCCCCCAAAAAGAGAGAAGAAAACACAAGATGCATGGATGGATGGAATACTCAAGAACCACCAAGAACTACATACATCATGTATATACAAAGAATTATCCCCCCATAAGAAGGATATTTGGAGAGATGATATCCACCCCTTAATGAAGAAGCTCCCATGTTGATGAAGAGTACCTCAAAACAAAAGACAATCCAATGCCTACAAGAAACATGTCTCCCCTTAGGAAGAAATAGATACATCAAATGATGAAGAAGCCAATCCATGTGGAAATGGAAGGAGGAGAAGATGAAGGTCTCCATGTATGCATCTATAAATAATGAATAGATTTCTCCAAGCTCAAATAATCTATCACATCATGTGACAAACCAAGTGAAGGAGAAGAATCATGAATACCAATCTCCAAAGAAAGTGAAGAAGTATCTCCAACTATGATTCTATCATCAAATAGGAGAGAAAACCCCTAAGGTATATCTCCCAAATATGCATTATGAGAATCAACAACAAATTTTGAAAAGCCATCCAAGTAGTCATCACATTTTGGAATATTTGAAGCACCATGGTCATCCTGTTGAATAGTAGAGCCCATGTCTGAAGAAGCAAGAGGTGGACGAGTAGAAAGCTCAACACTTGTCTCAAAAACTAAATGGTTCAAGTGTCCAAAGTTATCCTCACATACATAATTCTACCTTGGTAAAGGGATGTGTACATCATGAATATCATCATCATCATCAACAAAATATAAAAAAGAATACAAGTGTGATGTATGATCAAAAAATTCCATAGCTATGCCATCTCTAGTCTCCATGTCCCTAATGTAGACATAATCAAGAGTGAAATCAATAATTTTACGTTATGCCTCATGAGTAATTTGGTAAATATAAAGGAGAATAGTAGTCAAGAATGGTACACAAAGAAAATCATTAAAAGTCCCATCTCCCATAGGAATAGAACCTTTCCCACAAACTCTCATATATGTGTTGTTACCCATCAATATATTAGGATAATTACAAGGCTCACTAGAAGAAAAAATATCCATAGAAGATGCCATATGATCCGAGGCACCTGAATCAAGAATCTATTTACCTTGCTCAAGATGTGTGGAAGCCAAAAGAGCTTGTCCTTTAACTTTATCCTTGGATTATGGTGGAGATGTAGAAGCTTCCAAATGTGTAGAAGGAGAAGACACTAATGAGGAAAACTTAATAAATTATTCTTTTGAATAATTTGAGTGAGCTCATCAATCTTCTTGTGAAAACATTTATGCACATCATGTCCTATCTTTTTACAATATGCACATTTTTACCTTTTTCATGTGGATTAGGATCCTTATGTTGCTGCTTTCATTTTCCATTAGAATCCGTTGAAGTGGATTCATTTGCAATCAGTGCATGATGTGTTGAAGACTTAAATTGACCCATGTGTGCTAAATTTTCTTATTCTCTTGTGATTTGAGCTACAAATTCATCAAGAGAAGGCAATTTGTATGCACTACCAAGAGCATCCATAGTAGTATAGAAAGTAGAAACAAAAATTGAATATTCAGGACCTAGCTTGGAAATAATAGAAAATATCAATTGTTCATCCCCTTTAGTAATATCACAAGTAGAAAGCTCCAATATAATAGAATTGAACTGAGAGAATAAGTCTTGAATATTATCAAGATCACTAAGATTTAGACCTATGAGCTCATTCTCTAATCTGAATTTTCTCATTCTATCAGGTTTACCAAAGAGTCCCTCTAAGATTACCCAAGCATCATGAGGATGTGTGCAAGATGTAATATGAAAGAGAAAATCATGAGAGATGGAAGATCTAAGAGATCTAAGTGCTTTATCCCTTCAATCAAACCATTTTCACCTTTCTACAACACTTGTAACTAGTTCTTGATCATGCCTAAGATTCATTCTAGGCATTCATATACTTAACAAGTGACCACATAAAGATTCTTTCCATTCATGGTAGTTATATGGAGTGAGAATTTTGAGCTTTGAAAAATCCATAATGCAACCAAATAATGACTGATAACAACTAATAAATCCTTCAAATTACTAATGCAAATCATGAAACTGAAACCCAAGGATTAACCAAGTGAAAATATAGCCCCAAAATAGCATATTTTTGAAACCAAAATTTCCACCTCAAATCATTGAAGTCTGATTGCATATCTAGAATGTAGACAAAAAATCATGCACTTTCGAAAAAGAATTCACCTCAAAATGTTACCGTATGTGCCCAAACAAAGTCATGGAAGTTGCAAAAATTAGGAACATACAAGAAAATTCATGAAAATATGTAATTTATGATTAATTTGGCCACCAAAATGCAAAAATAATTCCACCACTAGAAACTTTAGGAAATTCTACCCTAAATTAAAAAATAAATATCGAAAAAAGGATCAAAATTCAGTAAGATATGGGGGTTTGAAGTTAAGCTGCAAAACCAAAAAATCTAATGGTGAAGGTAAAAATTTTCAAAACAATGCTAATATCAGAAAAATACTAGGTTAAATTTTATGGTCGTATTGTCATCACAAAAAAACTGCCTCAGACCCTAGGATGACATGCAAACAAGCATCAATTTTAAGCCTGTGAAACTGTCTATGTGGCAAAAAAATGCCCTCATTTTCTAATGTGGTAGTCTATGTAGTGGATGACATGGTCATACGGGGTTACTAATTGGGTTTGACCATACAAATAATGTGGATTTATATGGTGGTGAGGTGGGGATGATGACATGGATCTGTATAGTGACTGGATCAATGATGTGGTAACAGGGCCACGTGTCGACTGTTGAATGGGTTGGCCTGATGTGGTCATGTAATGGGCTCCATGTGGTGGCATCTGAGTGGCATGATCCACCACTAGGGCCACTTGGGTAGTGGTGGTTATATTTTCCACTTGTGGTGGCTCAACGGTGGCATGCGAAAGGTGTTCAGACTTTTAAGTCCTACATAGCCTATGGAGTCACTTCCCTAGGCCTTTTTATATGTCAACGGTCAAGGATAATAACAAAGAAGTCACCAGGCTTATATTTTCATGTGTCGGTGTGCTCAGGTTTGCCAAGGTCAAGTGGGTGGTTGATGCTGATGAGTTGGTCGATAAAGTTGACTTGCCCGGATCTAATTGTTGGCCTGTGACTTCACTGATGACATCATGTTGCTTCTGCCTAGTTTGAAAAATAACTTAGGCAACGTACTAACCCCAATATTTTGTAGATATTTTTTTTTGAGAATAAAATGAATTAAAAAAATAATTTTTTTAATCAAATTACACCGCAGAGGTGTAGATCGGGTCGTACAGCTCTATTTGCAAAAATAGTTTTGTCAATTTTGAATTTTGTCGAATATGGGAAAATTTATAGCTAATTTTCACCAAAACAACCTCCTCGATGCAATGGGAATGTCCAAATTACAAAATTTTGCACCCATAATCAAATCAAGCCAAGATTTCACTTCTTGAGAAGAGGTCTTCACACCTTGAGAGCTTTGATACCATGTAAGAATTTACAAATAGAAAAGAATGAACCAAGGACCTAGAGGTTAAAGGATAGCACAAATACAAGAGAGATGGTATGAACAAGAATAGACTTGTATTAATGATGAAATGATTCAATGATCAAATAAAATGTACATAATAGGCCTCCTTATATAGGAAAGGTGATAAGTGACAATCATCATAATTTTTAGTGGCAAATATTCACCTTTTGGCAAATTCTGGGGAATACGTTTCATGAAATTGGCAAATCACGCAAGTGTAGGCTAGCCCATATTCACCCAATCTTGACATAGTAACTACTCAATATTTATTGGAATCGCCAATTAGATTTTCTATTTGATGCTATTAACCATCATATTCGTCTATAACTAATCTGACGTGGTTCTTTTAACGGTCTCTTATTTTCCAACGCTATTAATTATGAATTGCATATAAAATTTAAAATAGCCAAATGGTTTATATTGTTATCTTAACCACGACCTATTTTGCCACCTGTTAATTAATTATTTTATTGACCATGGCATATTTTGCCAACCCGTTAATTAATTATTTTATTGACCACCACGTATTTTTAATTTTTCACCAAAAATAGAATTGATCAAGTCGGCACTTGGCAAATTTTCACCAAAATCCCAAGAATTTTTTAAAAAAAAAAAAATTTGGAATTTGGATTTTGGAATCATGGATTGATATAAATTCAAATCAAATTTATAAAACTTAAAAGTAGTATTATCGTGTGTTGTTACAAATTTTTGGAGCCAGAGGGCCAGATTTACAAATAACAATCTTGCAATAGTAAACAGAGGATTTAACATTTTAGAGAGTCAAAATTTAGAGGAAGAAGGACAAAGGTAAACAATTATTTGTTCACATTTCATAGTATTGCTATTAATTTTAGGCTAGAATCCTAGTGACTAATGAGAGGTCATTGGGTGAAGATGTCATACAAGGGTGACTATTCTGAGATTGATTATCCTTAGGCTACTACTACTGAAGGGATTTAAATATCAGGGGAGGTTGAGACTCAGACTTCTCACTGTGCTCAGGGTAGTGAAGAGATTGGAAATCTAGACAAGGGTAAGACTCCTCAAGGAATTGAAGGGCCTGGGAGGCCATCAAAATTCCCATAACTTAAAAATACTACCATAAAGGATTTCTTTGGAGTTGGCAATGTTTATGCTCCATCAACATCTACAATTGCGAGTGCAAAATCCATTCACAGTAGCTCATCAGTACTAGTACCACAAGCTGGGGTTGTCATTGAGTTAAATGAAAATGAAAATACATCAAATGAGGATAACAATGGTGGCATGGGAGAAGATGTTATAAGGGATACAAAGAACCAGTTGGAAGAAAATGCTAGCAATGAAGATAATAATGATGTTAGTAGGAAGAACAAAAAAATGGAAGTTAAAATGGGGTGGGAGTGGGAAATGACAAGAAATTTTAAGGTTGATTGGGTAGCAAAGTACTGGTTCATTGAACCAGTCCTAAGCAATGATGAACAACCAAGAGAATGCAAGTGTAAGATTTGTACCTAGAAAAATAAAAGAGAGAAGAAGTTGTAGCTAAAGCTTGACACTATAGAAAAGCATATTGGTAAGGTTTATGAAAAACATACCATAGACAGACAAGAAATATTAGTAGTGAGATGGAAATCAAAGGAAGAATGTCTTCATGTTAAGTATGTCATAGAATATGAAGAGCATAACAAGAGAATGATAGTAATTGCTAGTAGTGAAAATCCAATTAAGACTAGGTTTAAACATGCAACCAATGAAGAAAACCTTGCAAAGACCATTCAGATGAGTGTTGTTTTTCATATTATGTCTAGAGGGCATCCTATGAGAGGCTTCTCATAATATGGTAATTTATTATCTTTTTTGAAAGTTCCTCACTAACCTATGTCACATTGGTCAACAAATGTTGGATGGGAAATGACAAACTATCTTTCTGAGGTGGAAAAGAAAAATTTATAGGAGAAAGTAAAATAGTCCAGATTCATTTCATCATCCATAGATGAAGTTACTGCACTAGATAACACTAATTGGGTCTGTATACATGTGTATATAGTAAAAGAACATGTCCACCAAGCTTATCTACTCTGCGTTCATAAAATGAGGGGTAATTCAACAACAGAAAACTTATATTTTGAAGTGAAGAATGCTTCAAATGAAGTTGTTGGTATGGATGATTTGATAATTGGAAAGAAGTTAGTGTGTGTTGGAGCTGATGGAGCTACAGTAATGCAAGGCCAAAGGAATGGTCTTTGTGCAAGATTACAAACTAGTATTGCACCTTACATGCTTGGCATACATTGCATGGCCCATTGAATGAATTTAGCATATAAAATTGTAAGAAATTTTCCTACAGTGTCAAAAGTTGAAGATCTAGTTCACGACATATACTCTTACTTCTGCAGAAGTCCTAAATGTTTGGCAGAATTTAATATTTTCTCAGAGGGAGTAACACCAAGAAACAAGCTTCTCAAGGATGTTGAGACCAGATGGATCTCTTTGCATGGACCAGTAGAAAGAGTTCTAACAAAATATCAATCCTTGATCGGAGTAATATATGAGCAATGCCTCATAGTAGACAAAGCTCCTAATTTGTTACATAAGTTAAGTGATATAGAGACTCTATTAACTTTAGCCAGTCTTCTCCCCATGCTGGATTTAATGAAAAAACTTGTTAAGAAAGCCCAAGACAGGACTATGTATATCCATGAGTACTCATATTTACATAGAATGACATGCCTTGCCTTGGACAATTTATACTCAAATATGATAACACTTCAAAGCCCAATTTTTTTTAGGTGGCAAATAATTACAGATTTGAATCATGCTGAGAATTTTTTAGGATTGAATGCAAAAAATGATTTATGTGTGTTTGTGAAAGGATATGAAATACCAATGCACCAATCTAAGATGGGAAAGCAAGGTAGACTACTTCCAGTTAAAAGGGATGATTTTGACAGGTTTGTTAAATCTGTTAGTGAGAATTTGAAGTCAATTTCCTACCAACTTTCAAGTGAGATTCATGAAAGATTCCCTCGAGAAGCAATTCTTGAAGCCATGGGTTGTGTGTTTCCTCATTTTTGGAAAAATGTTAGAGATAGAAAAATTGATGCTCATATGTTTCATAAAAAAATTTATGAATTGATCAGAGATTTTTCAAAACATGTAAATTGCAATGGACAACCAATTAAATTAATCATAGATTCAACTAATCTTAAAAAACAATGTAGACAATTTGCATCATGTATGAAATTACAGTTAAAAAACTTGGAGAATCCATTTGAACCTAGTGCAATAACCAAGCTTTGGAAAAGGATAGAGCAGAGTAAAGTATTTTTTCTATTCCATATCATTGGATCAAAAATGAGATTTAGCAGAGTGAAGTATTGCATGATTCAATATCAGAATATTTCAAACTTGTTGATTTATGTCAAACAATGATATTGGGGTCGGTGGAAGATGAAAAAGTTTTTAGTGCATTGGGGTTTTTGAAATCAAAGATAAAAAACCAACTAGACAAAAATTTGGAAACTTTCTTGAGGTTATTTGTAACTCAGTACAATGTTAGAGACTTTCCTTATGATAGGGCATTGGCAATTTGGAATTCCCTGCGTGAAAAATGAGGGCTTTTGAACACTTTTGTATCATCTTAAAATGGAAGCACTTCCATGTTAAGAGTGTTTAGCCCTCTGAGTAAGTGGTTTTGGGTCATGTCGAATGCCTTGAATTGGTCATGTCGAATGCCTTGAATTGATCTTTTCTTAGATCTGGATCTTTCCCCCATTTTCCACTTCTTTTCCACACTTGATTCCTTCATTTTAGGTGAAATTAGGGTTAGGATCTTGAGGATTCTCCTTAATTTCCCTCTTCTATGGATCTATTTTCTAGGTATAACTTAAAAATAGTTCCTCCTTTCCTTCATCATGTTCATCATAGTATTTTTTTCCTCTCCCTGGCACTCTACCCTATTCTGATATCATTTCTAGGTCTCCGAGCACCCCCAGGACCTCCCGTTTCTTACTCTGACTAAGACCCTAAGATCTGTGACCTCAAGGTAAATGAAAACCTTAAGGGGTCAAGAAATACCTTGAGGGTCAAGGAAAACCTTTTCCCTAACCTAGGTCAGGGTTGACCTCATCTTTGACCTTGGGTTTAAGTTTCAAAGTCTCGTGATCTCCAGATGTCGGGTTTCAGGAAGAATTGTTTTCCCGCTTCCGAGTCAGCTGTTTTGGTCTCAAAAATGGTAAAATCTTAAATTATATTTAATTTAGGTCCATTCCTAAATGTTTGAGGCCTAATTCAAATTTAATTCCCCAAGGTGGCCCTTCTAGAGGATTGTGCCCTAGATCACTATAAAAGGAAGCCTTCCTCTCTCATTTTCTCCATCTCATTCCTTCATGCATCAAGCACTCTCAAGGAGACATTGGCGATAAAGAAAGAATTAATTCAATAAATCTTCCATTAAAGCATTCAATAAATGATCCTCTTCTCCATTCAAGTTCTCCATTGAAGATCAAGGATTCAAGCATTCAAGCCTTTGAAGGGATTTAGTTCAAGCATGCAAGATTCATCATTCAAACCCTAGATCTAGCCATCATGATGGTGTGATCTTCCTTCAAGATCCTTTTGTTCATCTTTAGGATCCATTAATTCTTCCCTCAAGGTGGATTCCAAGAATACAATCATGGAGGTTTGATTTACATTTGTTGATGTTATGTTCAAGCTTTCATATTAGCATACTTGATTACATTTCAAATACAATTTGCATATCTATTGAATATCATAGCTTCGTTGTTAGATCTACTTGTAATACTTGCTAGCATTATCTATTTCAATTCCATTATTAACATTGATTCTAAACTAGGGTTTGACTAAGGCAAACCCCTACCCCAACAAACAAAACCATTTTTCTTGCAGGTACAGGTGCAGAACTGTAGATCTGAACTATGATTTGGATACTCTTTTCACCAAACTTCTAAGATCCGTGAACAAAGTCAAAGTTGACCTTCAAAATATTAATATAGCCTTTGACCTTTTATTGGGGTCAAAGACTACTTGCTATCAGAAAGAAAAAAAATTTCTGGATTTTCTCCGTCTTGGCATTTCAAGTCCAGGACAGGTTGTAGAATTGCCCGAAAGTGTACACAGGCACCAAAAAACAAGTATTTACAAATTAATTTCATGATGAGGTATGTATCTTATTTTATCTAATTTCAAGTATTTCCCTTACAATTCAAATGTATGTGTAAAATATTGGCTTTGGGGTCTCTTTTATGTGCAAACCATTGTTTTAGGTCCCCATCCATATTTTACCTTATACATTTTGGTGAACCCAACGTGCTTACCCTCCTTTCTTTTGTGGATTTAGATGCTTTATGTGTTAGATCTTCCTTTGTATTCCCTTGTGTGTTCACCTTCATTATACATTTTGTGAACTCGAAAGGCTTACCCTCCTTTCTTTTGTAGATTTAGATGCTTTATTGTGTTAGATCTTCCTTTGTATTCCCTTGTGTGTTCACCTTCATTATACATTTTGGTGAAATCAAAATACTTACCCCTTTCTTTTGTGGATTTAGATGCCCTATTGTGTTAGATCTCCCTTTGCATTATCTTGTGGGTTCACCTTTATCCTTATACATTTTGGTGAACCCTCGATAGAGAAATCTTTCTTTTTGGTGTTAGATCCTTTGTTTAACATTAGCTTTTATGTTCTTGCATTTATATTTCAAAAATACAAAAAAAAAAAAAATTACAAAATTTCTTTCAAAATACAAAAATATTTACATTTTTCATGCTTGTAGTATTACTTTGTGTTCAACATGTATGATTTTTGTTTTGAATACTTTGATGATGTCTTTCTTACAAAAGATGATAGATCCCTTAATGGGGTACATGGAAGTGAGGATGAAAATTGTTTGAATGAGATCTCCATTGATCCTATTCCTTTTTCACCCTCCTCCACAACCTCTTCAATTGACCTTTACAAAGATGAGTTAGGGATTGATGTTAATTCTTCTCCTAATATATGCCTTTTCTATGAGCCTACTTTAGAACACAATTTACCTTCTTTCCCCTATAGGGATCAAGTTTTAATGACTTATGACACTCCTACAATGCGCTTAATGGATAGGGATGATAATCCTCCTATTTGGGATGAACCTTTGAATTTGGATATTGATTACTCTCTTCCTCATGAAACCATTGTGGATAATCCTCCTATTTGGGATGAACCTTTGGATTTGGATGTTGATTACTCTTTTCCTCATGAAACTATTGTGGATAATCCTCCTATTTGGGATGAACCTTTGGATTTGGATGTTGATTACTCTTTTCCTCATAAAACCATTGTGGATAATCCTCCTATTTGGGATGAACCTTTGGATTTGGATGTTGATTAATCTCTTCCTCATGAAGCCATTATGGATAATTCTACTTTTTGGGATGAACCCTTGGATAAATACAATGATTTATCTCCTCCTTGTGAAGAATTTTTGATACAAAAGGATGACATATTCTCTAAAACACACTCCCCTTATGTGAAAGATGATGAAATTATAAATCCTTCACCTCAATTTAGGATTCCTTCTAGTGATGAGGCATTAGCAGAGAAAGATATGAATTCTCTTAATGCTCTCCCTCTTAGTGGTGATCTTATGGGAAATCAAGATCCTACCTCACAACACTCTTACCATAATATTACTTATATTTATTCAAACCCTTTTCCAACTGTGGTTGCTAGTGTTCCTCCAGTTGTGTCTTCCATTCATATCACTTCCTACACTTTTAATAGTGTTCCCAATCTTCCTAATCATAATCCTATCTTTCCTAATCCGATTCCTAATTCTCCATCTGGTATTCCTAGTTCTTCCCACACTTATGTTAAGATTCAAACTATGGTTCATGATGTAGATGTGCAAAGATTCTTCAAAGTACCTTCTCCTTATTATCTGATCCATAAAGATAAGAGAAAAGAAACTTCTCCTTTGAGATTTCATCATAATTTTACCCCTCACTCTGATATAATATAGATCTTTTCTCCTCTAGATTGGGGGGAAAGAGGTATATTTCTTACTATCTTTGATGAAGGGTGCTCCCCTTAATACCACAAATACATAACAAAAATAGAGAAACAACAACAACAATATGCAAGAATAGAAAATTGGCTTCTTATTATCTCCACAAATGTGGAATTACAAACTTTCAGAATATGACATGCATCCATAGATATGATATATGACATGCATCCATAGATATGATATCACATAGTACCTCATCTCGGTACCCACCAATCTTGAACTTCACTAGGCACTGTTCACTGACCATGACCTTGTGGTCATCCTGCACCTAGGCAACCCGATATGGATGTGGATGTTTCTATCTCTTGACCTTTAACTTTGTCACCATCTCTTCTGACACCAAATTATTAGTACTACCGCTATCAATAATCACATCACAACACTTACCCTCACACTTTCACCTGGTGAAAAATAGGCTCCTCCTTTGCTCAGGTTCATTCTCACCACTCAATAGGACTCTTCTGTTGATCAACGTCTCTCCTCTTTCTGCATCTTCAGAATGTGATGATCTGGCATCTTCATCTACATATGCAACTCTGGCCTAGCCTTCATTTCTCCTGTCTGTTCTTCCTTGGTGTTGAGGACATTCAAATGCCCTATGACCTTCTTATCCATAGTGAAAACATGTTCCACGGAAACCTCCTCTTCCAGATCCTTGTCCTCTTCCTCTTCCTCTCTGATCTCTATTATTTTGATCATGGAAATGACTAAAATTATCTCCTCTCTGATTCTGACTATTACTGGCCTCATCCTACTTTTTCAAATCTTCATATCAATCTCCATAGGACTATCCACTAGATCTGCTATCTTGACCTCTTCTGCTTTGTCTGCTCTCAAACTTCTTGTTCAACTTTTCCTCTACTTTTAGGGAAAACTAGTATGCCTCTTCAATACTATTCATTCAAACTAAATTCAGCTCCTCTTGAATGCTCGGCCTCAACCCATTAAGGTAATGGGAAACTTTCTCCTTATCAGCTTCTGCATGGCCTGTTCTAATGAGGAGCTGATAGAACTCCTCGGTATACTCCTGAACAGATCTTCCTACTTGCTTCAAAATTTGCATTTTCTTTAGTAGGTCAAGCTCATAATCAATAGGAATGAGCTGTCACTTCAATTTATCCACCATCTGATCCCATCTTGTGATTTTCTCCTTTCCTCTTTGATTTTGCTCCAATTGGATCTCTTTCCACTAGATCTTCGCATGACCTTTCAGTCTGGCCTTTGCAAATTTGACCCTATCAGGATCCTCAACATCTTCAAACTCAAAATATTCCTCACATTCATTGATCCAGTTGATTAATTCTTCTGGGTTGAGATTTCTAGAAAATGTAGGAACCTCAATCTTAGGTCTTTTCCCAATCTTGGAAATGGCCCGAAAAAGTCTTTCTTCCTCCTGGTTCACAATTTCAACTTCTCCTTCTTGATATTCTTCTTCGGCTTCATCCTCGCTTTTGTCTCTGAAATTAAAATTCATTCCTCTACGAATCTCTTCTTGCAATGCTTGCACTTGTCTCTGCAGTGCCCTAACCTCAGGTGTTACAACACCAGCTCTTCCGCCACGTTCTCTTCATGGAGGCATTTTCACACATATCACTGAAACCCTAACCATGGTTCTGATGCACACTACCTCACAATCGGCAATCTATTTACACAGAAACCCTAACCCACGGTCTTGGTGCAAACTACCTCACAATCGACGATCTATTTACACACTCAAGAAATCCCGCTCTGATACCACTTGATGAAGGGTGCTCCCCTTAATACCACAAATACATAACAGAAATAGAGAAACAACAACAATAATATGCAAGAACAGAAAATTGGCTTCTTATTATCTCCACAAATGTGGAATTAAAAACTTTCAGAATTATAATATGCAAAGCCACATGGGTACTCCCTTACAATATTCTATAGGCCAAAGCCTTGAATCAAAACTCAGATCTACTACCCAGAACTACTCCGAACTGCCTAGAACTGCCTAAGACAACACTACGGGCCTTCTTTATATAGGAAATTTCCACCGCCTGAGAATGTTCTAGAAATTTAGCCCAAAGGGCCGACCAAACTTAGAAGTATTTTATTTTACAATTTATTACATCAAAGTCAGCTCAAAATAACTTTTGAAACCTAAACAGAAATTTTGAAGGAAAAATTATTTTTCGCCATTTCAGGTGACTCAACTTCCAAAGACCATAAGTCATCGCCAGTTGCTCCGATTGACTATTACAACCCCAATTCGGAAAGGCCACGAAGTTCTCTACAGGTTTAACTCATGCAAGTGCTTGTCACCCAAATTCTCAACCTCATTTAGGGCCTCTAAAGCCTTCAAAACTGAGTTCAAAGTTTTTGTACCCTGCTGCCAATACCGAAAATCTTCAATATCTACAAAGCTAGACTTGATTTGTTAATGAAACTTTACTGGCAGGCTGATACGACTGAGATGAACCTCCACATGTGAAATTAGAACATTTTGAGATCTTATGACCAACTTACTGAAAATAGAAAGTTTCCATAAATAGTAGCTCTACACAAGATAGCCCTTATTGAATACAAAAACATGAATATTTTTGGGTGATGCAAGATTGCTCTTACACCCAGGATGCTCCTGCATCAGACACCTGGGGTAATTTGAGAAGTGACCCTATCATGACTCAGGTGTGAAGAGGAAAACCAAGATGGTCAACCTCCTCCTTTGTTAGCCATGATGAGTCTTCAACAGGTCATCCTTTCCACTTGACTAGATATTCTTCATATGTCCTGTTCCTTGTGCTTCTACCAACTTGACTGTCCAGTATGTCTTCAATCTCTTCATTATCTAAACCACTTGCTGGAATACTCCACTATGTTGCTATGATCTCATCTTCAATCTGAAATTCCTTATGCCTCCTTTTCTGATCTGCCTTAGCTTTATACCATGCATTCATTTTGGTAATGTGCTTCCTCACTTCCTCATGGATGTTCTTCAAGTGTTCTGCAAAATCCTCAGCTTCAACATTACTTATTTCTCCTTTATCTATCTTTCTCAACTCAAATGCATTTCTGGGACTACTACCATATATAATTTGTGGATGATGTGATGAGCTAAACTTCAAATCTATCTTCAACTCTTCACTTTCTGCTAGTGTCATTTTGTGTGCTACCTTATTTGACAAATTGGCTCCTAGAATCAAGTCCGTTTGATGACCAATCTTCCTTACTAGTGGTAATCCATCAGGTATATTATCAGATATAATTTCTTGAAACTTGTTCAAAAAATCTGCAACTTCTACAGGTACATCTTCTACTTACTCTTTCCCAGCCTTTGGAATTAAGGTAAAACACATATGATCATGCCGCATACCATCTAAGAAACCACGTACCTTTTCTTTAGTCTCCTTCAATGGCTTTAGTTTATGTCACACCCCATCCTTTGTCAAGGGATAGGTATTTGCATGACCATCATGTACTGCACATCTGTCAAACTGCCATGGCCTACCCAACAACATATGACATGCATCCATAGATATGATATCACATAGTACCTCATCTTGGTACCTACCAATCTTGAACTTCACTAGGCACTGTTCACTGACCATGACCTTGTGGTCATCCTGTACCTAGGCAACCCGATATGGATGTGGATGTTTCTATCTCTTGAGCTTTAACTTTGTCTCCATCTCTTCTAACACCAAATTATCAATACTACCGCTATCAATAATCACATCACAACAATTACCCTCACACTTGCACTTGGTGTGAATAGGCTCCTCCTTTGGTCAGGTTCATTCTCACCACTCAATAGGACTCTTCTGTTGATCAGCGTCTCTCCTCTTTCTGCATCTTTAGAATGTGATGATCTGGCATCTTCATCTACATATGCAACTCTAGCCTAGCCTTCATTTCTCCTGTCTATTCTTCCTTAGCATTGAGGACATTCAAATGCCCTATGACCGTCTTCTCCATAGTGAAAACATATTCCACGGAAACCTCCTCTTCTAGATCCTTGTCCTCTTCCTCTTCCTCTCTGATCTCTATTATTCTGATCGTGGAAATGATTGAAATTATCTCCTCTCTAATTCTGACTGTTACTAGCCTCATCCTGCTTTCTTGGATCTTCATTTCGATCTCCATAGGACCATCCACCATATCTGCTATCACGACCTCTTCCACTTTGTCTGCTCTCAAACTTCTTGTTCAACTTTTCCTCTACTTTTAGGGAAAACTGGTATGCCTTTTCAATACTATTCATTCAAACCAAATTCAGCTCCTCCTGAATGCTTGGCCTCAACCCATTAAGGTAACGGGCAACTTTCTCCTTATCAGCTTCTGCATGGCCTATTCTAATGAGGAGCCGATAGAACTCCTCAGTATACTCCTGAACAGATCTTCCTACTTGCTTCAAACTTTGTATTTTCTTTAGTAGGTCAAGCTCATAATCAATAGGAATGAACTATCGCTTCAATTTATCCACCATCTGATCCCATCTTGTGATTTTCTCCTTTCCTCTTCGATTTCGCTCCAATTGGATCTCTTGCTGCCAATACTGAAAATCTTCAATATCTACAAAGCTAGACTTGATCTGTTAATGAAACTTTACTAGTAGGCTGATACGACTAAGATGAACCTCCACATGTGAAATCAGAACATTCTGAGATCTTATGACCAACTTATTGAAAATAAAAAGTTTCCATAAATAGTAGCTCTACACAAGATAGCCCTTATTGAATACAAAAACATGAATATTTTTGGGTGATGCAAGATTGCTCTTACACCCAAGATGCTCCTGCATCAATCTTTTAGAATCCATTATGTTCTTGCTTTGAGCTTAATTGGTTATTCTTTCATTTATCTCGATGGTTTGTATTATGATAGTTTTTTTTCATCCATTTCTCTCTTCTATTATTCAAGATATCTATTCTAGGACATGTGTTTTCCAAAGGTATCCCTTGTCTCTATCCCTGGGGGGAAAGGTTCTTCCTTCTTTCTCTTTGTCTAGGGAATTTATTTCCTTAGCTTAGCGGTATTTGTTTATATTGTAATATGAATTCATCATATTGATGGATGTTTTGACTATGGATAACCTTCTTATATGAGAAGTCATTGTCGTAAGTCATCACTTCTTCTCTATGTTGCAAATTATGTTCTTTATAAACCCTCACCCTTGCTTTGGTGTTATAGTTGTTTCCCTCATTCCAAAGATTCATCTTCCTCTTGTTTGTAGGGGGCTTGATGATTGAATCTTTGTTCTCACCTTTTGAAATATGATATTTTATATAAATCACTCCTCTATGGTGGGGGTCTTTTCAATAAGATCTCTTTCATTTGAGGATCCTTTCCATGAGTGACATATCCTTTTCACGATTATCTATGCTCTTGGATGTTGGGATCACTATCCCTCACTAAGAATATGGTATACATTGTTGTAAATGGGATATATCCTTGCATTGTGAAGTAGGTATCCTCTTCCTCTTCCTTATCATGTCTAGTAGACTACCATAATAAGGAGGGGGGACATATACAGGGTCTCCCTTGTACTATAGTTTTTTATTTTTATAGGATAAATCTTGAAAGGTAATGCACATAAGTTGCTAAATCTTGAAAAGACACGCATCTATATGATAAATATTCTGATGGTAATGCACATAAGTTGCTAAATCATGAGGA
Source organism: Chamaecyparis obtusa (assembly GCA_027943335.1). NCBI lineage: Eukaryota > Viridiplantae > Streptophyta > Pinopsida > Cupressales > Cupressaceae > Chamaecyparis > Chamaecyparis obtusa. Next base: position 761,915 of record BSBK01004955.1, on the reverse strand, counting down.
GACACACATTTTTCAAATTTTTCAATATGCTAAATCTTGGAAGGTAACGCACATAAGTTGCTAAATCCTGAAAAGACACACATTTATATGCTAAATATTTTGAAGGTAACACACGTAAGTTGCTAAATCCTGAGGAGACATGCATTTCATATTCATAGTGATACAAGAAGGTGGATCTATGGGTATTCCAGAAGCCATCATAAGATGCATTACAATTGCAAGCACAGTTTATGGGTGAACCTGTTGGGCTCTCCCTCTAGGGTGATTCATTGTAAGGTGGGCATCTTACTAGGTGAGGTAATCACTCTCTTCCCTTTCTCTCTGTTCTCCTTCATGCTAGTAGGATTGGATCATGAAGCTATGTTATTTATAGTTTTTCTCTTGTATTTCTTATGTAATCATTTATGCTTTTATGATAACTTTCCAAATATGATATTAGTATGAGAAATATTTCTTAGCAAGGTTTCTTGTGCTAGTTGATTTAGGTTTGTTTTCGTACTAACCCCTCTTTTGTGTCTATTTTTCACCCTCGTGTGTGTATGTTTAGTTAGACTCCTTATTTTGGGGGCTTGTGTCCTTATCTAAGTGTTATTTTATCTCATTTCAAATCCACTTGGATCTCCTCTTTCTTCTCCTTTACCAAGAGTTTGCATCGAGTCCATACTCTTGCTAAAGTGGGGGCTTAATGTATTGTCTTAAAATGGAAGAACTTCCATGTTAAGAGAATTTAACCCTCTAAGTAAGTTGTTTGGGGTCATTTCAAACACCTTAAATTGATATTTTGTTAGATCTAGCTTTTTCCCCATTATCCACTTCTTTTCTGCACTTGATTCCTTCATTCTAGTTGAAATTAGGGTTAGGATCCTAAGGATTATCCTTAATTTCCCTCTTCTATGGCTCTATTTTATAGGTAGGAATTAAAAATAGGTCCTTCTTTCCTTCATCATAAGATATTTTTCCTCTCCCTGGCACTCTACCCTATTCTGACATCATTTCTAGGTCTCTAGGCACCCTCGGGACCTCATGTTTCTCACTTTGACTGAGACTCTGAGATCTATGACCTCAAGGTCAATGATGACCTTAAGGGGTCAAGAATGACCTTGTGGGTCAAGAAAGATCTTTTACTTGACCTAGGTCAAGGTCAACCTCATCTTTGACCTTGGGTTTAAGTTTCAAGGTCCCGTGATCCCTGGATGTTGGGTTTCAGAAAGAATTGTTTTCCCTCTTCTAGGTTAGCTATTTTGGTCTCTGAAATGGTAAAATATTAAATTATATTTAATTTAGGTCCATTCCTAAAGGTTTGAGGCCTAATTGGAATTTAATTCCCCAAGGTGGCCCCTCTAGAGGATTGTGCCCTAGATCACTAACCTCTCTCATTTTCTCCATCTCATTCCTTCATGCATCAAGCACTCTCAAGGAGACATTGGTGATCAAGAAAGCATTCATTCAAGAAATATTCCATTCAATAATTCAAGCAATAATCCTCTTCTCCATTCAAGTTCTCCATTGAAGATCAAGGATTCAAGCATTCAAGCCTTTGAAGGGATTTAGTTCAAGCATGCAAGATTTATCATTCAAACCCTAGATCTAGCCATCATGATGGTGTGATCTTCCTTCAAGATCCTTTTGTTCATCTTTAGGATCCATTAATTCTTCCGTCAAGGTGGATTCGAAGCATACAATCATGGAGGTTTGATTTACATTTGTTGATGTTATGTTCAAGCTTTCATATTAGCATACTTGATTACATTTCAAATACAATTTGCATATCTATTGAATATCATAGCTTCATTGTTAGATCTACTTGTACTACTTGCTAGCATTCTCTATTTCAATTCCATTATTAACATTGATTCCAAATTGGGGTTTGACTAAGGCAAACCCCTACCCCAACAAACAAAACCATTTTTCTTGCAGGTGCAGGTGTGAAACTGTGGATCTGAGCTTGGATTTGGATACCCTTTTTGCCAAACTTTCGAGATCCGTGAAGAAAGTCAAAGTCAACATTTGAAATATTAATATAGCCTTTGACCTTTTATCAGGTTCAAAGACTACCTGCTATTAGAAAGATAAAATTTTTCTGTGTTTTCTCCGTCTCGACATTTCCAATCCAGGACATGTTGCATAATTGCTCGAAGCTGTACACAGGCACCAAAAAATAGGTATTTCTAAATTAATTTCATCATGAAGTGTGTATCTTATTTTATCTGATTTTAAGTATTTCCCTTACAATTCAAATGCATGTGTAAAATATTGGGTTTGGGGTCTCTTTTATGTGAAAACCATTGTTCTAGGACTCCATCCATATTTTATCATTATACAACTTCAAAACATGGTGGTTCTGAGACAAATGATGGATCTTGGTCCCAGACTAGGAATGAAATTGAAGATGAAGAATTTTTTGATTTTGAATACCCAACTTAGAATGAAGAAGAACCTCTTGCTAGTAGTAGTATTCAATTTCAGGAGCTAGATTCCATATGGGATATAGAAGTGGCAGACTGCTCACTGACACTGAGTGAAATTGAAGAGTGAACTGTGAAGTGATTTAGAATTAGCAATGCATTCGGTTAATAGGTATTTATAATTTTATACACTATATACTTATTACTGTACTTGTTGGATAAATTGATAATGGACTTGATTCTGAATATTTATTATTGACAATATGACTCTTATTACAAGTAATAAGTATTGTTCATGATTTTTGTAATTTGAATTTTGATTTTTACAATTTGTAATTTGAATTCATGATTTTGTAATGTAGAATGTTCATCAAATTTTTAATTTGAATTCTTGATAGTGAACACATGCAAATTAAGCTAATACAATGCATTAAAGTGCCTAACAATTTAATACATAAAAGAATTCAACATCCATATGTGAAGACAACAAAATAAGCAAAGGAGTTCTAGTATATTGTATTGATGTATAACTGTATCAGTACATTCTTGATAGTGAATTATAGGACAAAATGATATTTCAAATTCAAGAATCAATGATCATATTACTAGTAACCAGATTCAAAGGTGAGAGGACAGAGACTTGAAGTCTGAGACTTCTATGATCTATCAGAAAATTACAAAATATTTTTATATATTTGTATTAACTAAAAATTCCTTGAAATTTATACATTAATGTCCATTGCCAATGATCAATGATCAGAAAATAAAAACTAACATTGGCATTTGGCAAATTAAAAAAATTTGGAAATAATTATTAGAGTGACAACTGGCAACCTGGATTCTTTAGAATCAGTCTTGATTTACAATTTTGCACCAAAGTTGTATCCACAATAGGTGAACCACAAACATAAGATACCCTATTTGAATTAACTGACCTCCCTCTATTGGCTCTTCATCTAATACCAGAACTGTCTCAACTACTTCCATCATCCATGTCAATATGGCAAGACCAAGGCTTGAATCTCTGCAATGTTTTCCCACACCATAATTTCCCTCTTTGATGGCCAAGTTACCTCTCTAACTATATCCAAGTCTTCAAGGCATTTGTTCCACTTGGCATCTGTTATGGCTCGAGCTTCAACAACAAATGTATTCATGTCAATCTCCTACTTGTACAATTCATCCACAACTTCACAAAAAGTTGAAATGTCAGGATCACCAACAAAATAAGAAGCCACTTTGCTAGCATCCAAAATTTGGTTGAAAGAATCAACCCACTCCTAAAATTCCTTCAAGTGCCCCTCTATGTCCACAATAGTAGGGATATATCCTTCAGGCTCTTTAACAAAAATCTTAAGCTTTTCCTGAACGTTTTGTAACTTGCCAGTGAAAAAAACATACAAATCCTTTACTAATAACACCATTTCCTTAACATCAATTATTTTGTCAGGTAACTCCATTTTTTTTCCCATTAGTAAAACTAACCTATCAAAGAATTGCAAGTATGGGCCCCAAGTATTAAATAATGGGGTTATTACAGACAAGGCATTAGAACATTGATACTCTGTCCCCTGCAAATAAATGAAAGTACTATGAAGGATTTGAGACTTCCCTTTTAAAATATTTACTCTATGCAATAGCACCTTCTTCAAAGTCTCCTTTTCAGAAATTCTAGTATCAGTAGGCTCAGGATAATCAACGTCCATTATTATCTTTTCTATTGCAAGTTCTAGAGCTAAGCCTCCATCATGCTCAGTTTGGACCCCTGCATCACAGACCTTTGTAAATTCCCTGGAATGATTTTTTAGAGTATTTATTTCATCTTTTAGCTCCTTCATAGTCTTATTCAGGAAAAAATACTTCTTTAGTTCTTCTTCAAACTTTTATCTAGTTGCCACATAATCTCTGAATGTCCTGGCTAGCCTATTCTCCAAGTCCTCAACCACTGCTTTATTCATGGAGGATGCATGATGTAGGAGATTTTATATCTCTAATCCTATAGTGTCCTACAACCTCCATATTAATTGGCTACCCTATGTTGTGTCTTGGATGTCAACCAATCTAGGCTTACTAGATTCTAGGGCCACACACCATATTGCTAGTGTCTTAGTGTCCATATTGAATCTAGAACCCCTCTGTAGTCCATCAGGGCCAAAAGCTTCATAAGCTACAACTTTATCTTGCCTCTTGATTTGGTCAATTAGGAATGAGGAATCCAAGTCCCATCTAGGGATCAACAACATGCCACTTCTCTTTACAAGATCTCTTGCCTCATCCATAGTTAATGTTTCACTGTTGGGATCATAGGCCTATAATTTTTCAATTATTTCAATAGTTTTTTCCTGTGATTCCCCTAGTTTTAAAGACAATTTTAATTCATTCTGCTTAACTCTAAAGAGAAAAATTTTAAACTCATTGGACTTGATGAATTCATCATCATCTATAAACTCTTTATCTTGGATGACCCTATCATCCAATCTAGTTGTAGCCAATTCTAACTCATCTAGGGATTTTTCTCCCTCATCTACCATTGATGTCAAAAATTGTTGTCTTAAGTCAGCAAAGTAATGGCTATTACCTGGCAAGATTTGTAGTGCCTTTTGCCTTGCCTTTTGTGGTACATTCATCAACTTTTGTTTCTTTGATGGCCCTTACTTAGATATGGATGGCTCAGCTTGTTCTATTTCTACCATAAACCCCACATCAGGTTCAACTTCCTCAGGGTTTATTCTATCCTCCTCCTCACTGATGTCTGGAAATTTAGACATAATGTCTTAGTAATTCTCTATACACATGTCAATTCTCGACATGTATTGGAGATTAGGAAAGAAACTAAGGCAGGGTCTGCCTTTTTCAATTGTTCCTCCACCCTTACAATATTATTCCATTTATAGGTTCTCTCTTCACAGGTATCTTTACTTAATTCATTTCTAATAACATCCTCATCTTCCATAGGCTGATTTAGAGCCAAATTGTGATTCCTCATTTCTCTCAATACTACTCTAATGAAGTCTTCAAGGTCATAAATCCTTGCTTTACCAGAGGGCAATCTGAATTGTCTCAAGAATTCATGGGTTTGGTCCATAACATCTTTACCTATAGAGAAATCCCCTATTTGGAACCTCCTTGCCAGAAAGGTTCCCTTATGTCTTTTAGGGCCTAAGTTCTCTCTATCCATCATGATAAGCTGCCACATGAATTCTACTATTGCCAATCTTTCTGGGACAAATTTTAGCAGTATGTGTGGAGGTTGAGGGCAAGCATACACTCTTATAACAGTAAAATTCTCAAAAAGAAAAAAATCACCCCAATTGTGCTTAATGTCATTGTCAATTTTAAATGCTAAGGGTCTAAGCAATTTTCTAGCAAGTAAAGGAAATCTATCCCTCACAATATGTAACATGTTCATTACTGGATCCATAAAATCACTATAAAAAATAATGGAATTAGAGAAATGGTAAGTTCTATGCCATAATTTGGTCCACAGCTGAACCGAAACATTTCCTCCTGCACTCTCAGCCTCATCGATGAACCCTGGGTTGATGTAGCCAATATTGCAATAGAGGATTAGGTGCATTAGCATGGAGTAGTGATTGAACTTGAAGCTTTTCAAATTAGTCTTTGCAGTCATCAACTCAGTGTGCATTACATTGATTATGTGCTCCACATAATCAAACTCCTTGGTGGTGTACAAGTCTTGAACATCTATAGCCATGACAAAAATGTCAGGAGTCATTGTCAAACCTCCATCTAGTCCAATAACTTTGTGTAGACTGTAGATGGTATTTTGGAAATAGGGAAAGAAAACCTCAATATCAAATAAATCTACAACCTTCTTCAGTAACAACTGTGCCTCTTTCTTTTCTCAAGGAATATGCCTCCTCATAACCCTTCCATGGTAGTAACTTTTCTATCTATTAAATAGGGCCTCCTCTTTTGCTAGGTCAATATCCATGCTCATAGGTCCTTGAAGGTCGAAAGCTTGAATAAAAGTTGATCTATCTAACATGCAGAGTATAGACTTGTCATGCTTGTGGAAAGCTTGTTTCACTAGATTGTATGCTTGAATTAGTGCTTTCATGAGGTCTACATCCAAAAATACCTCAGGTACTATCAACTTTCCCAAGTTCCTATCCCATGGGTTTGAAACAGGAGGGCCTCTAAATCTATTGTTATAGAAAAACATGAAGAGCTCATACCTAGTTGTGTTTGGGTAGACAACATACCTGTAAAATGCATAAGGGTCCCTCCATTCATAAGCGTTAGCTAATTGCAAATTTGAGAATCTAGGCAACAATTTCATGCATTCTTCAGTGTATATGTTTGGCCTCTTTGTTCTTGAATGCACAATGACACTCTTTTTCGGTACTACAACAACATCAGGAGATCCTTGTTCTGCCAATCTTTATGTATACTAAACTCTAAGCAGTAAGCTCCTTTTCTGCGAGTCTACACTTAAAGCCAAAGGTTTCAACTCTCTGGTTCCTCTTTGACTCTGGAAATTATGGATGCTCTGTAAAGTCACTGAAGTGTGAACTCTATTTAATAACTAACAAGTAACAAGAAACTCACAAGTACAACTAGGCTACCAGCCACTAGGCCACCTACTCTATTAAAAATTAAAATCTCATCAAGCACATGCATGAAATTAGTAATTACCTTTTTCAGAAAAGTGTCACTATCAACTGTCACTTCCAGCATAGATTTGGCAGTGATCCAAGAGAAAATAATTAGTGTGTTACTGAAGTGATGCTAATGGTACATCTAACCCTAGGTCCCTATCTCAAATTTTATAAATTGCTACCTGCAAATCAAGGGCCTTGGCCCTTGGCCATTTGAATTTGAAATCCCAAAACTTTGAGACTTGCGAAGTCACACAACACCTTTTTGAAACTTTGGGACTGTTAAACTGACCAAAAAAAGGAAACCTTGAGATGTTATGACACAACCTGGCATGCCGCATGAAACTTTCACTTTGAATCACCATCATAAATGATGAATAAATCCTACCAAAGCTCTGCCAATATTTCATTATTTGACACTTTCCACATGGCATGCAACCTACTCTCAGTCTCTCACTTTTCAACACCTTACGAAGTTATGCACGAAGTTAGTTAGGACTTCAGAACCCCTAACCATCATAAAAACTTAACTTTTGAGAAGTTACGAAATAGCCAGGCGTAACTTCAGAACTGATCACCATCATAATAAATTAACCATTAAGAAGTTACAAAATAGCTAGGCGTAACTTCAGAATAGATCACCATCATATTAAATTAACCGTTGAGAAGTTACAAAAAAACTAGGTGTAACTTTAGAATAGATCACCATCATAATAAATTAGCTATTGAGAAGTTACGAAATAACTAGGCGTAACTTCTGAACTGGTCATCATCATAAATTAACTGTTGAGAAGTTACGAAATAGCCAGGCGTAACTTTAGAACAAATCACCATCATATTAAATTAACCATTGAGAAGTTACAAAAATGAATAGAGGTAATTTGGAATCACCTCTATATGTGTAAGTGTGTGGGGGAAATATGAGATTCATTACTAAATCCAAATTCCCAAAGGAGAGATCTAATTTGATCAACCAAAAGGTTAATGCACAATCAAATCAATCTATGAAGAATATGAAAGAGAGAGAGAAACCCTATACTTCCCTATAGTTGGATTAAGCTTGAAATATAAAGTAATTGAAATGAAAATACTAACCTTAAATTAGGGTAGATCTGGAAAATGTCATTTTCTGATGTCCATGTGTACTTTCAGGAAAATTTGCAACTTGTTCTGAACTGAAAATGCCGAAACAAAGAAAACCGAAAAATCTTTCTCCAAGATGAGCTCAGGTTGACTTTGACCCTCATAAAAGGTCAAAGGCTAGATTCTTTATTTAAAGGTCGATTTTGTCTTTGTTCGTAGATCTCTAAAGTTCACTGAAAAGGGTATCCAAATTCACTCTCAGATCCAAAATCCCGCACCTGTATCTACAAGAAAATAGGGGTTTTTATTGTTTAGTTGCGGGGTTTGCCTTGGTCAAACCCCGGTTTGGAATCAACCTTAATATTGAAATTGAAATAGGAATGCTAGCAAGTAGTAGAAATGGATCTAACAATGAAGCTATGCCATTTGATAGATATGTAATTGTATTTTGAATGTAAACAAGTATATTGATATGAAAGCTTGCACATAACATCAATAAATGTAAATCAAATCTCCATGATTATATGCTTGGAATCTACCTTGAGAGAAGAATGAATAGATCTTGTAGATTAACCAAAGGATCTTGAAGGAAGATCACACCATCATGATGGCTAGATCTAGGGTTTAAATGATGAATTTGAATGCTTGAACCAAATCCCTTAAATAGCTTGAATTCTTGAATCCTTGATCTTCAATGAAAAACTTGGATGGAGAAGAGGACTTGAATGTTTGAATGGATGCTTGCTTGAACTTGAGAAAATCTTGAGAGCTTGGTGTCTTGATCATGAAAGTGGATGGATCAAAATGAGAGAGGAAGGCCTCATTTTATAGTGAACTAGGGCACAATCCTCTAGAGGGGCCAGCTTGGAGAATTAAATCCCAATTAGGTCCTAACCTTTAGAAAATATACCTAGATTAAATGCAATTGAAGGATTTACCATTTCAAAACCCGAAATGGCCGACCCAGAGGCGGGAAAACAAATATCCCGAAAGCCTGATACCTAGAAATCAAGGATTTTGAAGATCTGAAGGAAGGGGGAAAAATAGAGGTTGGGATTGACCTAGTCATGTTTGACCTCGAATCTAACCCTAGTCCTAGATCCAGTTAGAATTGGGACAAAAGGTCTCGGGGATGCCCAGAGACCTATAAATGATACCGGAATGGGATAGAATGCCAGGGATAAGCATAAAATCCTATGATGACTATGATGAAGGCTAGGAGGACCTATTTCTAAGTCCTACCTGGAAAATAGAGCCACAAAAGAGGGAAATTCAGGAGAATCCTTAAGATCCTAACCCTAATTTCACCTAGAATGAAGTAGAAAAGAAGTGGAAAGCAGGGAGAAAGATAGATCAAAGAAAAGATCAATTCAAGGCATCCAATATGACCCCCCACCACTTACTCGGAGGGCTAAATGCTCTTAACATGGAAGTGCTTCCATTTTAAGATGATACATTAAGCCCCCACTTTAGCAAGAGTATGGACTCAATGCAAACTCTTGGTAAAGGAGAAGAAAGAAGAGATCCTAGTGGATTCAAAATGAGATAAAATGACACTTAGTTAGGAACACTAGCCCCTAGACCAAGGATTCTAACACAGCATACACGCACGAGGGTGTGACAGACAAAAGGACACAAAAGGGGTTAGTACTAAAACAAACCCAAATCAACTAGCATAAGAAACCTTGCTAAGAAATATTTCTTATACTAATATCATATTTGGAAAAATATCATAAAAGCATAAATCTTTACATAAGAAAGACAAGAACAACACTATAAATAACATAGCTTCATGATCCAATCCTACTAGCATGAAAGTGAAAAGAGAGAAAGGGAAAAGAGTGATTACCTCGCCTAGTAAGATGCCCACCTTACCATGAATCACCCTGGAGGGAGAGCCCAATAGGTTCACCCATAAACTATGCTTGCAATTGTAATGTGTCTTCTGATGGCTTCTAGAATACTCATAGATCCACCTTCTTGTATCACTATGAATATAAAATGCATGTCTCCTCAGGATTTAGCAACTTATGTGCATTAACTTTGGAAGATTTAGCATATAAATGCGTGTCTTTTCAGAATTTAGCAGCTTATGGGCATTACCTTCCAATATTTAGCATATTTGAAATTGGAAATGCATGTCCCTTCAAGACTTAGCAACTTATGTACATTACCTTTAGAGGATTTAGCATATTGAAAAACTTGAAAAATATGTGTCTCCTCAGGATTTAGCAACTTATGTGCATTAAATTTGGAAGACTTAGCATATAAATGCATGTCTTTTCAAGATTTAGCAGCTTATGTGCATTACCTTCCAAGATTTATCATATTTGAAAAAAATTGAAAAATGTGTCTCCTCAGGATTTAGCAACTTATGTGTGTTACCTTTAGAAGATTTAGCATATAAAAATAAAAAACTATAGTACAAGGAAGACCCTATATATTCCCCCCTCCTTAATATGGAAAAAACATACTATTTTGACATGTTAAGGAAAGAAAAGATCAAGGATAAAACCTTCTTCAGCATCAAAACAATATCCATAAACAACACCCAGTCCAAGCCAAGAACGTCACAGCTCCTATGAGGCCATGGAAGGGACAAATGTAAAGAGATATCATTCAAGAAGTGAAAAGAAAGTAACCCTTATGAGGGATAGCACACTATTTAGTTTCCAAGGTGAGAGATATATCAACCATGGAAACCCAATGTCAAACAACAAAAGAGGTTGTTATCAAGGACATAGGTTCTCAATGAAAACCAAAATTTTCATGTATGATTAGATGTTACATAATAGATAAATACTTCTTAACCAAGGAAAGAGGTGAATTCCGGAAAGACAGAAAAGAAGGAGATGGCATCCTTGCCCCCCAAGTGTAGGAACAAAGATGGAAGAGGATACCTACTTCATAAAGCAAGGAGATATCCTATTTACAACAATGTATACTATATCCTTAGTGAGGGATATTGACCCTTACATCCAAGAGTATAGATAATCATGAAAAGGATATGTCACTCATGGAAAAGGATCCTCAAAGAAAGAGATCTTATCAACAAGACCGCCACCAAAGAGGAGTGCTTTTAGATAAAATATCAACTTTAAAAAATGAGGGAATAAAGATTCAATCATCAAGCCCCCTACAATCAAGAGGAAGACGAATCTTTGCAATGAGGAAAAGAACTCTAACATCAAATCCAAGATGAGAGTTTATAAAGAACATAATTTGTAAAATAGAGAAGAAGTGACAACCTAGGATAACAACTCATATAAGAAGGTAATCCATAGTCAAAACATCTATCAATATGTTTGAAATAATATTGCAATGTAAACAAATACCACTAGGCTAAGGAAAGCCGTTCCCAAGACAAAGAGAAAGAAAGAGGTACCTTTCCCCCCAGGGATAGAGACAAGGGATACCTTTGCAAAACACATGTCCTAGGAAAGATATCTTGAAAAGAAAATAGAATGCAAAGCCATAGAAAAATAGGAGAGAAAGAATATCAATTAAGCCCCAATAAAAGACCTAATGGATCTTAGGAGACTAGATGAAAATACATCTCTTGCCCCCCAGTCATGAGACAAGAGGGGAGGAACATTTACAATATATCTAATGGAGGGGAATCCCCCATATCAAAATTATGAAGGAATTGTAAAACTGCACGAGAATGAGATATAATTCCTAAAGTAGCTCTTTCTCTAACATATAACTTGAAATGTTTACAATTGGCAAGTAAATGTTTGTTACTATAATGAAAAGGACATTTGTATTTGTATAAAGCATTTATCAGCATAGGTCTAAAGATTTCTTTCTTGGAATTCATTATCTCAACATATACCTTCATAGAAACTTCTTGACAAGTATTAGGGCTATCTAATATAGGTGTAGGGAGAAGAATGTGAAGAGGAGGAAAATGATCAACACCATTTAACTTGACTTGAGATTTTGAACATCCAACACCACACATATCTGGTTTAGGGGGTATATGAACTAGAAACCTAATACCATGCTCATTAACTAATAGCCCTAAATGTTTATAACCTTGTTTAGTCAACATATTTATCCGGTATTATACATATTATGTAAAGTTTCTACAGGAGGTGATCGATTATCATGTTCATGAGTAAAGGTTGTATAAGGTGGGATAGTAGGCTTTGAAGAAGTTTCTTTACCCTTTCCTTTAATATCATCATGAATCATAGGAGAAGGTAAATCAAAGAAATATTGCACATCTACATCCTGAGCTATAGCTTGAATTCCATCATAGGTACATGAAGAGCGAGGATGAACAGATGGAGAATTAGGTATCAGATTAGGATTGATGGGAATAAGATTGATAGGATTAGGATTAAGATTGATAGGATCAGGATTAGGATTAATAGAATTAGGAAGATTAGGGGATGGTGTATCATCTACCAAAATCTTCACATAATCCAAAAGATGAATAAGACTACCACGTAAATCCATAAGAAAAGTTTTAAATGTAGGAAAACTAGTATCAATCAATTTCACAAAAGCATAGGCAAGAGAAAAGTGAAGGGTCATCAACATAATGAAGTGAATGATAAACATCATAGGTATTATAAAGAGATGCTAAAAGAAGAATAATAAATAACATGACCATGCACCAAAATATCTTAACAATCTCCATAATAAATGAAATGCAAGAAATTTTTTTGTATTTTATTGATTATAAATTATTTTATTTTTTTGTATTTGCGAATTTAAAATACAAGAGCATAAACTAGATCTAGTCTAAATGCAAGAAATGATCTAAAATCTAACACAATAGGGAATCTAATTCCACAAAAGAAAAGGAGAGTAAGTATGTCAGGTTCACCAAAATGAATAGAGGTAATTTGGAATCACCTCTATATGTGTAAGTGTGTGGGGGAAATATGAGATTCACTACTAAATCCAAATTCCCAAAGGAGAGATCTAATTTGATCAACCAAAAGGTTAATGCACAATCGAATCAATCTATGAAGAATATGAAAGAGAGAGAGAAACCCTATACTTCCCTATAGTTGGATTAAGCTTGAAATCTGAAATAATTGAAATGTAAATACTAACCTTAAATTAGGGTAGATCTGGAAAATGTCTGTGTACTTTAGGGCAATTCTGCAACTTGTTCCAAACTGGAAATGCTGAGACAAAGAAAACCCAGAAATCTTTCTCCAAGATGAGCTCAGCTGGACTTTGACCCTCATAAAAGTTACAAGGCTAGATTCTTTATTTGAAGGTCGATTATGTCTCTATTCGCAGATCTCAAAAGTTCGTCGAAAAGGGTATCCAAATTAGCTCTCGGATCTAAAATCCCGCACCTGTATCTGCAAGAAAATGGGGTTTTGTTGTTTTTTGGAGGGTTTGCCTTGGTCAAACCCCGGTTTGGAATCAACCTTAATATTGAAATTGAAATAGGAATGCTAGCAAGTAGTAGAAATGGATCTACAATGAAGCTATGCAATTTGATAGATATGTAATTGTATTTTGAATGTAAACAAGTATATTGATATGAAAGCTTGCACATAACATCAATAAATGTAAATCAAACCTCCATGATTATATGCTTGGAATCCACCTTGAGAGAAGAATGAATAGATCTTGAAGATTAACCAAAGGATCTTGAAGGAAGAGTACACCATCATGATGACTAGATCTAGGGTTTAAATGATGAATCTTGAATGCTTGAACCAAATCCCTTCAATAGCTTGAATGCTTGAATCCTTGATCTTTAATGGAGAACTTGGATGGAGAAGAGGACTTGAATGTTTGAATGGATGCTTTCTTGAAATTGAGAAAATCTTGAGAGCTTGGTGTCTTGATCATGAAAGTGGATGGATCAAAATGAGAGAGGAAGGCCTCCTTTTATAGTGAACTAGGGCACAATCCTCTAGAGGGGCCAGCTTAGAGAATTAAATCCCAGTTAGGTCCTAACCTTTAGAAAATATACCTAGATTAAATGCAATTGAAGGATTTACCATTTCAAAACATGAAATGGCTAACCCGAAGGCGGGAAAACAAATATCCCGAAAGCCCAATACCTAGAAATCAAGGATTTTGAAGATTTGAAGGAAGGGGGAAAAATTGAGGTTGGGAATGACCTGGTCAGGTTTGAACTTGATCTTGACCTAGTTAGGTTCAAGCTCAATCCTAACCTAGTCAGGTTTGACCTTGAATCTGACCCTGGTCTCAGATCTAGTCAGAATCAGGACAAAAGGTCCCGAGGATGCTCGGAGACCTAGAAATGATACCAGAATAGGACAAAATGTTAGGGATAAGCATAAAATCCTATGATGACTATGATGAAGGCCAAGAGGACCTATTTAAAAGTCCTACCTAGAAAATAGAACCATGAAAGAGGGAAATTTAGGAGAATCCTTAAGATCCTAACCCTAATTTCACCTAGAATGAAGCAGAAAAGAAGTGGTAAGTGGGGAGAAAGCCAGATCAAAGAAAAGATCAATTCAAGGCATCTAATATGACCCCAAACCACTTAATCAGATGGCTAAACACTCTTAACATGGAAGTGCTTCCATTTTAAGATGATACAGAAACAAGCAGGCGTAACTTTGGAACCGATCACCATCATAATAATTTAATCGTTGAGAAGTTACGAAATAGCCAGCGTAACTTTAGAGCTTGGAGTGGGTTCCAATTTATTTAGTATTCTAATTTAGCATTCTGATTTAGTAATTATAATTTACATATTTTTCAATTTATAAATAATAAAATTATAAAACTATTTCTCAATTTCATGATTCACGTAACATGTTACTGTATTAGAATTTAGTGTATTGAGATTTAAAGTATTAGCAAATAACACATAAAACTAAAAATAGTAAGTTAGTAACACTATTTGAAAAAGAGTCTTCTGACTTCTCAATGTTTTATTTGTATATAGTATTATAGACTACAACATTACTATGAATTTCAAAAACTTGTATTATAGTTATACATTATACATATACATGTTTCATTGAATCATTTGTATACAGTATTACAGACTACAATATTACTATGAAATTCAAAAACTGGTATTATACATTATGCAGTATTACTATGAAATTCAAAAAGTGGTATACATAATACTAGTAACTGAATCACTGATTCACTGAATGGTTGTGGTTTCCCCAGAAGGAGAAGCGACAAGCTTCCAACCATTTCCAAAACCAAAATGAAAAGTACATTCGATTATTTCATATTTACAAATTACAACTTACAAGTAACAAATTTTTTTGTAAGATCCATAAAGAAAAAAAAATTATTCGATGCATAGACCAGAAAATAACTGGATCATCTAATTCATCTCCTCCTAGAACGCCTCCTGGTCAAAGCCATGATTGTCAAAAATGGTGCTCATCTTTGCCTTGTCATGTTCTACTTTAAGTTTGAACATGTCGCTTTGGTATCTAGTGTAACTAGTAGCATGATCCCATGCTGCAGACATAAGATGACTGAGGACATCCTGCTCCATTTTTGAATTTGGTTCGATAACAGGTTCTAGGTTCTCATTTGATGATCCCTCAACTACTGGAAGACCCATTATGTCATCCAAGATTCCAAATTTAGAAATTTACAAAGCACCCATGTTCTGCAATTCCACTAGCTGCTGAGGAGTATATAAAGAAAATAATCACCAACTTGCCAGCCATAATAAATTTTGAAGGAATGTTTCATGTAAGGTGGCTTGCCTAGGAAAAGGAAATTCATGAATATCGGAAAAGAAAAATTGCAGACATTCTACCCTATGTAACTTGGCTCTGAAGTCGAAAAGAAGAATAATGAATGTTGATGAATCACAGCTCATATCCTGTAAAATTATCCTTTTTAATGTCTAATCAAAATCTTGGCCTAGATTATGTACCACTCAAGTTATGAAAACTGCCAGCGTTACCTCGGAACCACCATATCCTAGCTACAATTTTAAATTTTGAACTGACAACTTGGCAGCCGCAAATTATGAAGGAATATTTTGCGTAATGTGACTTGGCTCTGAAAAGAAAGATAATGAATGTTTACAATTCATAGCTGAGATCTTGTACAAATTAACCTTTTTAATGTCTAATCCAAATCTTGTCATCATTAAGTCTCATTAATTGTACTTCAGTGTTCAATTTCACTGTAACTTCACGGCTAAGTTACGCAGATTACCAATGTGGCCTCAGAACCCCCATATCTTACCTACGATCATAACTTTTGAAGTCACGCACACTCTCAACCTGTCCTATGCATATCTTTGCGGCCTTCAACTACAAACTGTCAGCATAATCATCAAAGTCACGCACGTCATCAACCTGACCATTATGTATCTTCATAACTATTAGCATCAACCCTCCTTTTAGCCTACTGAAGCTATGCACACTGTCACCAGTCACCACAAACTATGCCGAAGCTATGCAAATGCCAAATTGTCAACCACAAATTTACTTGACCTTTGCATATCTTCGTGGCCTATAACTTTGAACCACCAACATAACAGCTGAAGTCATGCACAACATCAACATGACCATTGCGTATCTTCGTAACCATTAGCCATCGACCCTCCTTTTAGCCTGCCGAAGCTATGCAAAATGTCATCAGTAAATGACATGTAGCACCCAACTTGACATGTAGTCCTATCACTATGTTTTGAATATTCACCAATTTATATTTTTTATAATATAAATACTATTTTTTAATCACCAATATATATTTTGGTAGTTTTGAAACAAAAACACAATTCGCCAAGATTTTCCACATAGTTTTAGGGAGCATCAATGATTCGCCAAAATTTTCCACATAGTTTTAGGGAGTATCAATGATTCTCCAGTTGAGATTATTTTTTTTTCTTTGAAAAGAAAAAAATTTCGCCAATAATTTATTTTTTCTTTCTAACTTTCACCACTTTTTTACATCTTTTTTGAAGGGGGGTTTCTTAATGATTACCCTAGTGATAATGATAAGAAGCTGATAAAATATCACCTATGAAAGGTGTAATCACATGTCAACCAAATATGGATCATCCTCCATTATGCAATGAAGTATGTGCAATAGGATGAGGATGATAATGTGATATGTGTATTAAAGGTGGATTTCACACCTAAAGTGGAATTTCTCCTATACCACGTGCCTAATTAAGGTGAAAACTCATAGGTGTCTCAATGAAAAACTATAATGCATGTATTATCCTTCAAGGAATATTTTTTTAGATCTCAAAAATCCACACATAGGTGGATATCCCCATTCTTCTTATAGATTGGGACCAAATTAGACACCTATGTACTATGCTTTATAGGATAGATGATACAAGAATTGACAAGATTCATCAATTCTTGAGACATTAGAGACTTAATCTTAGGATTCAAAAGACTTTTTTTCTTCCTAATTGGATTTTCTCCCTTCGCTAGTGTTAGCACCTACAAAAATTTCATGACTATATCACCTTTTCCTTGGTCCCTGCAAATATTGTCCTGTCTCTGGTTTGAAACCCTAAGTCAAAGTTTAAATTTCCTAGCCGTTACATGAAATAAACCCTAATGTGCCCTGGCCTTGTTATATTCTTGTATTACCTTTTTTGGGCCACTTAAGTTCTTAAAAACCATGTGCTTAAAAATATCTCCTAAGTCTAACACCCGATGGTGTTAAATATTTTCCCAAGCCCTTGCGCTTTAATTTTTATAATGTTTCGGCCTTTAATATTTTCCCAGGCCCAGTCCTTTATCACAGTAAGATCGGATGGTTGGCATATCTTCTTATAGAGTCTCTCTCCTCTATGAGATCTTATGACAACCATTGATTTTCCTTTACAGCGTGGCTTTTCAAATGAGTGGGACCGCTGACAGGTGTGCACAATTGGTGGCTTTTCATTGGCTGAGCTAAATTATGACATGGAGTGTTGTCAGTGGGGTCTGATGTTAGAAATTTTGATTGATGGTCGGCACTTGATCGCAAGGAATATTCTTTCCCTTGTGATCATGTGCCCACCATTCGATTAGATACCGATGGGCTTTTGTGTGGTGGGTCCTTTGTCAGGTGACTAGGTAGTAAGCAGTGAGTGAACTGTTGACAGGTGGCACAAGGTGGGCCCATGTGGGTCTTGCATAAAAGACTCAGTGATTTGGTGACTAAGAAATGTCGGTGTCCTCTAAATTTAGCGGTTCTGATAACTTTTCCTTTGTTCGCTTATTCTTGAAATAAAATGGTGATGTTCTAAGTGTTCTGGCGAATGAGCAAATGAAGTAGTCGCTGAATCTCTAAATTAATTGGTAGTGACATGAAACATTCAACAAATGGGAGATAGCCTTTAGTCGCTACTTCTCCAAATAACAACTAGGGTTAGTTGTTTTGCTTGTTCGCCAATTTTCTGAGTAAAAGATGAGTTAAGCATTTCATTTTGAGAGTGAGCAAAGCCTTTGTCACATGTTTGCAAAATGTAAACCAGGATTCCTATTGAGTTAGGTCATGAAGCCTGGGAAAGATGAGGATCTAACGGTCATGTTTTAAAGTTGATCTTAGTTTGATTTTCGACCATTGATATGCTGCTAGCACCATGAAAGTAGCCATTTCTCCCAAGATTTGAATATTTTAAGGGTTTTTAGTGACAGTAAGGACTAGAATTCAATGCTTGAGTGGCTGGATTTGGTAGAAATGATTTTGTCAACTATTGCAGAGTGGTCCAGAGAGTTCCATGATTGATTGCAGAGGGTTTGTGCCGTGAAGGAATGGGTAAGAGTTGCTCGAGGCATGTTGTAGGTGAAGTGATCAGATTGATAAGCATGGTAGATTCATAGTCTTTGGTACAGTGCACTGAAATTTCTCATAAATGAAGATCAATTTTGGATCTAGTCTTTTCTGGTCACCTAGTTTTCCCCTCCAATGCAATAAATTTTGATTGAATCTATTTGGTTTGGTGGGTGAAAATCTTAACCCTTGCCTCAGTCATCCATAGCTTGTTGCATCCTGTTTTGGGATTCCAAGATGACTGATGGTATATATTGAAAGAAGTTTGATTTTGTAGGGGTTCCAGAACTTTTGATCCAAGGGGTTTCAAGTCTTTTGGTCCCAGGTTGTTGATGGTGTTATGTTGATAGTTAATGTAAAAGACTGAACAAGGAGAGCCTGGATTTAGGGTTTGTTTCCTAGCATTTTGTTGTCTTGATAATGTATTGATTCTGCAAATCTTAATGAGAATACATTTGAATTCCAATCTTAGATTTATGTTTGTCTTCTTGTTTTGATCTTGGGCTCATATATGTTAATGTCACAAAGTGAGTTAACATATGGTAAAAAAAGAGTATTGTGGAATTATCTTTGAGTTCCTGACAAAGTTAGGATTAAAGTCTTTAAGGTAGTTTCAGTGAGTTCTTGGTTGGATAGGAATTTGATGATCAGGTTTGGGAGTGAGAGGGATAATAGGCAAAGCACTTATTTTGAGTTCAAGCATGTTTGAGTTAGAGTTTTCAGTTGATATATGTTATTAAATGACTCTATGCCCTAGGTTAAGGCACTGATCCATTCTCTAGAAGCAGTCCATCATCATCAATCACACACATATATAAATGATAAATCTTTAAATCAGTTAGTAAGGGGTCTAAATGTATAATATTTGGTGATTCCTTTCAAGAAGTGAATCAAGGGTACACCTGCCTGAGCATCTAGGCTCAAAGTGTAGGAGGATCTCTTTGATCCTTGTTAATTGGCCCTTTTCCTTGTAGACTTGGGAGTGGTGATAGAGTCAGTGACATTAAGTTGTCAATCATAGTGTAAACCTGTAAGAAGAAAGAGAAGGGGAACCAACAACTAGTTCAATGATGTGTTAGATAACTGACAGATCGTAGCCTTTGAGGTCATTATTTGACCAAGAAATCATGTCCTTATATTTCTCATAGAGGTGTATCAATTGGTTCTGATCATGTTGAGAAACATTTTTCCCAACCTTTAACACTTTTCCTTACTTGACCTATAGGTCATAGTAGTCTTTCTCATAGGCCACAAACCTCCTCATGTCGTTCCTAGCATCATCATAGTTGAAGATATTTTCCAGGGTAATTATCCCTCTAGGGAGCTTATTTCCTCTCAGTTGGATGAACTGATCTTCATTGGCTTTAGCTATCATGGGTTTTAGCTTGTCCATGAAATCATTATAATGTTGTATGAATGTGGAAATATTCTTATCACTTTCAAAGACTTGACATTTCTGGTTATTATTAGGCACAAATGGCCTAACGATTACATGAATAACATGTTTTTTTTCTAGCAAATCAAAATCAAGATAGAAACAGGAGCCAACTATAGTTAGGATATACATGACTATATCTAGTTTTCTAGGAATGACCTGAATATTGAAAGCATTGAAGCTTTCTATAAGATCCCACACTTTGTTGTGATATGAGCGCATGCAAAAATTCTTAGTGAAATCCATATTCTACACTTGATTTACAACCAACTCTAAATTATGAGGACTCTCAATTATTTAATGCTCATCTTCTCTACAAGGCTTAAACCATCCACAAGCCCTTCATATTATACTTCATTATTGAAATGTGGGAACTGAAAGTGGAAGGACCTTAGAATTCTTTCACTAGTAGCGAGATCAAAAAAAATCTTGTGCCATAATGCTTTTTACACCTACCACCATCAAAATGCAATATCCAAAGAGAAGATCTTTTATTTTTGATGTCTTCGACTTTAGCGAAAGCATCTTTAGACACTCAAGGAATGGTTTGGTCCTCCTCATAGATTACATAAGTACAAAGACTATTAGGATGACTCATAAAATGGTTGGCATCAACATCATTATTTAGGAATATTTCCTCTAATGTTTCCCCAAACTTAGGGACTTCCTCATTCTCTAGGAGTTCTTCAAGTTGTGCCTCCTTAGATTTAGAGTTGGTCAAGGTTTCATACACTACATGCTCATCGTGTAAGGGTTTATTTATAATTTTTAGTTTAGCTTCATGCTTGTTTCATAATTTTAGCTTCATGTTTGTTTCATAGGATGAGGTGTGACCACTCTAAGAAAAAATATCCACCTATTTTGGTAGTAAAGTTATGGGAGAGGAAGAGCCCAAAAATAGTAAGAATATCGATTACAACTACCTCCTTCAGTATAGTTATACTCAGGTAAGAATATAAGGTGAGCGGAAGCTTCTTAATGATGTCTATGGTTTGGACTCTATTTCTATCAAGATGCATAACTCCTCTATCTAGGGATTCATACTTAAGATTTAGAGCCTCAACAATTTATTTAGGCATGACTATGGTACTCGCTCTAGAATCGATCAGGGAATTGTGCAGTAGCTTACCATTGACAATCAAAGTTAAATAAAAGGGAGTAGGTTTAGGTCATTCTACCTTGAAACTCATTGTAGAAACTCCATGATTAGTAAGAACAATGGGAGAACATTTTTGACTTCTAGACTCTACTCACTTGCTTGGTGATCTCCTATCCTTTGTTTGTGTTGTGGTACTTTCCAAAATAGACTATGGCTTCTTCTCTATCTTAGACAATGCCTCTTGCAACATTAACCTCTATCTTGGGATGATAAGGATGTCCTAGAGAGACACACTTGTAGGGGATTTCTTTGGCTACTCAACAATATTGAGAGAAACTAGCACAGTTCTCTTCAACTCTCCAAAATTTTGAGTTAGTGTTTCCTTTGGCATTAAATAGGGATCGAAAACAATGGGTTCAAATGTAGTTTTATTAGAACTAGGCTTATATTGATGAACCAATTTCTCACTTGTGTTACACCTCTCATTGTAGAGATTATAGTTAGATTGCACCTACATTGGATTGGAAATAGATGTAAAAGAAGAATTTGTAACCACCACATCTTCATCTTACATCCATGAGAACACAAAATGGTCAGAAGAAATCTTCACTTCTCTTTCCAAAGACATGCCTTTCATCTGTGCAGTAAGTGTGGTAGTCTCCATGCCAGAAGATGTGTAAATAATAGGGTTGGAAGAAATCTCTAGGACTCTTTTATTCATAATAAGTTGTAATTTTCCCATGGACAATTCTAGGGTGTGTGGGCTTTATTGCAAGGGAAACACCATGCATTAGTGTCACTAGCTAGGTCATTTTGACCAGGTACCAACCCTCTATTCTGACTAGGTAGAATAGATTGCAAAGGTGTAGGAATAGTAACCATTTGATTATTAGCTTACAAATAGCCCAACTTTGAGCCTCCTTGACTCTGATTCATCTGGTAGTTGGACCTTCCATATTGATAATTTTTGTGCAGGGACTTAGAGAAGGAAGTTTTTTGCCTCTTCAAATTTATGATCTCATTGGAGAAATTCCACAATAGGTTCTTCATATCATTTACCTCATATGCTAGTGTGGTGAGAGTAGTTTCACTATTTGGTTGAGCATTTGGATAATAGTAGGGAGACTAGGGTGGAGTCTACATAGAGAAATTGGGACTGGATTCAACAAGAACAAGCTGGGTGGCTAGAGTAGGGGCAGGAAAGTCTAGAAAAATAGGCATAATAGGTCTAGGTGGGAATCGACCTGTATCAATGAGGTTACTTTCTATCGTAAAAAAAACACTTTAAGCATCTAGTAAGGTGTTTCTGCCTATATATTGGATCATCATAGATATGTTGAGATTGAAGGCCTTGAGGTAGAATACAAAATTCATGTCTTATTGAATCTTTTATTGAAATCTATTATGGCCTCTTTTGGAACTCTCTTAATGGTGATCAATTGCTAAAGCAATGAGGATCAGTCTCCCTTATCTGAAAATCACTCATAGAAAGGGTTCCCTAACTCATCCCAATTCATGATGGAGCTGGGTGGGAGAGAGAAATACCAGTCTTGAGATTTTCCTTTGAAAGAAGTCTCCAACAGCCTCAAAGCCATGTCTTGTTCAATGATATTATGAACCATGTAGAATTCTTCCACATCTTGCAAATTATCACCAAGAGTTTTAGAATATTCCCCAGTGAATTTAGGAAGAGCCTTGAGAGCTAAAATAGGTATTTTCACCTAGATAGCTAGAGGGGTTGGCAGAACCAAAGGACTTTCAGTATTCCAAGAAACAAAATTTCTAGGAGGATTTTGAGCTATTTGTGATTGTTGGACTTGACCATACTACTAAAGCCTCTAAATCAGCCAAAGACCAATGGAGGGACAAGAAAATGAGGTTCAGATGAAGTTTGGGATGTAGTAACTAGTATTTGGCTCATACACATACTTAAACTTTAGGCAATATGTTTGGGGGGTTTCATCGAGTGTTCCAGAAAAGAGCTGTTGATATCTAAAATTGCTTTTAGATAAATGGCCTATGGGAAGCTCAGTGAATTGGGGATCTTATGCAATTTCACTAAACAACCTCCAATATTTTAGAAGTCAGCTATACGTTTAATGTAGAGGGAAAAGGGGAATAAGTGTTTGTCATGCCCCGTAAGGGAACTGGGGAAGAGAACAAAGATTATCTTAATAAAAGAAAACCTAAGTAGAGATTTATGAAAAATTTTGAACTTTTAAAAGAGTTATGTGAACAAAACTTAAACTTAGATTCCTTCCAAGGTTCCCTTCTATTTTATGAACAATTCATTTAAGTCCATTAATTAAACTAACAACAAGATTAACTTCTCAAGAAAATTACATCATATCATTATAAGATTCTTTATGAAATACAAAGTACTTTCATTACAATTTTCCCTTTTAACACCATCTATATTCCTAAGTATCCTTTATGAACATTATAACTTTTAAATCAAATAGAGTTTATCTAACTCATTTGATACATTACAAATATACTACATTTGATTTTTCAATAGCTTCACTTAAACAACAATAATGAAAACATACTACATAACTGGGAATTTTACAAAATCCTTTTTCTTTTCCAACATACATCTTAAACATAAAGTTTACATTTCCCTTTCCCCTTTTCCCTAATTCTACCCATTCCAAATACATCATTTTTGAAATACATTACTGATTACATTACATTCAGCTCCTCATGGGAGGTAAAAAAATTTTACATCATGAAATATAATTACAAAGCCTTCATTCTTCAAAACTGGTACATAAGCAAGCATGAATCTCAAACACTGCATCCACAAAAGATACCTCGATAAAAATATTTACCACCCAACCACATGGATACCTAAAAGGCCCACTCCCTCATGCTAGGAGATAAACACCAATTTCCACAAGAAGGAATAGCTAGGCCATACCTAGGGTTGGGTAACCTTTCCCAAATAGCAAATGAAAAGAAGCTCAAAGTATAAATCTTTCCCCAAATAGGTTCTAAGGCTTAGTAGAAAATCTAAGCAACAACCTAAGTGAGTGTCATTGCATAGCCCTCACTCCTTGGGTTGTCCTAGTACTAGCCACTCCAACCCTGGCCCCCAAGTAGGCACATGCGGGATCGATTGCCTTTTGTATAGACAAGTGCCATTCGATCGTACCTAAGCATAGGTACCTTCTCCCACTCCCATCCATAGCCTTTACTAGCACTAATGGCATGGGTGAGGCACATTTAATCTTTTTAATGTTTTAACTCATTTCCCTTAAGTTTAATTAATTTTTCACTTGTTAAATAACTCTTCAGTCAGTTATCCTGGTTCTAGCCACTTAGGGCCCCAGCCCCGCACTGAGAGCCACTCACTAGGTGTCGTTAGGTTTTCTACCCTCAACCCACATATCAAAATTACATCATACAGATAGTAAAAGCATATTATAAACACATTTGAGAACTGCTACAAGGAATTGAAAATAATAGGATAGTTTATGGATGTTTAGAGAAATTAGGTATGTTTAAGGATGTTTAGAATGTCCTGATCCTCTTGGACAACTCTAAACCCTAAACTGATCCTTACATACATTCTAACCCTATTAAGGCATCTAAATGCACTGGACATAACCTCCACTTAAACAAGGAATGGACAATTTTAGGGTTTGTACAATATTCCATATACCAAAAGATAATACTCCATAAAGTTTGTTCTAAGTCGAAAATTGACTAAGTCTGAATTTGTTAAAAATCTAAAATCTATAAGTTGCCACTTAACTCCTAGGAAACTGAAACCTATCCCATTCAATCTGAAAGGTACCTAATTCCTTTTATATAAGTATAACTTAAAGTATAAAAAAATTAAAGTATAAGTACGTAAACTTATACTTAAATGTTATACTTGTATAAAGCGATTATTATTAAAAACCATGTTTAACATTTATTAAAAACTTAATAAACAAACATAATTTTCATTTACACATCACAATTTATAAACTAAACTATACTTATGAAATTCCTATTAAATAATAACTAAATTTAATAGAAATTTCAATACTCTAAATTTAATATTCACTCAAATGTAAAAGCATTTAAAAAAAACTACCACAAAATAAAAATAAATTTAAAGTCATTTTTTTTTTTGGGGGGGGGGGGGGCTATGGGCCCCGCACCCCACTAACTCACGCCCTGCGCGTTTCCCAAGCCCATTGGCCGTAGCAGGGTACTGCTACTACATTACCTGCTGCTACGGTTACATGCTGTAGGGGAAGTAGGGGAGGTGGTGGCCCCACTTCCCAAAAACCCTTTTCAAAATTTATTTTGTTTTTAAAAAACAAAACTCAAATGTTTTATTGAAACATATATATAATATTTCAGAGATCAAAATAATATTTATATTGTATAAACATCACAAAATAAATTCAGATTAAAATGGTAGAATGTTTGTATTGACAAAATATTGCAATGAACAAATGACGGAATAATATAATAATATAGCATTTGTATTACACTAATACAACATTTGTATAATATATAGACGACTGACAAAATAATATCATAATACATACACTATTACCAATAATGCAATAATGTTTCACATACTATAATAATACATTTAATACTTCAACATTTTGTAATAATACATTATTGCAGAACACATTAAGGTATCAACCTTCTACAATAATATATTATTATAGAACACATTAATATATTAACCTTACACCATACAATAATAATACAACATTACACATATGTTTTGCAATAATAATACCAAATACAGAAACTTTCAACAAATAAAAAAAAACCACATTCATACTATTAAATTAAATCTATTTCTCGGGATGGAATCCAACCTGGAGTCCTACAGAATCCAGTTGATGAAGAAGAATCCTTTCCTCTCAGTCTCCTTCCAGCGATCCTTAAACTCTTTCTGGATGAAATCTCCAGCCTCCACTCGAAACAACCAAATGCCAAACTAAGGGAATAATGAATTTCTCTTCTCACCAAGTATATTTTTCACTATAAAAATAATACTTCTCTTATTATTATTTCTTTTCCAAACCAACTCCCTTCACACAGGAAATCTTTCCTATATATAGAATGGAGGAGGTGGTTGCACGGGTAATCCAACTGGTGCAACCATTCTAACCATCCATCTGTTAATAGTTAAGCTTAAGTAATATTATTAAAGCCTTTTCCGAAAGAGATATAACTATACTTATCTATTACCGTAATCAAATTTATGTTTCCTATACTTTAGGGAAGGTAATAGTAATTTATAACACATTTACCATACCATTAACTTATCTAATTATTTATTAAATTAACATCATAATTAATTACTCACCAATTTTATAAATATATGTATGCATATGCATATGTGTGCACCCATATGCCTATGTGTACATATATTATTTTTATTACAAATATTATTGCAAAAATAATATTATTATAAAACATATTATTTATTTACACACTTAATCCATATTCTTTACAAAATACAGTAGTGATATATATATATATATATATATATATATATATATATATATATATATATATATATATATATATATATATATATATATATATATATATATATATATATATATATATATATATATATATATATATATATATATATATATATATATATATATATATATATATATATATATATATATATATATATATATATATATATATATATATATATATATATATATATATATATATATATAAGGTGAAACATAACACTATTATTAAAACATTTATTATTATTATTGCCATAGACATTTTGTTATTATGAATATTATAAAGATAATACCATAAAATTATTTATTATTATTGATATTAAAATCACATATTTCAATCACATACTAACTCATTCCTAACAAGATCCGCTAGTACAAAGTAGCTAATACTAAAGGTAAATTACTAAATCATACCCTCAAATGAACAATAATTCACCTTAATAATCTACTAATAAAATTGAATGTACCATATGGACAACTAGAACTACTATACTCAAAAATTCATTCACCATGAATACACAAGACAAGAAACTAACTATAAGATCCACAAAACCAGTAAACTGAGAGATCACATAATATATCCACACAACGAACTAACTCGACACTTCCCACCTAAGGATAAAAGGATCAAAGGTGAAGTTTCTTCCTATGGAACCTGGTGATATCTCCGTAACAACAACAACGATTGAGGATTTTGAGGGATCGCTCAGACCTGTGAAGCCAGGTGGAGATGATACCCGGTACCTGCAATCTTGCATCACTAAGAAGAGATACATATACATACATATGGATATACAAATCAGATATATGCAAGCAAATGACCAGGATTGATACATCGTGTGGACCTCAACTAAATGAGTAACTATGACTTTGTCCTGAGTCATGAAAACACATCAGACACATGTCCATGAAACATAAAACATCATGATAATAGTTAGATTCAAATCCTTGGGCTAGATCCATAAAACATATGAAAATAAATGGTTTTCTAATCTCATAAGCATATAAATAATAACCATAAATGAGCACATCCATCATATCATCATCCACATAACATAAATGTAAATGTATAGTTCTAACCATCATAATAAAAATGTCCAAATCAACAAAGTATAAGTATCACCATAGGAGAGGTATTATAGTGTTACTAATCTATTCTAAGGTGATATGCCAAGATTTTGGAACACTTTAAAATTTAAATGCATGGGCTATTCCGAGAAATGGAATCTGAAGGAAACCTTACTACAACTATATTTAGGCACAGTTACCTATATATGAAAAACCTTTCAACATAAGACATAGAGTGAATCAAACAATGATAATTACATAATAGAGAAACTTATAACATAATCTATGCAGTAGAAATCAAAGATGTGTGCACTAAAGTCAGACATATAGCACATAAATATACATGAACAATGAATCTTGAAAGACCAAAGAGATAGAAGCACGATTGATTTTATTAATATTGATTCAATTTCACAAAATATAGTTTGAGGCTTGCAAAAATTAGCTTTTAATTTTTATGAAAGTCCTCTATTTTTTCCAAAAAGAATTCCATTTTACAATACAAAGCTTTTCCTTATATAAGCTAGGGTACCACCTGATGTCCTTAATAAGAGTACTTGCAAAAATTTCTATGCATCCCACTCTATGAGGCTAAGAAGCTGCAATTTTCATCATCGACCCTGAGAAAATGACAGTTAGCCCTTGGTCTGTTAACATGATTAGATCCTCTACTACTTCTCTCATCTAACACCTTATTGGATCAGATCTTCATTAATTTTCTCAACTAACACCCAAGATTAGATCTTCATTAATTTACTCAGTTAACTCCCAAGATTAGATTCTCCCTAAATTTTCCAAGCTGCTTCATGAGAAAAATCCTAAACTGAAGGAAAACCAAGCTCATAGATGAAAGATGTGTGGAATATTTTCACTTTAGCTGGGAGATGACACATGTTAGATAGGTCTAAAATATCCTTCAAAGCATATGTTGAACTCTTTCAAAGGTATGCAAGACAACCACGTGGTGCACTATGCAACAAAGATATAACTTTATACAACACGTGGGCCCATAAGGAAAATGGAAAAGCATTTATCACTTTGATAAAATATGTGGCACTTGAGCAGAGAATTTGGAAAAAACAAAAGAGAAATCTTCCAAAATCTACATTGTAATGGCAAGTGGCAAGCACATGTAGCTTCCCAAAAAAAAGCATGGAAAGGAAGGAAAGAAGCAAAACCAAAAAAATTCTAACTCCATAGTATAGTAAATTTCTAATTCACAACCATTTGGAGAAAATATTCTTAAAGGCTCTAGAATATGGTATATCACTCAATCCAAATAAAAACTATTATTTCAGTGTTACTGGAGAAAAAATTCTTGGCCACATAGTATCAAAAGATGGGGTAAGAATTGATCTAGAGAGGGTTGTCAACATTGACAAGACCCTTATCCCAAAAACAATAAAAAAAATGTAGTCAATTTTTGGAAGAATAAGTTTTTTAAAGGAGGTTTATCTCTAACTTAGTTGAGATTGTGAAGCCCATCTCAAAAATATTGAAGAAAGGTGATAAATTGGACTGGATTTCTAAATCCTTGGATGCTTTTTTGGCTATCAAGAGAGAAATCAAGGAAGCTCCAATTCTGAAATCTCCTAATTTTTCTAAACCATTTCAGATTTTTTATTTTTCTTATTATTATACAATTGTTTTAGCTATGTTGCAAAATAATGAAGAAGCTTATGAACAACCAATTGCATTCTTCAGCAAATCATTGCAAGATGCTGAATTAAAATATGACATAAATGAGAAACAACCATATGCATTAGTCAAGGTAGTGAAATCTTTCAGATCCTACTTCTATCAAGGATGATGTAGAGAATCCATATTTCAAACATTATTCTCTCTTGATGCATATAATCATGTTTTATGGTAAGGTGCATGGATTGTGGCTAGAAGAATGAAAACTCACATAGATGGGGAAGAACGGAGAAGAATTTCCAGTACAATTGTGGGCTTCTCTATAGGATTTGAGGTATGATGGTTCTCATTATGAGCATTTTGAAGAACTCTCTATTAAAAAACTTTACAAAATGTTGAACTATCCCTGTGATCGTTCAATTTCCATAGAAATTAAGAATTTCCCGAGGCCAAAAGAATTTGATGAAAAACATATTGTCAGTCACAACTAGGGAGATTGGTATGTGCATATTAACTTTACTATGTTTAGAGTCTTTGGTTTTGAAGGTGCACCTTATAAATTACAAAAAATGGTATCGAATATGGTACCTTATTTGGAAATAGTGAGACAACTAGATTATGCTAGTATCATGAACCTTGGATCTCATCATAAAAAAAACTTGTATGCCTAGAACTCTTAATTTTGGTGATTTCACTATTGTTTATACTAAGGATTTTGACTTAATAAGAACCAAATTATTGACACAATTCAATCTCAAGGAATTCACCCTGATAAAAAATTATGATACAAATGGATACATAAGTTACTCTATAAAAAAGTAGAATCTCAGTAGGTATACCCACATTCTCTTCCAAAAGAGGATATTTTCACAAACAAAGAAGATAAAGAGGTCGAAGAGGCTTATGGGAATTTCATAATGGAATTAGAACAAACAATACAAGAGTTACAAGAAATGGAGAATTCATCAAGGGGTGAATCTACTAGAGAAAATAAGGTGCAATCACATCAAAGAATGGTTCACCAATTAATGATATTTAATGATTATGAGGATTTCCTTGATAGAGAAGCTCAGGTGGCTAAGGATTTACAAGTTGATAAATATGATAGAATTACAACTTATGAATCTTTTGTTTCAGATGATGAATTTGTAAATTCCAAAGAATTCAAATAATTCATGTACAATTTTAAAGGCAAGGGATTAAGGTAATATATCCCTAATGTCATGCCAAAAATCTAAGGGCAAAACACACCAATAATTTGTTTTAAAAGCATAATTAATCAATTAATGATACATGTTTACATAATTTAATTGTCTAAAGTTCTATCCTAGAGATAATGACGTAACTAAGTAATTTAAATCCAAAGGGGGGTAAAGATGATTTGGTGCAAGAGGGAAATCATGGCATACATGCACGAACTTGCCAACGACCCTCACACAAATCATTAGGGTTTAAACCCAGGTTTAATGTTTGACTAGGTTTAATTAATAGAAGGAACATATTTTTCTTTAATAAAGTTTAATAATTATTTTGAGAAATAAATTCCCTCATATTACTGTGGTTTCCAATGATAATAAAGTTAGAGTTAACAAATTAAACATTAATGCCACAAAAATTAAAGTTATCTCTCCCAGGTCCAAATTATTAAAATAAAAAATTCTAGTATTAAAATTAAATAAAATTAAATATTATTCCCAAGGAATATTTTTCCTTGTCTATCCCTAGACACCACAATTCTTAAATTTTATTAATAATTAATAATAAAATCATCTTGATAACATTGTCATTGTCTTAAGTTTGATTAATTAAATAAGATTTAAAACCTGCTAATGATTTATCTTAAGAGTCGAATGGTTAATTGATTAAAAGAAATATAAACCATAACATTATTTAAATTAAAAATTACATCTAAATAAATTATTACATTTTAAAAGGCCTTCTTAATTGAATATTAAAAATGTATAATACATAATGGGCAATTTCTCTAAATATGCCCTAAATAAAATTAATAGTTCTAAGTTCCCATAAAAGTAAATCCAATAATTGACGATAGATATGAAATGGTAAAACAATTTAAATTATCCTTTTTTCTTATGATAAAATCCAAAGTCAAATTTAAGACATGATAACCTCATCCATAAAAAAAACAAAGAAACTTGCCACTAAAAACTCCCATAAATAAATTCCTTAATAAACTAAAACAAGGATTAAAAAAAAAAACATAAAGAAGACAACCATAATTAGGGCAAGGTCAAAAGAGAAAGAAAAGGAAAATGATAACCATTTTGAATCTTTCATTTCTCCTAACTCTCTCTCTCTCCTTCAAACCCTAACCCAAAATTAGGGTTAGGGTGAAAGTTTTCAACTTCCGCAACTTCTCCTTTTCCCTCCTCTTCTTACTCATTTTCTTTCTTTTGTAGGTTTCATGGAGATTTAGAACATGAGGATTCCTCTATAAGGAGAAGACAGTATAATCTCTTTTATTTGTGTGTGTTAATTTGCACACACAAAATTTCTTTTTATTTTTCTTTTTTGTCTTTATATAAAAAAAAAGTAAAAAAAAATATATACTAGTTTAAAGTAGCCACAGTTGTGGTTTCCACTACCATGGCGGCTAGCCACAAAGGTGGTGACCCATTTCCTATGGGCCAACCACGACAGTAGTTAGCCACTAGTCATGGTTGCCAACCATGATAGTGGCTACCATTGCTCGTGGCAGCCAGTCATGACAATGGTAAGCCATTCACCGTGGCGGCTTGCCACGACAGTGTCACGGCCACTGGCCATGGTAGCTAGCCACAATTTTGGTTGAGTTTCCGTAAGGGGGGGGAGGGGGATGTGAACCCTAGCCCCTCCCTTCTCTATTGTTATTTAATTTTTATTTTATCTATTTTTTAAAAACTTTTAAATTTTTTTTTAATATGTATCAATATATTATTGTATGTATGTATGTATGTATATGTATGTGTGTGTGTGTGTGTGTGTGTGTGTGTGTGTGTGTGTATGGGTGATCCCACAAAGCTGTGTCCCACTTTTAGGGATGAACAAAATCGTGAAGTTAGGGAAAAAAAACATTTTGGCACCTTTGTATGAAGTAAATACTTCATGCAAAGTCATGGACCCACTTTGTACAAAGTACTCCAAACAAGGGGCTTCGTGCAAAGACCCCTCTTCGCATGAAGACCCCTACGAGGGGGTCTTTGTGCGAAGAGGGGCTTCGTATGAAGCCCCTTTGGACCAAATTTTTTATAAATTTTTGGCGTCTTTTGTTTTTTAATATCATTATCACTGACACTATTTGCGGACCCCAGGCCTTAGAGCGAAGTACCTTAGCATGCCAGCCAACCAGCGCCTCCCAAGCTTCTTCGACGTCTTTAGTTTTTTAACAGTATCAAGTACACTTATTTTTCTTATTTTTTATTGTAAATAGTATGTTTTGTATTTATTTTAGTTAGTTATTTGTTTTAAATAATTTTTTATTTGTAGAAATGTTAGAAATTTATAGTTAAATATTATCTAATATGTTAGAAATTAATAGTATAATGTTAGAAAATTGTAATTAAATATTAGAAAATGATAGAAATATTAAAAATCATAGTATAAATGTTAGAATATGTTAGAAAATGGTAGAAAATCGTAGTAGTTTGTTAGAAACTGTTAGAAAATATTTACAAAACATTAGAAACCATAGTAGAAATGTTAGAAAATGTTAGAAAACATTAAGATTAAAGTTAGAAAATGTTAAATTTTAAGTTTAAAGTTAGAAATGTTAAATTTTAAGTTTAAAGTTGTAAATATTAGGAATCTCTCTCTCTCTCTCTCTCTCTCTCTCTCTCTCATGTACACCCATTTTTAGTAAATATTAAAGTTAGTTATTTGTTTTAAATAATTTTTAGTTTGTAAAAATCTTAGAAAATTGTAGTTAAATTTTTTAAAATGATCTAGTAGTATGTTAGAAAACGTTAAAAAATTGTAGTACAATAATTTTCTAGGACCCTTATTCCTCCCTTACGACATATTAAGACACTTAGGATCCCTTAGGAATCTCAAGATCTTATAATACATATTAGGATGTCCTATGACCTATTATGAGGCCTACAACCCCTTAAAATATTCTAGGACCATTGTGTATCACTTATGACATCTTACTTGACACATAGGACCCCTTAGGACCCATACAACCCATTATTATATCTTAAAATGTCCTAGGACACATTCATCTATCTTAGCTTCTATTAATACATATGTGAACCCATTGTTGCCTGCAAGAACCCTTAAGACATACTAGTATCAATTAATGTAAACTAAGATCCCTTAGACCACTTATCACATCTACGACCCATTAACATTATTGGACCATTATACATCCCTTACGAAATTTTAAGACATATATGACCCATTCAAATCATCAAGACCCATTAACATATCTTAGGTTGTCTTAGGACACATTTATGTATCTTAGATTAAATTAATATCATACAAGGATCCACTAATGAAATGTAGGACCCCTTAGGACCTCTTATGTTACCCCCAACCCCTTAAGACACTCTACCTAACCCTTATCCATCCCTTACATTATCTTAAGACACATCTAGGACTCATTATTACCCATGACCCCTTAAGACAGTCTAGGACCACTTATATTGCACCTACGACCCATTAACATTCTAGGACTCTTATCTAGATCCCTTAAGACCTCTTATGTTACATACGAGCCCTTAAGACACTCTAGGACCCTTATCTATACCTTAGGACCTCTTATGTTACCCACGACCCCTTAAGACACTCTAGGACCACTTATTGTACCTATGACTCATTAACATTATAGGACTCTTATCTGGATCCCTTATGAAATCTTAAAACAAATATGAAACCTCAGGACCCCCAAGACCCATTAAAGAATCTTAGGATGTCCTAGGACCACTTAGACCACTTATCACATCTACGACCCATTAATATTATTGGACCATTATACATCCCTTATGATATTTTAAGACATATATGACCCATTCGGATCTTGAAGACCCATTAACATATCTTAGGTTTCCCTATGACACATTTATGTATCTTAGGTTCAATTAATACATACAAGGATCAACTAATGTAATCTAGGACCCCTTAGGACCTTTTATGTTACCCACGACCCCTCAAGACACTTCATGACTCTTATCTATACCTTAGGACCTCTTATGTTACCCATGAACCCTTAAGACACTCTAGGACCCTTATATATAGCTTATGACATCTTATGTTACCCATGACCCCTTAAGACACTCTACCTTATGACATCTTATCTAGATCCCTTATGAAATCTTAAAACAAATATGAAACCTTAGGACCCCCAAGACCCATTAAAGAATCTTAGGATGTCCTAGGACCACTTAGACCACTTATCACATCTATGACTCATTAATATTATGTTACCCATGACCCCTTAAGACACTCTAGGACTCTTATCTATACCTTAGGACCTCTTATGTTACCCACGACCCCATAAGACAATCTAGGACCACTTATGTTACCCACGACCCCTTAAGACACTCTATGACTCTTATCTATATGTTAGGACCTCTTATGTTAACCACAAACCCTTAAGACACTCTAGGTCATATTAGGAAATAAGGTATGTCTAAGTTGTTTCTCTACTTAAAGACCTAACTAGACCTATTAGGACCAAGTAGACCTAACTAGGACCTATTATGACCAATTAGACCTATTAGGACCACTTATGATAGTCTAGGACCACTTATGTTACCCACGACCCCTTAAGATAGTATAGGACCACTTATGTTACCCGCAACCCCTTAAGACACTCTAGGTCATATTAGGTCATATTAGGAAAAAAGGTATGTCTAAGTTGTTTCTCTACTTAAAGACCTAACTAGACTTATTAGAACCAAGTAGACCTAACTAGGACCTATTAGGACCAATTAGACCTATTAGGTCTTTAACCAACATTAGTCTGACCAATTAGATGTATTAGGTCCTAACTAGGTCATATTAAGTCATATTAGGAAACAAGGTATGTCTAAGTTATTTCTCTACTTAAAGACCTAACTAGACCTATTAGGACCAAGTAGACCTAACTAGGACCTATGAGGACCAATTAGACATATTAGGTCTTTAACCAACATTAGTCTGACCAATTAGATGTATTAGGACCTATTAGGTCCAAATAGACCTAACTAAACCTATCTAGACCTATTAGGACTAATTAGACAGGTAACTAGACCAATTAGGACCTATTAGGAACAAAATTTTATGACCCATTAGACTTAACTAGACCTAACTATGCCAAGACCAATTAGGACCTATTAGGAACAAAATTTAGGACCCAATTATCTACCTAATTAGACCCAATTAGACCTATTAAGACTAATTAGAACTAATTATGACCAATTAGAACTAATTTGGACCTAATTAGACTCAATTAGAACTAATTATGACCTAATTAGAACCGCTTAAGACACTCTAGGACCACTTATGTTACCCACGACCCCTTAAGACAATCTAGGACCACTTATGTTACCCACGACCCCTTAAGACACTCTAGGACCTTTATCTATAGCTTATGACATCTTATGTTATCCACGACTCCTTAAGACACTCTAGGACCACTTATGTTACCCACGACCCCTTAAGACCTAATAAGACCTCTTATGATTTGATATGATTTGATTAGATGATTTGATTAGAGAATTTTATTTGATGATATATGATTTGATTAGATGGTTTTATTTGATTAGATGATATGATTTTATTTGATGATATATAATTTGATTAGATTATTTGATTACATGGTTTTATTTGATTAGATGATATGATTTGTTTAGATATGATAAGTAATACAACTAATTTCATCATTGTTTAGTGTCTTAAGGGGAGGTCTTAAGGGGATCTAGAATTAATATCATAAAAGATAACTAGTTAATACATGTAACTAATGGATAATAATTATTCTAACTAATTCTAGAACTAACACATGTCATAAGTAATATAACTAATTTCATCATTTTTTAATGTCTTAAGGGGAGATTTTAAGGGGATCTAGAATTAATATCATAAAAGATAACTAGTTAATACATGTAACTAATGGATAATAACTATTCTAACTAATTCTAGAACTAACACGTCATAAGTAATATAACTAATTTCATCATTGTTTAGTGTCTTAAGGGGAGGTCTTAAGGGGATCTAGAATTAATATCATAAAAGATAACTATTTAATACATGTAACTAATGGATAATAACTATTCTAACTAATTCTAGAACTAACACATGTCATAAGTAATATAACTAATTTCATCATTTTTTAGTGTCTTAAGGGGAGGTCTTAAGGGGATCTAGAATTAATATCACAAAAGATAACTAGTTAATACATGTAACTAATGGATAATAACTATTCTAACTAATTCTAGAACTAACACATGTCATAAGTAATATAACTAATTTCATCATTTTTTAGTGTCTTAAGGGGAGGTCTTAAGAGGATCTAGAATTAATATCATAAAAGATAACTAGTTAATACATGTAACTCATTGATAATAACTATTCTAACTAATTCTAGAACTAAAACAC
Source organism: Chamaecyparis obtusa (assembly GCA_027943335.1). Classification (NCBI taxonomy): domain Eukaryota; kingdom Viridiplantae; phylum Streptophyta; class Pinopsida; order Cupressales; family Cupressaceae; genus Chamaecyparis; species Chamaecyparis obtusa. Next base: position 724,758 of record BSBK01004955.1, on the reverse strand, counting down.
GTCAGAAGTAATATAACTAATTTCATCAAAGGATATTTAAAATCTTTAACTAATATGCAACCTATAAAAATCATTGAATAATCAAAGTATACATATAAAATTCTATATATTAAAACCATTGAACCATCAAATAGGTTTATCATATATCAACAAATTATAGTCCATCATATGTTTAAATATATAAACAAAGTATAATGACATTTAATCCAAAGATATCAAGTAGGTCCTAACACAACAAATAAGTATACATATTATAGTTTTTAGACCAACTCAAGTGGTTTAGACCTTTCATGGAGAACATGTAATATTCTCTCATGATCCTCACTATGTAGTCTCCACTTACGATGTCCACGTTGAGATTTAACTATATGAAGACAAATGGATGTGGCAACTACTAGGTGACTATATTGAAACACCTTATTGTCTAGTTCATAATCAACAAAGTGAATACCATGTTGAATTACTTTGATTTTCTTGAAATATGTTCCCTTTAAAAAAACTAAACCTGCAGGTCACAAGTTTTAACAATATATAAATATAAACAAACTCAATTTGAAATTTGTTAAAAGGTTGAAATTTAAAATTTACAAATTGAGTTAAATATATTGATGTAAACCATATACAAACCTATGGGGAACAACATTCCATCACTTTCTTCAGGTTCAAGTAACTTCAGCCTTTCTACAATACAACACAGTAAATAATAACCAACTCCTTCTACATTTCCACGCTTAGCAATCACTACAAAGACATCTCATGCATAGTAAATTTATATATACATGTGTGAGATCTTAAAATAAATACTTAGTTCAATCTATAGATCTATCTATCTATCTAGCTATACATGCAACTCAATGTACCATATAATGTGAAATATATATACTTACCAATTTTGACCAATCCCGAGATATGATTGTAATTAGTAGAAATCAAAGGAACATCATCAAAGTTTTCATCTTCATCTCTATCAAATGTATCAGTAACAACTAGTGGCACTAGCTTCCATGCACCTACATATCCATGGTCTTGATTGATACATTCCTCATAATTGTTAGCAATGCAGTGACAACAAAAGCATGAGTAGTCCCTAGTGTTCAACATCCAATTGTGACAATTCGTACTCATAACTGAATGCAAAGATCGCATCTTTTCTATCCTATTGCAACCATGCATAATTTTTCTATCCACACCTGAACAAATGCATATATAATACATTCTCTATTAATATAATTTGAATTAAAAATATCATAAAAATTTTAAACACTTTCAAATAATTTAAAAATGTGTGCATACCTTTTATCTCCCAAAATTTTCTATATGGCACCGCCTGAGTCAATCCTGATGATGTGTCATTCTCATTTGGTGCGAAATGTGTCTTGCACCATTCAACTACATCATGTGCATTTTTTATATGCACTCCCTTATAATTCATTTGATACTTTCATATAGCACATTTGATGCAAGCTCTGGCACCATCATGTTCACCTTTTCCATGTCCACTCTCAAAGAAACTCTAGACATGTGGTATGTTTTCATTACGATGATATCTACATTGTGCATAAAATGGTTTCGATAATTTGAATTGTGTAGCACATGCATCTGACCAAACATAATGTTTATCAATTTTTATACCTCTTTCTTTCAAATTTGCAAAAAAAATCTTGAAGCAGTGTTCCACATAATGAATGCCATGCTCTCTATCATCACTTATATAAAAATGATATTCCTTCTTGATGACCCATGCTTCAAAAGTTCTTTGAATACCATCCAAATCTAATTGTGCATGTCGATAACACACATGTACCATAATGGTAATTTTCTTTGAAAAATAGTATTCTGACTGAATTTCCTTTTGATGAACAAAAGAATAATTTTCTGCAAAATCAACAACTGATACAATAGTTCCAAGTGGGAAATTGTCTCTCAGTGTTTGAAATTGTTGTGTTTGCCACTTTTCAAAAAAAGCATGACGAATGTAGGGTTGAATCAATTTTTTAAATTTTTTGATAAATACTCCAACATTTATCTCCTCTTCAACATATTCTAACCTTTTGGATTCTTTCCCAAATTTTGTTTCATTCTTTACATATTTGTAACTCTTGCAATTTACCATCTTTGTTACATCAATATTTTAATTTTTCAAAAGAAAAAGAGACAAATTAGCACATGTTTGGCATATTCCTTTTATGCAATTTATTTGTCCACCTACATCATCTCTTTTGTCACATAAAATGGATTAGATGAACTCACTTCATCTAGTAGGAGGAGCCTTTTCAAAACCATAAGTGTCTTCTACAAACTTTTGAAAAACCTGATAGTGGAGATGCAATTCAATATGATAAAGAAAACAACAAGTTTCAAACACTTTGTTTGTCCTGATATAATATGGCTTCAATCTTTCAAAAAATGTTTTCCCAATCTTTATATTAGGATTTGAACTACAAAATGACACATACATTTCATGTTGTGTTGTGTCCAACCAAGGTTTCATATGATATTCATGTTGATTAGCTGAAATTCTATGTCTAATAACATCTCTAGTGTTTGATGAAGGACGTGTATTATCATTCCAAAATTATGCGAACAAATTTTGTGTTCCTTCATCAATCCTATCAGAAGGAGGAGCTCTACACATGATTGCCCAATTGCCTTCCAAGGTGCTATCATCCAAAAGTAATCTCCTATTAACATATTGTGATATTGTTTTTCTATTAAAACCAAATTGAGATGAAACTGAAGATATCTGTCTTTTTTTGTCCCATAGTGTTACCTAAAATGGATGTCAACATAACTTTTCTTGTAATGGAATTATCTATAGTTCGAGATCACTTCCCTAGCTGGCTTAAACCTTTCTTAAGATTTTTAATCTTATCAGTTTGCATATCAGCAACTTTTCTCTTCCTTGATGATGTGTCTATACCTAATAATTTTAATGCCCCTTCCAACTTTTTGTTTGTAAGTATAAGTGAAAGCAATTGAGCTTGTTCAAGTGTTTCAAAATTATCAAATTTACCCAATATTTCTCTTGCTATCATATTCATTGATCTCTTCTTAGTAAGACTTAAGTGCTGAACATTAGCAAGTGACCTCAAATTCTCCACATCCATTGTAAGTAAATGATCTAAGTTTCTATAATTAATATTTTTCTTTTCAGTTTGAGCTAAATTTAAAAGTTCATCCATACCAGTAAGAGCAAGTGATGTTGACCCTTCTCCAACATCAATTTTTTGAGCTTTGATAGGGACTCTAGTAAATTTGACTTCAAATTTTGACGAACATTGGTCAAAATTTTGACAGTAATTGGTCGAATTTAAGACCAAAACTCTCGTCGTTCTTTTTTTGTCAAATTTTTGATGTATTTAGTATTCGTCAAAATTTTGACCAAAACACAGGTCAAAATTTTGACTATAGCCCAGGTTCAAAAATCACCGTCATTTTTTGTAACGGTCAAAATTTTGACCAAGAAAGGTGAATGAGTTAGTCTAAATTTCGACCAATTCATCCACCAATTCTTGGTCTAAATTTTGACCAATGGACTAAAAAATTGATGATGATGCCATTGGTTCGACCAACCGTATGGTCAAAAATTTGACTGTAGGTTTGGTCGAACCTATGGCATCATCGTCAATTTTTTAGTCCATTGGTCAAAATTTAGACCAAGCATTGGTGGAAACTTGTTTTAGAGTTGGTTGAAATTTAGACCAATGCTATTTTTTTTTTTTTTTTTAAATGTTACATACCGAAGGTGCATTCAGACTTCTTTTCATTGACTTGTGATTCATGAGTAGTGGTTTACATGAACCTGTCTCTCATGAGAATGAATGGAACACTTAGCACTCATTAGCTCTAGGTGATGCTTACGGAGGTGAAGCACCAGGACTTCCTAGGAGGTCATCCATCCCAGTACCACTCCAGCTCGAGCATGCTTAACTATAGAGTTTCCTCCATGGTTAAACCCACTCTGCTTGCATCCTCATTTGCAAAACCTTCACCAAGTGTTGTGCCTATGAGGATGCAAGAAGAGTGGGTTTAACCATGGAGGAAACTCCGTAGTTAAGTGCACTCAAGTTGGAGTAGTACTGGCATGGGTGACCTGTCGAGAAGTCCTGGTGCTTCACCTCTATGAGCATAACCTAGAGCCAATGAGTGCTAAGTGTTCCATTCATTCTCATGAGAGATGGGTTCGTGTGAACCACTACTCATGAATCACAGGTCAATGAGTTTGACTCGAAAAACTACATAGTTGAATCTTGATAGCAATATCACAATTTGACTTGCTGTGGAAAGTATCTCCTACTTATTAATTGACAAGCTTAAGGGGCTTTCTAATGAATGGTTCATAAGGCACAACACTTGGTGAAGGTTTTGCAAATGAGGATGCAAGCAGAGTTTGACTCAAAAAACTACACAATTGAATCCTAATAGCAATATCACAATTTGGCTTGCTATGGAAAATATCTCTTACTTATCACATGAATCTTGTATTATTTCTTGACACCAAAACCCATCTACAAATTTCCAATTTAGGGTTCTTGGAGCAACAACATTAGGGTCTGTAAGCACACAAATATTAATGATAAAAATCATCTGTTAAAGAAAAAATCATCTGTTAAAGAAAAAACCATGTTTTAAATGACTGGCAATGGTGCCCTAACCTTGTGCAAAATATCTAGATTTGAAGACTCTAGTGGTGACTCAGGAAGTATAAACCAGATATGTTGCAGGGAAAAAATGCCTTGAACAAGTTAAAAATGAGGCTTCCATGGATAGGCCAATAATAGACTCATCCCAACCAAGAAGAAATACTTTTTTAAAGCATATTTGATGTAGGGGCATCTAGAAGAGCATCTGAGAAAAGGAGGACTCCAGTAACTAAGAAGGAGAAGATGGTATCAAGACAAGTTGATTGGAAAGTTTTGAAGCCTAGAATGGCTTATGACAATGTTGGATTCTATAAACTATGTAAAAGTCATGATAGAGGTCTAAGGACCAATACAATGTAATAGACTCAACATACAATGTAATAAGTGATCAAAGAAATGTAATAGGTGAAAGAGTCCAATAGGATTAGATTTGAGTAGTTTTCATGTTCAGAAGCATTCAATAAATACATTGGACCATGTGTAGGTCAATGGAGTAAGTTGGGAAGTCAGAATAGTCATAATTAAATGCATAAAATAAAGTTTATTAATTTAAATTTGAATGTAAACAGTCATATTACCTTTTAGGAGGGAAATTAGTTTTAACAAGTTTTAGGATTAATTAAACCTCCCAACTGTCTAAATTTGGTTCAGGAAGGTAGATAGGGGTCATTAAATGTCTAAAGGATCCATTGTACAAAGGGGGACAGGGAGAAAAAAAGCCTATTGTACGGACTATTGTGAAAGCAAGCAATAAAATTTCATTTTGGTGCTGTTCCATTCAGTGTATTGAACTTCTTTTTGTTTGGGACTGTCAAATACATGAATTAGAAGGGTATTTAAACACATTTCACTCATTATTGAATGAATAACACTTTGTTTTGAAGCAGCATATATGACTGTTGGTTCATTTCAGGCTATTTTCTTGAGTTTTTCCTGTGACAGAAAAAACTTTTCTTTAAATAGATGAATCTCCCATGAATCCAAGGGCCCAAACTTCATGGGAGGCATGTTACTAAAATGTATAATATAAATCTAACAAGTTTTGATGCAGCACTAGTGCGAAGACAACAAGTTTGGAGAAAACAATGGAAATGTCCCATAGTGGATTGGTGGGAATAGTATGACAGCAGCATATTGGGCTGTACAAGAAGGTTATCTAATGATTTGAGATGTCCTAGGGCATCAAAGAGAAGGTGTATGAACCATTATTTGATCTCCAAGGTTAGTGGAGATAGGTGTTTGGTGAAACCCTATGCAACAAGGGTTTGAAGGCATTGAATGAGTGTTTTGGGCATTCCTTGTGGAATAGGTCTAAAATCTCTTGGATTTAGCCATATTTTGCCATATTATAACTATGATGAAAGTATGGAGTGATGAGGATAAGAGAATGATATAGTTTCTTTGTTATTTGCTTGATTTTGATGCCATTAGGAGGGTACCTTGTGAAGGAAGTTAAGATTGGTCTAAAGGAGTCACCATTGAAGTTTACATATGTTAAATAACCCTGAAAAGGGTGTCTGAAATTGTAATTTTTTTCTCAAGTTGTTTGGAAAAAGTCAGAGAAAAAGGGAGAAAACTAGTCCAGCAGGGCTAATTGGGGCTCATAGGGCTAGAAGGTAGATTTGAAGGTTGTGGTCAATAGGTGTTGTAAAGGCTATCAAAATTGATTGATTCTTGTTGAAACCACCTTGTTTCCACCATTTTGGTCCATCTTAGGTGTTTGGAGGCATAGTTGAGTCAATTGTGGGTATGTAGCCTTTGGTGAGCCTGAAGGGCTAGTGGGGTTCCCGAGTCATAGAAGAAGAAGTTTGAAATTTCCCCCACTTCTGCTAACCACTCTATATCAATATTATCTATATTCAAATGAATTAAAAAAATAATCACAAGAATAGAGGAAGACATTACCTGACAGTACATAGTTCCAAACCTCTTACAATGGATCCATTTGTGAAGTCTAGAAAGAAAATGATTCTCTCCCCAAACCTTAATGAAGACTGTGTATTTATAGAGATCTTTCACCTTTGTATTCAATGGATCCATGTGTGTATCAAGAAACAAAGAAGAAAACCAAACTTTATTTGAAACAAACAAATTTCTATCCCAAACAACCTCTACAAGAATTCTCTTATAGGCCTAATCCTAGCCCTTTACCAAAACTATTCACCAGTGGACTTATTAGTTCAATTTAATGATGGGGATGGTCCTAATATGGTTCAAGAACAATGATTCAACAACTAGTTTGGTCTCCTCAAGTGCGTACTATAGAGTACTAGACCTGCCACACTTTTCCCTTGTAGCCTTTCCACAAGTGACTTCTTGCTCTAACTCTTGATTAGTTGAGCACATGACCAAGCACCTTATGAAGTTTGATGATGAGCTCTTCTTCCTCTGGTGAAATGTTGCCATGTTTGACATCAGGGTGAAGATAATTCATCTGACGTAACCTGCAACTCCTTCCACATCTCACCAGATCTGCTCAATCGGCAACATAAACATAGATGACAACTTTTCCCACAGATGACAACTTTTTTTCACAAATAACAACTTTTCTCACCAGACCTACTCAATGGGCAACATAAACATAGATGAAAACTTTTTCCACATATGATAACTTTTCCATTGATGACAACTTTTCACACAGATGACACTTTTTCTATAGATGATAATTTTTTCCATAGATCACAACTTTTTCCATTGATGACAACTTTTTTCATAGATGAGGACTTTTCACACATATATATGATAGTTTGTTCATAGATGACAACTTTTCCTAGAGATGACAACTTTTTCCATTGATGACAACTTTTTTCATAGATGACATCGTTTCCCATAAATGACAATATTTTCCAATAGAGTAGTGGGTAATAGTGTAATAAATTGCTCTACGTATTTCTTGCTTTACATAAATGTTTAGCTATGTAATGATCAACCAATTGATACCAACTTTAAGAAAAACATAAATAGTTATCCTACTTGAACATACATACCTGCTCTGTGAGGAAGAAGGCTCCACTGTCCCTCTCCGTGAGTTTGAACATAGTTTTTCAAGAGAAGATCATCCTCAGGAGTCCAAGGACCTCTATTCAGACCCAAATCAGAGCAGCAAGCCTTCCTTACCATTAGTTCTCTGTAAATCAACCACAACATGTGTTTGATCAACTTGCAATGACTAGAATAATGATCAACTAACTATTAAATATAAGTTTTGAATTTTATATGTCATGGTTGGAATCTATAACCATAAAATTTACTTAGGTCAGGTTCTCATCTACATATCTGATCCCAAACGGTATCTGATTTGTTTGGGGATTAGGAATGAATCTCAAGGTATAAGTCATAAAAATAGATTGAAATATAAGCTGAATTTACACAAGAAAATGTCATTTTATGCTAATTATTGCATTTAGCAGCTATCTAAACAAAGTGAACCAAAAACATCATGAAAAATGTAGGAGCATATAATTTTTACCACTACATTTTACCTACACTTTGATTTGCACGTGAAGTAAAATATATCTATATGCATACAAGTAAAACAGTCAATATGTAAAAGTAAATATTTTTCAAACATTTACAAGGGTGTTGATCTATGTAAAATAATATATCATTCTTCAGTTTTTATAGTTCAATAATAGAACACTCCAACAACAAATGAAAGGTTTTGCGTTCAAATCTTAGCTGGTCTATATGTAGCAACTGAACATGGTATCAAACTTAAGACCAAGCTAGTTACCCAAGCACCTGCAATATGACCAAACCAATGATGAACGGCCCACAAATTAAGAATTCAGTAAGTGTGTTATTAAAAGCCTTCAACAACAAATAAAAGATCTTAGATTGAAGTCCTAAATAATCTATAAACAACAGCTAATTACTTCTACAAAATAATTATGATAAATGATATATATGCCTATAATCACAATCCATATTCAAATGATGAGATAATTCTCATATATCGAATAGAAATGTTGGTTAGTTTGCAAATGCATTATTTTACAATACTAAATATAATTTTTTAAAGACAAAAATGTTTTTTACAATTACAGTTGCATCATTTTAAGAAAATAAGTGTATCACTTCAATAAGGTACTTGCGTTGATTTGTGAGGTTAAGTATGATGAATTACATATGTGACTGCATCATTTTAGGGTAGTAAGTGCGGTGATCTAGGTGTTAATTATGGTGTTTCTCTTGTCACCTATGAAAAATAAAAAAATAAGATATAGAATAATAGAAGGATCTTGACATAGTTCACCTCTAAATCATTAACTTATTTTAGTAAAGGTGGATGGAAAAATATGCCCCCAAAATCCCCATCATATGTGATGCAGAGTGAAACAACTAAAGGTGATGGATCCACTTAAACTAGTTTAAATGCACAATAAACCTACAAGGATTCCAATAGGCTATAAAGCACTTAACCCACAAAACATCAAACCCTCGCTCTATATCTTCAAGATTGATTAGAAATATATTAATAAGGTTGATTTGATAGGTTACAAACCCTTTTCAACTTCTGAATGCCTCCAAGTAATCAACTTTCATGAAACTGCCAATCAGGCCTTAAGCCCCCAATTAGCCCTCCAATAGCTATTTTTGCAATTTTTCTCACAACTTTTCAAAACAACCCTACAAAAAAATAACTGTTCCAAGTACCCTTTTGGGCAATCTAAAACATACTTAACAATAAATATGCATTGCTTTGGAAACTGTGCCCTTAAAATGACTGTCTCAGTTTTTTTGAGTGTATTTCATGTGAGTTTACAAAGCACCTATGCCAAATATGTGTCCAAAAGTCACCAAATTCACAGGACACTCATATTTTATGTCTAATTAGATGAATCAACAACCAATTTCACCTTATGTTCTCATTTTCTATAAAACCCCAAATTCACCCTTCAAACCCTCTACACCCTAGGGTATCACTAATCTAGCATTTCCACTTACTTCCAGGTCATAAAATTCATGATTCACCATAAGTTCAACATTTTATTGAAGAATATCAAATAATATATATACCTTGTTCAGCCAGATGTACGGCTATGTTACACATGGCATGTATTTGGGTACCCAAACTTGTCCAAACACTAATCAACTTTGCATTTTTTTCACTTCAACCTGTAGATCTGCATCATTCTTTCTTATTTGGTGTTATTAGGGCATGTTAGAGTCATAGCTTCCATTCCTTGAAGCAGGTAAATGTACAAAGTGGAATGGAACCTTCATTTATTCATATTATCAATGTAAAAAAATAGAACTTTCTGCGAGACAACAGAGATATCTTTTCAAATGAATTAATAAGCACCTTAAAACTGATCAAAGACTATACAAAGGACTCATACCAACATGAATGAATAGTCATTGCATCAAAGAGACTTAAAAAATATGCAAGAAACATAGAAATCTTATTGAAACTATCACTATCCGTACAATCTCTGTACTCTACCGTTCATACAATGCTTAACATGTTTCATCTTGACATGACATCATATATAGACCCTTATACAACTGTCCAACCAACCAAAGTTGGTTGAGATGACTAATTAATCAAACAATTGCTTAGCTTTGGTTTTCCCTCTAAAATCATCATGAACGTTGGAACTTAAAATTCAAATTATGAACTTTGCTTTGTATGACTTTCTTAACACCTAGACCCATACTAATGACTTGAAATTGGTTCAATGACCTTATTAAATATGACAAAACATAAAAATCTAGGCTACCCTTATGGCTCATTAGGCCATTTTTACATTATGTTGCCCATAGGGCTTTATCAGGACCCTTACAATTCTTGACTTCCAAAGTACTTTGTTCATTACAGTATGCCATTATTGGCCTTAGAATATCCCAATTGACATGACTAGATGCCTTTTCCCTCTTGTCTTCACCTAGTACCATATTGTCCTTAGTTGTTTTGTTAAGTGCCCCTGCACCAATATGTGTCCTAGGGTGTTGTGTTATTGAAATATATCTACATTAACATGACAACACTACCTAGAAAATGGAAAAAACATAGGTGCCTACAAGAGGACTTTTAAGTTCTAGTAGTTTGATACATCTATGTGAGATAATTAACTACCAAGTAATGGTTGTAAAATAATTCATTGAAGCCATTTTGACCTTATATTAGACTACTTATTTATGTATTTTGTTGTGAAAGATTGTGTGAAAACTTGTAACTTGAAAAAGTTACTGAATATACACAAAACATTTCATTTCAGTCATACCTACAGCCATAAGTGATTGTGTGATTTTTGTGTTTATGAATCATCAAAACATGTCCTAAAAAATGTCCCACATAGAGAAACAAAATAGCATGGGTCATAAATATATCATTTTTCCTTTATCTAGAATATTTTGATTGGAAACCCTTGCAAATTATAAGTTCATACCTTGCATTTTAGTGGCATTCTTATATTGAGAGTTTATAACCTTTCTTAGTCATTTTCATAGTGAATAGTCCTCATCTTAGATTCAAAAAATCTAAAAACATAGCTTGCACATCCTAGGGTCAAGAATTACACTTTCTAGAGTCATTTTCCAAATTAGAGGGTACATCTTTTGAGGACATTCCTATTGTGGCTTTGCACATTATCTTGACTTCCTTTCAATATAGTTATCTTCTTTTCATGTCCACCTTTTCTTGGATGGTTGTCATTCTTGTCTAAATTTGTCTTATTCATAAACACCTTGTCATAATTATAATTTTGTTTTCCTCAAAATTGAATTCAAGATAGTTCCCAACATCATTTAGGTATTTCCTTAGAAGGTTTACATTTATCTATCTTAGGGTATACTACATGCACTTTAGACAACATTCATTCATAGTTTTCATTATCATTCCAAAATCATCAAAAATTAAAAAAATAGTCCTAGTGCTTCATGATGCAGAGTGGTTAGCAGAAGTGGTGATTTCACACAAAACTTGTTCAATTCTACAAGGATCCCACAAGCCTTTAAGGTACTCCAAAGGTCAAATACCCACAAAACACTCAATCTTGCCTCCAAATGCCTAGGGTGGACACAAATGGTATAAACTAGATGTTTTAGACAAGAATCAATCAGTTTCAACCTTTTATGCAACTCCAATCATCAAATCCCCAAAACTGACTATTAGGTCTAGTTGACAGGCTAGTAGCCCTCCAACAGCACTAAAACCCCAATAACTCAATTTTTTTCCAAAACACTTGATAAGGTAATTATATTTATGAATACCCTTTTTATTGTACTAAAACATATCCAAAACTTAAATATTGTTACTATGTAAAATATTACCAGAAAACATGATTGAGACTATTTTTAGAGGGCTAATTAGGTGGGTTTACAAAGCAACCATGCTCTGAATGCATCCAAACTCCATAAAATTCATAGGACCATAATTATTTATGCCCAATTAAAGAAATCACTAATCAATTTTAGACTATGAAGTGTTTTGGTACAAAAACCCCAATTACATGCATTAAAACCCTCATTTCCTAGGGCATCATTGAACTAGGTCAATCTGGCACTTCCAAGACCCAAACTTAAGGTTTCACCATGTATTCAACATGTGTTAAAATATTCTCCAACAAAAAATACACCTCCTTAAGCTAGATGTACAGCTGTGTGACTGTTAGCATCATTTGGGTACCCAAATCAATCCCTACACCACTTAAATTTGCATATGCTTCACCCTATCCTACAAATCTTCACTTTCCTTGCATTTTCATGGTTAGTTAAACATGTTAGAACCATTAGGGTCCATCCCATGGTCAGATATACATTCATAGGATGGAACCCTCACTTATTCATTTGAAAAAAACAATGCAAAACTGTATGTTTGGCATGACAACAGCAATAAGTTTTGAAATGTGTTATTAAATTCACAAAATTCAACTCAAAACAACTTAAGTATGCCTTACCAACATTTATGGAAGATTTCTACATCAAAAAGGGCTTCAAATTAGCAAGAAAACTTCAAAATTTCATTGATTCATTGCCTGTCCGTACAGTTTTTTTTGTGCACTTCGTACAAAACCATGCCTCCTCCTTTCCTAAGGCTGTGACATCTTAAATAGACCCCTAACTAACTACCCAACCAACCAAGGTAGTTGGAATGTTTATTTAAACAAGACAAATATTTGTTCCATTCATTCTCATGAGAGATGGATTCATGTGAATCACTACTCATGAAATATTTGTCAATAAGCTAACCATAAAGCTACATGGTTGAATACTAATTGCAATATCACAATTTGACAACTTGTGGAAAATATCTCTTAATTATCAATTGATGAGATTAAGAGGCTTTTTAATGAATGGTTCACAAGGCACAAAACTTGCTGAATGTTTTGCAAATGGGGTTGCAAGCAAAGTGGGCTTAACGTTGGAGAAACCTTCATAGTAAAGAGCACTTGAACTAGAATAATATTGGGATGAGTGACCTACTGGGAAGTAGTTTTTCACCTCTATGAGCATCATCTAGATGCAATGAGTACTAAGTGTTCCATTCATTCTCATAAAAGAAAGGTTCTTATGAACTACTATTCATGAAACATTTGTCAGTAAACTAATTATAAAACTACATAGTTAAATTCTGATAATAATATCATAATTTAACTTACTGTAAAAAAATATTTCCTACTTATCAAATTATATAACTATTCTCATGATCCAACCCAACCTATAAAAATGGTGGAAATTACCTCATTCGTTATGACAAGAACTGTTGCATCTCTGTCCCCCTTGACCTGCCAAATTATCCTTAGAACCATTGATATAAAGAAATACAATGACCCAACAAATATCACATACCTTGTGAATTTATGAGTATCTTTTCATACCTTATTGAAAGCTTCATTGATATTTTGGATTGCCCCAAGCCCAAACCTGCACAAGAGAAACCAAATGAGCAAGATAAATTTGATAGAATTATAAAATTCAAAATGCAAGTGAGGCAGCTTACACATGCTTGTCACGCCCTCCAAATGTCAAAAGATAAATACCACCCTCTTGACACTTCAATTCACATAAGTTCTCTTCTTCTTCTTCATATCTCTTTGACATCCTAAACAAAAATACTTCTGAAAAGGTTGGCAAATTCTCAAAGAAATTGGGCCATTAATTAACAAACTAGCTGGCTTATTCATATATAGAATGAAGTACATACTACAAATTACAATATATAGGCAACAAGCTATGTAAAGCTTAAACAGCGGGCTTTTAATCTGTGAAGTATGTTAGAGTTGATTCTAATTGGATCTCCATGTAAATCAGAACTGTCAACTTTTGTTGTGATTAAAAAGGGGAAAGTACCTGTAATTGTTTGTGTTCTAATAATCACCTATGGGAGAGGTACTAAGGCCTGTAAATATTATGTTTTTATCATGATCTAGATGCAGGTATCAGTGAAAGGAGAAAGGAACAGTAGGTGACTGTTGAATAGGCAGTGAAGGGTGCATTTGGGAAGCACCACGTGGTGAATATGAACAAGTTGAGGGTGGAATTGGTAAATGAGTGTTGGAAATGATTGAGAGAGTTTTTTTTAAGGTGTTTGAGCCATTAGAAAGGTTTTGTGAGTTGATTTAGGGTCTTTTCTAGGAAGCCCTAGGCTAGAAACCCTTAAAGGGAGGGTTTGATGAAAAAGTATCTAGGAAAGCTTGGAGGTTCAAACTAATTGAGGAATTATAATGTTTATTAGATGCCTTGAGACTGTATAAAGGTTGGAAGGTTGAGAGTAAGTGTAAATAGGAGTTTCTTTGGAAGAGGAGGGCTAATTAGGCCTAATTGCTGATAGGGACAGTCATAGAAGTGTGCAATAGTCACAAGTTGAAGGATTGGTATTAGCAGGGTTTGAAGAAATCCATAAAGGGTATCTAGAAAGGTGAAGAAGTCACCATGGTGTTTGAGGAATTTTAGAGAAAAGTGCAATTTATTGGTAGGACAGGGCTAATTGGACAGTCCTAGAAAAGGTAGTTTTGAAGATTGGGATAGAGTTAATGCTTGGTAGGGGTTGGAACTCCTTAGTTAGGCTATTTGAGGATTTTTGAAGCCTTAGAAGGATCAAGGGAATCCTTGAAGACAGAAATCAAGAGGTGATTGCATGAAAGGTGAATTAGGAGTGTTCCTAAGGAGAGGGAAATTGGAACATGGACAAAGTGAATTGATAAGTTGTCTAAAATGAATCAAGGCACTGAACCTATTGCAGAGGAGTGTTTGGTTGATATCCTTAAGTCAGGGACTTCTTATTGATCCTCGAGTTGAACTCTAGTTCTTGAGTGGATTCCAAGACGTTGTTGAATCCTCGAGTTGAACAAGGTTCCTTAAGGGGATATTAGAAGGCTCTGCATCAAAAACTCTAGGCTTGTCTTTAAAGTTTGAGCTTCACTTGGTTTCGAGAATAGTTTAATATTCTCTACTAAACAAGGCCAACCACGTGAAGGTGGAAGCTCATTTGGCCCCTCCCCCCCCCTCTAACATCACTCTAAATTCCCCATTAACATTTAATAACATTCATTCATTCATTCACTCATTCATCCATTTTTGAAATATAACATTCAATCATTATAATCACATGATAACATTCATTAACACATAAAATTCATTAACACACAACATTCATAAATAATTCATTAACACACAACATTCACGAATAATTCATTAACACATATTAACACACATCATTCATCAACATTACTAGTACAAAATTACATCCATTAAGACAATGTTCTTTCATTAGCAATAGATGTTAATTACAATCATTTCTTTTTGGGTTTCTTGCTATTTTTTTTAATCATATAATTTCTAAGAGGAAGATCAATGTCCTCATCATTCCCCTCCTCTATTGATTCTAATCCCAATGTGTGTCTCCTACTCATCTGTTCAGGAATAGGAGGCCGCTGCGCTGAAGGGGGGTCTGCTGCAATAAGTACTTCATGAGTTAAATTCACACTATTTTATATTATTTAATTACAAGTATTTATGTAAGTAAAAGAACTATAAATCAAAAAATTAATTTAAAAGAACAAAACATAGATTTTCTTTACCTGAATGTGCCACATGATCTACATGGTGATCAGTCTGAACATCCTCCGGCACTCGTTCAGCATGACCTGATTCTATATCCTCTAAAATATACACAAAAATGTTACACCAAGTTCAATTTAAGATGTTAAATTGTATTAATAATTACATAATTAGTTTTAAATAGAAAATGAGCACCTCCTTGGACAATATGATGCACATTGGGGGCTTCATGATGCGGCGCCGTATGATCTGTGTCACGATTAAGAGGCTGCATTGCAATGTAATGGACATTATTATCAAATTGATTGTTGCTCAAGTATTCAATTTCTAATATATTTTTTGGCATATTTACCTGTGCACATGATGCAGGAGACTCTTCGATTGGGCCAGTGGAAGCTTGTCGTAGGCGTTCAGCCACGGCTTGATAGCCTTAAAGGCAATTTTTCTGTGTTCTTCCGTGGCCTCTAAATTAAAATCAGAGCCCTGCATTTTTTGATTAAACAAAATTATTTGCATTTTATAAATAATTTTTCTCTACAATTCATTTACTGCTGCTTACAATGCGAGCTTTAATTTTTGAATATCCTCCAGCACCAAGTCTGTGTTGCGCCCAATCTTTTGCAGCCTGGCCTTTGTTGCCTTTGAAGTGTCCTGCAACCTATGAAAAGTTTGAAAAAAAGGTTATAAAAACATGTATATGGAATAACAAATGAAACTTTGAAATGTTGAACACATTGCATTCAATGGTGAAAATGTCTAAAACATCATACCAAGATATTATATTGAAAAATGATGATTGCATTCAAAATTTAATTATCATCTCAAAAGTCCATGCCAAACACCTTATCACTAGTAGTTAATACTATTGCATACCTTCTCGCATTTGTTGGTGAAACTCCTTTTTGAGCATCCGCTTTCTCCTTTGCATCTAAAATAAATTCATTCCAATCTCCCACTGAAATAAAGGGAGGATGCTCATACTTTGGGTTCTAGACAAGACTCTTTCTATATGCGTCCCTCACAGTCTTAAGATGTTTGCAAGCTCTTTCTAAAATTTTCTTCTCATCAAAAATATTATTACCAAACTCATGATGTAAATCTTTGATGAGCTAATCTTTTAAACTTTTTTCTTGCAAATTCCACCTTTTAAGGAAAAACACAAAATTGTTAGATATAGCCACTAAAAGAAAAGACCGGAATGAAAGGAAAAATACTGTACCAATTAATGATATGAAAAAAAAATAGTGGGATAAACTTAGTTCACTTATGATGTTCCACCTTGTATGTATGGTGGGCCCGAATATATGCAATGTGAGGTCATAAAGCTTCTTATAAAACATATCATTTCCTGCAAAAAATGTCATGGGATAATCAATCCAAAACTTGTTATGAATAGGTAAATGCATATTACAATATAAAAAATAATTATTTAAAGTACCTAGAATCTAAGGACATCTTATAGGCATTGATTCATTATTGTCAATCAATAATGATGTCTGTGTAGCTCCCGTGCTAGTAACACGGGTAGATCCAGGAAATGGTGGTGAATTATCACCAATACATGCAGATTGATCAGTATCTAGTGTACCAAGCGGTGCCACCAGGGTATCTCCTGCTCCAAAAAAATAATCCACTATGTGATGCACCCAAGATTAAAGTAAAAATTATGAAATCATAATTAGAACAAAACCAAATATAGTAAAACAATGATTTACTAGCTGCCATAGCCCTTGAAGGCGTTGATGTTTGCATGGCCCTTGTGGCCGACATTGCACTCGGCAATCTTCTATTGACAACCTAGCTAGGAGGAGTCTCCTGCAATTGATGACCTAAACAATACATTGTTAGCAAAGACATTTTGAAATAATAAAAGTAAGAGTTAACTTGAGAAATTTTTGAATGTTCCAAAGAAAAAATTCCTTGTAACTTGTCAACTAAAGGATTATTTTACCTGAGGCGGCCGGAGGCCTACTAGTACCGGCCTCATCCACACATTGTCCTTGACCAGGTGCTAGAGATTCCATAAAATCCTGCAACAAGAACACATATTACATAGATTTTATTTCACAACATAAAAGAGTATAAAATATTAACCTTTATTGAAATTTTGTTATAACTAAAGATTCATTACTGCTTACTTGATACCGACATGTGAGCGCTTTCAATTCAGTTAGCCTCATCAGCATCTCCTCAGTTGGATTTGTTACATACAAAATATTAATTATTTCTTTATTGATTTGTTTCATTTTTTTCTTCAACATGATTATAACATTAGGCGAATCTACAAAAAGATCATCATCCTCGGGGGTAGCTATTGCCTCTACTGTTGAGGGTGCTTTTCCCTTATCCTGAACATCAAATTGTGACAGGAATATCAGTAAAACTATCATAAAAACTCCAAAACCATAAATAAAATAACGTAATAATATAACATTTTTCAACTATCTAATTTGTACAATTTTAATAAGGTTTACCACTGAAGAATGGGTGGGAGGAGCATCCTCGTGGCCTCTATCATCTGCAGGATCCATATTGTCCTATGAAAAAGATTAAATATAAAAACTTTAGTGAACTAAAAGCAATAGACTTAGCAAAAAAAAACTTATTAATAAAATGGTATATAGTACTTACCACCCTCATGATAGTAACCTTGTTTGTATCTATGTGATTTAAATGATAATCTATTAGCAGTTCTTCCCCTGCACTTATTGATTTTATTGCACATACAAAAACTTGATTCCCCTCACACACCTCAAATATGCAATTGGGTTGCTTATTAGTTGACGAAGGTCGTGTACTATTTATAAAACCCGCAATATTACCTGTCGCTTTTGGTCTCCCATCAATGTACATTGAAAATCTTTTACTTTGATCATTTTCTTTCCTTTGTATATAATTAGCTGATAGTGCATACCTACGCATACTTTTTTTATATTGAACAATCCACATCCAATCATTGTAATTGTAACACGGACCGACATACTTGAACAATTCAACAACTCTATTGTAATATACCTTTATCCCATCCATGGAAAATAGGCCCAAACCATGTAATGAGGATGGAGCAATGCGATATATCCTCTCATTAACACAAAAATTAGTATTAATTGGAGGTAGCTCATTGGGTACCCATTGTTTCTCAATGTGTCTATACCGAAAGGGCACCTTGATGTCGCCTTTGGTCTCATCATCATAAGAACATGACCCCCCATTAGCAAGGAAATATTGCATGCGTTTATCAAATTTTTTTCTAATCTTTTGACCTCTAGTTGATCTCCCTATTTTAGCCGTACTACATGTAGAACTTTCATCTAGCATTCCCTCATTTCCCTCATTCGATGTAGATAGATCTGACAAGTACCTATTTGGTGGGTGCTGCAATCCATCAAATGAGATATTTCCACGTCAATATATATAGAATAATCAAGTCGTGACCCATACATACGGTTCTTCTTTGTCTATACATGAGACATATAAAATGTACTAGGTTGAAAGTGATTATATATTATATTTCTATACGATTCTTCTTTGTCTATATATAAATTATATGATTATATAATATGTCTATTTATAACATACGTGCTTAGTGATAAACAAGAAGAATATAAGAAAATTATGTCTATTTATTGACTTATACCTGCTGATCCATGTCACTGTGCATGATCCACGCCAAAGGGGTCAAATTTCCTGCATATGTTAATCATTTATCTTAAGTTAGCTAAATATTACATGATACGTATGCTACAAATAACTTAGAAAATAACATGAACAATATGCAACATCGTAAACATGAACAAATTTACCTTATATATGGAATGCAAGATCGTCAACAGAAGGTCGGGGTGACAATGTCTGTAGTCAATTCCCTGTTTGCAAAAAGGGTGATAATCAAACACAAATATACATGTATCAACAATAATTAATTGAGCATCATAAACAAAAAATTGGTAATTATAAATCACATATGTCATAATCATTAGAATTGAACACAATAAATATGTAACCATTACAATTTAAAGCAAAACATAAATATGTAATCATTAGAATTGAACACAATAAATATGTAACCATTTAAATTATGTCATTGATCATCATCATCATCATCATCATCATCATCATCTCCATCATTGCCATCATCACCATCATCATCTCCATCAACAACATCACCATCATCATCATCGTCATGATCACCATCACCATTGTCATCACCATCATCATCATCATCATCATCATCATCATCATCATCATCATCATCATCATCATCATCATCATCATCATCATCTGCTTCTTCATCATCTTCAGTATCTTCTTCTTCCATAACATTATACTTTATCGGCCTTCCTCTTGGATCATGTCTAACAACAAATGACCAACCCTATTTATGTGGAACCTCTAAGTAAAACACTTGCTCACACTGGCTTGGAAGAACATAGGGCTCATCTCCAACTGGCTCAAACGACCTTGTATTAATCATTGTAAATCCATTATCATGTTGAATAACAGTTCTATCTAGATCATTTTGACTCAGTCGTAACCTGTACCATTTGATGACAAATAGAACTACTTTGAAGGAGTTAAAGTCGCACTCAATTATATCATCTAAGATGCCATAGTATTGATTTTGAGATTGTTGAGGATGTATGTCATTTCTAGATGATATATTGGTGACCTCGAAAACTGCACTTATCCCAAAATCACAAGTTTTCTTTGTGTCATCCAACTTTTTTATGCAAAATTTGTGGCCATGATAGTACATAGCTTTGTGGTGCTTGACCTACAATTTTTCAAGTGTGTAAATTATTTTCATCATGAGTTGATATGAAACATACGAGTCATGATCATTAATAAATTTATACGTACCTATCCACCTCTTAAACCATGTGCTAGATCAATTACCATTGGAGTAACATTGGAATCTCTATTACGATGAGCTTCTCTAACCAATGAAGCAACACCTTCCCATGTTAATGAGCAACCATT
This sequence comes from Chamaecyparis obtusa, assembly GCA_027943335.1. Lineage (NCBI taxonomy): Eukaryota > Viridiplantae > Streptophyta > Pinopsida > Cupressales > Cupressaceae > Chamaecyparis > Chamaecyparis obtusa. The sequence continues at coordinate 704,131 of BSBK01004955.1, read as the reverse complement.
TTTTTGACATCGTTCAATCCATACTATCATCCAATCAAGATTGTTTGCAATATACAAATGTATTGCATCCTACTCTCGACCAGTTGTATCAAAAACATCTTAGATTTATTGCATCCCACTCTCTACCAGATTTATAAGAATTAATTAACTACAATAACATCTTAGATTTACCTCTCACTTTCCTCAATCTACCTTTTCCCATCAAGTACTCCCCTTCAAATTTGTTAATGGAGTTGGGATCCCAAATACGATCTACATGGATCTTTGCTGCAAACTTAGGAAGATATTCACTAATGTACACCATGGTCTGGTATACCATATATCCCTCCACCATAGAACCCTCAGGATGTGCTCTTTGTCGAACCAAGCCTTTGAAAAATTTCAAGTGCCTCTCAACCATCCACATTGACCTAGTTGGTACAGGTCCACACAATTCAATCTCCTCAACTTGATGTATGAGGTAATGTTCTTGTGCATTGAAAAAAGTTGAAGGTAGACACTTTTGCATTTCACACATAAGAAGAGGAATTTTTCTCTTCCAGTATTTTATATCTTCTTTATTGATTTCTTTAGATGACAACCACCTCATGTATTTTCCAAGATCATATATAACTTGTTTGACACCATTGGAAAAGTGGTGTGGGAGAGATAGAGGTAGAACATACTGCAATATTTGTAAAATGATCTTGTCAATATTTTATAAAAGAATGCAATGAAAACCACATGCAGTATACAAATATATAGTGAATACAAAATAATATGAATTACCTTAATAAATATATGCCAATCGTGTGTTTTCATCCCTGGCCCAAATTCACTTTTCTTTGATATGAGATCATTTATGTTCGCAGCAAATCCTGTGGGAAATCGTATTTTCTTTATAATTTCTTTTATAGCATTGCTCTGCTGCTCCAACAATAACCATGGAAGGGTACTTGTATCAATCTAGTCTCCATTGTTATTTGATCGAATAAAATTTTTCATTGCATGGTTGGATTCTTCAATGTTACTACAAATTTTGATAATTTGGTCTTTGTCATGCCTTCCATCCAATATTTTCCATAATGTCTCTGTTACATTCTTTCCAATATGCATAGGATCAAACAAATGCACGATTGGGAGTTGCTCGTAGTACGGCAACCTAGTAAATTATGTAGGATAACTTTTTAGTCCTTTTGGAAGTTGGTCATTGATGCCTTGACAACCTTCACAAGCATCAATTACATCATTAGTAAACAAAACACAATATCAAAATATAAATTTGAAACAAAACCCATCAAATGGAATGACATTACCTCGACGATTTATTTTGTTGTATGCCAACTTCCATAGGTGAGGTGTCATTCTCCGTGTCTTTGATGTAGTCTCTTCTTTCCCATTGAAAAGATGTTTTTCAGTAATTCGGTACTTACGATTTCTGTGGAGAAAGTGTCTATTCTCATCAAACACCTGCTTTCTCAAACTTTTTGAATGACGAGATTTTGTCTTTGGACCAAAAAATGGACATGCAAATTTTCCCTTTGTTTGAAGACCTACAAGATCATGTATAATTGGATTAAATGTGTTAACTTTGTGTTAGCACTATAACATACCAAAAAAGAGGTGTTAAGAAGAGAACATACCACAAAAATGTGTTAGCCCAGGGGCATCATGTATTGTCCATACAAGCATTGCATGGAATTGAAATTGTCTTTGTCCTATTGGTCTAGAGATGTCATACATAGTGACCCCATTCCATAACACCATCAACTCATCGATAAGGGGCTCAATATATACATTGATATCTTTAACTTGGTACTTACCTAGTTGAATGAACAAAAACATTACATAATTATTATGACCATTTTGATGGATTATTAATAATAAATTAATTTAGATGACCATTAAATCAAAAAATACCTGGAACAATCAGTGACAACATTATGTGCTCCCTCTTTATGGACAACCAAGGAGGAATGTTATTGTTGATAACAAAAATAGGCCACACCGAGTAAGTAGATCTCATCTCTCCAAACGGATTGACACCATCCCCTGCCAATGAAAGCCTAAGATTGTGAGGTTCTTCTTTAAAGTGTGGCCATTTTTCTTCTATTTCCTTAAATGCCAAGCCATCTACAAACATTCTCATAATTCCATCTTGACTTCTATTGCGTGCATGGTAATCCATAAATTGTGCCAAGCTATTACACTTGAATAATCATTGTAGACGTGGAATAATGGGAATATGTCGAAGAACCTTGCGAGGCACCTTTTTTGTTATTCGATTTGATTGATATCTACTAATATGACAAATAGGGCATTTTGTTGCAAATTCATGTTGGTTTATAATATATAATATGATCGTTCAGACATGCATGTATTGTTTGATATTCCATTCCAATATCTTTCATAATGGTAGATAATTCTCAGTACGAGTGAGGTAGAATGTTTGATGGTGGTAACAAACACTCACCTACCAACCTACGACCAAAAATATAATTTGTTAATTTAAAGAATATTAATTGCTACATGATTCACCCAATATTAATTGTAAGGGAATTACAACTAAAATAATGAAAAAAGATGACATACCTTAACATACGTGTCATTGCTACGTTGGATAAACCATTCATAACCTTCAAGTTCACCAACAACAATATAGCGGCAAGAAGAGTTGTTTCGGAGCCTTCATATAGGGGCTCATGTGCCTTCTCAAGTATAGGTACATCAAGCTCTGCATCAACATCATCATCATCTTGATCATCATGATCATCTTCATCTTCTTCATCATCATGGTCTTCTTCCATGATATCATTACCTTCTACTTCTATATTCACACCTCCATGTTCCCTCATTTGGAAATCCACATTCTCCAGATTGTCATGGTCCATAACATGAAACTGAGGGACATTGACCTATATGAAAATGATGACCTTATATTAACCATGACCATGTTGTCATCATCAAATCATGTCTTATGTATTTTATAAAATATTAAAATACATACCAATGGACGAAATTCGTTTCCCCCTTCAATGTGACCATGTTGCCTACAATGTTCCTTAGCTGTTTTGATTAGATATCTTCGAGTCTTTAAGCCCTTACAAAGTTTGCAAGGACAATAACATTTTCCATCACCCTTTCTTTTTAAGTTAGACCATAATCTAGCAATTGTCTCGCTATTTTTTTGTGCGTTGATATCATTAGACATGGTCTTTCTTGAATGGAATGACTCATTGGTGGAAGAAGGATGATTTGTTTGCAACCTGCTAATAAAAATCGTTACTGAACAACCATTTTCTCAACCATTTTAATATCAAAAACATCATATGAAATATCTTTATCATTTAGATTTTAATGCTATATTTTAACTTTTAATCAAAATTCTGTGTAATATAAGGACCCTTATATCACCATTTTACTGAGAGTCAAGCATCAAGTCATCGGTAAGTTAACACAACTTGATAAATTTGGGAGTAAGCTTCATTTAAATCATTTAAATTTGGGAGTAAGCTTCATTTGTTTGGTATGAATATGTTGAGTTGTTAACCTTGATTAAAATTTCGGGTGAAGGCTACTAGCTAGGAGCCAAGACAGTTTGTGTGAGGAACATAGTGTTTGGAAGGATCAGAAACATTGTGGATTGTTTGAGGGTTTTTGGGTGCTTGGTTTACTTGTTGGAGAGTGTTCCAAAGGTTAGTGGGTCCCCGTGGGTCTGTAAACTAAAACTTGACACTTGTAGCCTACAAGTCCTAGAGATCTTATCAAGAGAGTACAAGGGTGAATGGGAGATGGTAGGAAGTTGTTGATTGAGAACCAATCTATGATGAATCTCTCTCCATTCTAAGGTCTTGAAATGCCTAGAACTTATCCTCTGTTACGGGAACCCTATAACATGTTTTCTTATATTGGGGTTTGTGGGAAGAGAATGAGTCCATTATTGCTGAAAATGACATCAAATGTCCATTAGCCAACTTTATGTTATGCCCGCGTTGGTCTCAAAATCCTTTTGTAAGGGCATGCATAAGAAATTAAACATTTTACTCAAACTTTCAATGACTAACACACAATAGAGAAGCCAATTGGATAGAGGCTCACAATTTTCTGCCATTGCAAATCATGTCAATCATTCAAATTGTGAGGAAACTTTACCCCAAGCCAATCATTTCAGGTCACTCAAAAAGGAATTGGCTAAATCCTAAACTAAAACATAAAATGTATAAGGGAAGCTTAAAAAAGTTCAAAAAAAAAATGAAGTGTCAAAAAAACTAAGTGTCACCCTTGGTAAGATTTGCATTTTAGTTTAGGGTTTAGACATTGCCCCTCAAAAATCTCAAGCACAAAGAAGTTTTGGGAAGTTTTATAGAATGCCAATCATCGTTTTCGTGGAAAACTTGATCTAAATTTTCTATGATCAGAATTTAACTAGCAACCAAAGTGAAAAAAAATAATGAAGAAAAGTCGAAACATAGAATTACAAAGAAAAAATTGAACATGTGAAAATGAAATCAATTTCTTCATTGCTATGCATGTTATGTAGAAATTTTCTTTCCATGGCCCCTCTAAACACAAGTGACCAATATGGCACCGAATCAAAATGTTGAACGAAGACAGACAACATATTCAAGAAAGTATACATGTGTTTATTCATATTCTATATGATCGGTGTGAGCAAGAAGAAACTAAACAATGCTTGTAAAAAGAAATGGGATTTCAACATCTCTTAAGTTGCTAGCCTTGTAATGAATTGAACCCTTGACTGACTGCAATTAGAATAGACTTACTAAACACAATGTACAATATCAGGCCTACCTCAGGACCCTGCATTTTCTATGAAATATTACCTCCTTTAGTACTTTTTCATGATGAAAAATTAATTGATATTTTAGTCTGATTCCTTTCCCTCGACACAAGCTTCACTGCAGTTGTTTTTGTACAAATGAGTACCTAATATTCCTCGGGAATCAGTTCCATTCCGTGACTGGGTTTGATGGCCAAAAAAAGTGCAGATATACAAATCTGAAGAGCATAAAGTAAATCATACTTCCCTCTAGTAATACAAGAAATAAAATAGCTCACAATTAATATTTTAGATCTTCTATCTTCTATATATGCTAGGTTGGAATCTTTTTCCATTTATGGAGTTGTTTATAGCATCTACATGCCTTAAAAGTATGTTTACCTATTTCTGAGGATTCTTTGAAGCTCAATAATGAGCCTTTCCTCCTGGAGAGAGAAGCAGCCACGCTTGAGATCTGGTCTGAGATAGTTGATCCATCTTAGTCTACAACTCTTTCCACAGCGTTGCAGACCTGCATTCCACAAACATTGATATCAAACATGCACTATTGAGTTGATCAAACATTTAGTAGCTATTTGAAAAATGAATTGTTCTATAAAAACATCTACTGCATTGGGAATAAGCTACACCCAGATCGACAATGAACTAGCCACAAAAGACCAGCCATTCAATTGATCCACTACTTAGCAACTCATCCCTTTAATGTTTGCGAAATGAATTACTCTATCAACAAGGATGATACCCAAAAAAACTACAAACTGACCTACAATTACCTATGGATCTTTAAGGAGTTCAAAAAGAAACCTGGACATTATACAATCATCTTAAGACACTGTATCTTCACTAGGGCATCAGATAGTGCAGGATTCCAAACATATAGTGCAGCATTCCATGCATGTTAAAGAGGTGTCAGGCAAACTAATACAGGCCTTGAGAGAAGTAATGTCCTAGTCTTGTAGGTTTATCTTAATTTCTCCCAAAGTAGGCCTCATATATTATCTTTAATAATCTCTCAAATTCTTAACTCAAAGTCCAATGTTTTTAACTCCATCATCCACTTATACATAAAATCAAGGAAAATTTACTTGAATTGTAATAGCTGAAATTGTGGCTCAAATGGTTGCTCTCTTCTTTTCTAGAAAGCCCTAGGTTATTGACCCTTAAAATGAGGGTTTGGTGGAAGAGTGCATTGATATGCATGGATAATTAAACAAACTTAGGAATCCTTGTATTTAATACATTTCTTAAGACTTTTTCAGGGTTTGGGATTAGGGGGGCACGTAACATAATTTAAGATTAGGGGGGCACGTAACATAATTTATATAATCTTAGGTTATTGTAATTATTATATGTAATAATACTGTTAATGTTTTATATTATTTTAATAGATATTAGTCTTTGATAAGATTTGAACAGTTATTTAGAGATGACTTGAATAGTGACAATAAAAATGTACAATCAATCTCATTTGAATGAATACAGTTTTGGGTTTGGATTTTAACTTCATTTCCATTTTTTCTGTCTGCTCGCTAGCATGACAAATCCTACAGCTAGTTTCCATGAACTGAATGTGGTATAAAGTTTAAACTATAAAGTATTACATATCAAGACTCTAGGTTATAACATTTATGGATCTACTAAGTTCTGTCTAAAGTTTTGGAAAATTTAACATCTTCTTTTAAGTTTGAAATTCAGCGATTGCACAAAGCAATTGCAGATCACTGTGCAGGTAATGCAGTGGATATGTCTTGTTCCCTTGGACCAAGGACCAATAACCATATATTGCTAAATCATGAAATAAATAGATCAATGGAAGATGCATGTGGTTCTACAGTTGGTGATGTCGAGCATTGCAATGGAGAAACTCAAAGATTTCAAGAACAGGAACAGGGCCAGAGGTATGATTTGAGAACTTCAGATGTTAAAATATGTAAGACTGGAGAGGACCTACCGTGTTTTCCTTCAGACGGAAAGGAATTCATGGCTGCATATGAATACACCATAGAAAGTGTAAAAGACTTGGAGAGAGAAGTGGCTGATTTGAAGTAATTAGTTAGTGGAAAAAACTATCTTCTAGAGGCATATGAGAGGCAACACATTGAACTATGCTCTCAGCTCAAAGATCTTCATCTAAAATTGGGTACCCAAGTTGGAAGCATATTATAATTATGTAGCTTTGATGTATCCTCTATCTTAAGCTGTTATTTGCAGTGTCATTATTGTAATTGTTTTCCTGAAGGAGCTTGCATATGTGATAAATCACTTATCCAATCTATTCGAATAACTCAAGTCGAACCATACCAAGCCCGATCAACTTTGGTCATCAGTTCCTGTGATCATTTGAGAGCATTGAAGAAAGTATATTGATGTTTTGTGGTTCAAAACTGGGAACCCAAAAGGTCTCTACAAAAGTCTAAGGCTAAAAACTTCAGTTATAAGAAACACAGTGAAGTCACTAAGTCATGTGCCCACGTTCGCCGGCCCTGTTACCTCTTGTTCGCCCGCCCGCGCTAAAATGGTAAAGTTTGTGAAATGAAGTTTCATTTTATTTTTAAGCCAAGTCATTAAACACTTCTTTGCTATTTAAATGCATTGCACAGCAAGCTATATTTCTATTTTCACATGCTCAAAGATTATGCACAAAAGAATCATGCAAATGTGATAGAAGAAAAATGATTCAATTTGATGGATTAAGAATCTAGGCTTTCAAATAAAATGATTGAGATAACTTAATGCATGTGATGAATACCACAACAAATCAAAGTATTAATTCCAACAATACTTAACGCATAAGATCAAATGATCCTTTCTTTCTAATAGAAATAATAAGAATGCATCTGATCATGAAAATGACAAACAAAAGAGCAAGGTTCCATGCCTGCAATCAAAGATAGTTTTCCAAGCTGGTAGATAATGAAGACTTCAGAATGATACACACTTCCTAATCAGATATTGTAGACCAATTGCTATGACCCTCTCCCGCCATAGTTGTGAAGCCTATTCAACAAACAAAAATTAACTTCACAATAAGCCTGCCAAATGCTATCAAAATCATAATTTTCTCAAACTAAAGCAACTACCAGAGTAGTGATATTTCCTAGACAACATGCAATTTTAATCTGAAGAACTGAAATAATAAGTCACATTAGCCATAGGACATTATTGCAATATAATACACAAGGATTTTAAAGGCAATATAATACTCAAAAGAGGAGTTTAGTACTATGGCATCCTATAGAGATCCAGAAATTTTGCAAGTCCATGTTAGCATTTCTATTCTCAAGCTTCTAGCTTTGGGCATTCAAGACGTGGAATCTTTTGATTTTGTTCAAGCCCCAAGTCAGGATGCTATTGACATGGCTGTAAAGAATTTATTCCACCTAGGTGCGGTGGATTTTTTCTAGGAACATTTAAAATTGACTGAATTGGGTTTGAACATTGTAAAACTGGGAGTAGAGCCTCCATTAGGGAAGGTTATCCTAGAGAGTTTTTCTCAGGGTTTGGGTAGAGAAGGCCTTGTTCTAGCTGCTGTGATGGAAAATGCAAGTAGTATCTTTTGCAGGGTTGGTACAGAAGCAGAAAAATCAAAGTCTGATCGATTGAAACTTCGCTTCTGTCATCCGGATGGAGATCTTTTTACTTTCCTTGCAGTTTACAAGGAATGGGAGAGTGAACCCCTAGGGAGAAGAAATAGATGGTGCTGGGAAAACATTCTCGGCATAGCTCTCTAATTGTAGGCAATTTTAACTCCATGGGTGGAGAAAAAACTTATAAATCTCATGGGTACTCTATTAATAAACACCAACTTCATAACTTGTATGTCTAAATGTAAATATCAAAGGTTTTAAGTGAAACTTTTGGTATTTATTAATAGATGTCAACATTATTTAAACATGAAATTGCATATCTAAATGTAAAGAATAGAAAAGGTTTCAAGCATAGTTCATCAAATTTCTTGATGGGAGGACTTGGGGACACAGGGATGAGTTTCAAGGAGGAGGGGACTAAGGGCCTAAATTTGGGGATGGCAAGGAGATAATAGAGGTATGGTGGCAGAGAGATAAAATGAAATCTTCAAGGAAAATTTTGTAATATAACATCTATGTAAGTGTCTCCTGAAAAACAAACTAGTTTTTACAAAACTAAAGGTTACAATCAGTTTACACTGGCATGTGCCATATAACAAGCAACTTAACAATATCTCTAATAAAAGTAAGAAAGGTGTGAGTGTTATAGAGGACATTTTCCCAAATCTCAAGTCTCAAAAACATCCCATAGAAGATACAAGCTATTAAAAAAAAAAACATCCCCGTTCGAATGAAACTTATGCTATTTTATCAATAGAGACTAACATCATAAACTAGAAGTGTAATTAGTAGTCATAGAGAGAATATACAAATTTGAAAGAGAGTCCACCCTTTAAAAGTAGATCTCTAATTCTCGGCATAACTCTCTAATTTGGACAATTTTAAGTCCATGGGTGGAGAAAACACTTGTAAATATCATGGGTACAACTCAAAGCTCTCATTTGTATCAAATGTTTAGAACATGTTTTTGTTACTCTACTCCACTCTTTTCTAGGATTGGCACACAAACTTGGCCAACCACAAAAGAGGAAAAAAGTGAGAGATAGAAATAGATGGAGTACTTACTACTTATCTGATTTGTATCAAGGGAATAATAATAAAGACTTATTTTATTCTACACCATCTATTGTAGTGGAGACGCTTTAGAAGAGAAAAGTGATGAATACCATTGAAACTAGTATTGTATTCAGATTCTTCCCATAATAAGCCTAGATGCCATCCTTCCCATTCTGAAAGCTAAAAAAGAGAGATTAGGATCATATGTTGTAGCATAAGATTCTTTCCACCACGTAAAATTAGGATTACCTCTCATAATAAATACTGATAATAACCTATTTCTATTTTTTTTAGTTTCATGGATATGGTGTAGGCCAATGCATAAACTTGCAGTTAGAATATTCATTACATGTTCATTTTCTAAGTATTAGGGATTTGAATAGCTATTTGGCCACTAGAAAACATTCAATAGACTAATAAAACATGGTATTTTTAATGTGAAAAGCAATATAATAGAAACTTCTATTCTAGGGTTCAATACTCGTCAACTTTTTGCTTTTTTCCAAAACCTAGCGTGAACATTTCTTTACTCCTAAGACTAATGAAATGGGTAGTGTGTATATTGCTTCACTTCAGCTTTTTTCAAGTCATTTTGATCCATATGCTACATTTGCATGAATCTAATCAAGAATTTGTACTGAATTCGATGATCATGAAAGAAATGAGATGTTAAAACTTAAAACCCATGAAGAAAATCGAGTGAAAACAAGTTCTAATCACATTTTATCAGTATAGGTAGGTCTAATCAGATGAAATTGCAAAAGTGGTAGCAATGATGTAAATATATAAGCTATATCTGAATTATCATGATGATAAAAGGAAATTTATGAAGAAATTTTTTCTAAAAATAATGATAATGGTGATTTATTGATCTGAAAAAATTGTTGTGTATCAGATTATGGTGAAAGCATTAAAATTATAGGATCTGTAAGTGAGACTATCATAATGGTTTAAGTACATTAAAAAGCAGTGATTATGGTGCAAAGAATTCAGATTATAATAATATACTACACCCAAAAAAGCAACAGCTTTTATTAAAAAAAGTAGGCCTTCAACAACCTACAGGGATTAGATTCATTTACAATAGAATTTGAGTGTCTTATAATTCACTCAATGAATCGAGCTTTCAGATTCATAGATATCATCCATATATGATTTGATTGTAGCTTGTACTATTGAAGTGTACATTTTAGGTTAACCCATTTCAAAACTATTATTGGTATTGAGTTTCCATAATTCAAAAGGTCAAGAATATGGATGAATTATAACCCATTTCAAAACTAAATTGATATCAAGTTTCTACAGTTTGTACATTTGATTGTATTGGAATTTTTGCATTTGGATCACATTCCATAATCCATTCCAAAACATGAAGAATATGAACTAAGCTAGGACTGATCAGCAAGGCCCTAATGGACATATGGAAGTTGTGCTCTGTTGAATTATAGAGTATATCCCAACCTTACCTAGCTAATAGTTGCACACAATCCCTTTGAATGAGTAATGCTGATCAGCTCTACAAGTTCTATTAACACTGAAATGCAAAATGCACAACAGTCTAGACAAGATTAACTTTTACTCATCTGTGTTAAACTAATCTTACAGCCATCACATCATGCATTGCCCCTACTAGTTTTACACTAGACTGATTTCCTAGGAGATGTTTCAATGTACTGAAAACCTACTGCAATGACCACTATCACATCATTTGTCATAGGCTAAATTGAAACTGCAGGCTCACTAGTTTTGTACTGAACTGAATTCCAGGAATTATCATTTTGATGTGCCAAAAAGTTACTATAATGGCTACTTTCATAAGTTAAAACAATTTCCTTCTACAGAACTGCAGATACACGCAAGACATATTGAAATAGTGCATTCCATGATCAATGCCTCTTAAATGCTAAAATGGCATGATTGAAATTAAGTGAGATTCAAGTACAGAAAATAGAAGTAGGTTTTAAAGGGATATATATGCCCTTCAAATGTTGTTTGAAAATGGATTTCTATTAGGATGGTTTTCATTCCTACTCATAGCATGGCTATGACTCTTTTATTACTTAGAACTCAAAATTAAACTGTATCATCTCCTCATGATCTTATGTAATCTGATTTCATATAGTAATTGTTAGTGTCTAAAAGAAGCATAACAAAGACCACATTTATGTATTGGCATAGATCACACTACTTTACTATGTATGATGAAAATTGAATGCTTCTCATGTCAACTAACACAATGTAGTCCATATATCACCATAAAGTTGACATAGTCAAGGAATGATTCCATTAGGAAAGCTTTGGTGCTAAAAGTTAATTCAACTGATAAATTATCTCAGTGAATAGATAAACTATTAAACTTTATAAACTATTATGAATCATTTGGATAGTGATGTTTGGCTAACCTGAGTTTTAGCTTAGAAAATGGTGTGCAAGTTTAGGTGTTGAAGGTGAGAACTAATTGATCCTTAGCAAGCTCAAATGGAGTTAGTATAATCTCCCTAAGGCATGATCCTTTCGATAATTTTAAGTCCAATAAAATTGCTCAGTCTCCATATCTAGTGTATTAAGGTTTATAATCTTTGTGTTATGGATAAACTTGTCATCCATCACTATCTTGTGCAACAAGGGAAAGTGATCATCTTGTTGACCACATCCCTAAGTTGCGGATCCTGGTTCTGATACAGATTTGGGTTCTTGGATTCGGAAATTTTTTTTTGGGTGGGATCCACTACCACAGGTATATATATAGATATTTTCAACTATATGTTTGTATGTTCATAGATTCATACATGTACCATGTTCAATGTTCATTCATCATTGGTTCAACACTTTAAACATATAGCGCTATTATCCTACTTTAAATTATAGAGCTAACAAGGTTCAAATAGATAGTGTAATGTTGCTTTAAGGTCCTCAGTAGAAGGCTTGTACCAAATATATTCAGATGGTAGGTACTTAAGGAGATAAGATAGCACTCATTTAGATATCTCTTACTAGTCTGGGCATAATTCTAATATCCTGTGTATTAAGGTTTTATAATCTTTATATTATGGATAAACTTGTTGTCTATCACTATCTTGTGTAACAGAGAAAAGTGGTCCTATTGTTGACCATATCCTCAATATGAATAAAGTGAAAAAGATCATTAATGTGATTTAAATTTTAAGATAATGAAGGCAGATTAGGACAAAAAATGAGATTATTTATTTCATTGATAGCACTAATAAGGTTCAAAACTTCAAACAGATAGTGTAAAGTTTCTTTAAGGTCCTCAGTAGAAGGCTTGTATCAAATATATTCATATGGTAGGTACTTGAGGAGATAAGATAGCACTCATTTGACAGATTCTGGGATTGAATTCAAATTGTACAAATTGTGTAACTTGTTTATAATCAGATTTGTCAAATTTTCACACTAGCAAGTTTGGAAAATAATTTGACTAAATCTAACTGCAATATACTCATTGATGGGAGGGCCAAATCTTATCATGGGCAATGAATTTTGACAAGGTTTGGTAGGAAAATCTTATTGTATTTTTCACATTTTCTTCCAAAAATAATTTTATTTACTCTATTTATGAAATCTAACAGTTCAACTTACTAATTGATGCAAACAAAAAGGCTTGGTAATGTGTCAACAAGACCAAGGGCTTATGGTGTGGAATATAAAGATTCAAATGGGCTTGTTCATAGGGCTGTATTATCACAAAATGGAGGAGACATTATTATTTCATCTGGTGCTCTGGGGAGTCCACAGCTGCTAGTATTAAGTGGGGTTGGCCCTAAAGAACACCTGGATTCTTTAGGAATTCCTATAGTCCATGATCTGCCTAGTGTAGAATAGGGAATGGCAGACAATCCAAGAAATGGTATTGCACTGTTATCATCTCTGCCTCTTGAATATTCTCTAATCCAAGTGGTGGGAATAACTGAGACAAATTTCATTTAAGCATCCAGCACACCAATTTAGATTCCATTTGTAGGTAGATATGTCTACTTGGGAACAATAATTGAAAAAGTTGCAGGCCCCCTCTCAAAAGGAGAGCTCCATTTAAGGACTGGAAACATTGAAGACAATCCTTCTATCAGTTTCAAATATTTTTCACAACCTCAAGATATCCAAAACTGTGTTGAGGGATTGAGAACCATGGCAAGATCCTAAAAACAAGCTCCCTGAAGCCATATATATTGAGCTTCATAGGTCCTCCCCTACCTGCAAACACAAGTAGCTTTGCAGCCATGGAAGAATTCTATAGGGAAACTATATCTACCATATGGCACTACCATGGAGGCTGCTAGGTTGGTTCTATTGTGAATGAAGAATACTGAATGCAAGGAATTGATTCCTTGAGAGTTATAGATGGATCAACCTTCAAGACATCCCCAGGGACCAATCCCCAAGCCACAGTAATGATGCTCGAAAGGTATTACAAATTTTCAAATTTTCAAATATTTTAAGTTTTTTGGACTTCTTGAAATAGAAACATTCTTGGGATTATTACACTATAAGAAATTAAAAGACCCAATTATTTTAATGGAATCCATCTTCTATGGAGATCTGTTTAAATGTCTGCTACCTAGAAAGAGAATGCAGAACTTTGGGGTTTTTAAATTCCTATAAGGTGGACTAGAAGTATTTCATCATGATATTGTAAATTATTTTACTTACATTTTTATTAGATTTTTACTTTAAGGTTTCTCTAATACCTGATAGGATTTTATTTCCAATTATTCAGGTACATGGGGTTGCAAATTCTAAAGGAGAGATTGTCAAATTCAAAATGAAATTCTCAGTAGCATAATTTTTCTTCAGTTGATAGATGTATATTATTTTATTGATGTTAAGGCAAATGCAAAGTATCATCATTTATTACAAATTTGTAGCTATTTGAGGGTAAACAATATTCATTAATGAACAGATAAAAAATAAAGAAATTCAAACGAGTCATATGATGAAATTTTGTTGAGTCTCAGTTGTATGTGCTCATGTCTCTTTTCACATTGTCCAAACAGTATTTCCTATCTTTTGGTTTGTTCGTAATTCTAACCTGGTTCATATTGAAAAGTAATCTATGCACATTTTAGCATAGACATCAGATATGCAACCTAGTTTGAATTCGTCAGAGCCCTCGGTGGGAAATGCGGTGCCTTCGATTTTAGGATCCACCTGTGGTGAGAGGAAACTAATCAACAAATTGATGACATAAAACTAATCACTAATATTGATAATAAATGGAACAAAAAAATGCACAACCAAACGATATCATAAGACTGTTAACCATTCCATGAAATGATGCATGAACAGGTTTTACACGACAAGGGGTCGTGAGTATTGGAGACAATAAGAAGGCACCCGAAAATGGTAGTTTACTAGCTAGGGTTTTAGCGTAGACATACCTAATTTCTCTTGCAGTAGGTTCTCCTTCACCCGCGTTCACTTGCGCTAAAGTGAATAGTCAAATGAAGTTTCATTTGTATTTTTTTTACTTTTAATCCCGTGTTGGTCTCAATTTTGACCATCACATCGTTGGTCGAAATTGAGACCAACACGGGATTAAAGGTTTTTAAAAAAAAAGTTTTCCTTTGTAATGTGACCAAGCTAAACATTTTTATGATATGGTCAAATTTTTAGGTCAAAATTTAAGGTGAAATGTACTAGTGGGAGTAATCCCAACCCTTCTTCAATGTGCAATTCTTCGACTTGACTTAACCCTCCTACTTTAGCTTGTCTTTCAGCTTTAGTTTTATGATAATATGTCAATGCAGTTTCACGATTTCTTTGTTCAGTACTGGGTGACCTTTTTCTAGAAGATTTTTTATTTTTCTTCCCTTCTTGTTCCCCATTTCTTCGAGCTCAAAAAAATATCTTCCACAAGATCGTCAACAAAAATTTTCTTCTTAAAAAAATACTTTAATCTAATATTTTTCCTCTCCAAAATTATGCCTTTGAAAAAATAGAAATACCAATCCTCCTTCAAAAAATGCCTTCAATAATAGAAAATGTGAATTTATTAATTGCAATTCAATGTAAAATAGAAACAAAATGTTTTACTTTTATACGATTTAATTTTTTTTTACAAAATAATATTACTAGCCGACTTCGCGCGAACTGCATACTTCATGCGAAGTACCCTAGGAAAAATTTTGGCATTGTGTTTTGCTGTCGAGATTTTCACTTGGGGGTCTTCTTGTGAGGGTTCTTCACACGAAGACCCCAAAACTAAAAATTTGCCCTCATAAAACAACCAAACTTCAAAAAACTAGTCTTTGGAGGCCTGAAACAAGGACTAAACAAGATGATTTTTTCAAACAGATGATGTCAAATGATGTTATTTAGAACAAGCTTTCTAATGAATATAATTTTAATACATATTCAGTTCATTATCACTTTTAAATATTACTTTAACTAAACATAGGTTGTTTGGTCATTCAATAACCTGTCTCTTCAAGACTTCAGGAAAAATAGTAAATTATAAAATAACTTTATAAAAAATAAGTAGGAAAAGTGTATTTGTGTTACCTTTCTATGAAAAAAAGAAAAAATGAATTTCGATATACACAGATCAAGTTAGAGCGATCCAAGTGACCTTATATCCAAATTACAGTTACTGTCACTTTAAAACTTAATAAACTATGAAATATTGATCCAAAATGAATAAAACCAATTTCATCCTTTAGATATTGAAGTTAAAAATATAATCTCGAAAGAATTACATTGTTATCATGTTTTTAAAAAAATTTATGTTGATCCAAGTGACAGTAACTCCTTAAAAACATAGCTTTTTCATGCAAACCACTTTTCGAAGGAGAAGGAAAAATGAATTTAAATGATTTCTTTTTTAAAAAATATATTTAGAAACTAGAAAGAAAATTCTAAAAGACTCTAGTTTACATCATCTTCAAATTTCTAATAATTTTGCAGCAACAAATGTTTGAAAGTGAAGTTTTTCTCAGAATGTTGAACTTTGTGTCAAAGTTGGCCAAAAAGTGGGACTCACTATTGTGGGACCACTCGTATATATATATGTGTGTATAAATTCAAAAATAATAAAGAGAATAAACACACAATAGATATTTTAGCTATATATATATATATATATATATATATATATATATATGATAAACATTATATATATATATATATATATATATACACACATATACTTAGATATATATACTATTGGAAACTGCAATTGAAACAATTGTTATATTGTCATTGATGTCAAGCCTTAATGGGTAAGACAATTGATATCTAGGATAGTACCATATCTATTGGTTGATGAAGAGGATTAGGGAAAGGAGATAACAAGAGAACCTAAGGAAAGGTTGATTTATTTGATACTTCAATGGGTACTTGATTAGTTGGCACATTGGTAAGATAATGTATTGTTTATCTAAGTAAGAAGGAAGACTGAAGAGGTAGGCTTAACCAAGAAAAAGTGAAGAAATCTAGTTTAAGACGAGTGATGTAAGTGTCAATTGAGTGCCAATATATAGAACAAGAAATTACCGAACATCTGTATATGCTAAGCGACAAGAAATTACTGAGCACAGACAATGTCTTCCAAGGAAGACAATATGTAGAGATGACCGAGATACGTAGTGATGACAGAGGAGAAGAACACAGTATTGACCGAGTGTCAGTAATTTAAATTTGGAGGAAGGATTGAGATTCCTAGTGGACATAGTTGAATTCTTGGGATATGTAAATCATGTTGACTTTATTAATGAATTTTGTGGAGTATTTAATGCATGGTAAATCATTTTATTATGGATTCAAAGAGAAGTTTGGAGATGTATCTAGAAGGAAGGATGAAGAACATAATGATGGATAGATTCAATGAATCTGACCTAGACCTAAGATCTACAGAGGAGATTAAGAAGACAAATATGGACCTACCTAATCGAAGAGGTATAAAGGAAAACCTAATTGTGAGGTTACAACATGAGTTGAAGTGGTTGATGTTATTGACTGATAAGTCTAAGAAGAAGGCTAACAGAGAAATTGTAAAGGAGTTGAACAAAGTTGTGATTGCTTGAAGCAAATTCCAAGCAGATTAGTGATGGAGATGGAAATGAAGGCCAGTGAGTAATTGACATATATGTGCAAAGTGGATCTGTATCTGCAAAGTGAGTTGTATATTTTGCAGATTAGAAACTATTGTTACTTTCTAACCATTGTATCAGTTTAAACCCTTTAATCAAGGTTGACCTAATAGTCATTGTATAAATCCTTTAATCGAGGTAACATTCTAATGGAATGCTCTTAAATCCTTTAACCAAGTCACTTTTGAGAGAGTGTTTAAATCCTTTAATAGGGTTGCACCTAGCAGTATGTTTGTAAACCTTTAACAGGGTTGAATTTTCACATAGCTCACTTCAGAAGAGTGAAATATCAATAGCATGTTACAAAGTGGTTTTTACCAAGCTGGGTTTCTACTATAAATCTTGGTGTTATAATTGTGTGAATTTTTTGATGTGAATGTTGTTATATTCTACAAGTTAATTACTTTTGGATAGTGGACTGCATGTTATATGTTTCTGATAGTGTTATAGAGACCAAGTTGAATAGTTGATTAGATCTAAGATTGTTGAAGTGCTAGAAAGTTCAATTGGTACATCTGGACCTGAGATCAACTGATTCACCCCCCCTCTCTATTGTTTGAAATATTTCTAACAATTGGTATCATAGTTGTTGGTGCTTATAGAGAAAAGTTTAAAGGTACTTGAAGCTAATGATCAATATGTATAAAAAGGAGGTACCAAAGTTGAACAAAGAAAACTTTCCTGCATGGAAAATTCTGATGAAATTGCATCTAGCTGGTATTAGTGATTCGATGAAGTACTATGTGGAACATGACTATGTTATACCTACTACACCTTTGACTGCTGAGGATATGAAAGCAAAACAAGAACATAATCAAGCAATGTTGGAGATTGCATCTACCTGAAGCTATCTTGAATTTAAAGATATCAAAGACCTCACTACTACAAATTAAATGTGGGACACTCTTGCAACTATCTATGGTGGAGATACTAATGTACTGAGAGAAAAATATAAAATCTTGAGAGGTAAGTTTGATGAAAATAAAATGAAAGAAGGTGAAAATATTGCTCAGTATTGTGGTAGAATTAAGGAGGTAGTGAATGCTATAAGAGGAGATAATGGAATCATTGATGATGATACTGTTATTAGTAAAGTATTGATAACTTTTCTTCCTATCTATACTATTAGAATTTATGCAATTCAAGAATCAAGATGTAACCCTGATAATGTTCTAACTCTGGAAAGTCTTGGTGGTAAGCTTACTACTTTTGAGATATCTAAGTATGATAACTACACTATTCCTAATGTTGAATCTACATTCAAGTCACAAATGGTTTTGCATAAGTCTAAGAAGGAAAAAGAAAAATGTGTGAAAAGTGATAGTGAAATTGACACTTCTGATGAGGAACTAGATGATCTTGAGGCACTCATGGCTAGAAGACTACAAAGAGGAAAAGGGAAATATAAAGGTAAACTTTCTATAATATATTTTTCTCTTAACAAAGTTGGCCATATTGTAGCAAGATGCCCTGACAGGACTGACAAGGATGAGAGAAGAGAAAGAAAGTACAAGGACAAGAGAAATAATAGAGATCACTGAAGGTACAAAGACTACAAAGACAAAGGTAAGAAATCCTGCTATATTGTTGAAGAGGAAACTGACAGCGACACTAATGAATCTAATGAATGTGATATTGAAGTAGTTTATGTTGCTATGAAAGATGATTTTGATGAACATGAGAAAACTACACTTATCTCTTATGTAAGTAAAGGTGATAAATGGATTATTGATAGTGGTTGCTCACATCACATGATTGGTGATAAAAATAAATTTGATACCCTAGATCATTACAAAGGTAGAAGTGTTAAGTTTGGTAATGATGCACCATGTCCTGTGAGAATGCTTATTGGTTTGAAGGTCTTAACTATAATTTGAGTGTTGCATAGTTGAAAAACACTGGTTACCGAGTGGAATTTCATCATAGGAAGGCTGAAATATTTGATGCCACTGGTGAGCTAATTGGAAGTGGAGAACAAACAAAAGGTAACATGTTCTATCTAGACCTATCTGAAGAAACATGTTTGTTTGCATAATTTGATGATGTATGGTCATGGCATAAGAGGCCGTGTCATGTGAATTTTGACAATCTGGTAAATATTAGTAAAAAGAAGAAAGTTAGAGGTTTGTCGAGATTGAAGAAACTTGATAATGTGATGTGTAAACAGTTTTGATTGGGAAAAATGATAGTCTAGTTTTAAGAGCAAGACATATACTTCTAAAAATATTTTGGAATTGGTTCATACTGACCTTCATGGACCTATGGGTGTACAAATTTATTGTAGTGATAAGTATTTTATTATGTTTTTTGTGACTACACTAGGATGATGACTATAATATTTTTGATAGAGAAATTTGATGCATTTCAGTTGTTTAAGTGGCATTTGGAAAAAGTTGAAAAAGAAATAGGTAGAAGCCTGAAATGTTTGAGATCTGATCGAGGTGGAGAGTTTATATCAAATGAGTTCAATCTATTTTGCAATGATAGAGTAATCAAGAGATAGATGTCTGCACTAAGAACACCTCCACAAAATAGCATAGCAGAGAGAAGAAACATGCTAATTATATATTGTGCAGGAACAATGATGATTGAGAAGAATGTTGCACAAAAATACTAGAGAGAAGTTGTAAGAATAACTATTTATACCTTAAACTGAGTACAAATCAAGAAAGTTACAAATGCTACACCTTATGAGTTATGGCATAGTTATGCATCTAATGTGAAGTATTTTAGAATCTTTGGGAGTAAATGCTATACATTGAAAGACAATAGGAATGGAAAATTTGATACAAAAAGTGATGAAGGCATATTCCTAGGTTATTCCACTAAGAGAAAAGCTTATAAGTGTTTGAATTATAACACTAACAAAGTTGTGGAAAGTGAAAATGTTAGAGTTGATGAATATGCAGAAAAGAATGAATTAGAGGGAAAATAAGAACCTGAAGATTATAGATCTTTTCTTTACATAGAAGAAGGAGAGGCAAGTAACACACTTGAACCAGATGCAGAGCCACATATAAGAAATGTTGAGCATCAGGAGGATGTTGCTGAGCAATCAGAAGAAGAAGCTAATAATTTTCATAATGAACCTGAAGATCAAGGTCAAGGAGAAAATAAATATGAACCTACATTGGCACAGTATGTAAGATGACATCATAAGCTTGAGAAAATCATTGGAGATAAAGAATCTAGAGTCTTGAAAAGAAGTAAGTTGAAAGACCTTACATGTTTACTATGTGAATCTGAGCCTAAGAAAGTAAAATATTCTTTAGAGAATGATGACTAGATACAAGCCATGAATGAAGAAATTGATCAAATGGAAAAGAATGATACCTCGAATTTGGTGTGGAGACCAGAAGTTAAGAATGTTATTGGAATAAAATGGGTATTTAGAAACCGTGTGTGTGAAAATTGTACCTGATCTGTAGACACAACACTTCAGTAAAATATTAGAGGTTAGCTTATAATCAAAATCGTGCAAAATTGAAATCTAATCTAACCAAGCGATTTACTGCCTTCCAATAGGTGCGAGATTGATGTTCTCAGATTGCAATCGAGATCAGTAACCTAGACGACACCTAAATGAAGGATTTTGAATGCAATTCTAGATATGAAATATGAATGCAATTAAGCTATTTTTTTGGATTTTATGATGCAATAAGGAATGAAAACTTGATATGAATCTATGCTAGATGAAATTGATATGCTATGAATGCTATTGAAAACTGATATGCAATGATAATCTAACAATGATATGCAATATGAATGCAAAAATAAGATTGATCTCACAAAGATGTCGATTCGCAAGAGCTTTGATTCTTCCAATTCCAATTCTCCAGCGTGATTGTGCAACTCTTGAATTGATACTGAAAGCGTAAGTGTGCAAATTTGTGGATGATTTGTGAAGAGCTGAAGCCTTAATTTATAGAAATCCCGGGCTTTGGAGGTGCATGGAAGAAAGCCATAAATCACTCAAATAACTCAGGTTGATTTTTGAGTTATCTGATCATGAAAGATAGTTAATTCTCAAAATCATGCAAAAACATGCAAAAATAGCTTTTAAACTCAAATTAGAGTTTAGATCAGCTTTTTGAACTCCAAAAGGATGTTGAGTTCCAAAAAGTCAATAACTTGCATTGATTTTTTGATTTGGAGTTTAACTGTTTCTTTTGAATGTGCATAATAATTAAGAATTAAATAAATAAATAAAGTGATTTATTCTCAACTTAACTGATTTTTGAAAATAAATCAATAATTTATGGGTTAATTAACTATTTATTCAAAATTTTATTAAAAACTATATTATTAAATAATGACAACTTGCTTTAATTAATTAAATAAAGATTTAATCAATTAATGATAGGAATTTGGATTTATTGTCAAAATTAAATAATACAATTAATAATAGATAGAATTAAATTTAATTAAACAATTAAGTGGCAAATATTAAATCTAATTAATTAAATATGAAAATATTCAATTAATCAAACTTAGGATAAAAGTGATTTATCGCCAAATAATTATTAAATTAAAGATAATTAAGATAATTTAGAATATTACTAGGAATATTCCCCAATGCAGAATTTAAGATAATCAATTAGGATTCGATGATGTTCAGATGTGCCTTAGGTTAGGACTTTGATGTCGATTTCATTCGATTTGTCGATGTAGGAGGTTAATGAACTTATAGCCCATTTTTGGGGTATTACATTTTGCCCCTCTTTGAATTACTGTGCAAAGCGCAGTAGTTCAAAGATAGTCTGTGTATGATAAAGATATGAAACTGATTCGAAAGATTAACTGATCTCAAGATAGAAACCGATTGAAAGATATGGAGATATTAGGTCCTGAATGACCAGAGATAATGTTCACTATAGCAGCGATGAACCGATGATTGTGAAAAAGTGTCAAAATGCCTGATTCTGAACCTTAGGATTGATAAGAAGTGAGTGACCGGTTCTAGACTCGATTGTCTTAGCAGAACTAGCAGGTATCATATCCGAACCCTTTAGTTGCCGAAGAACCAAGGAAATAACACTAATGAACCGATGGTTGTGAAAAGCTGATACAGATTACAAGATTAAGAGAATACCAGATTGATATGGATCGATAAAATCTGATATGCCCCAAGTTATGATAGATTTTCCCCAAGCGATGAGGACTTTTGATGAGTCAGCAACTAGACGTGGTTGTTGTCTTGATTACTAATGAGAGATTTTGATAGATTTGATCGATAGAATTTGATTTACAGACTTTGAATGATGTGCAATACCATGCCCCCTTCGGGATTAAAATTGAAATCTGACAAGAAAAGTCAGCGTTATAGTTTAGAAGCATGTGAATTGATTTGAGAAGTGGTTATACACATTCAAGAACGCGTTTTGCATTGTTTAGGGGTCCTGGAGACCAAGTTTGACTAGGTTTGACCATGAGTTGACCATAGTTAACCAAGTTGAAATTTTGTTAGTTTGATGAAAGATAAGCAGTTAAGTTGAATTCTAGATTTCTATGAAGATTGAAGGTCGATTATGCAAGCAGTAGACCGTCTTGGTCCCAAAAATTTTAAATCATGATTTTGACATAATAAACAATCTCAGATTTCAATTTTGATCCCGAAAATAGATTCAGAACGTCGAAATTAGCTAGGGGGTGCAATTTTCATGGAAAATAGAGCACTTTTAAAAATTAGGTCAAAAGCTATATAAAGACCAGAAGGGTCATTTTCAATTCATTTCAACCATTTGACTTTAGAGATTTTGTGGAGCCCTCTGAGCGAGAAAAATGATAGACCAGTGAGAACCAAAGGTACTTGTGAGTTCACACCGATTTGAGCGCAGCTGGAGACATGACAGACCCCGATAGTATGGACATCCGGTAGGTGGACCTCTGCTCCCCTCTGAAATGGCATGTTTTTGATGATTTATAGCATTTTAAAAAATTTTCATACGCATTTGTAGAGTTAGATTTTCATATGTATAGAAACTCATATGAGTCCCAGACCAGACTCGTACGAAACTCCATGCAAAATTACTTTGTCATTTCAACCACGCCCAAGTGTTGTATGAGAGGGACCCCTGTGTCGTATGACATTTCATCGGGTCCCTCAAAACTCGTATGATTCTTTGAGCAATGTCATATGATCATGCTTTGTCATTTGGTATACTGTGGGGTGTCGTACGACACTTGATGCCAGTCTAGAATGTCGTTTGAAAAATAGAGTGTTAAAAACTCATTCTTAGGTCAAAAATCTAACTTTTCTGATCCTTCTACCTGATTGCAGACACTTTGCCCCACCTTCTGAAATATCAAACTGTGCCATGCTGATACTATTAGCCTGATTTGAACTCAATTTATGATAAAAATACCCTAATTCTGCATGATTTAGGTCACATATCCAGATGTACATGTTTGACATTCTTACCCGGTGATATAGAGACTATGTGTCTCCCTTTCGGACCCGATGAGGGTGCATCTTGCTGCCTATGGATTTGAGTACCTTATTCATTTACCCGACATTAGGGTAAATCATAGTTTATTGACTGCCTTGATAGAGAGGTTTCATTCTGAGACCCAGACTTTTCACCTTCTAACTAGGGAGATTACTGTTACCCCTGAGGATGTGTATAGGATTCTTCGCATTCATTTTCATGCTCCGCGGCGTCCAGAGTATGTCAGTGGAGGATCGAGTGGACTTCACGCCTTTAGATGACTATTTGGTGATGACACCCAGTTGACATAGTCCATCTCCTGGGAGACACTTGTTCAGCGATATGGTCAGACACATCGTCTAGAGTGTATCATTGTGGGGATGATCGGAGAGTTGATTATGCCTGGCCGTCAGCAGAACGGCTTTTTGATGGGATGGTCACCGATGGTAGCACTTCTGATGGCTACTCCTACCAAGCTTTCCTGGGGTCAGTGTCTGTTGGCCCATATGTTTTCTAAGATGCACGAGGTGGTCTACCAGGACTGCAAGAGCTTTGCTTCTGGAGCTCTTGTTTTACAGATATGGGCGTGGGAGCACATCCCAGTTTTGAGACCAGTGTTTCAGAGTCAGTGATAGCCACAGGAGCTGATTATATATACTTATGCTGGTTACGTCACTCAAGTTCGCATGGGTCATACTGAGTATTTCCACTGATGCTTGGATGACATGACCTTTGTCATATGGAGGCCATACTTGCAGATAGAGTCCTGGCCTACTGCGAGGGAGCAGTTCTCCTTCTTTTTCCAGAGTCGGATATTGATAGGGTGGACTCCCACCATTTTGGAGAGATTTTTTATTACGAGAGTCTGGCGTCAGTATGGACGCATTCAGGATGTTCCATAGGAGTATACAGTATATGCCCGGATAGTACGTGAGCTTGGGCTCGGATGGACCACTCAGCTGACATATGCACTGAGTTCAGATGAGTATAGCTGGATCATTGGTAGGGATTGGGACTACCTGCCACAGGTGGTTGATGCAGGTGTGACAGATGCATATATTGCTTGGTGTGCAGATCACCATGTGCACAGATTTTTAGATCCCACTGAGCTGATACCTTCTATGGAGGAGGCCATGGATGTGACAGGAGCACCGATGAGACAAGGGCTGAGACCATAGATGGTGCATCTGAAGCCACCTAGATAGAGAGCCATTGCCCCCACACAAAGACTAGTAGGACATATGAGACCTCCTCATCCACCTCCCTCTTCTATAGCAGGTACATCCATAGGGGCATAGAGACGTAGCAGAGGAGAGAGTAGCACTTTAGGCAGTGTTGGTGCAGTTGGGGATGTGCTAGGTGTTGAGCAGTTTGCTAGTGGGGGTACAGATGTAGGTGAGACTTTTGATTTGGGAGCAGAGGTCAGACATCGGAAGGCACAAAGAGCAGGTCCTTTAGCATAGGCAAAGTAGCCAACCCAACCCACACAGGATATAGAGATGCCAACGGCAGAGGATGAGCCTAGTGTTCCCCCTACAGACTCGGGTACTACGAGTCAGCTTCGAGCTCAAATGCGGGACCTAAGGATAGAGAATGCCAGATTGGAGGAGAGGTACCGAGAGGCAGATAGGTAGCACACAGAGCTTCGGTCAAAGGTTTGAAATTTACAGACAGAGTTGACTCATCAGACCTCTCAGGCTTCCTATTATGTGTCAGCTTATTTTGCCACTGTCCCCGTTGCATAGAGAGTTCCTTCGTATTCAGAGTATATGGCCGCATCAGAGGGAGTGAGAGCACCGAGAGAAGAGACTATACCAGTTGCACCACCTCCTCCCCCACCTAATGTAGAGGAGCATTCTGATAGTTGATTCTATGTGTCTATGTTCTAATCTTGCTATACTGTACTCTGTTGTTCTCTTGTGATCATTGATATACACTGTTCGGATTTTGATAGCGCTGAGGAGCTCATTATTTTGTACATTGTGACAGTAGTGCACCCCTGAATTATTTTGAGTTTTTGATATATATGAGATCAAGATGTTTTTGGTTATGACATCATGTGTACTTGTCATTTTGTTGATTTATGATGATATCATGTGATGTTTATGCAATGAGTAGTGTAGAATGTAGGTATGGATCAATGCAATGCAATGATTTTTTTCATATTTATGGATGTTATGCAAATGTAATGATTATGGAAAGATGTATGTATGATTTATGTTTATGCACATGGATGAAATATAATGCAACAAATGGTGATGATTATGGTATGTAAATGCAATGATTCACATGATATGGTTTGCAGGTTTTGATGAAGACAAGTACTCAGTCTTATGTCAAAAGGATGTTCAAACCAGGAGGGTTACTGTTTGTGATTCAGTGAAGAGACCTTTGAGTTAGGCTTCAGCTCTTGTTAGGTCAGAATAGGTGATTGAAGAATCTCATTTTTTTAAAGTTTTCGTCAAATATTTGTGAGATCATGCAAACATGAAAAATGCAAAGAAACATGCAACCTAAGACCTAGGACCTAGTCACTGATCATGTGTCGATTTGTTATCATCATTGAACTTTTAGGTAACTAGATAAATCAATACAATGCCCACTAGCCATGAAACCATAGACATATGAATATCGATTTGTATGCGCAAGAATCAATACAACACCCACTGGTTAGACAACCATGGATATATGAATATTGATTTTGTTTTCAGAATGTTGGATTAGATATAAGCACCAAGGCACAAACGCCAGGATGACCTGAATATCATGTCCATTTTGATATAGAAATTTGTACAAGCATCAAAACATAAATGTCATGATGACCTGAGTACACCTTGCGTTTAACATACACATCAAACAATCAAAAGATCATTCTAAATCCAGTGTGAATTATCCATAGTGACCCTTTATCGTTCACCTCCTTAGGCAAGATCGCGTTTCACAATAGGAGAAAGAGCTCATTTCAAAAAGATAATAGTTAGATCAAACTTCTTTGAATTTTCTAGGTATCAATGGTCGAGGTACGCATGGCCATCCAATTCGAGATAGAGGCTCTTACAGTCAGACACCATTTCAATCCAGAATTTCCAAAGACGTTAGATTTTCACATACAAGCAGAAAACCAAGAAAAGATTATGCCCCTAGTCATCACTCTCTAAATCCTGTAAAGGACATCATTGAGGAGCTCGAAGGGACACAATATACAAAAATTTCAATGCGAATCAGTAAGCATACAAGGAGATAAAAGCATGAAGCACAGATTGTTTTCAGTTTGTTTTGATGTTTGATTGTTGTAGATGCAAAATCCTTTCTGGAGATGAGATAGACTGACTGACTCAACTTGAAGCTTCAAAGGACTCTGACTGGATATGACATGTCTAAGATACATTGGAGGCCATAGGATATGGCATTGATTACCCCCAAGTTTGAACATTGATAGGATACAGACGCTTGAGCTGATTGGTGTACAAACTGACTTATTGAAAATTGGAAAGCTAAAACAAATCAGGAGATATGTACAAACTAAAGCAAGACTGAAAGCTGGGAAAGACCAAGATTACGCTGATAGATGGAGCATTTTGAAACAAGTGGCACCCATTTGTCGGGTTTTCACCATCTTAGTAGAGATTCTATTTTTGCTACCAAGGTGCCTGTTTCCAAGTTTTCACCAAGGCACTTTTTCTTTTTTTTCATTTTTTTGTATTTTTCATTTTTTCAATTTTTTTGATTTTTGATATTTTTTACTTTTTTTGTGAATCATCAAGGTGCCTATTGCTAGGTTTTCACCAAGATGTTCATTTTTTCAGGACTTTTTCTGATTTTTAAGATTTTTTTCAGGACATTTACCAAGCACTGAATGCCTTAGGCGTAGAATTTCTTCAGATGGAGAATGTTGATTGGTTCTCGGAGATGTTCTCCTTCAGTCATTGAGAGTTGATAGGCACTAGAGCCAAAAGTAGCAGTGATAACAAAGGGACCCAGCCAATTGGGTTTGAACTTCCCCTTGCGTTCTGGATGTGATTAATTTTTAGGATTTTCTCTCAACACTAGATCGCCAACCTGAAATTCTCTATGTCTGACTTTCTTGTTATAGCCTCTAAACATTCTTTTTTGATACACTCTGAGATGATCATACGTTGCTTGCCTGCGCTCATCTAGTAATTCAAGTTCTTGTAACCTAGACACTCTGTAGTCTTCATCAGTGACAAGTCTATGCATTCTGATTCTAAGTGATGGGATTTCAATCTCAATAGGCAGTACTGCTTCAGACCCATAAAATAAAGTGAAAGGAGTAGCCCCAGTGGGCATTCTGATACTTGTTTTGATACTAGTTCTAATATTGGTTCTGATACTTGTTCTGATATTGGTTCTAATACTAGTTCTAATACTTGTTCTGATACTTGTTTTGATACTTGGAATATTTGATAGCATCTTTTTCCATTGCAAACTCCCAAGAAATATCATATCGTGCAGTCCCAATGTCTAGCAAGGTGGAGAATAAGAGGGATTAGCAAGTTGGTGGAAGAGATGGAAGACAAGAGAATGAAGGAGAATGAAGGGAAGCAATCCTCAAGGGAAAAATCTTCAAGAATACCCAAGCTAGGAAAAAAAAAATGTCATGTTTGGACAAGTAATGAAAGGCCAACATAGGATAAGTCACAAAATCATAATGCAAGAGTAGGAAATGATGTAGTCCAAAAAGTAGACATGTCAAGAGGCTTCATAGCACTGTGTTGTACTCTTTCATTCTTTTTTAGATTAGATCAAGACAAAAGGGGAAAAGGATAGTGATAGGTGAAAATGAATGGAGGAAGATAGATATGAAGGCTAAATATGAAAGGAATGAAAGCAAGATCATCATAAAATAGCTCACAAGATAGCCGAATGTTAATGTATAGATCAACATTGTTAAGATCAAAGAGAGAAGATGGAATGGATGAAATGTGTAGAAGAACTACGCATGATGCCTGATTGCCAGGTTTTCATCACGGTACTTATCCAAGGCACCACAAGTGAGTGGTTTTCACCATAGGATGAATTTATTTCTCTTTACTTTTTCTACCAAGGTGCCTGTTTCTAGGTTTTCACCAAGGCACATTTTCATTTTTTTTATTTTTTTATTTTATGGAAGAAGGAAAGCTTTTTAGATAGTGCTTCTTGAAAGGAAAAATCATGATATGTCAAGGATTCAAAATGATATGCTCAAAGATGCTGATAGGGAAAGAGAGATGGAAGAGAAAATGGAGGATAAGGTTTTATGTAAAGCAAGTGAGGTTGGAAGATAGGAGGAATAGGCAAATGAGGAAAAATGATAGAAGGTAGAAGGATAATGAATGGAAGGATTGTGAAAGAGTAGATGGAAAGGAAGGCAAGATCAACATCAACACACACCTTGGAGAGCGGTGAGAGGATGGAGGAAACTTGAATGAAGGAATACGTGAAGGAATATGGTGAATGTTTAGTAGAGGTTGTGGTTCAGGCACATGGAATGAAAGAATGTTTTTGGAAGAAGATGAAGTGGAAGCCTTTGGAAGCTTGAATGTCAACTTGACTTGTTGCTCAACATTAGACTCCCTCAAGAGAGACTTTGGAATCCATATAGTCGTAGGCTTTTCATTTCTTTTTGGTAATTTGGAGAGAATATCTTCAATGATGAATTTTGGAACACTTCAGTAAAACATTAGAGGTTAGCTTATAATCAAAATCGTGCAAAATTGAAATCTAATCTACCCAAGCGATTTACTGCCTTCTAATAGGTGTAAGATTGATGTTCTCAGATTGTAATCAAGATAAGTGACCTAGACGACACCTAAATGAAGGATTTTGAATGCAATTCTAGATATGAAATATGAATGCAATTAAGCTATTTTTTTGGATTTTATGATGCAATAAGGAATGAAAACTTGATATGAATCTATGCTAGATGAAATTGATATTCTATGAATGCTATTGAAAATTGATATGCAATGCTAATCTAACAATGATATGCAATATGAATGCAAAAATAAGATTGATCTCACAAAGATGTCAATTCGCAAGAGCTTTGATTCTTCCAATTCCAATTCTCCAGCATGATTGTGCAACTCTTGAATTGATACTGAAAGCGTAAGTGTGCAAATTTGTGCATGATTTGTGAAGAGATGAAGCCTTAATTTATAGAAATCTCGGGCTTTGGAGGTGCATGGAAGAAAGCCATAAATCACTCAAATAACTCAGGTTGATTTTTGAGTTATCTGATCATGAAAGATAGTTAATTCTCAAAATCATGCAAAAACATGCAAAAATAGCTTTTAAACTCAAATTAGAGTTTAGATTAGCTTTTTGAACTCCAAAAGGATGTTGAGTTCCAAAAAGTCAATAACTTGCATTGATTTTCTGATTTGGAGTTTAACTGTTTCTTTTGAATGTGCATAATAATTAAGAATTAAATAAATAAATAAAGTGATTTATTCTCAACTTAACTGATTTTTGAAAATAAATAAATAATTTATGGGTTAATTAACTATTTATTCAAACTTTTATTAAAAACTATATTATTAAATAATGACAACTTGCTTTAATTAATTAAATAAAGATTTAATCAATTAATGATAGGAATTTGGATTTATTGTCAAAATTAAATAATACAATTAATAATAGATAGAATTAAATTTAATTAAACAATTAAGTGGCAAATATTAAATCTAATTAATTAAATATGAAAATATTCAATTAATCAAACTTAGGATAAAAGTGATTTATCACCAAATAATTATTAAATTAAAGATAATTAAGATAATTAGGAATATTCCCCAATGTAGAATTTAAGATAATCAATTAGGATTCGATGATGTTCAGATGTGCCTTAGGTTAGGACTTTGATGTCGATTTCGTTCGATTTGTCGATGTAGGAGGTTAATGAACTTATAGCCCATTTTTGGGGTATTACATTTTGCCCCTCTTTGAATTATTGTGCAAAGCGCAGTAGTTCAAAGATGGATTTTCTATGCAATAAGAATGATAGACTGATATGCTATGAATGTTATTAAAAACTGATATGCAATGAATGCTAAATGATCTAACAATGAAGATTCTAACAATGATATGAAAACTATGAAATTCTATGCTATGATATGAAAACTATGCAATTGAAATTGATCTCACAAAGCTTTGAATTCGCAAGTTGATTCCTCAGTCTCCGATTCGACAGCGTAGTTGTGCAAAAATATGAGATTGATCTTGACAACGTAAGTGTGCAAATTTGTGGATGATTTGTGAAGAGCTGAAGCCTTAATTTATAGAAATCCCGGGCTTTGGAGGTGCATGGAAGAAAGCCATAAATCACTCAAATAACTCAGGTTGATTTTTGAGTTATCTGATCATAAAAGATAGTTAATTCTCAAAATCATGCAAAAACATTAGAGGTTAGCTTATAATCAAAATCATGCAAAATTGAAATCTAATCTAACCAAGTGATTTACTGCCTTCTAATAGATGCGAGATTGATGTTCTTAGATTGTAATCAAGATCAGTGACCTAGATGACACCTAAATGAAAGATTTTGAATGCAATTTTAGATATGAAATATGAATACAATTAAGCTATTTTTTTGGATTTTATGATGCAATAAGGAATGAAAACTTGATATGAATCTATGCTAGATGAAATTGATATGCTATGAATGCTATTGAAAACTGATATGCAATGCTAATCTAACAATGATATGCAATATGAATGCAAAAATAAGATTGATCTCACAAAGATGTCGATTTGCAAGAGCTTTGATTCTTCCAATTCCAATTCTCTAGCGTGATTGTGCAACTCTTGAATTCATACTGAAAGCATAAGTGTGCAAATTTGTGGATGATTTGTGAAGAGCTGAAGCCTTAATTTATAGAAATCTTGGGCTTTGGAGGTGCATGAAAGAAAGCCATAAATCACTCAAATAAATCAGGTTGATTTTTGAGTTATCTGATCATGAAAGATAGTTAATTCTCAAAATCATGCAAAAACATGAAAAATAGCTTTTAAACTCAAATTAGAGTTTAGATCAGCTTTTGGAACTCCAAAAGGATGTTGAGTTCCAAAAAGTCAATAACTTGCATTGATTTTTTGATTTGGAGTTTAAATGTTTCTTTTGAATTTGCATAATAATTAAGAATTAAATAAATAAATAAAGTGATTTATTCTCAACTTAACTGATTTTTGAAAATAAATAATTAATTTATGGGTTAATTAACTATTTATTCAAACTTTTATTAAAAACTATATTATTAAATAATGACAACTTGCTTTAATTAATTAAATAAAGATTTAATCAATTAATGATAGGAATTTGGATTTATTGTCAAAATTAAATAATACAATTAATAATAGATAGAATTAAATTTAATTAAACAATTAAGTGGAAAATATTAAATCTAATTAATTAAATATGAAAATATTCAATTAATCAAACTTAGGATAAAAGTGATTTATCACCAAATAATTATTAAATTAAAGATAATTAAGATAATTCAGAATATTACTAAGAATATTCCCCTATGCAGAATTTAAGATAATCAATTAGGATTCGATGATGTTCAGATGTGCCTTAGGTTAGGACTTTGATGTCGATTTCGTTCGATTTGTCGATGTAGGAGGTTAATGAACTTATAGCCCATTTTTGGGGTATTACAGAAACAAGCTAAATGAACATGAAAAAGTCACAAGAAACAAGGAAAGATTGGTATGCAAGGGTTATGCACAAGAAGAAGGAATAGACTATGGGGTAACATTTTCCCCTGTAGCAAGATTAGAAAGAGTGGGGACTCTACTTACATATACTACATATAAATATTTTAATTATATTAGATGGATGTCAAATCTGCATTTTTGAATGGTATATTAGAAGAAGAAGTTTACATTGAACAACCAGAAGGATTTTTTCAACCAAGAAAGAAAAATATGGTTTTCAAGTTGAATAAGGCATTGTATGGATTGGAACAAGCCCCTAGAGCATGGTATGAGAGACTACACAATTATTTTATAGAAATTAGATTTGCAAGAACAAATGACAACAACAATCTGTATATGAAAAATGAAGAAGGTAAAGGGATTTTGTTAGCTGGAATTTTTGTTGATGATATCATATTTGGAGGACAAGATGCCCTATGTCAGAAATTTCAAATGAGATGAAAACTGAGTTTGAAATATCTATGTTTGGTGAGATCAAATTCTTTGTTGGTTTACAAGTTGATCAGATGGAGAAAGGTATCTTTATTACTCAATCTAAATATCTTAAAGAGATACTAAAAACTTTTGGTATGGAGGATTCTAGACCAGTAAGTACTCATATGGCTACTAGACATAAACTATCTATAACTAATGATACTGCTAAAGTGAATCAAACCTTGTATAGATCTATGATTGGAAAGCTACAATATGTTATCCATAGTAGACCAGATATTTCTCTAGTAGTTGGGATTGTGGCAAGATTTTCTTCCAATCCTAAATAAAATCATATGATGGCAGTGAAGAGAATACTAAGATATCTAAAAGGGACAAAGGATTATGGATTATACTACAAGAAGAATTAAAAGTTTGAACTGAGAGCCTACACTGATGCAGATTGGGTTGGAAATGTTGATGATATAAAAAGTACAAGTGGTGGAGCATTCTTTCTTGGAAAGAGATTAGTCTCCTAGACAAGCAAGAAACATAACTACATTTCCCAATCTACAACTGAAGCTCAATATGTAGCAACTACAATGAATTGTTTAAATTTAGTATGGATCAAGCAATTATTAAAAGGAATGAAAGAGGAAATCATTGATCCAGTTGTTAGTTTATGTGACAACATAAGTGCTATCAATATATCAAATAATCTAGCGATTCACACAAAGACTAACCATATTACTATCAAGTATCATTACTTGAGAGAGATGGTACAAGACAAAGAAGTGAGGATGGAATATGTGAATACAAAAGAACAATTAGCAAACATATTCACAAAATCTTTACCTAAGGATGCTCATGAATATCTTAGAGGTAAACTAGGGGTGATTCCCCTAACTGAGGCTACCTAGTCAACTAGGAGCATTGCATCAAATGTGCTACATAGAATATCTGACAAATTGATGTAGAAAAGGTTACACTTTAGGAGTTGCCTAGAGTTGTGAGAAGTAAAGAAGAGATGATAATCAATCATAAGTAAGATGAAAAAGGGAGAAATACAGCATACCAAATAGACATGAAGACATCTACATATAGAAGATGTAAGTGATAGATACTACTTTGGCATTGTTGTCAAAGATGGAGAGATTCAAAGATTCAGAGGAGAGAGAGAGAGAGAGAGAGAGAGAGAGAAGATTCAGAGGGAGTAATTGTGTATGCAGTCAGGTAAGGAAAAGAAGTTGTGAATCAGAATGAAGCTAAGGATATTATAAAATTCTAATGCACATAATTTTTTGGATTGTTTGGTAGATCATGTGTTATTCATGTAGTGGTGCCATCAATGCCAAAGAGGGAGATTGTTGGAAACTACAATTGAAATAATTTTTATATTGTCATTGATGTCAAACCTTAACTATTAAGATAGTTTTTTATCTAGGATAGTACCACATCTATTGATTGATGAAGAGGATTAGGGAAATGAGATAACAAGAGAACCTAAGGAAATGTTGAGTTATTTGATACTTCAATGGGTACTTGATTAGTCGGCACATTGATAAGATAATGTATTGTTTATCTAAGTAAGAAGAAAGACTGAAGAGGTAGGCTTAACCAAGAAAAAGTGAAGGGATCTAGTTTAAGTCAGGTGATGTTAGTGTCAACTGGGCGCCAGTATATGTTGAGTAAATTTAGTGTTGACTGAACATCTGTAAATGTCGAGTGATAGGAAATTACTGAGAAAAGATTGTGTTTTCCGAGAAAGATAGTTTGTAGAGATGACTAAGATACACAGTAATGACTGAGGAGAAGAACATAGTATTGACTGAGTGTCAGTAATATACATTTGAAGGAAGGATTGAGATTCCTAGCAGACAGTTGAATTCTATGGATACGTAAATCATGTTAACTTTATTAATGAATTATATGGATTATTTAATGCATGGTAAATCATTTTATTATGGATTCAAATAGAAGTTTGGAGATGTATTTAGAAGGAAGGATGAAGAACATAATGATGGATGAATTTGATGAATCTAACCTAAACCTAAGATCTACATAGGAGATTAAGTGGTAAAAGATGGATCTACTTAACCAAAGAGGTATAAAGGAAAACCTAATTATGAGGTTACAACATGGGCTGAAGTGGTTGATGTTATTGACTGATAAGTCTAAGCAGAAGATTAAAGGAGAAATTGTGAAGGAGCTGAACAGAGTTGTGATTGCATGAAGAGAGTTCTGAGAAGATTAGTGATGGAGATGTAAATTAAGGTCAGTTAGTAAATCAACATATATGTACGAAGTGGATTTGTATTTGAAAAGTGAGTTGTATGATTTTTAGATCAGAAAATACTGTTAATTTCTAACCATTATATTCGTCTAAATCCTTTAATCAAGGTTGACCTAACAAGCATTGTATAAATATTTTAATCAAGGTGACATTCTAATGGAATGTTCTTAAATCCTTTAACCAGGTCACTTTTGAGAGAGTCTTTAAATCCTTTAATAGGGTCACACCTAGCAGTGTTTTTGTAAACCTTTAACAAGGTTGGCTTTTCACAGAGCTCACTTCAAAAGAGTGAAATATCAGTAGCATGTTACAAAGTGATTTTTCCCAAGTTGGGTTTCCACTATAAATCCTGGTGTTATACTTGTGTGAATGTTTTGATGTGAATGTTGTTATATTATGCAAGTTAATTACTTTTGGACAATGGACTACATGTTATATGTTTCTAATGTATGTTGTAGAGACCGAGTTGAATAGCTAATTAGATCTGAGATTGTTGAAGTGCTAGAAAGTTCAATTGGTACATCTGGACCTAAGAACAATGGATTTACCCCCCCACTCTCCGTTGTTCTAAATAATTCTAACATATCTGTGTGTGTGTGTGTGTGTGTGTGTGTGTGTGTGTCTTATAGATACCTAACTCTGATTACACAATTTAAGTAATCTTATTTAGTCCTTTCCTAAGTCATTTTATTAATTAAATATTGTTTATTTAATTAATTTATGTCATCCCCTAATTAATTGATTTAATTAATTAATTATCTAAATGAAAAACCCATAGTTTGATAATTAATTAAATCCCCATTCCTCTATTAATTTAAATGGTTACATATATCTATTTAAATTAATTCACAAACCCTCATTGTCCTCCCACTTGGAATTAAATAAAATATTTAAATCCAATTTGAGCACATGGCTCCTAAATTTAACCCTTAACCAAACCCATCCCAAAATCCTAACATGGAGTTCCTACTCAATCTACCCCATTCACACATACTAATCACCCTAATTAGCTAATGACCCATGATTAGATTGTTAGGAACTTGAGTTTTCATTAGTGTACATCCACAAACACTATGCACCAGCAAGGGGTCACCGGTCACTAAGAACACTTACTTTAGAGACACCGATCGACAAGCAACATAACGTATGCACTGGTAGATAAAGAAAAGTGTACGCACCAGCCTCAATGTGCTTGCATAAGTTGAACCAGATATAAGATTACACCGGTCTAACATGAACTAAAGATCTGCACTAAATGAACTAGATTAGTCTTAGTTAGAAGCTAGATTATACAAGACATCCACCACTTAAGAGTGGAGTTATCTTTTTAACAAGAGTTAGCTTTATTCCTATGGATGTTTTGCAAGGTAAACTCTAGATCATAATGTATAGCTTGTAGTTGATTTCATGATTTATTCCAGAGTTTGTAGCCTGACAGTTCTATGAGTTAAGGGTTTCCTTACAGTGTACTATTATATAAATATAGGTCATAGGACTCAAAAAAGGTTTTTGTTGAGAGTTGATGATTGAAAAAAGAGCAGAGGAGTGATATCTTCTGAGGAGTGCTTCAGGCATAGAGGTGAAGAAAGAAAGAGAGATCAATAGCCAGACATATCGAAGATGAGATTAATAGGTATGATCTAATCAGATAGTCAATGTCAAAATAGATCATTACTTTTATAAGAGGTGAAAGCATATTGAAATCCCTCTATCAGGGTAAACCTAATTGGTTCTTTGTAAAATCCCCTAACAAGGTGGCATCTATGTTGATGTTCAAATACTGCAACTAGGAAAATCCTAACAGGGCTTAGATCTTAATAGATCTTTTGTAAAATCTCTTAAGCGGGTAGGACTTTAATCCATGCTTATGTAAGCTCCTAATAGGGTCCCTTCATTCTGCAATAGTGAAGTTGTGAGCTCTATCTCACTGTGGTTTTTTCCTTCTAACCGAGGGTTTCCACGAATAAATACTTGTGTTGATCTATGTGAATTTTTTTATGCTTGTGAATGACTGTTTATATTCTATTTTACATTAGAAAATCAGTTTACAAGTTCTAAACTGCATCTGAGATAGCTTTTACTAATTCACCCCCCCTCTCATTAACTGGTAAAGTATTAACATAGCTAACCCAACCCTCCACTCATTCTCTCTCCTCCCATCACATCCTCCTAACATTCACACTTGCCTCCTAATCCAAGCCTAATCACCTCCTAAGCATTTGCACAATTATAATCTATGGATTAAGAAATCCTAACCCAACCCAAGTCAACTCTCATGTCACATCCTCACATCCCCCAATTCCCTCACCTCTTGTCAACCTTAAATACTCTTACACACCTCTTACATACTCCATCTTCCTCTTACACATTTGTCCCCTCACACATCTCCCAAAATGGTCACATTCCCTCATTTCTTCCAACCTCTCCCATTGTGAAACTTTTCACAAGGAGGTGCATCTGAGAAAGCATAATCCATGTGCTCTCTCTTAATTACATCTTGATGCTTCCTCAAGTTTGTATCTTGACCGTCCATTCACTCCTCCTCTTGCCTATAAATTGAACCCTCATTTCCTCACAAATCATCCACCATCAAAGAAAAGTTATAATGCTAGTTTGAGAGCCTAAAAACTACCAAGCTACCATTATAATGCCAAAATCATCACAAAACCACATCCTTTAAAGTTTGAGCATGAACCTTTGAGAACACTTATCTCCATCATTGGACAACATCTCTTCAATAATGAAGGTTTGCATTCCCTTTGGTTTTTAACTTCGCTTCTTTGGTCTAATCATAAGTGTTTATCTTCTTTGTTTTGTTGAATGCTAGTTTAGTTTAGTATTCTTTAACAACACATTTTAGGTGATACATTTTGGCATGCCTGATGAAACCCACTTCTAAGGTCATTTCTCCATTCTTTTTATCTATTTATCTTTGCAAAACTAACCAAAAACTAACATTTTTTGTTATTTGAGTGTTTTTTCAAGCTTTTTGAGTGTTTTGCGGGTTTGGGAGGAAAGAAATCACATTTGCATTGTCGTTCCCACTCTCGGATTTTACACAGTAGCAAAAACATAGTTTTGCAAGATTGCAAGTATGGTTGGTGGGATCGATAGTATGATCGACAAGATCTCATTCCCACAAAAAAATCTTTCTCCTCTATTTAATTATTTCTCTTTATCTGAAACTTCACTAGTAATTCCTTGCTACAATTAAGCGGGATCGTGATCCCACAATGCG
Organism: Chamaecyparis obtusa; assembly: GCA_027943335.1. Classification (NCBI taxonomy): domain Eukaryota; kingdom Viridiplantae; phylum Streptophyta; class Pinopsida; order Cupressales; family Cupressaceae; genus Chamaecyparis; species Chamaecyparis obtusa. The sequence continues at coordinate 665,518 of BSBK01004955.1, read as the reverse complement.
GGAACATGGGAAAACATTTTGCAAGATCGCATTGTAAACTTTGTAAGCTGTAAGGCATTTCCTTTTAAGTCTTGAAATTTTTTCCTGCATACCCACTAAGACATTGCGGGATCATGACCATAGGTATCACATTAAACTTGGTTTTTACTGCACTATTTAATTTTTGTTTTATGATAGACCCACAGGATCCCAAGTATGGTCTGCAGGAATGCTATTTTCTATGTTTGCGAGATTACAGGTAGGATTGGTGGGAACAAAAATTAATTTTTTTAAAACAGAATTTACACACTTTCTTTTGGTGCACTAAAAAGAATAGTGAATGCATACACAACACCTCAACTTTCAATTTGGGCTTAAAATGAACAAAGGTTAAAATTGACAATCAAACTTCACACTTCACTTTGGTGCTTAAAAATGAACAACAATCATTCTTGAATGCTAAAGGGATAAAGAACCAATGTGATGAGCATTTCACTTTGGTGTCTAAAATTGATAAAAAATATATCAAATGCATAAAGGGAAGTAACACTTATTGTTTTTTGCAAAAAAAAAGCTTTATTTTCAAGCATTTTCATTTTCTTTCCAAAGAAATTTTTATGCTAAAAATAAGTGTTTGATGTTCTAGGATAGAGAACACTTAATCTAATCTAGGTTCAATTTGGAATAAACACTTCTTGGTGTGTTTGAAGGAGTATTTTTCAACACTTCCTTAGAGATTTTAAATTTTTGCAAACCTTGGTAAAGTAAGTGACATGAAATAAATTCACTTGTATCTATATCCTCTCCCCTCATCTTCATGGAACTTTTGTGAAGAGAAAGATCAATTCCAATTGACTTCACTTCTAGCAAGGCATGTCTAGAGAGAAGTGCTTCCTCTTTAGAGAACGACCTCAAACTGGTAATTTCTCGATCGGTATATAAATGAGGTGTTGAGAAAAATCTCACCTTATCCCATCAACCACATACAAGGCATGTTGATGGTAGCCTTAGGTAGGTGAATATCCCTATGATTTTTGCATGTTCAACTAGGCTCTTAAGTGAGTCACGCACATACAAACTGATTGGGGGGATGCAACAAATCTTACTAGAAGCCATTAATCAGAAGCCCCCCTGATCTAATCCCAAAGGTATCAAAATATTTGTGCAAGGACTGATCCAAGTGGTTTCCTAGATCACCTGAAGATTACTCACCATCTTTATTCCTTTTTTGGATACCAAGTTGTGGGCAAAGGTTTTGATACCAGCCTATATTTTAGGTAGAAATTGATTTTGTGTGTTCTTGAAGTTGCTAGACCCAGTGAAAACATTTGTAAAAACATACACAAATCAAGGTTACAAGTTCTTTTCCAAAGAGATCATTTTCTTGTTCTCCCACAAGAATTCTTTGTCTCTTGTGGGACTGTTTGTCAAAGCTTCCAAAATAATCCAAATTTGTTCAAAACCAAGCCAAGGTACACTTACCATAGTCACTTCCTAGCTTGACATTTCCAGTATCTAGAGAGTGAAGATATTTTTGGACTTATGACCGAATAAGTGAAAAACAAGAAATCTAAACTACCAATGCCATGTGTATATCAAGAAAAGAAGGTTTTTGAAAGGAAGCTCAAAGATCACCAACCCATCATCACTACAACCTAAAAGGAAGAAAAATACCAAGAGAAACTAGATAACATGGAATACAACGCAAGATTCAAATATTTTTCCACACAAATTTGAGTGAACCATCGTTTGGTCAGATTGGAGAGTGAAGAATAGAGGGAATAATCCCATCCCTTCTTGGAATTTGTGAAACTATCTCAACATCCCTTCATCTTAGATCATCTCCTAGGTACATTTATGTCATCCCCCTAGAAAGCTTAAGAATCAGTTAGTATCATCCTCTATCTAAATCCCAAATCAACATCCTAAATCCACATCCCATCCAAGAACTCATTTTTGAGTTACTCAAACCTTATTCAAAGAATCAAAAATCTTAGCTTCACCCGTTTGACTAAGCGTTGTCTAGGGTAGCTAGTACTTTTGTGGACCTCATCATCTCGATCTAGAGATTGGCAAACTCTAGTAAGGATCCCATTGTCCAAATTGTATGGTAGAAAAATGACCACACTTCTATGAACCATTACATGCAAGGTTGCTCAAGAATGAGGCCTCACAAAGCGGCTCATAGCTCTCTATGCATGGAGTTGCAAGGGACTATGATGTATTTTCTCTCAGCTAGAGCTACAAGCTTGTGACCTTGCTAGTCAACCACACAATGAGAGATTCGAATGATGACAAGGGCAAGAGTGACAATATCCCCAAGAATCACTATGAAAATGCAATACAATGCAAACTAGCCTATGGAAATGAAAATGCAATGCAACTAAGCTATGAAATGGAAAGAACAAGTGTTACAAATCCTTCCTATTTAGACTATGTGAGATTAATCTATTTCATAAAAGGAAATCTACACTAAGAATGCCATTATCATGCAACTATGGAAGAAAATATGAAACTAGATGAAATGCAACAAAGATCTTCAAAGCTTGGATGCAAGAGTATCTTCAAAGAAAGCTCCAAATGACCTAGAAAACCTATAGCATAACATTAGCATAAAAAAGATGGATATCCAAATGAGGAAGAGAGCTCTCCTTTTATAAGAAATGATATGAAATGGACCATTGAGATTAAGAGGCAAAAGACTTAATCAATAGTGGAGCTTGAAAGCGGAGCAATCCATGTGCACAAGTATCCTCCAATGGGAAAATAAGAGTTGAGTTTATGTCCATATGAGACAAAAAGTATTTTTTCCCCTTTTATAAAATAAGAATAATGCTTTATTTGTGCAACTTAGGATAAGAGGAAAAGTGGGGGCTTTTTATTTATTAAAAGGGGAGGAAATATTCCTTTTAAATAAATAAAGACTTAGGGTAAAATGGTTAGCCCAAGGATAAAAATCCAATATATGATCGAAATTAAGACTTGATTAAGAAATTGATAATGTTGAAAATTTTGATTATTTGATAAAAATGATTCAGGATTGATAAATCAAATAAATGGGGCCCAAAGTCTAGGTGAGCATTTTAGGGTGCATACATTTGCCCCTCTTTGACTAATGTGTGATTGATTTCGGAGCACATGCAGTCAAAGAAGAATTGAAATGTGAGATCGATCTCGGATCACAAAACAACTCAGATGTGAGGTCGATTCAGGATCACACCCGGAAAAAGTATAAACAAAGGCCTTTGAACATGAGGTCGATTCGGGATCACATTCAAAATAAGAGATAAGAATCTCAAATTTGAGTGAAAGCTCATAAAAGATGTCTAAATCAAGAAAATCAAGGGAATCAGGGATGAGAATCCCATAAATACTGCCCCCTCAGAATCAAAATTGAAATCAAGTAGAGGAGAGACAACGAATTGATAAAGATTTTGATCAAATCAAAATGAAATCACAATCAAAGGTAAAGGTCAAATAGGCTAACCATTAGGCAATGAAACATGCCCTAGTGAGGAAATAGAAGAATAGAAATAGAAGACTAGAAATAGGGTGAATGAAAGACTAGATAATGTGAGAGACATGGAAGGAAGAAATTCTATCGAAAATCAAAATATGCCTCAAAAAGTCAGTCAACTGCTCAGAAGAAGAGAAAATTTGAAATACAATTTTGACTAGGAAGATGACCTTGAATTTCAATTTTGAGTCCGAAAAAGGATCTAGGACATTGAAATTAGCTAGGGGTGCAATTTTTGCGCAATTCTAAGGTGTTTTGAAAATTTGGTCAAAAAGTCAAAATGCTATAGGAATAGAAAAGTATGTGATATGAAAGACAAGTGAAAGACATGATTGAGAAAGGAAGGATGAGTGCAGTTGACCAACTAGTCCATGTACGATGAAAAGGAGAGCTCTCTCCATATGTAAAATGCAAAAACTAAACTAATCATGAACCTAAAAATGCAAGCTACTATGAAAAGTGGTTGACTTGCAAGGTCACAATGCTTATAGACATCTAATTATCATCATTGAGCATTAGGTAGCGTCGGAAGATCATACAATGCATACTAGCATAACTATGTGGATATGAATATGATCTTTATCAGATAGAAATGTGGGAATCTCACCTAGGCATCAAAGACATGTAGGTCCAGATGACTAATGCAGTGAGATCACCTAAATTTTGATATGGCGAGATTATGCTTGTATCAAGACAAATGAAAGTCAGGATAGCTAGAAGCATGCACTTGCAAAATAGTCAAGGATAATACCTTGTCAATCCATAATGTCTAGTAAGACCGGCAGAAATGCTCATGACAGTTAGGATCAACAAAATATACCTACAAGTAGATAAATAAATAAAACATGTTCTCATACCCTCAGTCTTCTAGCTATGCATCATTGAAAACTTCTCAGGGAGAGACCATTCATCAAATAAATCCTCATAGACATCACACAAAGAAAAGTAAAGTCAACATATCTCAATCGAGTTGATTGTTTAAGTGTGTGTGTGTTGGTCATAGAGTTAGACTCTGGTTATCACATCTGCTAATGAGAAATATCACATCATACTTAGACTATAGGCAAGACATCTGATAAGTGTTAAGAAACACTTGATGCAAGGATAGTGTTGAAAAACACTAATTGGGGTGGCGTTAAAAAACACCTATTGTGAAATGCCCCAAGAGACAAATGCACCTAAAGGACCTATGCTAACAGTTATGCCCCCTAGACAAAGATAAAGACCAATACAGACCAAGTCAAATAAGGTCAAGGCATGATGGAGAAAGGCTAAGTGTCGAGGATGCATGCTAACAAATAGGAGTGCAAGGGCCTCAAGTAGCGCCTATTTCCAGGTTTTCACCAAGGCACTTTTTCTATTTTTTTTGTATTTTTGAATTTTTTTGATTTTTTTGGTGAGACATCAAAGTGCCTATTGCTAGGTTTTCACTAGGATGCTCTGTTTTTCAGGACATTTTATGCTTTTTAGGATTTTTTCAGCATCATATATCAATTTTTTTGGCATTTTTTTTCAGGATCATAAAATATGTACAAAGGATGCCCCCAGACAAAAATGGGCATCAAGGATAGAACTTCTTGAGGTGCAAAATGTTGATGGGATTAGGGAGCTGTTCTCCATCTGGATCTAACAATAAATAGACACCTGTACCAAAAGCAATTGTAATAACATATGGTCCAAGCCAATTGGGTTCGAACTTGCCCTTTTTTTCTCTATGTTGTTGGTTCTTAGGATTCTCTCGCAAAAAAAGATCACCTACTTGAAACTCTCTAGGATGAACCTTCTTGTTAAATGCCTTGGAAATACGCTTCTAATACACTCTCATATGATCAAAGGAAGCCTTACGCTTCTCATCTAGAAGTTCTAGTTCTTGTAACCTCATGGCGCGGTAATTCTCATCCATTATGTATCTCTACTTCTAAAGGCAATACCACTTCAGTGCCATAGGTAAGAGCAAAAGGGGTAGCTCCTGTAGGTGTATGAATGCTAGTTCTATAAGCCCATAGCGTGGGATTGATTTGTAAGTGCTAATCCCTACCATTCTTGTGCATTGTCCTATGAAGAATCTTAAGAATGGTTTTATTGGAGGCTTCTACTTGTCCATTTCCCTGTGGAAAGTAGATGGAGGACCAATGCTGCTTGATTTTAAATTTTTTTCATAAATGCTTGAGGTCCTTATTCTTGATAATCTCAGAAGGTACTCCAAATTTGCAAATAATATGATTCAAGATGAACAAAGAGGTAGTCTTCCTTGAAGCAACAGAAAGTGGCACAGCTTCTACCCATTTTGTGAAGTAATTGGTAGTAGTAATAATGAACTTATGTCCACCGGATGAGTTGGGATGAATTTCCCCAACTAGATCAAAGGCTCAATGCTGAAACGGCTAATGAGAAATAGAGGGAATCAGCTCCCTACCTAGAGCATAAATTAGGTTTCCATGTTTCCAAAATTTTTCACATGACTTAGCAAAGGCTACTGCATCTATCTCCATCGTGGGCCAATAATATCCTACCCTAAGCAACCTTCAGGCCATGGCAAGACCATTGGAATGTCCACCACAAATGCCCTTGTGGATGTTGGCTAACGCTTGGTTGGATTCCTCCTTTTCCAAGCACCTAAGAAGCATCCCATCTAAACCCCTCCTATATAAATTACCAAAGATAAGGGTGTGTTGAGAGGCATTGTGGACAAGGTTTTGGCATTCAGAACGGTTGAATGTGTCGAGGATGATACCATCACGAAGATATGAATAGATAGCACCATATCGGGAAGACTCATGCGTGACAAGGGTACAAATGATATGGCTTTCAAATGAGTCAAATATGGGATGGTGCAGCTCTTCCACCAGGAATTCAAACCTTGATTCATGTTGTTCCAACTGAAGAAGTGAAGCTAATGTGGCCATAGCATCTGTAGCTTGTTTTCTGTCCTAGGGATCTGTTGAAATGTCACAAATGTAAAGTAACATCTCAATGATTCAACCATCTTTTTGTAAGGTATCAATTTATCATCCTTGGTTTGATACTCCTCATTGACTTGGTTGATAATTAACTGGGAATCCCCAAAGACATATAACTCTGTGATGTTCCATTCTATAGCCATTTTCAATCCATTGGTTAAAGCTTCATACTCTGCAATATTATTTGTACATGGGAATAAAAGTTTGTAAGACTTTGGAATATTGTACCCATGTGGAGAGACAAATAATACTCCAGCACCTGATCCATTTTGCATGTGGGAACCATCAAAGAAAATTTTCCAAGTGCGAGTAGTCATATATAGTATGTGTTCATCTGGGAACTCTACCTGAATAGGCATACTATCCGTAACTGGGAAATCAGCTAATTGGTCAGCAATAGCTTGCCCTTTTATGGCCTTCCTTTCAATGTACTCTATGTCAAATTCAGTCAGAACCATCATCCACTTAGCAAGTCTACCCATGAGAGAAGCTTTACTAAGCAAGTACTTAAGAGGATCAATTTTTGCAACCAAATGTATAGTATGAGCAAGCATATAGTGTCGCAACTTTTGAGAAGCAAACACCATAGCTAAGCAAGACTTTTCAATATTGTTATAATTGACTTCATAGGATACAAGAGTACGACTTATGTAGTATATGGCCCTTTCTTTCCCATTTTCATCTAATTGAGCCAATAATTCCCCCAAGGAAGTGTCTGTAGATGAAATGTATAGAATCAAAGGCTTCCCTGGAATAGGAGGCATCAAAATTGGAGGATTAGCCAAGTACTGTTTAATTTGATCAAGGCTCTTTTGACAATCCTCATTCCAAACACAAGAGGCACCCTTATGCAATGTCTTATTAAAAGGTTGTGCTCTATCTGGAAGTTGAGAAATAAACCTCCTAATTGATTGAAGATGTCCCTGAAGACTTCTCATCTGACTAATGTTTCTTGGAGGTGGCATATCTAAAATTTCTTGGACCTTTTCGGGATCAACCTCTATAACTTTTTCTGATATTATGAATCCTAAAAGTTTTCCTGAGGTGACACCTAATGCACACTTCGTTGGATTCAATCTGAGTTGAAACTATTCCATGCGATCTAGAATTACTTCCAAATCGGTAAGGTGTGTATCCCTTTTTCTTGATTTTGCCAGGGTATCATCCACATAATCTTCCATGTTCTTGTGCATTATATCATGAAAAATAGTGGTCATAGCTCTTTGGTATGTAGCCCCTAGGTTTTTTTAACCCAAATGGCATGATGTTCCAACAATAGGTTCCCCATGCACATGTGAATGCTATTTTCTCTTGGTCTTCAGGAGCTATTTTAATTTGATTATATCCTGAGAAACCATCCATGAGAGAGTATATTTCATAACCCGCTATCATGTCCACTATCATGTCAATATTTGGAAGTGGAAAATCATCCTTTGGGCATGCTTTGTTTAAATCTCTAAAATCCATGCATACACGAATGGACCCATCATGTTTGGAAACTAGTACTATGTTGGAGATCCATTCTGCATAATCGATGGCTCTGATAAATCCAGCTCTCAAAATTTTTTCTAATTCAGCTTTAATGAGGAGAGCTACATGTGGATGCATTTTTCTAAGTCTCTGTTTCACTGGTTTGACTCCTAGAGCTATGGATAAGTGATGCATTATAAGATTTGTGTCAAGCCCTGGCATGTCTGAATATGTCCGTGCAAAATTGATCTTCTTCTTTTGTAAGAATTGTATATATGCCTTGGTTTCTTCTTCTGATAAAGACTGAGCAAGATGAACTATTTGAGGAGCTTCTTCTATGTTCAAATTAACTGATTTTGTTGGCTCAATTAATACTGATGATTTGTCTTGAAAATAACTCGGCAAGTTATTAAGTACCCCATCCCTGGGTGCCTCAAAGATGTTTTCACCCTTAGATACGTCATTTCTTTTTACTATTTTTGGTTCTAATACTGCCATAAAGTGGTTTTCACCATCAAACCTACTTTTCTTTTTTTCTTTTTCTTTTATTTTTAGACTAAGGTACTTAATATCAGGCTCCATCATACTCGTTGTTGGTTCACTGGTGGAAGAAGCTACGGGGTCAAGCGCATTTGGATAGTAGGCAATTTCATAATCATTCTAAAAAGTGAGGAATCTAGGATCTTAATGGCACTGAGACCAGTCAATTAGGTCATAGTGAAAAAGGGGTAGGTCAATGACTAGTTCAATGTGATTTATGTGAAAGGGGTTATCTCTGGTGACCATACAATTGGGATTCATCAAGTCTTCTCCTAAGATACCCAAATTTGGACTCATCCTACCAAATGAAGTGTCATCTACTAAGGAAATTTGAGGAGTCCAATCCTCTAGTCCTACACTAGGCTCATTGGTCACGTTGGGTTGAGTACTATAAGTATGGACAACATCCATGTCCAAATCAACTGTTGCATCTGAAAGTGAATCCCATTCAAACTCATGCGATTCTATTTCTGAATCATCATTTGGGCCTCATGATGTAGAAGCCTCAAGGTTGGGAAAGGTTTCCCCTTCTCATATACTAGCATCATTACTACCCATCATAGCTAAGGTAGCAACACTTTCCATTGTCAGTCGAGCATTCATATAGTCACTATCCGTCGTAGCTGGGATAGGAGGACTATCAATTGTCAAATTTTGAAATTCTCCCCAAAGGAGATTAGTTGAAGGCACCCAATCTTCTATCATGTCCTGTTGGTTAGAGAGATTAGGTGTGTATTCAAAATCAGAATCATTTTCCTTCGTAGCTAGGATAGCAGTACCTTTCAGTTTATCACTTTCAAAACCTAAACCCACTATGGATTTGTCACATCGTGCAAATAAAGCATGATCTAATGGCTCAGACCTAGCATCCAATCTGTGGCTAAGAGGACCATGTCCTAGATATCCCATGTTTTTCACTAGCATGTACCCTCTCCCATAAACTTTAGGTGAAGGAGAAAAATTCTCATTGTGTTGGTACTTTTCCTCATGATAGATCCAGTCTCTTACGGCAACTTCCTCTTTCTCTTCCTGAATAGGAACTGAAGACTCAACAAATTTCCCAAATAATGTCATTGCTGATGATGAAGGTTTCATATCTGGTGATGGTTTCCCATAAGACCTAGGAGAGATTGGTATTTTTGTAAAAGAATCAATCTTATAATCTCCCATCCCAAGATCTATGGTCTTAAACCTCTCCTTGCATTGTTCAAGTGAAATACTAGAGCTATCAGCTTCCCTATTCAAAGGTACATGGGATCCAGTAGAAATGTTATTAACTGACAAAGCACTATCTCCAGGTATGCAAATTTCTACACCATTATGAGGAAACTTAACACACTGGTGATATGTTAATGGGACTGCTTGCATCTCGTGAATCCAAGGCCTACCTAGAAAAATGTTGTAGGCTAAAGGTCCAACATCAACAATTTGAAATAAGATATCCTTTTCTATTGGACCAATGTGAATAGGCAAAATGGCCAATCCCTTAGAACTTCTTTCTGCTTCATCATATGCCTTGATTGTGATCTTTTTCCTTGTGTCAATGACTTCTTCAGAATATCCTAGAGCCTTCAACAAACTCATGGTACAAATATTGAGCCCCGCACCCCCATCTATCAATACGCGCCTGACACAGGTTTTATGAATCATGACTTCTATGTGTAAGGCCAAGTTATGTGGGTGACTGATGGATTTGTCGTCTTCTTCTGAGAAAGTGAGGTAATGAGGGCTAGCCAAATGGTTGACCATATTCTGGAATTGATCAATATCTAAGTTGTTAGGGACACTGGCTGCTCGCAAAGCATCCTTAAGGACACGCTTATGTTTAGGGGACAATTCCAAAAGCTCAAAGATAGATATCTGCGCTGGTGTGCATTATAATTTGTCAATAAGGTTATAATTTGAATCAGGACCAACAAAAAATTTAGGAAGAAAACCCTTTGACACTGGCTGCTTAGACTTACTAGAGCTAGGACCTCTAATAATAATGGGAGCTTGAGGCTGGCTCCTAGTGACAACATTGAGGGGTTGGGACATCCTTTGTGAGTGAGGACCTCTTAGTACCACAACAGGTCCTTCATCAAGCATAGGAGTTGAATCCACATCATATCCATAAGGGTCCTTCCCCTTCACCATGTTGACATTATCATGAGCAACTTCAAGCATGTTAATAACATTTTCAGCATTTGTGTAAGTGTAGTAAATAGCAGCCTTGCCACTCTTGTTGTTAGAATTCTCTCCTTTCTCATACTTGGGCAAGGGTTCCTTAAAAGCTTTGTGATCCGCATTAGTAGTTAACCCATCAACTTGTAATCATCCACTTTCAATGAGGTCTTGGACAAGATGTTTAAGTCTAAAACAATTTTCTATATCATGTCCAATTCCATTGTGAAAGACACAAAAAGCTTTCTCATCCCACCAATGAGGTTTAGGATCTGGTATGCGGTGCTTGGCAGGATCCTGAGGTTGCGCCAAATTATGAGAAATTAATGTCTTGAAAATGTCGGCATATGAATCCCCAAGTTTGGTAAATTGCCTCTTTTCCTTTTCAGGTCTCCCTTGATACTTGGGTTTATTCTCTTATTGTCCTAAAGATGTTTGTAGTTTCATGGCTTGTACCACATTGGAGAGATTAAGAACTCCTTCATTCTTAGGTTGGGATGAGTCAACAACTCCGTCATTGACCACCTATTTATTCTTGTTCTAATAAGAGTTCTTTTTGTCCTTATGACCATTATTGTTGTTGTTTTGGCCATTGTTGTTATTAGTTGATTTAGCCAAAATTCCTTGTTCTTTTAGGACATCCTCTATGTGACATGCCACTTCTACCATGGTATCAAAAGAATTAAATGGGATCTTCCTTACTTCATACCTTAATTCTAGTACCAAGTTACTCACAATAATGTCTATTCTTTCCTCCTTAGGAATTGTCCTTGAATATTTCGAGCATAAACATCTCCATCTTTGTAGGAAGGTAACAAAGGATTCCCCTTGATTCTGCTTGAGTTTTCACAAATCAAGCATGGTGACCGACCTTGATAAGTTGTAAGAAAAATGTTGAACAAATCTTTCCACAAGCTCTCTAAATGTCTTAACTAGAGGAGTAAGGTTAGTAAACCACTCCATGGCTTGACCCTTGAGACTCCTTGGGAATAACTTCATCAAGTAGGAGTCTTCATGATGAAAAGAAAAGCTCATTATGTAGAACTATCTAACATGGTTGTGAGGGTCACCAACACCATCATATTTGTCATAGGTTGGGAACTCAACTTTCTTAGAAAACTCAACCAACACCACACTCTTGTCAATTGGATTGGGACATATGGAGTCCAAATTAAATGTGCTCTTAGGAGCCCTCATTCTTTCTATATCCTTTTGAAGTTGTTTGATCACCTCATTAGTTGATGGATCTTGCTTCTTTACCTTTCGGTCCACATAAAAATTATATGGGACCTTAGCACCTTTGTTGATGAGACTTTCTAGGAACTGATCCTTATTTTGTTCCACATACCTTTCTACATATGCTTGAAAGGATGGTTCTTGTTGCATAGTCATAAAATCTATATGATCAAATTTGGCATAACTTCCTCCATGTTGTGAGCCATGATGTGCTCATTGGGAGGGTTGCTTTGAATGTCCATGAGGTGATTGTCTCCTATGATGATCATATCTTGAAATCCTTCTTCCTCTAGGACTTGGGGATCGTGAGGGCATCCTTGATCTTCTTCTAGGACTGGGTGAGGGAGTAGATGGGGGTGAGTTGGTGCCAGTATTGGTACCCCTCCCATTGAATCAGTTGTGGAGTTGTTGTGCATAGAGCCTATCTTCTTCTTCTTAGGTGGCTCTTTTTCTCATATCCAATAATGCACGTTACTCTTCCTCTAATTGTCTGAATTTCTCCCTTTTGGCCGCTTGTTCATCTAAATAGGCTTGCTTCCTTCTTTCAATGCTTTTCAATCTCATACTTGCATATCGAGAGGTATCGTTAAAGGGAGAAGGTTGCCTCGAATGCCTTGTGGCGTTGGCTGCGTTGATGTGGTGATCACTAGACTCATTGTTCTGGTCCTTGTGTTGTGACCCTGAGTCTGAGTGAGTTTGTTGGTAGTGTCTCGCAGCTCGTTGGTGAACATCAAAATACCTTGTGTTTTTGGGGGGTGACCTGGGTGGACTATCATAAGAAGAACCCCCATACTCTCTAGTACTCCTATGTCATTGGAAAATATCCTCAAGAGTTTGATTCATGGCTTCTCTTTGTTACCGAGTGAAAGTGTAACTCATATCCATGCCTGATGAAAGAGGTACAAAAGAGGTGCTGACTTCACTAGGATTACCCTTTGGTTTAAAACAAACCTCAGATTCACTCTTAGGAGATTGATCAAAAAGGGGTCATTTTCCCTCATGTTGTCGACGAGTCTTAACTAGTGGTAACTAGTTAAACACAACAGGGGGTCACTTTCCTTGATTGACTTGGTACCTTGTTGTAACTGACATGAAAGAAAGAGACTCTTAATGATAAGATGACCTTTCAAAATGTCAACACCAAACTAGGATAATCAAAGTCCTCTATTGTCCAAAGAGAAATGAAAAGATAGAAAAAGGGGCTTTACCAACACTGTCAAAGAGGTGCTTTAAATCAAAGGGTGACTACCCTTACACTTTTGAACTAGGAGGTTGGACTAGGCCAAAATATAATTGAAATTGAGATAAAAATGAAAGTGATTTGGACAATAAGAGTACTAAAATTTTCCAAGAATGTAGCTAACAATCCTAGAGATGAACCTTGTCACCAAGAATGGCCTTCTAACTTGGCAACTATTCCCAAAGTGACCTTGTAAATCAATTAATGCTATCCCTAGAAAGCAAAAACTAGAGATCTAGAGCCAAGACAGGTCTCTAACGATAGAGCAAGAAACCTATCAAAGACCTAATCTGACTAACAGCAATTGAAACTGACCAAACTGAAAGCATGACAGAAACTAACCAGGTGATATACTCCAAGCTACTAGGGTGATATACCTATAACTGGGTGATACTTCACCTTACACTAGGTGATAGACCTCACAATAGCTGGGCGATATACTCTAGGTAGGTCAGGCGATAGTCCAGCGGGGGTGAACTATCGCACGATATTTCTTCTCAAAGCAGGTGATACTATTGCAAAATTACTTAACTCTTGACCAGAACTGTGTAAAATTTGTGTTTTTGAGTCTATTTGGTCAAAATTTTTGGTCTGAGGGTTGATGTTTTCGATCTCAATCATAATATCAGCAGAATTTTGGCAGGTTTGCAAATAGTGAGGGATCAAATGTGTCTGCAAGCACTTGAAACAAGGGCAAAAGCAACCTTGCCAAGACAATCAATTGTGATATCAAAAATGAAAAAGTACCCTATGCATGCTACCAATTGTTTGTATGTTGAGAACATTTACACTAGTATCACACAATCGAAGACAATTCAAGCAAATCTATCCTAAAAAGTCAAGGCTCAATACTTACCAACTTAGCCCACAACTTGATGTCCCCTTGCCTCACACAAAGTGGTTACCCACAATAGATGTTGGCTTTGTCATGGAAGTGTCAAAGATACAACCAAAGGAACACATATGGTGAGTATCTTAAGGTGATCTGGGTAAACCACTTGGATCAATCCTTGCACTAAGAAGATAAGCAGCTAAAATAAGGTGGCTTCTATCTATGGTTCTTAATAAGGATTTCCGTTCATAACACCCCTCTTGCTCCTCAAAGAGGACTCAGACCTCGCAGCCTCAAGAGTACCTTAAGCATTCTTGTTCAATGTTTTCCCCATGGTCACAATCCCATGAGCTACTCACATCAAACGAAGACAAGTGTTATGTCTACCAAGGTTTTTGGTGTCCTTGATAGCCTTGAGATTATAGTGAGTTAGAATCACTTGCTACCAAGGAAAATGATGACAAGGTTGTCCCCACTTGAGTCGTTCCTCTTGATTACTCAAGAGCAGGCCCGCTAATGGATTCTTAAACTAAACAAAAATGGATATTTTTTGAGGTTCAAGGTTTTTGATTCACCTCAAGGGTGAAGAGCATACTCCCCTATCTCAAAAACTTCTCCCAAACACACCAAGCAAATATCCAATTACCCCCTTGCTTCCAAAACCTTAAGATGGGTCAATATTTTCTGGTTCACCTAAAGGTGAAGAGCATACTTCTCCTACCACCCCAAGATTTCTTTCACAAAGTATTAGAGTGCCTATGAAATGAACAACTATTATATGCCACACTCAAGAAAAAGTAATTAAACAAGCACTTGATTTGGTTTTTATGCTTAGGGCAGCCCTGCAAAAACCGTTAGTAGCCCTCTTTGACATGTGATTTCACAAAATATTCAAGGAAGAAGCACCTACAACCACAACTTGTTAGACCAATAAGGTTAGTAAAATCAAAATCCAAATGCAAATAATACAAGAAACTGATTTATCTAAGCTAAGAGGTGCAGGTTAGACCTATGTAAATGCGGTAAAGTAAACCAGCAAACTAAATATGATCAAATTTGGATGATAAAACTTGAACCGCAGGTCTCTATCAGATCAAGCGATATATCTTAGACTTCAACAATATCGCGCGATATAGTTTCCTGTATCCAGGCGATATACCTCAGTCTGGGCGATACACTGCACAATAGGCAGGCGATACTTCGCATGACACCAGGTGATATACCTTAATACTAGCGTGCGATTCTTCTCTGGCATGAAGTGTCACACTAGTATAATAAGGTATATTGCATGATATACTTGAGAAGTGTTGTGCGATACTCTGAGACAGAAAACCAGAGAATGCAAAATTTCCGCAAATTAATCCGAAAAAAGATGAAAATGCAAGAAACTAAAGGACAAAGTTTATCTACTCTACCCCACGGTGGCTGCCAAAAATGTATGGTAGAAAAATGACCACACTTCTATGAACCATTACATGCAAGGTTGCTCAAGAATGAGGCCTCACAAAGCAGCTCATAGCTCTCTATGCATGGAGTTGCAAGGGACTATGATGTATTTACTCTCAGCTAGAGCTACAAGCTTGTGACCTTGCTAGTCAACCACACAATGAGAGATTCGAATGAGGACAAGGGCAAGAGTGCCAATATCCCCAAGAATCACTATGAAAATGCAATGCAATGCAAACTAGCCTATGGAAATGAAAATGCAATGCAACTAAGCTATGAAATGGAAAGAACAAGTGTTACAAATCCTTCCTATTTAGACTATGTGAGATTAATCTATTGCATAAAAGGAAATCTACACTAAGAATACCATTATCATGCAATTATGGAAGAAAATATGAAACTAGATGAAATGCAACAAAGATCTTCAAAGCTTGGATGCAAGAGTGTCTTCAAAGAAAGCTCCAAATGACCTAGAAAACTTGCAGCATAACATTAGCATAAAAAAGATGGATATCCAAATGAGGAAGAGAGCTCTCCTTTTATAAGAAATGAGATGAAATGGACCATTGAGATTAAGAGGCAAAAGACTTAATCAACAGTGGAGCTTGAAAGAGGAGCAATCCATGTGCACAAGTATCCTCCAATGGGAAAATAAGAGTTGAGTTTATGTCCATATGAGACAAAAAGTACTTTTTCCCCTTTTATAAAATAAGAATAATGCTTTATTTGTGCAACTTAGGATAAGAGGAAAAGTGGGGGCTTTTTATTTATTAAAATGGGAGGAAATATTCCTTTTAAATAAATAAAGACTTAGGGTAAAATGGTTAGCCCAAGGATAAAAATCCAATATATGATCGAAATTAAGACTTGATCAAGAAATTGATAATGTTAAAAATTTTGATTATTTGATAAAAATGATTCAGGATTGATAAATCAAATAAATGGGGCCCAAAGTCTAGGCGACCATTTTAGGGTGCATACACAAAGATCATAAGTCTATCTGAGGATGACAGTCCTTCACATTTTGATTCCACATCAGGAAAGGTAGCTCATTTCAACCTTTAGCTACCCATCTCTTAGTACATCACTAAAATCTTGCATCATCTAAAATCCTTTTTCATCTAGGCATCTCGAGTCCTGCATCTAGGTTTTCCCCAACCTCATTTAAGTCTAAGAAACTCATCCCATGCATCCCCCTGACACGTCTGCATCTTCCACCATCCTAGGACTTTGCATTTCATGCCTATTGAGACACAATCAAAGAAGAGGAAAGGAATGGACCCCAACCAAGGCACTAGTTCAGTAGATCCAAATGACCCTACTGGCACTATGGTAATGTATGATCCCCAACCACCATTGGTTCAAAATGTGTGGGAAGATCCTGCTAAAACACCTACTATAGATTCTATGGAAGCATTCATGTATCATCCAGGACACATACAGATGGTAAACGCAATTATATCACAAAACCGCCTTGCCATTTTGGCAAACTATGCGCAGGAGGGTACTCCCATTCTACCACATTTACACCCTTTTGATCCGACAAGACCCATCTGTATCCCCACCAACATCTACCCTACTATTGTCTAGAAAATCCATGATCCCACCATGTAGATATCCCATACATCTTCAACAATACCTCACCTCTTGTATCCTAGCTTGATAACCCCCATGGTTCAAACAATGGCCCAATCAGCCCCTTTTTCCATCATGGGTGCACCACCTCTACCTACCACTTCACAAATGGACACATAATCAAAAACTTATGCTCAAGCACCACCTCCACCCTCTATGCAAAACCCCATCCAAACAATACGTCCACCTATCGTAATTCATGTCTCCTTATCAACATCATTTCTTCAAGGAAAAACACAAGCCACCTAGCCTGCAGTCACCTAGTCTATTTCACAACCTACTTCCATGCAAGTTCCTCCCCTACCCTTTGTTACCAACACACAGGCCCAATAAGTCACCTTCACAAAAGGAATGCCATTCATGACATCCCAAAACCCTCCATCTGCATCACAAAATCCTACTTTTTCTCCCACTTTTGTAGTAACCTCCACATCACAACCCACAACAAGAATTGGTGCAACATGGAGTCTTAACCAGGCACAAATGAATTCCTTAGGCATACCAATGTAATTGCACCTATCCCAACCTGCCTATCAACAAGGAACCTTTCCTCAAGCTGCACAACAACCACCACCACCTCCTTTCATTGCATCCTTTCCCACTTTCACCAACTACTTATCTATGCCACCTATCTCTCCTTAAGTCATACCTCTACCATCACAATAGCTTATCTCTTCCCATCCTACTAACTTCCTCATGCAACCTCCCATAGTACATACCCAATCCACTATCCCCCTTCTTAGTAATGCAGGTATGTACCCTTCATATATCAGACAAGCCCAAGACCAATCTTATCATCAAACCCCACCACTCTACCAACCTCCCCCACAATAGCAATATTTCCTGGCGTAGCAACCTAATCCTCTCATTCCACAACAAAAAGCTCCACCATACCCTGTGCAACAACACACCTCAACATTGCAACAATACTACATCACCCAACAAACCATTCCAAACCATCCATGCAATGGGACAATATCCCTACCCACAATACCCTCTGCACATCCCTCCATATTCACCTACACCATCTGACCCATTCCCAATGGGAGTGCTGACCCTGATGACTATTAACTCCAAGTGGGAAGAGATGAAGAACAATCTCAAGGAACTCAAGGCTAGCAATGAGATCAAGGCATTTAAGTTTGAAGAGGTCTATCCATACCCTTTTGACAGATCCATCACAATAGTCCCCTTCTCCAAGCACTTTGAAACACCCAAATTTGACAAATATAGGGGGGAGGGAGGTCCAATCATCCATGTTAAAGAGTTTTACATGGCATGCCAAGAGGTGGCATACAACGGTAACTTTCTCATATACCTTTTCCACAAAATTCTAGGAGAGACCACCATCGAGTGGTTCTATAAAATACCATATGACTCTATCTCCACATTCACTAAGCTCTTGAATAAATTTGTGGCCCAGTATGCACATAGTGTCGAGAATGAGCTCTCCTTGCTAGACTCATGCAATGCTAAACAAAGGGGAGGTGAAACTCTGGCCGACTATCTACAAAGATGGAAAAACCTCACCATGAGGTTGTCATAACAACTGCTAGAAAAGCACCTCACCAAGATATTCATCTACAATTTACATGCAAAGTTATCCCACTTCATGTGAATGAATTATGAATAGAACTATCAAGACATAAAAGGGAAAGGAATGGACATCGAACAAGCTCTTTTGGATGATGGTGCCATCAAACATTAGAAGGAGATATCGCAAGATAGGCCCAATAATGATCAACCTCACTAGTGGAACAAAAACAAAAATGTGGTCACGAATGGAGCCACAGATACTAAACATGTCCAAGTTTTTGTATCTAGTCCCAATCCCCCTCTCCCAACATACTAGTAGCAAGCCCCCGCATACCAACAAAAAATGCTCGCCTATCAACAACCACCTTTCCCACCACCTACCAATCAGACCAACACCATATTTATCACCTAGGACTAGAACAAGCCACGTGTCCAAAACAATCAGAAATAGACATTCACTCCACTTGGAGAACCTTTGGATGCCATCTTTCACTATATGGATAGTGCTAACCTGATTGTGTACCTGCAAACCCAACCATTTGATGAGTCAACCCCTAAGCCCACCTGGTACAAGGATAATGAGTATTGTGCCTATCACCGTGTTAAGGGACATGCCATCATGAAGTGCATGAAACTCAAACATTATGTCTAGGACCTCATTGACAAAAATGAGATCACAGTTGACGCCCCCACCCAGACATTGCCAAATGCCAACCTACAAATCTACCAAAATGTGTTTCCTCAACATAATGCAGGTAAGAACCAAACTAATGCTAACCCTCCCCAAAACCAAGGCAAGGGAAAGAAAGGCGACTACATTGATGGAGAATACTACACCATGGCTTATATCAATTATGAAAAATTTGTTAGTTGCATTTCCCAGGTTGAACCTATTGTTAACGTGATCCATGTCAAAGGATTTGATAGTCAATGTGATGTTACCACTTGTAGAGGCTAGATATCTCTTACCGAATCAAACCCTACCACTATCCCCAATGCACAATACAATATCCTAGAACACCTTGGGAATACATTTGCCCAAATTTCCATTTTGGACCTCCTTCGTACATCACCCCTTCATCAAGAAATCCTCAATAATGCCCTCCAAGAGGCTCGTGTCCCCACAGACATTAACAACATCCAATTCAAGAACCTTGTGGGACACTTATCCATATCCTCCATGCTCTCTTTCAAAACCTCTAACATATTTTCCATCGAACCAGACCACACTCTCCCACTCTGCATCACTTTCATGGTCAATGAGTTCGTTGTCAAATGAGTCATGATAGATAATGGTTCGGCCCTAATTCTTTATAAATTAAAGTTTGTCCAACAAGTTGGTCTCATAGAAGAAGACATCTCTCACGAGGTTATCACCATAAAGGCCTATGACAACCTAGAGTATACCTCCAAAAATACCATTTTTCTACCTATCAAGATAGGCCCTGCAGTCCAAGAGACTGTGTGCCACTTTTTTGATGTTGACCTCCCATTCAATATCCTCCTTGGTCACCCATGGATCCATTCCATCAAAGTTTTTCCCTCCACCTATCACTAGTGCATCAAGTTCCCATATCAAGGCACTAAAATCATCATCCATGTAGATCCCCAACCCTTTGCATACTATTGTGCATTGGAAGCATCATTCCCCCACTACACTCACTATCCTAGCATTGATACTAGAACATCCTTCACGAGTTCCTCCTGATCCCACTATGATCTGGAAATAATCTTAGCCTCCACCCTCTCCTTTGTCAAGATCAACAATAGGGGCTACGAAAAATATAGCCTCACCAATGCTTTTTTAGTAGGGGCTCCCTTTAGACCCACACACTCAGGGATGCCCATGTCATCAAACCAAGGCCCCTCAAGAGGGTCCCAAGATAAAAAATCTGGGTTCATCTACCTTCATCTCAAATGGAATTTTGATTGGCCAAGAGCTGGCAACCAACATCAATAGATGGGTCTACAAGTACCCCTCACCTCCTGACATCAAGCTCCTTGGATACTTGAAAGAAAAGTACCCCATATCATACAAGTGAGCTATCGAGTAATGGAATTATCAAGGTGGTGGCCTTAGACCCACTGAGGCTGGAACAAAAGATCCCATGGAAGCATCCAAAAATCCACAACATCAAGGCATCATTTTTAATACCCCTCACCTACACATACGAGGACCTAATGTCATGACTGGGGGCACTAATTCACTTAACATGACCCTCTTGAACATCCAAGAGGAACTCGTGGAAGTTGAAGACATTCTGGAAGAGGAAGAAAAATGAGCCTATGATGATATTTTTGATGATGAAAACTTCCTATGAAATTCTATCCTCTGCCAACTTGCCATCAACCTCATTGACCTCCCACTCCTTCACCCTAACCTCATAGACTGGGATCAACCAAGCATAGCACATATTTATGAGTTCTAAAGTGAGGAAGTGCTCCTAAAATTCATGGGTGCCACTGATCAATAGTTAGATTGGGGGCAAGAATCAGCAGAGGTCTATCAGCTCAACCCCAAGGGATATTTTCTGGAAGAGGAAGTCTCCAGCCGCAAAATCAAAAAGAAAATAAAGAATCCTTATGTGAAAACCATTCTGGGGCACATACTGATTCCAAAATAGTAAAAATAAAGGGTGTATCCTATAGTGAAAACCTCTCTGAGGTGTTAGAGGATGAAGACTTGCCTCTTCTCCCAATCTAGAACTACTGGCCAAAACAATCATCCATCCTCATCGAGGAAACCAAACCAGTCAAATTGGGCATAGAAGAATACCCAAGGATCACCTATATCATAGCATCTCTAACTGAAGGTGAAGAAATAGAGTTCACAACACTTCTCTAAGAGGCATTTATAATTTTTTCATGGTCATACACCAACATGCCTAGACTTGATCCAAATCTCGTTGTCCATAATCTCGCAGTGGATCCTAATGCCAAGAAAGTAAAGTAGAAGCTATGAAAAATGCATCCTAAAGTATCCCTATTGGTCAAAATAGAATTGGAAAAGCTACTACAAGCCAAAATAACCAGGACTATAGACTACTCAAAGTGGATCTCCAATATGGTGCTTGTCACTAAGCCCTCAGGAGAGATAAGAATCTGTACAGATTTTAGAGACTTGAATGAGGCATGTCCCAAGGATGACTTCCCACTACCCAACATTGATATGATAGTCAACCTTACAACATGCCATGAGATGTTATCACTTATGGATGGCTTCACAGGGTACAATCAAATTAGAATAGAATAATATTAGCATAAGACAACATTCACCATGCCATAGGGCACCTTCTGTTATAACATGATGTCATTTGGGCTCAAGAATGTGGGAGCTATGTATCAGAGAGCAATGACTACAATCTTCCATGACATGATCCATAAAATTCTTGAAGACTATATGGATGACATCCTCACCAAATTAAGAACATGGTTAGAGAACCTCAATATCCTTGAGCATGTGTTTGATCACCTGCATCATTATGGTCTAAAACTCAATCCAAAGAAATGTGTCTTTGGCATCACATCAGGAAAACTGCTAGGATTCATTGTATCAAGGTAAGGCATAGAGATCGACCCAAAGAAGGTGAAAACCATAATGGAAATGCCTCCTCTGAGAATGCTCAAGTAGTTAAGAAGCCTACAAGGGAAGCTACAGTCAGTTTGAAGGTTCATCTCCCAACTCGTAGACAAGTGTCAGCCATTCACACACCTATTGCACAAGGACACCACTTTTAAATGGGACCCAATTTGTCAATGCAACTTTGAGAACCTTAAAGAGTACCTAGAAAACTCACCCATCCTCATACCACCAACACCAAGAAAACCCCTCATTTTGTACATATCAGCAACTACCACAATACTTGGGGCACCCCTAGCCCATCTTGACCATAATGGAAAGGAGAGGGCTATCTACTATATCAACTATACACTGGTGGGATATGAGCTAAATTACTCAACTATGGAAAAAGCATGCTTGGCGGTGGTTTTATCCACTCAAAAGCTTCGCCATTATATGCTTAGCCACATAGTAAAGCTAGTCTCAAAGGTTGACCCCCTCAAGTACCTGCTCTCAAGAACGACACTCATAGGCCAAATGGAAAAATGGGTAATGCTCCTTAGTGAATTTGACATCTAGTATGTTGATCGAGAGGCCATCAAAGGAAAATTCATTTCTGATCAACTTGTTGAAGCACCCTTAGTCGATGCATACTTGCTAGTGATGGAATTCCTAGATGAACATCTATGCATGGTCAAAGAACAACCCCTATGGAAGTTATACTTTGACGGATCATATACATCACATGGATCAAGGGTAGGGATACTATTTGTGACCCCTCAAGGTGACTATATCCCCAAGTATTTCAAGTTGGGATTCCCATTCACAAATAACATTGCAAAGTATGAAGTCCTCATCACAAGCCTTAGAATAGCCATTCAATGGAGCATCACAGGATTGCAAGTGTTTAGAGACTCTTAGTTGATCATCAAACAAGTCCTCGATGAATTTAAAACCAAGGATGACAAGCTACTTCCCTACAAAGAGCTTATGGATAAACTAAAAGAGTAATTCATCCAACTATAATTTACACAAGTACCAAGATTCCAGAACAAGGTAGTTGATGCAATGGTGACTATCGGTTCATTGTTAGAAATCCCTCAAGATGCAACACAATATGAATTTATAGTTGAGCAGCTACACAGACCCACTTATGAGAACACTAACTCTAAAATGGTGTGTGTCTTGGTTGGTCCTCAGTCCCAATGGTACCACAACATTCATGCTTACCTAAAAAATGGTATCATATCCCCCAACCTCACCAACACCTAATGCAAGAATCTCATTCACAGAGCTTCATGCTACACTCTTGTACCCAACACCCTATATCATTGTGGATATCATAACATCCTCTCCCGATATCTAGACTTGAACGAGGCCACCTTGGCTTTACAAGAGGTTCATGCTATAATTTTTAGTGCCCACACAAGTGGCATGGTCCTAGCAAAGAAGCTTCTTAGAGTTGGGTATTATAGGCTGACGATGGAGCATGATGCCTATGAATTTGTAAAGAAATTCCTACCATGTCAACAACATGCCAATCTGATTCATGCACCAGCACAAGATTTGTAGCCGATTGCACCCCCTGGCCTTCTTCGTGTTGGGGTTTTGACCTTGTTGGCATGATTACTCCTTATTCCTCTTACGAACACAAGTACATCATCATAGTCACTGAATATTTCACAAAGTGGGTTGAAGTAATTCCGCTCATCCTAACTACAGGTTTTTAGATATCCAAGTTCATCCTCTGCCATATTATTTGTGTTTCAACATCCCCTCCACCATCTTCATAGATCATGGCACGCCATTTGAGAAACAACATGTCAGAGATCTATGTGCCCAATTCCACATCCACCAACATTTTTCTAGCCCATATTTCCCATAAGGAAATGGTCAAGCTGAGGCAACTAACAAGACTATCCTAAAAATCTTGCAAAAAGTTTTTAATGATTTTGGTCATGACTGGCATCTACAAATCAATCCTACCCTCTCGGCCTATCGTACCTCATTTTTTATACCCACAGGCACCACCCCATACTCCCTAGTATATTGTGCTAAAGTCATCTTTCTAATTGAGTTCAAAATCCCTTCAATACGTGTGTCCATGAAAAACTACACCACGGATGAAGACTATTGCGTGCCTTGCCTTACCCAGTTGGACCTATTACATAGGAAGAGGTAGTAGGCCTATGATCACCTGATTGTGTACCAAAATTGCCTCAAATAAAGCTTCAACAAAAAGGTTCACCCCTAGAAATTCCAAGTGGGGGATATGGTCCTAAAAGAGAACTAGAAAGTACAAGTCAATTGCGAGAAGAAAGGCAAATTTGAACCTACTTTGTTGGGTCCCTATGTTGTCACAACATGTTTTGGCTCTAGAGCTTATCAGCTCTCCACACCAAAAGGGGAGCCCCTGAATGATCCCATTAACATCATACATCTAAAGTGGTTTTATGCTTGAACCATCCTTATGATCCTAAAAAAATCTATAAAATTTGGAAAAACCCAGAAAAATAGAAAAAAAAAATTTAAAAATGAAAAAAGTAAAGAGAAAATAATCATCCAATGGTGAAAACTTGGCAATCAGGCACCTTAGAAAATTATGTTGGTGAAAACCTGAAAATAGGCACCACACATAATAGACTATATCATTATCTATTAAACTCTCATTTCCCCATCAAACCCACTCTCCAGCCCCTATCATCCCATCCTTCTTCCATTTCACTCCCCCTTTTCCCAAGGTGTTCTTACCATCATATCAGTAGAAGAGAATTACTATCCTATGTCCCAAGCTTCCTATATATACCAAAGCATGTCCTATCCTTGAAACACTGAGCTATGTACATAATTGTCACTTCTTGATCTAAACTGATCACCTGAGATTTTGTAAAATGTCTGACTATATATAGTGTCCTCATTCATTGGCTCCTTGTACTTTTTCATGGTTCTCTGGCAATACTTTAATCTCAAGTGCTTGACCTACTGTGATCGTAATCCTAACAAATTTTTCAGCAAGCATTCCCTATCACTATGATTCTCCAAGATTTGCCTTTTTGCCAGTCAAAAAATTAGTTTGTAGCCAATCCCACAAACTAGGTCCTTGTAGGATGCATATTTCCTCCTATCTGGCCTAAATCCCACCATCCATAGTTGACTGATCTCTCTTGGAAAAGAACATCTTTTGGGTATTATCATTTTGATTTTGTAATGTTTTCTTTGGTTTATCAGCTTGTTTTGCAGTCTCATATTGCTTCTCTCCTCAAGGTCACCACGATCCTTTATATCATGGTGCA
This sequence comes from Chamaecyparis obtusa, assembly GCA_027943335.1. Lineage (NCBI taxonomy): Eukaryota > Viridiplantae > Streptophyta > Pinopsida > Cupressales > Cupressaceae > Chamaecyparis > Chamaecyparis obtusa. The sequence goes on along the minus strand of BSBK01004955.1, from coordinate 640,112 downwards.
TCGCGATGAGGGATGTTTGTTGAGGCGGGGTCCTTTTGGTTTTTGATTCTGCTGTGAGTCAGATGGATGCAACCCTTGCATGGTCTACATGTGATTCTTTACGTCACATGGTGCATTGGGGAAGTATCATTTTTTTGTGGGTTCCTCAGCATCATGTTCACCATGCATCCCCCTAGGTTCATGTGTGATGTCGGGAAAACCCTTGCGTTTATTTTTTGAGTCAGTCCTATGCAACGCTAGTGACATAGCCTCAAGTTCCTAGTAACTTTGGTTAGTCCCTTTTATTTCTATATCAAACTAAGTGCTCAAACTACATGGTGGTACTCCCTTTTGGAATACCCCGCACTCAAGCTTTAATAAAAATCCCCCTCCTATCAAACTCCCCAGCTAAAATAATCCCCCTATCAAATCTCCACAAACATCCTCAAATCTCAGAAAAGTCCCCCTCACATCCTTTTCACCTTTTTCACTCATCCCCCAAAACCTCATCTTGATGCAAACCTATCTACCTTCTTCTTCTTCCATTCACATCCCTAACCCATGGATTTTGATTGTGTGAATCTCTCCTCACTCACTACCCCTCTCACTTTTCCATCCCCCACCTCTTAGTGAGGGTGCAGTCAGTCAGTGATATGTTATACCTTCATCTTCACCCTCACATCTCATCTCATATGCATTCCCATCCTCCTATTTCAATGGTATCCCATTTGCATTACTGCATCTTGTTTAGCTTGCATCGTTAAGACATATCTGCATTAATTCTTGTGTTATCCTTTATTTTTCATTTTGATCTGTTGCACTAATAAAACATGTCTTAGGTTCTTTTCATTTAGTTGAGTGTATTTTGCAGCATTTCATCTATGTCACATTATGACTTTCATCCTAGTTTCATTTTAGATTCATTTTAATCTTGCATAGTTAATCATCTTAGATTCATTTAGATTCATCTTTGCATAGTTAATCATTTTAGATTCATTTAGATTCATCTTTGCATACTTAATCATTTTAGATTCATTTAGATTCACTTCAATCTTGCATAGTTAATCATTTTAGATTTATTTGAGATTCATTTTAATCTTGCATAGTTAATCATTTTAGATTCATTTTTAATCTTGCACTATTAAATTTTAGGTTCATTTTAAATCTTGCATTGTTAAAATCATTAAAGTTCATTTTTAAATCTTGCATTGTTAAATCATTTAGGTACATTTTATCTTGCATTGTTAGATCATTTTAAATTTATTTATTCTAATCTTACATTATTAAATTATTTAGGTTCATTTTAAACTCTTGCATTGTTAAAGAACTTAGGTCATTTAATTATCTTGCACTGTTAAGACATCCTCCATGTAAGCATGCATACATACATAAAATCACAACATAAGTAAAAACATGCATCACATATAGTACAACCTACCACATCCTATATCCACAAATTGTCAGTAACTGCATCTCATATATTTGCACACACATCACAAAGAAATTGATCATATCATAAATTGTATCACATCCTGCATCACACACATGTCAGTCTCACATCATATCATAAAATCATATCACATCCTACATCACCCACATCAATACATCATAAACATTCATGTATAACTCATAAACACATCATATCCTATCCCAGCTCATCATGTGTATATATATCATCATGAAAAATAATACAAGAATGTCCCATCCCAACAAATGAAAGAATAAGGTCCATGTCCACATAAAAAATATAGATTCAATAGGGACTATTCCCTCCATAAATCATAAAGTACATGCTCAAAAATCTACACCATATCATTGCCTTTCTGTCTCTCTTGAGGGAGGCTACATATCAACATCGGCTAGAGGATCACCCTATGGTGGATCCTATGGCAGTATCGTGGAGAAGTCCATCCACATAACTTGGGGTGCTAGTCTCTCCACTATTTTGTGTACACCTATATCGTGCACCTATGTGAGCACCTATGCTGCCCCTGTATCCACCTCCATCCTTGCCTCTGATCCCTTTGCCTCTTCCATCTGCATAGAGCCGCAAACCAATTGTTGCTAACTCTATGAGTGTCTCAACTGATGGCTCTCCTATCCTAACCTTTGTGAGGCCTCATCCCTCTATGTGTTGGCACCTATCCTCTAGCTATTGTCAGCACCTACTCCTAAGCCACCACATGTCCCTGTACTTGTGGTCACGGACCAACTTGCACATCTATAGTGCTCATAGTGCTTTGGTGGCATTGATACTTGATATATTTCTCTATACCACCCCACCTACTCTCATAGGTCTTCCAAGTCCCTCTGAAGGTGGGTCACCTCCCTTGATCACTCTTGCTAGCTTCGTATCACCCTGTCCTCCTTGGCAGCCTATCTCTCTGTGGTTAGCTGTTGGACTACCATGTCCCTCTCCCCCTACAATATTTCTCACTCTGACTGCAACCCATCTCACTCCCCTCATAGTTAGTCCCTATCCTCCCTCAACCTATCTCTCTCTAGCCTCAGCCCATCTCTTTCTTACCGTAGCTGCTCCCTCTCATCAATGATCAATAACCCAGCCTATAATGCCCATGCTAGCTGAGTTGTTAGGGTGTCTTACTCACCTTGTGAATCCCAGAGCCTCTAGCTCATCTAATTTTAGGCTGCTTGTAAAGAGGTGAGACACCCTACCAAGTCTCCTATGCTGCCTTCTAATGATCCTATCCCTATTGGTGGCCCTTGTGGTGGTGGTCCTGGCCATGGTGTTGGCCCTTGCGGTAGTGACCCCTATGGTGGTGGCCCCTGTGGTGGTGACCCTTATGGTGGTGGTCCCAATCCTCCACCTCCTCCCCCATCTCCTCCTCCATTGTCCACATCCATAAGATCTCCTCCCTCCTCTTTGGCCCCTGGCTACCAGTGTTGGCCCTCCTCCCACTAGTAATCTAGACCTACATATGGCCCTTAGCCTCTGAAACCATGTATCATATGTCATGGTGGTCCCCGCATCTGCCAATCCTCATGCCTAGTCCCATTGCATAGGATGCATACACTTCCATGCCGCTGGTAAACCCACCCTATCTAACCTCCCCCCAAACTCTGATCTCCACTCTCGTGTGGACCTATGGTACCAGTGATCTACATCTGGCACTCCCTATACAAAACCAAACTGGTAGGCAACCTTGTCCGGACTATACTACTCCACAATATACTCCCACAGACCTATGATGTAGGTCAGTGTCATCGCATATGATAGTGCCCTCTAATCCTCCACCCATGTCACCTACCCTAGGTATGGTCCCTAGGTGATGTCATTTTGAATCCCATCCAGTGTCTCCCTCCAATGATCAATATTGTCCATGTCGTGGTATGATAGTAACTCTCCCTAGCTACACATAGAAAGCTCCTATGGATGTTTGTCTATCCTACCTAAGGGCCTCAACACTACTATGTGCTCCCAAGCCCATACCTAAGGGAGTGATGTGAAACCAAAACTCCTCCCCATGCCATCCCCACTATGGTACACTATCTGGTGGAAATCCTGGTACATCTCCACTAACATCAATGTGCCCCAAGCTATTGAGACACCTGCATCAACATTCCTAACAATCTCAGGGATCAGTGCTAAAGTCACTCTTGTCCCTCCTCTTTCTAGGGTGATATACCCTAAGACTAACCTATAAACAAAAAATTATAGTCACCATGCTAGCGGCGCTGCTGCTACATGATGTGCTAGCACCAAATGCCCATGGCATAAGATGGGCGCTATGCTTGGGCCCAGTAATGGGACCACTGCCTGCTAATGTGTGTACACTCCCACCACCACTGGTGTACCCCAGATTGGTAGTTTGAATATTTGGTATACATCCTCCAAGGTCACTGTCATCTCTCATGTAAGTAGATGGAACATCCCTATATTAGAATGCCACCTCTTGCATGGTGTTGTGACCATCACCATGAAACTCTACCTCCATGTCATGCGTGCTAGGTACCCAATCCCTATGGCATCGACATGTGCCCACTCCACAGGTGTAAAAAGCTCTCCCACCACTAACACTATTGTGTGCCTCTCTTAGCTTGTTAGCCAATCTAGTGACCACTATAACCAAACAAATCCACCGCATCAGTTTCCTTTCTTATCCAAATTCTACCATTTCCCCCCACCCATCCCCTTATTCTTATCTTTTTCCCTTCATTCCTATCCATCTAACCTCTTCTCATGTTCCTACAAAAACCCTAGTCCTTGCATTCCCATAGAGAACCTTATTCTTGCAATCTTGCCATTGCGGGATTGCACATCTTCTCATAGACCATTCTGACATGGGAACACATCCGCCCTCCACCTAGGAATGCATAATTTTTGTATGCTCCTTTAGATTTTCTCTAAGATCGCGATCCCATGAGAACTTTATGTGGGATCGTGGTCTTGCTAAAGATTCCCCCTACCCCCTAGACTTTCATGATCTTGAGAAAACTCCCACCCTTTCCCCAAAACCCTTATCCCTAGTGATTTTTTGCAGGAACACGTTCCTGCCGATGTCGCACTGGCAGGATCGCACATTTTCAAAACAAACACACAATAAATGCAAAAATTACTAATGGACAAAGATGGTTTTTTACCCTACCTATTGGTCTGGGACCCCATGTCACTAGACACCCCTCATGATCTCAAAATGATGCCTTAGTCTCCCTCTATCTACTATCTTTCTATCTCCTCTCAGACCTCAAATTTCTCTATTTTCAATCTTTCAAGTGCACAAATGACCTATTTCTAGCCCTCTTGGCCCTTATGAAGGGCCTCCCAAGTCCCATTTTTCCTCCTGGACATCTTTTCACCCACCCTTTCCTCTTTTTCTGAATCTTCCCACATTCTTGCTTCTTTCACCCCCTTCCCTATTCATACCCCTTTTTTTCTTGTTGCACCCCCAACCGCCATTCTTTTCAAGACGTCGTATAGTCCCCCTTCTTTTTCCTAGTGACCCTCTCAAGGGGGTATCACCCAGCCTAAACCTTCTAGCCCATAATTTGGGGCACTTTCATCACCTAGTCAATTATTTGTGTCATCTATTATTTCTAAACATCTTTGAAATAGTGTTATTTTAACACTATTTCGAAGAGGGGCAAAATGTAGACACCTAAATCTGATTACACAATTTAAGTAATCTTATTTAGTCCTCTCCTATGACATATTATTAATTAAATATTTTTTATTTAATTTATTTATGTCATCCCCTAATTAATTGATTTAATTAATTCATTATAGCTCAATTAATTATCTAAATGACAAACCCATAGTTTGATAATTAATTAAATCCCCATTCCTCTATTAATTTAAATGGGTACATATATCTATTTAAATTAATTCACAAACCCTCATTTTCCTCCCACTTGGAATTAAATAAAATATTTAAATCCAACTTGAGCACATGGATCCTAACTTTAACCCTTGACCAAACTCATCCCAAAATTCTAACATGGAGTTCATGTTCAACCCAACCCATTCACACATACTAATCACCCTTAATTAGCTAATAACTCGTGATTAGCTAACCCAAGCCTCCACACATTTTCTCTCCTCCCATTACATCCTCCTAACTTTCTCACTTGCCTCCTAATCCAAGCCTAATCACCTCCTAAGCATTTGCACAATCATAAACCATGGATTAAGAAATCCTAACCCAACCCAAGTCAACTCTCATGTCACATCCTCATATCCCCCAATTCTCTCACATCATGTCAACCTTAAATGCTCTTACACACCTCTTACATGCTCCATATTCCTCTTACACATTTGCCCCCTCACACATCTCCCAAGATGGTCACATTCCCCCATTTCTTCCAACCTCTCCCATTGTGACACTTGTCACAAGGAGGTGCATTTGAGAAAACACAATCCATGTGATCTCTCTCAAATGCATCTTAACCCTTCCTTAGGTTTGTATCTTGACCATCTATTCACTCCTCTTGCCTATAAATTGAACCCTCATTTCCTTACAAATCATCCACCATCAAAGAAAAGTTATAATGCTAGTTTGAGAGCCTAAAAACTACCAGGCTACCATTATAATGCCAAAATCATCACAAAACCACATCCTTTGAAATTTGAGCATAAACCTTTGAGCACACATGTCTCAACCATTGGAAAACATCTCTTCAACAAAGAAGGTTTGCATTCCCTTTGTTTTTTACCTTAGCTTCTTTGGTCTAATCATAAGTGTTTATCTTCTTTGTTTTGTTGAATGCTAATTTAGTTTAGTATTTTTTAACAACACATTTTAGGTGATACATTTACATACACTGAGTCAAAATAGCATAAATCTGTATATTATATATATATTTTTAAAAAAAATTGAATAACTATGATGATTATCAACATATATTTAAATCATTCATTCAATGTATGTGTGTGTGTATCTTTAATTAGTATATTTAAATCTGGTTTAACAAAACTTAAGAAATGATAATTTTCTTTTTCTTTGAAACAATAAAATGTCAAATGTCATGAATAGAAAATGTAACACGATTTTTTTAATAATGGAACAAAATATTGCTAACACAAAATCATAGCAACTAGAACAAGATCAAACACCAGGAAGAAGATCAAGGCGAAGGACCAACAAATAATTAACCTAAAAAAATTTATTAAGACTATGTAGAGTCAGCTGGTCGAATCAGAGGGCTTCCTGAAGACTTTGGTTTGATTCTATTGCTGGAGGCTTTTTTGGCCCTATCCTGCTGGTGGTAGCCTGCTTTTGTCTTTTTTGTTTTTTTGAGGTTGTGCTTATTGTAAATTTGGGAAGTGTCCCTGTTGGGGATTAACCTTTTTGGGGATAGTCTATTGTCTTTTTGTTTATCAATGCTTTTCTTTTCAAAACTTTGTTAAAGGGTTTCAGGGCCCCTTCAAAACCTGTTGTTACTGTAATAAAAAACTATTAAAACAATAAAACTTCCATTTCATAATCTTTTTTTTTTTTAAATAAATCTACATAAAAGACAATAGGTATATTGTATTGAAAATTAATCATTTCCATGTTAATGAATTTCTTTTATACATGATTCTTAATACAAAACTTTACAAGTATATCGACAGACAAAACATGACTAAACTATTCCTTTCCTTTATTGAAAATTCTATCTTTCCAACAAGATAACTATACAAAGGTGTGTCGTACATCATTTTCATTTATCTTTCCAAACTATCACAATAATAATATCCAAGAAAAAGCCATAAAAATGGTAACTCTCCTCCAATCTAAGATTCCTTTCCTTTCTTTTTAATGCATGAACCTACAAACCAAAATGAGACTTCTTGGCCATGGAGGCTCACCTCCCATCCTACACCTTTACAGGGCTAGCCCCGAGCTAGGAGAACCAATGCTAACCCAAGTATACACAACATCAATGGGGATTGCATTACATAACACATATCATACACCCTCCCATGGCTTAACACAAGGAGCTTGAAGTAAAGCTTCCTATGGGTGAAGGTGGACTAAAAATCCAATGGGAGAAAATGCTACTAAAAAAAATACACAAGCCTCCAATAAGGAAATCCTTCCATAGTTTTACAACACAACATTTCTTCATATCCCCATAGAATGCTCAAAATAAATGTGCAATGACCCTTATCACCCCCAATCATAACAAATACTTAAGGCTTCCCAAGGTTAAAATAAAGTGTCCTATAGTTGAAAACTCCCTCTACCCATAGGTATATGAAGTGGACTTGTCAAAAATAGGTTAAACTCAACCCTGGGTGACCATATGACCCCTTAAAATCCTCAGTTAAGTTCACCCACGGGTTCTAATGGATTTTACCTCACTTTGGGCTCACAAACCAAGTGATCCTTATGGGAAACTCAACTAGGTATCAAATGGGAAAGGTGGATACTCAAGCGCTCCAAGTGGACATACCATGCCACATCATTTTTACAACAAGTGCGTCAATTGACACAACATCACAGTAAACTTGGAAAATACAAAATTTTGTGAATGTAATGTCATTAACAATCACACCACATATATAATATGAAATAAATTACATTACAACGAGGTTTTTTCTCTTTATAGATGCAACCTTGGATTTACAGAATTCATATAGGGTTAGACATGATTCTCCATTAAAAAACCATGGCCATGATTCTGCACACTCAATTCAAATATCAATAATCCCAAGAAGTATAATCATCAAAATTAAAAATGCAGAATAAGGATTATCATAAAAATTCCCTAGCACATAAATGACATCCTTGTAGTCTCCATAATCATTCATCATAATTTAATTATTAACTTTCAAATGAAAATATGTAAACTAGATTTCATTAACTTACATTTCACACTAATCATTCCTAATCTATATCAATTATGATGGAGTTTTATCTAAATTAAATAATCATTATTTTTAACACTTCTAACATCATCTATAAATCAAGTGTGAGACCTACCTCAGACTGACATAGTTTTACTATTTTACTTTCTATGCTCTCAGTGACTATTACTTAGACATACCTTGACTATTGAGACTTTTATGTATTTAAGGATCTATTGAATCCTATGTTATATGTTTGGTACCTAGTTCTGTAATCTAGGGTACACTTGAGATACTCCATGTTTTGATTCAGTTTTAGTTTATGATGATGTCATATATGAGAGTAATTGGGTTGAATGCAATTCTGATGGAAAATTGGTTTAGGAAACCAATGACATGTTTATTTAATTCAATCATTGACATAGTTTATATACCATGTAGTATTTATGATGTATTATGTTTCTATATCATGTTATTTTGGACTTACTAATGTGTGTAGTGAGTTAGCAAGGATACTTGACCATGGATCTAAACCGAGGACCCAGAATTGGAACCTATGTTATATTCCATGAAATCCAAGGTCATGTTTCTATGAAGAAACATGGACCTCATTGTATAGTTGTTTATTTGTGAATGTAGTTTTCATGAGTGTATTTAATTTGGTTTAAGTTAATGTGATTAAGCCATGTCATTCTTTATTTAAATTGTGCCAATTTTGGCAAGTGTGGTAATTAAGTGTTGGAATGGCTAGTTATTTGTATCATGATTAAGTGTAGGGTTAAGTAGAGGTTAAATTTAGGTGGTGTTTAGGAGGGTCTTTTGGGCTCCCATAAGGTAACCAGGGTCAATTTTAGCTACCTAAGGGTTAGGGGTCATTTTCAACCCATTAAAAGCCTTAAATCACATTTATTACTCTAAAGTCTCCCTTTTGAAGTTGTGCAAATTTGAAGAGTTGGGTGGTTTTGGTTAACCTCTCTTTTCTTCCCAAATTTGCATTTAACTCTATTAATGGAAAAGGAAGGCAAGTGGGAAGAAAATGATGGTTGAGTCTTCCTTACCTTTGATTGCTTCCCATATTTTAGGAGGTTTGCCTTTATAGGGAAGGTTTTAGAAAGAGCTTGAGTGCTCACCCACTCTCTACCATTAGAGACCATTTTCAGAATTTGAAGGAGCTTAGGAGGGAATTGCTTGGAAGGATAGCTCATTTAAGAAATTCATATTCAATCTTATGCTTGGAGTAAGGTTGGTTTCTCTTTAGTTTAATTCTTTTTTTTGGCATGTATGGAAGCTTGGATCTCCATTAATGGAGTCCTTTCTATTTTATGGGTTTTTCTTAAATTTTTTGGATGTGTTTATTTGTTGTTTTTTATTTGTAATTTCATTTATGAATGAGATTCTTCAAGGCACACTCACCCTTGGGAGGGTAGAGTAACCTTAAAGGGGGTGGTAGGAAGTGACTCCAAGATTGTAGAGAGTCTCCCATGTGTGAAGGGATAAACATGAGGTTCTTGATACCCATGATGTCAAGTATGGCCTAAGGGCACCTGGGGGGCATAAGGAGGATTTTAGACTACATCTTGTGTAGATGGTCTGTCCAAGTCCATGTGTGACTTGTGAATTTTACTTTGATACTATGGTTTCTCCTCTTGTTAGTCTACTACTACCCCTATTTTAGGAAGGCTTCTTGGAGACCTTCCTCATGTTTAGACATATTGGGAGTTTCTGGTGTTTTTGTGTTTGGAAGAATTTTTGTGAGTCTTTGTGGTTACTTGTTTGTTACTTGTTCCATTATGGATCCCCTGTCTCAAGGGTGGCCTTGAAAAGGCCTAGGTTGGGAAGTGAGCCTCTGTGGTCAACATCATTCTCACAGGTTCACAACTGGATTTTTGGAGCTAGTAGATTTACATAAGTTAGAAAATTGAAATCAGGGATTGCTTTGTAACCTTGTATTTCATTGTGATTTTGTTGTACTTATATCTGTAAATTATGGAAATAAGGAATATGTAATATTTTGTTATGTAATGGAGCGAAACTATTTGAAGATTATACTTGGGTAAATGGATTTTAATGCAATTTAAATTCTTAGTTCTATTAAATTTAAATGTATAACATATTTGGAAATTATCTATAAGCAATTTTATGATATTATTCTATTTCAAATTGGTCAAAACCATGAATAATTATGGCATTAAGGTTGCAAATATAAAACTTAAAACCTTGTGAAGTTTATTTAAATTTTTAATTTGAATGTAATAAGTTATGGATTTATCAAACAAAATTTTCTTGTTCTAATTAATGGAAAAAATAGGTTTTGAAAGGACCTGAAACCCTTTACAAAGAATAATCTTAAAAAATAGCTATAGGAGTACACCAAACACAACAGATCAGCCAAAACCAAAGGCCACCATCCCCATGAAACCACCCAAAAGAACCCAACCGAAGAGACACCCACACTGCTGCAAAAGATAAAACATTGGAAAACCACAACAAAAGATACACTATCTTTTTTTCCCCTTCAAATGAGAATAAAGGGTCATGTCAAAAGTCAAGGAGGATTTCTTAGAATTTTTTCCTTTAACTGTGATCCATCCTTCTTCAACACTAGTAGCCTTATCCTGCCAGCACAATGAATCCAGAGATGGAGAACCAACCCCCAAAAGTGGGGTTGAGCCACCTAGAGAAGCAGCCAACACAGGGCTACCATTAGATCTAGCCAAAGGGCGATCATGATATGGAGTAGTAATGTCTGATCTAGCATCTAATAAAATACCATCCTTTCTAGAAAATCCAGCACCCACCAAAACAACATAAAATCTTGAATCACCCAGCATAGAAAGAGAAATTTTAGGTCCAGCAACTGGGACAGGGAAAGAGCCAGCAACCCCAACAGACCCATCAGGTCCAGCAACTAGGACAGTGATAGAGCTAGCAGACCCATCAATTCTAGCAACACAAATAGGGATAGAGCCATAGACCCTTCAGGAACATTAATATCAGGACATAAGCCAACCTTCTCACTAGCAGGTAGAGGATTGCTAGCATCAGGAGCAACCTCCATCTCAGGGTGGGATGAGCTTTTCAAGATAGTGTAGTGTTGGGTAGAAGTACCCTTCCACCAAGAAGGAGAAGATTTCTTCTTCTTGGAAATGAAGCCACATTGGGAGGAAATATGACCAGTCTTAAAACATTTACGACATCTAAAAAGAATGCATTCGAACTCAAGCTGCTGGATCAAAGGTCCAAAAGAGGATTCAATTTTAATTTCAGCTAGGAGGCCCTTCGAGGTATCAATGTCTACAATATATGAGAAATAGTAGAATGATACATATTATCAGAATCATTATCATTCATCAAGAAATCCCCTAAAGCCCCACCCACTTCCTCGAGGACGGAATCCTGCCACAGATGAAGGGGCAAATTGGGGAGCCTGACCCATATAGGGATAGAACTAAAGATTTTAGTGGAAGGATTGAAATCAGAGTGCCACAACTTGGCCAAGAGAAAAAAAATTTCATCCTCCCAGCAAAAGAAATAATCACATAGGATCGTAGCTCTATCCATAGCATTATCAAATTTAGCAATGAACAAGCCTTTTGTCATTGGAAAGATGTTAACAGTACTTGTTAATTTTGGTTCCCATCTTCGAGAGATCCAATCATGCAATTGGGGAAGGCTAGGCCAAAAACTTTGAAACTGACAAATCAGTCTATGGGATTAAAAAATTTCATTGTCTCTCATCATCTCTATCAGCATCAGAGGACAACTTGATAGATAAAGAGTCATAAATAGGAACTAGGGCAATGGGAGCCCCATTGGCAATGGAAAGCCTCTATCCCTTCGCATCCCCAATCATCTTGGAAACAACATCAGAAAAAGACCTAGCCAACCCCATAGAAGGCAATGCACTAGCAGACAAAGAATCTCCAGCAGTTGGAGAAACCCTAGAAGCTCTAGCATCCAACGCAAACTACAACTTCCCAGCCAACTACAAAGCCCCAGCAAGAGTCTGCACCTTCCCATCCACCTCCTAAACACCAGTGGGATGAAAAACCATAGTCACATCTCCAATAGCCAAAGAAACCCTAGAAGCTCTAGCAACTAGCAACACACCAATAAACAAAGAAGCTCCAAAAGAAACAAAAGCATCTGACAATGCACCAGCAGACAGAGAAGTTCCAACAACTGGAGAAACCCTAGAAGCTCCAACATCTAGTGTAGACTACAACTTCCCAGCTGACTGCAGAGCCCCAGTAGAAGTCTACACCTTCCCATCCACCTGTAAAACACCAGCAGAAGGAAAAACCCTAGTTGCATCTCCAGCACCTTACGAAACCCTAGAAGCTCTAGTAGAAGACTGTAACTTCCCATTCGACTGCAAAACACCAGTGGAAGGAAAAACCCTGGTCACAACTCTAGCAACTGGTGAAACCCTAGAAGCTCCAACATCTAGCAAAGTCTACAGCTTCCCAGATGATAGCAAATCTCTAGCGAAAGGCAAAACCCTAGTCGAAGCTCCAATAGACAGCTCCATAATTAAAAATCAATCTATTGACCGACTCTTTAACAAAATTTTCTTGTTATGCTTATTGAACAATTTAAATAGATTTAAAGTATATGTTTCATTGTGAAATTTTATTTCATTTTATACTTAGCATTTTCATGATGTGCTCATTAGGAATTTAAATAAATTTCAAGTATAAGTATTAGTTTGCAATTTATTTATTTTCATTATACTTAGAAAATTTTCAAAATTTATGCAAAAATAAAAATTCCTAGATCAAAATTTTAAATCCTACAAAGTGTTTAGCTATTGGATTAGAATACATTCATGTTATTAAATTTTTTTTAAAATAGTGTAGATACCCACTATTTTGAATAGCAGGGTATAAATAAATGTTTTATACCAGTAATTTGATTTAATTTAATATATAAATACTTATATATTTATATACATACATACATACATATATATATATATATATATAATATAATATAATATAATATATTTTTATAACCCTTCAAAAATATCGGTTCATTTCTCAAATGTGTAGAGCGCATGAGAAAAAAATAAATTATATTTTATTTAAGTTTGGGGGTTTGGGGAAAGCTTTCCCCTCGCCCCCTCCCTTCTGCTTCAATGGTGTGGGCAGTGGTGACCGGACCTCGCCGAGCCCTGTGCCACCACTGTGTATGCAACGGTAGGCGGGGAGTGACGACTGCGCCATGCCCCCGGCAATGGCTAAATTTGTGAATATTTGCACCTCATTCGCCGTGTCCTTGCCGTTGTCGTTACCTTCCCCGTCAGTCAGTCTCCCGCCCGTACTTTTCACCATTGCCAAAAACGGTGCAGGCTGACAGAGTGAATGCAGAGTTTGTTAAATAGTTTGTTAAAAAGACTAAGTGTCCCCTATGGTAAGTGCAATAAGAATTTTTTTTTATTACAATTATTTCATATAATTTAAGTTGTTTTATTTTTAATTTAAAAAAAATATTTACTATTTTTATTAATTTTAAAAAGGTATTATACAAAATAATTTATTATTATATTTTAATATATATTATAATGATAATTATAATATAATAATATTTAAAAAAATTAGTATAATGATAATTATTGTATAATAACATTCTTTACATAGTTAATTAATAGTTATTCTAAAATATTATTATTAGTATTAAATATATCATACATGATTATATAAATATAGTAACAATTAATATTAGCTAGATTAAATTTAATATTATATAAAAAATATAATTATTTGATATTGATAAGTAATGATTTACTATCATTAATTCGTAACTATGATCACTAATTTGTCTTGTCCATTTGTCTTGGTCCATTTGTCATGTGGGCGAAGGAAAGTTTATTCATTAGATAGTTGATTGCTCTTCATAAACTTGGCAACTCCCAGTCAATTATATCGGCGTGATACTTTCATACTTAAAAAGTTCCACCGGTTTTACCTATACTTTAATCCCAAATGCCATTAAAAAGTTAATAATAAAAAGTTACCTATATTTTCAGCTTGTATGCAAATTCCACTGCCTTGATAACGTACTAGTACAATGGATAATTTTTAATCCAAAAGATATTTCCTGAAAAGGAATCATATTTAATGTTTGAAGTGAACCCACCCTATATGTCTATATTTTAGATCTAATTGGTTTTCATGGGAAATTTCTTGATTGAATCTAAAAATTCTCATACTTTGTTTGATTGTATTTCAAGGGCCTTAGGGTAACTTGTCTCTCTTAAGTCTCATAGACTTTATCATATTGTTCATCATGAATATTTTTCTATACTCTACTTCTTGATGTATATTGTGATATTTTATGTTAAAAAATATATATAAGCTTGAATTATTTTTAATAAAAATATATATAAATATTTGCATGGCAGAAGCTATTATGACATAAATACCTACATATAGAAGTAACTCAAATTTAATACATATAATTATTTACTATGAGTAGAAACAATAAACTTTTAGAGTCAAACAATATAGGAATATCACAAACATCTTAGATTAGGAGCAATTTGGTGACATAATATTAGTTATACTAGTTGCAACTTGTCTCATCCTATCTCTCAACCTTGCCTTTATAAGGAAGAAATTATATGCACCTATTTTGATGTAGTGTCCAATACCAATCTATTCCATTAGATCCGTAATCAACAATTATTTTACTCTTTCTACTCTCTTATGGAAAGTGTCTTTTTGGTCTTGCAATTGGTCCTAGAGGCTTGAATCTTATGATGATTCTAGCATGGTATCAAATCATTAAATTTACAATCTCCTTCTCAAATCTAGGAGGTAATCAAGATTGAGCCTTTGCTAGGTGTACTTTGTTATAAATTAGACCTCACCATTTAGGATTATTCTTTTGTGCCTTTTTATTGTAGGTTTATTTTAAAATATGTTAGTATAAATTGAAGCTCAACATTGAGTTTAGACTATCCAAGAAAGGTAGATCTAATTTTTATTTTTCTTAGTTTAACCATTGTACATGATATAGTTATAAACTAGCGTTTGAAGGTTTAATCTAGGGAACAACAAGATAGAAGGTTGTTAGTACATGCTATTTATTCAACCATTCTTTCATAAAATCATAAGTTTTCATCTATAAGTTGGACATTTACAAATGAGATAGAATTGGAGAGTTTCTTCTATGTACTTTTCAATGGCATATATGTTTCATTACTAGATCTAATTGCTAATAAAATTTATTATTATTTTGAGATAGATCTTATGTCTTTCTCTCAAGATCACAAATTTTTGTCACAATCTCTTATAATTGTAGATAACCAAAATTTAGAATGAATTTGTAGATATTTTCAATCATCATCATGTCAAAGGGGAACTTGTATAAGGAGTTATTCAACTTCATTGGTTGATCAAAGGTGATGATTGAAAGCTACAAGATGTAGATTACTTTGGAATCATCATTGGATGCATGTTGTTGGCATGAGAACCCATGAAAATTTGGGTTTGTAGAATGTCCTTGGTAGGAACTACAACATTTTAATGTGTATGTATATATTTTATACTTGAGTATCCCAATTTGAAATGAATGCTCAATAAGAAATCTCTCAAGAGGAGGGACTGTGATGTCCCTTTAAAGAAAAGAAATTCCATTTTTAGTAGGATTCACTAGATTTTTTAGAATGGAGATTCTATTTTACATGTGGCAAGGATCTTTTGAGGTTGGGGTTGTCTAGTTTGGTCTTTTGTGTGAGAGCATACAATTAGCTAGGAAAATATTTCAATTGTGAGCATCCATGTTATGTTAAATTATATTTTCTAGGCAATTGCGTCAAGCAATCTATTGTGGACAAAAACTCATAGGGGACTATGACTAGTGGACAAAACACTATGATTTCTAAAATCATAGGACAAAAACCCTTTGGTTCTTGGATATAGTTCTCACTCAAGGAGTGCATTGGAGCTTCAAGGATTTGTAGGAAGGTTTAGTTAGTTAGTGTGGAATTGTCTGTTAATGTTATGTGTTGTTATTGTAAGATTTACTTTTATAAAATCTTTTGTTGTAAAGATCATATCTTTATCAAAGTTATTAATTTTTTTTATAGAGGAAATGTTGTAGTGGATGTGGAAAGTAGTAAATAGTTAAGGGATTTCATATACTTTCTATCTAGGCAATGCATAAAATATGTATAATGTAAATATATGTTTCAAAGAATTATCAAGCATTCCTATAAAATTATCATTTTGTACTATCTATTCTTTAACTTTTTCCAATCAATATATGAGATATAATCCTTCAATGCCAATATTATTGAAAAATTTATTAAAAGATAAGAATATAATATTCTCAAAATCTATATGAAATATATAGCTTTCTTACAATCTATATAATAAATTGTAAAATTTCTAATTAAACAAGGCTGCAAAGAAGAGAAGTTCTTGCCAAAATAATTGGTTGAAATTGATTAGCTTAATAATATTTAAATTATCTCGATGCCTATATTCCTATGGTAGAAACTAAAAATATAAAAATATTTAATGTACAACTTGAAAATTAAAAATAAAAATTATCCATTGTACTAGTACGTTATCAAGGTAGTGGAATTTGCATACAAGCTGAAAATATAGGTAACTTTTTATTATTAACTTTTTAATGGCATTTGGGATTAAAGTATAGGTAAAACCGGAGGAACTTTTTAAGTATGAAAGTATCACGCCGATATAATTGACTGGGAGTTGCCAAGTTTATGAAGAGCAATCAACTATCTAATGAATAAACTTTCCTTCGCCCACACGACAAATGGACCAAGACAAATGGACAAGACAAATTAGTGATCATAGTTACGAATTAATGATAGTACATCATTACTTATCAATATCAAATAATTATATTTTTTATATAATATTAAATTTAATCTAGCTAATATTAATTGTTACTATATTTATATAATCATGTATGATATATTTAATACTAATAATAATATTTTAGAATAACTATTAATTAACTATGTAAAGAATGTTATTATACAATAATTATCATTATACTAATTTTTTTAAATATTATTATATTATAATTATCATTATAATATATATTAAAATATAATAATAAATTATTTTGTATAATATCTTTTAAAATTAATAAAAATAGTAAATATTTTTTTTAAATTAAAAATAAAACAACTTAAATTATATGAAATAATTGTAATAAAAAAAAAATTCTTATTGCACTTACCATAGGGGACACTTAGTCTTTTTAACAAACTATTTAACAAACTCTGCATTCACTCTGTCAGCCTGCACTATTTTCGGCAATGGTGAAAAGTACGGGCGGGAGACTGACTGACGGGGAAGGTGACGGCAACGGCAAGGACACGATGAACGAGGTGCAAATATTCACACTTTTAGCCATTGCCCATGCCCCCCGCGACCCCCACCATCTTCTCCACCAACCGCGCCGTCGCCGCTGCTTTGTGTGCACGCGCTTAACTTCGTTCAGCCTTGCAAAGAAAATCTTTAACACAAGGTAATAAAAAGGTAAAACTTAGGTTAGTTTTATTTTTATTTTATTATATTAATAAGTTATAATATTATTAATTAAAGTCTGATGTTTTATTAAAATAGTTTTGTTTAAAGTATTTAAAGCATGAGTTTTTTTTTGAAAGAGAATGTTTTTTTTTTTATTATTAGGAAATTTAATTACAGGATATAAGGTTTATTTCAATTAGATTTAAATTTGTATTTAAATTAAGTTCATAATTAGATAAAGAAAATCTTATTGTTTTAAAATTAATAAATATTAAATAAGGGTATTTTTTAAATTTACTATTGGAGGATTTATTGCTTTTCCTCAAACAAATTATCTTTTGAGATTTAATTGGATATTAATCTATCAATAGGAATGTTTGGTTAAGATTAGCATAATTTAACTTAAGTGATTGTTATAGTTTGAATTATGTAAAATAGCTATAGATTCATATCTTATTTTTATTATAACTTTGTAAATGGATTAGATTAATATTTTAAGTTATTAAATATTGATAATGAGACTTTCAATTAACTTTAGCTTTTCAGTTACATGCACGCAATAGTCACGTCTAGGGTCAATATGGTCTTAATAGACTCGTTGACAATTTTTCATGCACTGTTGACTTTTGGTCAACCATTAGTCAAACATAGGTCAATCACCTTGGTTTGCATGTATAGACACTCCTTGATATGTTTTGAACCTTTAAAACCTAGTTGCACATATATCGATGCATGGTTGACTTTTTGGTAAACTTTGGTTGACTTTAGTCAACTACCTCAGTTTGCATGCTGGTCAATGCATGCAACTTAGGGATCTTTGTAGGATAGTCTGAGAGCTAATTCACGTAGTTTGACTTTTGGTCAAACTTGGTCAACCTTCTATGGTTTGACCCTTGTGGTGTTTTTGGACACTTAGACTTTTTTAGTTAACCGTTTCTCTTTGCATCATTTTGTGTGAACTTTGTTGCCTTTGTGTGCATATTGGTTGTTTAGCAGTAGGATCAACATGATTTTATGATGATGAGAGATCAATTATCCTTGGTAAATAGGGTCACTTACCCAACTAGAGCTCAGTCTTACCTACCATAAGGTGGTAATGAGTCTAAATAGTGGATGACCTTTTACACTCATCCTCATATCCAATCTTTAGATGGTAAGATAAGACTAAGAATATTGTGCCCTTCTAACCAAATCTAGGAATACCACAAATCAAGCCATTCTCTAGTAACCCCAATTAATAATATGGAGTTTCACCAAGAGGGAACAACTTATTCAATACAATATAATATATTATATATAACCATAAAGGTGTAATAAACACAACATTTCAAGGTCATCAAGTCCCACCACATGGATTGGGACTCAAAAGTGGGCTAAGTCAAACCTAACAACCCATCATAACAATGCTAAGAAGGGGCCTCATTCCTAGTTTCCAAAACACACCATGGGAGAAAGGAGGAAACCTGCTAAGCTTGCATGCTAGTACCAAAGTGAGAATTTCAATTCTCGTACATTACCACATAATCCATGCAAGGACATAACTCAAAGTGCCATTTCATTTACTGATTCTAATTATTTCCCAAATGAGGTATGTTCATCCTTCAACTATTTGATTAATTTTCATGCTACTATAGTCCTTTCTACCTTGGTACAAATTTACTAATAAAGGTACAAGCTTTCACACAAGGCAAATTTATGTTTTGTGTACCTTGAAAACAACTTATGCTGCAAAGCATCTACAACATTACCAACCTGCATAACTTTTCATGTTGAAAGTAAATGATAATCCTGCTTCATAATTTACATAGGATGGAGGTCCTACATCACATCTTTACTATTAGATAGGCACCATATAGTATGTTCTCCCTAGTGTTCTCCTTTATACTTACTGTCATTGGTCCACAATGAACATGATAAAGTCATAGATATAAAACTGGCCAAAAAAATTAAAAAAACATTCAAAATAGTCACCATGAATAAAAAGGTAAATCCAAAAGGGGAACCCACTCATTCCAATAATAAATTCAAAATGAGCTCAATTCAACAATAAATGAAATGTGTCAACTTTCACATAAAGATATATTTGGTGACTAATTCCAAGCATAGGAAATAACCAAAAATATGCTAGCCCACACAACATGTGGAAAGATCCATCACAAAAAGACAACAAATATAAATAAATCAAAAGAGCCATTCACAAGACATTATGACTGAATCACTCATGTAAGAGGGAGAAACCACCACAGGACATTGAGGACACCACTTCTCAGCAACCTTAGAGAACATACCCACCACATACAGATCATAATTATATGTATCACTATAATTCTTGTAGCTAAAACAATATCCTTCTCATTACAAATTTATTTTCCCTCTTGTTGCAGTAATTTTCATAATGTAGTAAATCAAATAGATGAGAGTCTTCAAACCATCATACAACATATGAAGAAAGATCAATAAAAGGTCACAACATGAGCCTCAAACTCTCAAAGGGGGTTCTCTTCACACTCAAGAAAATATTTTCTAACTCCCACAAAGGTTCTTCCCATAAATGAGGTATGCACAACTTACACTACAAGCCTAGAATTGGCTACATCAGTATAAAGACACCATTCAAGGGTGTGGAAAAAATTCCCCACACGATGCAAATGATATATAATCTTGACTTACACAAAGGTCTCATTGTACTTAGTGTGAGGTAAATGTATGTTCACAAGGTCATAATTCTAGGTACACATGATGCCACAACAAGGAATGACTCCTCATGATATCACACATCTACAACAATAAATACATCCTTCCTCCATAGATTAGGACAACCATGTAAATTTAGGTACTTAGGACATTACCCCAAGGGCCTAATAGAACAATAATTGCCTTCTCATCATAAATAAATATCTCATTCTAACACTTTTCATAGTGTATAACCTTAGTTACCAAGGCATCCACACCATGGGCCACAAAAGGGTCACTAAACACTCAAAAACTAAGAGCAATTTTAGTAGCTAAGCAATTTGGAGAGTGTGGAAGAGAAGCTCACTCTGTGTATTACCCATCCCTAAAAAGGTGTAACAACCTAGGAAACACGCCTTCGTTTACCGCACATTACTTGGGTTGGTTTCTCAAAATGTTCCAAAATGCCTCACTAGGGCACCCAAGCCACAAGTCACCACAAGCTCCCAACACTATATACATGGTCCCACAGTCATCCACATCATCCACTATTCGAGCAACATATCTTCAAGATCCTAGTATATGAACATGGGCTCGGTCAAGTACCTATCTTTGAGGAGAAGTTACTACGTCTTAGTTTTGGGTTAGGAAGTTGTTCAAGAAGAGGGCTCTTGATATGCTTCTGGAACCTCGACTCCCTTCTCCACTTCCTTGTGTACTAAGGGGGCACGTCCAAGGCCTCTTCCATGCCTATGAGTTGTTGCAAAAATGGAGGCGTCCTACAAGTTCAATAAAAAGTTTAATGAGAAATGTAATGGTTTAAGGTTCCAATTGTTGAAACTTTTCTCTGATACCAAAAGTCATGCCCAAAATCTAAGGCAAAACACACCAACAATTTTTTTTTTTAAAACATAATTACTCAATTAATGATACACATTTACATAATTTAATTTTCTAAAGTTCCATCCTAGATATAATGATGTAACTAAGTAATTTAAATCCAAAAGGGGGGATACAAATGATTTGGAGCAAGAGGGAAATCATGTCATGTGTGCATGAACTTGCCAACGACCCTCATGAATCAATAGGGTTTAAACCCCAGTTTAATGTTTGACTAGGTTTAATTAATAGAAGGAACATATTTTTCTTTAATAAAGTTTAATAATTATTCCAAGAAATAAAGTCCCTCTTGTTACTCTGGTTTCCAATAATAATAAACTTAGAGTTAACAAATTAAATATTAATGCCACTAAAATTATAGTCGTCTCTCCCAAGTCCAAATTATTAAATTAAAAACTTTTAGTAAAAATTAAATAAAATTAAATATTATTCCCAAGGAATATTTTCCCTTGTTTATCCCTAGACACCACAATTATTAAATTTTATAATTAATTAATAAATAAAATTGTCTTGATAACATCGCCATCGTCTTAAGTTTGATTAATTAAATAAGATTTAAAATCCACTAATGATTTCTCTTAAGATTCGAATGATTAATTGATTAAAATAAATATAACCCATAACATTACTTAAATTAAAAATTACATCTAAACAAATTATTACACTTAAAAAGGCCTTCTTAATTGAATATAAAAAAGGTATAATACATAATCGGCAATTTCTCTAAATATGTCCTAAATAAAATTAATAGTTCTAAGTTCCCATAAAAGAATATTAATAAAATAAATCCAATAATCGATGATAGAAATGAAATGGTCAAACAATTTAAATTATCCTTTTTTCTCATGATAAAACACAAAGTCAAATTGAAGAGGTAATAACCTCATCCAATAAAAAAAAAAATAGAAACTTGCCAATCAAAACTCACATAAATAAATTCCTTAATAACCTAAAACAAGGATTTAAAAAAACATAAAGAAGAAAACCCTAGTTAGGGAAAGGTCAAAAGAGGAAGAGATGGAAAATGATAACCATTTTGAATCTTTCATTTCTCCTAACTCTCTCTCACCTTCAAACCCTAACCCAAAATTAGGGTTAGGGTGAAAGTTTTCAACTTCCCCAATTTCTCCTTTTCCCTCCTCTTCTTCCCCATTTTCTTCCTTTTGCAAGTTTCATGGAGATTTAGAGGAAGAAGAGGATTCCTCTAAAAGGAGAAGATGATATAATCTCTTTTTTGTGTGTGTTAATTTGCACACATAAAAATTTTTATTGTTTTTTTTTTCTTTATATAAAAAAGTAACATAAATAAAAAAAATTACTAGTTTGAAGCGGCCACAGTTGTGACTGTTGCTACCATGGCGGCTAGCCAAAAAAGTGGCGACCCACTACTTAAGGGCCAACCATGTTAGTGGTTAGCCACTAGTCATGGTTGCCAGCCACAACAGTGGCTACCACTACTTGTGGCAGTTGACCACGACAGTGGTAAGCTACTGATAGTGGCAGCTTGCCACGGTAGTGGCCACCATTGTCTATGGTGGACTGCCACTATCCGTGGTGGACTACTACGATAGTGGCTGAGCTGTTGCAAGGGGGGGAGGGGAATACAAATCCCAACCCCTCCCTTCTCTGTTATTATTTTAGTTTATTTTTTAATTTTTTTTTTCAAAGTTTCTTTTTAATTTTTTTTTTACATGTATATATATATGCATAAATTTAAAAAAAAATGTAATAAACACACAACAAATATTTTATTTATTATATTATTTTTTTAATATATATATGATAAACATTGCATATATATATATATATATAGATATACATACATACATATATACATATGTATATACACTAAGTCAAAACAACACACACACACACACACACACACATGTATCTTTAATTAGTATATTTAAATCTGGTTTAACAAAACTTAAGAAATGATAATTATATATATTTTTTGAAATAATAAAATATCAAATGTCATGAATAGAAAAATGTAACATAGTTTTTTTATAATGCAACAAAATATTGCTAACAAAAAATCACAACAACGATTAAAACAATAAAACTTCCATTTGATACCTCCTTTTTTTAAAACAAATATGCATATAAGACAATAGGTATATTTTCTTGAAAACTAAACATTTCCATATTAATGAATTTTTCATGATTCTTAATACAAAACTTTACAAGAATATTGAGAGACAAAACATGAGTAAACTCTTCATTTCCATTATTGAAAATTCTATCTTTCCAACAAGATAACTATACAAAGGTGTGTGCTACATCATTTTTGTTCATCTTTCCAAACTATCACAATAATAATATGAAAGAAAAAGTTATAAAAATGGTAACTCTCCTCCAATCCAAGCTTCATTTCCGTTCTTTTTAATGCATGAACCTGCAAACCAAAATGAGACTTCTTGGCCATGGAAAATGTGACACGATCAGGTGGTGTGGATCTTAGTCTGGAGACTATTCTATCAAGTTGGGATATGTTTTGTTGGATGCAAATGATGGAACACAGTTCCCTTCAAGAGATCTTTGTTGGAAAAAGGATTTAATTCCTAAAGCGGGTGTTTTTGCTCGGTTGGCATATAAAGGCAGAATCCTGATAGTAGAAAGAAGGAAAAGATTAGGTATGAAAGGACCTACTAGGTGTGCACTCTGTGAATGTAAGGAGGAATCAACGGATCACTTGTTGATTCAATGTGAGTATGTTGAACAGAGTTGGGATTTTTTGCAGCAAAAACTAAACTAGAAAGGCCCATGGGAAAATACTTTTCAACAAGTTTTCGATGGCTGGCCCTAGATGGTTGGAAAATCAACCTTATCTGGTATCTATTCAATCACTCCCTCCTTGGTTTTTTGGGAGCTATGGAAAGAATGAAATAGAAGGATCTTTAGACAACAGAAAGAATCTATTTGAAGGTTTACAATGAGATTGCAACACACTATTGAGGAGGTGGTAAGCATGTCAACCATTAGAAGACAAATTTTGAAGATCCCTTTTACAAAAGAGGATAGAGCCATCCAATTACAATGGCCAGGTATAAGATTCTCCTCCCCTATAGGAGCTCTAGTTACAAGGAATAGTCTGGTGGTGAAGGAGAAATTTTTTTGGAAACCTCCAGAGGAAGGATGGATGAAAGCAAACTTTGACGGGGCTGCAAAGAACAACTCAGGCAAAAGTGGAATAGGGGTGATTTTTCATAATAGTGATGGTAACACTATTTTGACTACTTTGAAAAGATGTGAGGATGGCACTAACAATATGGCAGAATGTAAAGTGGCTCTTCTAGCAGTTAGGCTGGCAAAGTAGCATGGTGTTAGGAGACTACATTTGGAATGTGACTCTCTGCTAGTAGCACAAGCTATTTCCAATTTATCTGTAAAGGCATGGCATTTAGAAAATGAGATTATTCTAATAAGAGAGTTGTTATCAAATTTGGACAACTATAAGGTTTCCCATATCAAAAGAGAGGGTAACATGGAAGAGGACATTCTTTCTAAACATGTCGTGGATTTGGCGAATGTTGGGGACCTTTTGATTGATGTTTTTAATCTAATGTATGGATCACAGCTGGATGTGACCGGGTTATGATGATGGAAAGTTGGATTATGTTATCCTATTACGTCATATGGTGTGTTGCCTCTCTCATCATTTCTTTGAGAAAGTTTCTTAGAAATGCTAGAACACACGAATGTTATTAATGTTTTGAAGTGGCGGTGGTCACAAATTGATATTGATATGATGGTTGGTGCACATTTGGTTTTGTTTGAGGTTCGAATGCTGGTGGGATTTAATTAATGGTTTGATGGTCTTCTTCATTTGGTGGGCTTTTATTAATGCTTGTGTGGGATTTCTCTTGGCCTCTGGTTTGATCTTCACTACTGTTTGATGGAGCCGACCTTCACTTTCCACACATTGCAATAGTAGAAAGGGATTTATGGTATGGTGGATGACCACAGAGTAAAGTTATTCACAAAATACCCCATGAAGGAGGTTATCCAAGATTTCCAATAGATGCTTGGGCCTCTGTTTCATAATGGTGATCGTAAATGGAAGCTACAGATTGATATTGTAGCCATGATAATGGCTTTGGGTTTGGAATTAGGAAATCATGAGAATTGTGTGGAATGGGTTATGAAAAATTTGTTTGATGCGGAGCTGATTGTTGGGGTGGATGCTTTGCTTGAATGAACACATCCTGGGTGGGCATTTGATTACAGTGAATGCTTCTCAGATGAAGAGGAAGGAGTGCAGGTTGGCATTGTGCCCTTCCTTCATTGGCCGAAAAGGGAAAATAAAGACAACTACTTGGAAGCGAGGCATGTTGGTTGGGAAGGTTTGAAATTGGGCATTACCAATTTTTTGAATGCCAAATAGGGTATAACAGTGCCGATAATTTTCCTAAAGAGGCATTATTCTCTTCGTAGCAGGGGTGGTGCGGGTGTTGGAAAGGCGGGTTAATATGGATTTCATGTTGCATTCCTTTTTGTCGGTTTATACTTTGGGAGCTTATGACTTTTTGTTCTCCCTTCAACTGTGATCTGGTTATTCCTGGTTATTGGAGGCTTCTTCAGTTTTTTGGTGATGCCTCTTGTTTTTTTGGTGGCTTTGTCTATAATGGTATTTTTGCTCAGGATGGCATTGTTGTAGAAGCTATTTAATATTTCTCAATAGAGGCCAATCAGATGTTTTTTCTGGCCTTTGTCATAGTTTTTAGGGTGTAGCCCTTTTTTTGATGGCTGTAGGATTGTAATGCTCTTTGCAAGCAATAATGATGCTTTCCCAACTATGTAATTGCCTTTTATATACATAAATAAAAAAACAACTTATTATCGACCCAAAAAAACATTTAACAATGCAATGAAATGAGTTTTTAAGCACATTCATAGCTTCATAAAATGTAATATAACAAAGTAATATTCTTCTCTATTCATTGATGAATGCCACATGCAAGACACCATTAATGAAAGAGGAGAAAACTTAAGAGGCACCGACCTTAAAAATAGAAGTTATGTAAATGAGATTTGTAGAAGATCCCTTTCCCCTTTTTTCCATCCTTCCTTCTACCTCCAAATTCACTAGTGATCTCTAAAATTAGAGAGTGGGTGATTGAGAGAAGCTCTCTCCAATTTCCTCTCTAAATTAAAAATCCTCACATCCTCCAAGTCCTTGGAAGAAATTTGACTTCCTATTGGTCTCTCTACAACCTCTTACACATACTAAAAATGGGTTCCTAAAAAGGTGGCAAGAAAAGTGGACAAGATTTTGGCATCCAAATGGAAGATAACCTTCCCAAGGCCATGCTTCCAAAAGCTGATTTTCGTCCATATTGGGCAATCAAATTTTTTGAGGCTTCCCAAGGTCAAAATAAGGTGTCCTATAGTTGAAAAATCCCTCTACCCATAGGTATATGAAGTGGACTTGTCAAAAATAGGTTAAAATAAACCCTAGGTGACCATATGACCCCTCAAAAACCTCACTTCAGTTCACCTACGGGTTCCAATGGATTTTACCTCACTTTGGGCTCACAAACCAAGTGGTCCTTATGGGAAACTCAACTAGGTATCAAGTGGGAAAGATGAATACTCAAGCCCTCCAAGTGGACATGCCATGCCACATCATTTTTACAAGTGTGTCAATTGACACCACATCACAATACACCTAGAAAATCCTTTTGGAAAATATAACATCTTATGAATGCAATGTCATTAAAAATCACACCACATACACAATACGAAATCAATTACATTACAATGACATTTTGTCTCTCTATAGATGCAACCTTGGCTTTACGGAATTCACATAGGGTTAGACATGATTCTCTGATAAAATTCCATGGCCATAATCTTTCACACTCAGTTCAAATAGTAGTAATCTCAAGAAGTATAATCATAAAAATTGAAAATGCAAAATAAGGATTATCATTAAAATTCCCTAGCACATAAATTACATTCTTGTAGTCTCCATAATTATTAACTTTCAAATGAACATATGTAAATTGGATCATAAAAACCAGATTTCATTAACTCAAATGTGACACTAATCATTCCTAATCTATATCAATTATGATGGAGTTTTATCTAATTACATAAGCATTAATTTTAACACTTCTAACATCATCTATAAATCAAGTACCCTAATCATCAAGTAATTTCCACTTACACAACATCTCACAAATCACATTCAAAATCCAACATACCAACAATGATTAAGCAACTATCCACACATTTCCCATACAAAATTCTATGCATATCTATTAACAACATTTATATCATCTAACACTTATCTTTCAATAAAATCACATCTCAACATAATACAAATTCCAATGGTCATTTTTCCAAATTAATTCATATAAGCATACATACTCAATTGCAACATTTCTACCTACTAAATCATGACTTTTCTCAATTGAACAATTCACACCTTTCCTACTGCATTCTCTACATGAAATTACATACACATGGAAAAAAACATTTAAGAACCTAACATTTAATTTCATTAGAATTTACACCTCATCTTATTATGAATTCAATTTCCATTTTCAAAATCAATTCACACAAAACATACACTCAATTGTAATGTCATAATAATCAGTTGAATTAATTAACCCTAATGCAAACATAGTGCATCCTAGAATCATCAACATGAGTATGGAAGAAACATGAAATAGAACAACATGGTGTGGTCCAATCTCTATCCAATAGAATATGAAATCCATAATGTGCCAACATAGAGTATCCAAATACTAGGTCTATCATGAAAATAAATGAAATGCTATGATAGGCTTGGGGTAGGGTCCTTCAAAGATACCCATCACAACCCCCAATGGTAGCCTCAGAATGAGAAAAGTACCAAACTATACCAAGTGCATCTCACGATGTCAACATAAATCATATCATGGGAGAAGTAAATATTTCACAAGATTGACCCAACCTATCACATAGGAGTATCGGTATACAATCCAAGACCACATCCAACATCTCCAAGTCAATGCAGGGCATCAAAAATTTGTTATTAAATCAGATCACCTTGATGGTACACCCTCACATGGGTCCAACATGATCATACACAAGTGTGAAGGAAAAAGCCACACCATCAAGATATCATGCAAAGAGGAGAACGAGGGAGGCACTACACCTAATATTAGCCTAGACAATGAACAACATCTATTGAACATATTGGGGTATGATATAAACCAAGAGGTTCAAAATATGACTCCTAAAAGGAGTAGCCAATTATTGTTTGAAGAAGGTGCTATGGTGTTCCCTAGTTGAGATCTCTTTGCTTCTTTAATTTTTTATATTTTTCTACATGATAATGAAGGAGAGTATAAATTGATCATTGAGGGGGTAAAAGAAATTTGCATTGGATTAAGGTTCAATCCTGACAATGATTCAATATTGATATGCACTTTGTACCCTCCTCATCAAAGGCCTACAATTTTTTATTTTGAAAAGGCCTTTGGCCATATGATTACACTAAAATTAAGTGAAACTAATCCCATCACTATAAGAATACATGAGCATAAATATTACTATGTTCAACAAGGCTTGGATCAAATTACTAATCAGAGAAAGGAATGCATTAAAATTAGAAAAGGCTCAATTACAGTTGGAGAACACGTCCTTCAAGGATAAGTTAATGAGAATAACTTCTAGTGAGGGATCTAGTTTTTAGCATGAATATGATGAGCTATACGAAGAACATGAAAAATTGGTATCTCAATTACAAGGTTCTAAATATGAAACTATTTCAACTTTACTAATTTGTAGGTTTTTTAATCTATTTTCATGCCTAGATGAATTTTAGGTGTCACACCAAGCATCCTATGAGTCATACATATCACAACAATAGTTTAAGAATAGATTGGATACTAGCATACATGAAGAGAGCCTCAAGCATCCTAATTCCATTGACATTTCACTTGGCAAATTGTTGATGGAAAAACATAACAAGTTTGCAGTTTATTTGAAGTCAAACTATGAGGGATTTGGAGAATAACCGAGGTTAGGATTACCTAAATTGTTTCTTGAAGATGGAGCAATAAAAGAACAAATTTCTTGGCTAGAGGAGTGCAATAATCTAGTGTGAGATGCAATGGACAATGCAAGAGGATAAGGATTGCCACTTGAAGGTAGTTGCATGCACATGGAAAAGATGGTCAAAATTTGAGCTTGAGGCACAAAACACAATTCATGATGCTAATGCCCATGAGGAAAAGAAGTATAAGCTACATATATCACAAGTGAAAGATTGGTTAGATGAAGATGATGATTAGTTCTCCTTTTTTATTAGTTTCTTTTAGTTTATATTTTTTTTTCCAAGAGACTTGATGAAAAGGCATGACCTCTTTCTATTTTATATATAATATGTACTTCAAATGTAATAGAATAGAATAAGATATAGTTTTTGTTCTGAAAAGACATTGATATACTCTATCATATGGTTTATTGTTAATGAATACAATCGACACTTTCTAGTTCTTGTCAATTGTGGAAATTTTTATCTTTTAATCAGTTCTCTATTATAACTTCTTATAGTAAGTAGTTGTTACTCTAAATCCTTTTGTGAAGATTTTATGTTATAATTGCAAGTTAGAAATATATAGAGTGCATATGAGACAAAAGGAATCTATTTTCATTTTATTTTGATTGGTCTTTCTGTGAGAGTTATGTTCAATCAGACTAATTATAATTTAGCATTGAGGGTTGGGTAACTGATAGACTCTCCATAAGTGGGTTTAAAAATTTGTCTTTCAGAGTTATACGTAGGGTTAGAACAGGGGTAACTCTATTGCCCAAGGAAGGAAGGCACTAGTCCATTTGTAAGAGGAGACTATAATCAAAACATTTAAGAAGAATAAATTAAATTCCATAAATCAAACTTAAAGAAATCCGTTAAAATTGTGTAAAAGATAGATAGAAGTAAAAGCAAGTCAAATAATCAAGATAAGTAAGGAGTAGAAGATAGTTGAAAATCATAGGTAGGAAAATTACAAGTGTTGAAGTAGAAATGCAATGATAGATTGAAGTGTAAAAAGAAATCACTTAGATTAAGGAGATAATGGTAGAAGTAAAGTAGAAAGTAGAAATAGAAAGAAGATAGACAAGGGAGTTAGAAGCAATCAATTAATTAGACAATAATTTATTCTATTTCAAACAAATGTCACTTTGAAGTAGAAACTAGAAATAAAAGAAAGATACAATTCCGCTATAAAAAGAATCAACTTGAAGAGTTTGTTGGTGAGAAGGTTAACCCACCTAGGTCCTACAAATTTTAAAGAAGAGTAGGGGAATTCAACCATAATTTTTTTAATCTCGTTCATTGTCTAAATCACTTGGAGAGTATGAGTACAAAGCTTGGCATACTTTGAGAATTTTCCAATCTTTTGATTTGGGAACTAACACCTGAAATTCAAAATTGATGGTTGTGTCCTTTTATTTCTTCCTTATGTGTATTTAGGTGTTAAGGTTTGAGATCAAAAAAGAAAACTATGAAGTCTTTGTGCGTGACATAGGCAAGGCCATTAGAGATGAGCCCCTGAGACTTTAGGTCTAGCCCTTTGAACTATTTCTATATTTTTTTGTAAAATGTTCTAGATAAGTTAACAAGAAAAGTTTTATTCGATCATGTACTTAATGTTTAATGACTCTTTTGGCATGCATCTAGTAGTATAGATAAGTGTGTAGGTGATAGGGAATGTACCATGGAGAGTAAAAAGAAAATTAAAGGATGCATGACTAAGGTATTACAATGATTGCAAATCTTATCTAATTTCATGTTGATAAGTTTTATAGGGTCATTTGGTTTGATATTTAAAATGAACATAGTCATAGATGATCTTGTTGCTAATTCATGTTCGAGATGCTGCATTAATGCAATACTATGTATTAAAAAAAAATGGCATGATTGTTGAGTATTTGACCTTACACCAATGGTTCCTCAGGGGGCATTTAGTAATTAATGGAGTTGTAAGTTTTCAAATAAATTATTTTGTAAGATTAGATAATTAAATATTTTTATAATCAATAAAGTAAATACTAGTCATATTTATGAATTGTTATCTTATTTTTATTATATTAAAAAATAATATAAAGATCAAATTTAATTTAACTAGATAATGGAAAGTACAAATAAAAGATATTGATACTGATAAATATAGTTGTGAAATTAAAATAAAAAAATAAAAAAAAATGTATAAAGAAGTATATATTGCAATTCATTTTTAAAGATACAATCAATATATATCAAACTAATGTAAAGACTTATTTTAAACTTTTGAAATAATATGTAAGCATTGAATAATTATTTTTAAAACTTTAAACTATTGTAGACACCTATTTTAAATTTTATATTATTTTAGATCTATTATAAATAAAATCAATTATTTTAGATCTACCTTATATTTTCTTAGAATAATATAAAATTATATTTTATAGTTTTAAATTGATTTTAAAATTTTCTAACTCATTATAAAATTTTCAAACTATTAAAAACCTATTTTATATTTTCAAATTACTTTAGAGATCTATTTTATATTTTCAAACTTTGTATAGACTTATTTATATTTTTCTAACTACATTTTTGAATTTTTTCAACTTCAATGTATAAGAACTTGAGATCTAAATAAAATTACAACATACAATTCAAATAAAAAAACAAGTTTTTAAATGAATGCTAAAATCAAGAAGTTACTCAAATATTCTAAAAAAACATGTGAATCATTGTTACTTTATATATATTGAAATGTTAGAATATATCATACATTATAAATTATATTTATTATATAAAAGACACATAAATTAGATGTCATTTTGTTCTATTATTTAGATGGTAGAAAAAAAATCACTTAAATTATCATAACTAACTTGATCATATATATAATTTTATTTTTATGATATTGTTTTATATTAATCAACAACAAAATAAGGGTGTTGACTCTTACTGAACCATAGTTCAAGGGCATAAATACCATCAACACACTAACAATGGAAGAACATAAAAACCAACTATCTAAGTAAGAACCAATAATAATCAACTACAGAAAGAGTGGTCAAACATCTCATATACAACCATATGATAATCACATTACAAATAAGTGTAGTATTCAAAAAGTTCCTACTAATCCAAAAAACACTTATAATGTAACTACCATTAAAAATATTCATCTTGGACATAGAGTCCAGATTGAAAAACCAGAACAAAATAAATAGTTTTTGAGTACCCCATAGGGGCACAAAGTGTTAATAACCATAACCATATAGAAACTAAGCTTTTCAAGGGCACTTAATATCACAACCCAACTGGTACAACACATGGCTCCAGTTTTCCATAAGAAACTTGAACAAGTCCTTGTAGTTTTCATTGTCCTCTCCATCCTCACCAAGGATCTTTCACTGTAGCAAGCACAAGGATTAGTGGAACTACACATAACTTATAGATTAAACCTATAAATACTCCTCATCTTCCTTTCAACTTCCAGTAGTTTTATTTTTAGGTCCTCCACCTAACTCCTCATATTAGCCAAATCCATAGTAGTATTTTGGTAGATAACACAAGCTAGGTTACGATTGGAATGATTGGTATTTTCTTCTTTAAGAATCATGTATAAGGTGAGGTCAATGGGTTCCTCCTTTGTACTATCTAAGATATGGGTAGGATTATTAGTAGTAGACATATGAGAACTGCCAAGAATTTTCACCTCAACCTCACCCCCATCCATTGTCCTTCCTTTATCATCTTTCTCCTTATTTTTATCATCTCCTTGTTTAGTATTATCCTCCTCTAAATCACAATCCACAAGTATTTTTTTTCCCTTTTTTGATTGTCTTGGTATCCAATTTGTTAAACTTGCAAGGGTTACTATGTTCCTCATCATCATCATCATCCTCGTCACTAACCACTTCTTGAACAATGATTTTATCTTTTTGGTGGGGGAGGGGTTTTTTCCATTTCTTTTAGTGGTGGTCATCTTGGATGCTAAACTTTTTAGCCCACTAGTATTAGGGGTGGGGGCATCAAAATTTAACACTTCAAGTGTACTAAGTCAGGAAGCAATTCTAAGGGTTGTTGGGTGATAGATACATTTATTTTTGTTGGGCCTTAGTACATCAATAACGTTAGAAAACTAAGAGGAATGCAAAACTGGGGCTTCAAAAACCACAATAGGTTTGGGAGGATAGAATACCAAATAGAAATTGTAACTCCTAGAAATAAAACTTGGTGCAAGGGTATGGGTTTCTTTCCTTGGGTTCTAGCACTCTCCCTTGCATCCAAGACCAAGCTTTCAATAGAATTAATTAAGAAGAATAGAAAAGAGATACTTTCATGATTTTTTAAATGGTTAAGGAGGGGCATGTGATAGTAGTAATAAAATTTAAAATTCCCCTCAAGATTGAAATACTTAATGATTATAAGATAAACCTAATCCTAGGGTGGTGGTAGTTGCTCCCTTTTGTATCCTCCCTATATCTTGACTTGAGCTTCACCTCCCGTGAAGAACCTATTTAGGTTGTCATTATACATCACCCAACTAGTCTTCTTCTATTTCCTATAATAAGAGGATAACCTAGTAGCCTTAGAAATTACCTCCTCATTAATTTTAAAAGAGATACTACCAATAATCACTCTCTTATCTTCTTAGGAACTATAAAACTAAGAAGATAAACCTGCATCAAAACCATTAATATATTCAATATACTCAAAGACCCCTCCTCCCCTACAAATATTCCAAGTAGTGGGGTCATTCTTAAAATCATCTAGCTTACTAGGATCAATACACACACAGACCCCACCTATCCCTATAGTAGAAAGAGGATAGCTAGGATGACTCATTGTATACAAAAAATTTGTAACCCTTGATAGAGTTAGGAAAACTTGTTATAAAAAATAATTTTAATGGAAAGATAAAAAATTCCTATTTGGATTGGTATTATTAACCCATCCACCCCTCCCCCACACACAAAAAAAAACTTAGCCCATGTGAGCTATAGCTTCTCACAAGTAAAGGTCTTTTCATTGCAAAGTACAAAGAGTGAACTCCTTCACAAGGGATGCCATAATAAATGCATAAGTGACTAGTTGTATTCAAAACACAATTTTATCTCATCACAGTAGGGCTCACCCTCAAGTTTGTGTAATTTCCATGATCGACTAAAGGAAGCCTAGGCTATTTTAGGTGTCCTAAGGGAATAAAAATGTCTCACTTAATCCCTAGACCATATGCAACTCATCAACTTCATATTCAAATTCAAAGTATATTTTTCATCAAAACTCTCCCACTATGTATGAAAATGATAAGGGATATGACCAATTAAGAGAAAACACCATGAAGCACACAACATAAACCACCATAACCAATTAAGTTTTCTACTCTCTATGTCTTCCAATGGTTGGGCTCTCTCTCCTCATGAGAGTTTGGATGTCATCCAAAAGAGAAAAATGTCTCCTCTAGCACCTAAGTCCTTCAGGTTATAGCTAATTGCATTTAATGGGTCTATTTTCACATTACCTTCCCTATAGACATGGTTGATTTCAAAGGAATCAAATCCCATAAGTCTTTGTATATCTCTCATGATTCCATCAATTGAATACTTAACTTGAGATATCCCTTTAACAACATTAATGATGAATGTTGAATCCCCTTCTATAGAAATATCTCTAACCCCAATTTAAAGTTCTATCTTAAGACCCCCAAAAAGACACATTCCTTTAGTTTGATTATTCATATAATTATGAAAGTTACCACTAAAGGAAGCTACTAAACCTCCAACATTCAATCTAATCAGTCCTTAAATAGTAGTAACACCCTGAATCTACTTTGTCATTCCATTGAAGTTAAGTTTGAACCAACCTAGTTTAGGGGGCATCCATTTGGTATTCCTCCTCTTTAATCTCTTTGAGTTGTCAAACTTTGCATAGGTTGCAGCAAGGCCCCAGTTTCTAGAAATTTGGTTTTCAAGTGGAGATGGGGGAGATGGGGAAAGGCCAAGTACTGAAAACCATGTTCTCCAAAAGTGGCTTGTTGAAAATTTTAAAAACAACATCAACTGAACACTCTACTCCCTAAAAAATTCTATGATTTCTCTCCTTCTAGATAACCCAACACAATTGGGGAGGGATTTTCTTCCAAAGTTTCATGATAAGTGGGTTGAAGGAAGTCTCCCTCTAGTTGTAAACTAGTTGTTGTGTGGTCTAGTTCATAATCAAGTTAGTGTTAAACAAGTGTAACACCTTATTCAAAATATTTTGTATGAATGGATAGTGGATAAGTAGGTGAGAAATAGTTTCTTTGCTATTAGATTATAAAGGACAATGGTTTGGTGGCTAAAATACACACTTAGTAATGTTATCCTAAATGATAATTCTATTATGCATGATCATTGACCAGAATAAATTGACTTTAGGGATGAGATAGGGATTCTAAACTCTTCTCCACAAGTCCCCAATAGTATCCATATGCAAAAACCAATGATAATTAGTCTTCATAGTGAAATCACCACTACCCATTCTATTCCAAAAGAATATATACTTGCTCTGGAACATTATAATTCACACCTTCTAGAGCATTTTCTGAAAATCAAAATTCAAAGGTAGAAGTTGTTGTTGGTCTTAACAACAAAAGAGATATTTTTTCATGATTTAAAATTGGCTAAATAATCAACCACCCGATCTCCAAAGACTCACTTGTTAGTCCCATAGAGAGAAATGAACAATGAATGGGAGGATAAGGGTGTTCCCTCTAACCACATATCATCCTAGAATGGAATTATGTGACCATTACCAATCTACCATTTCAAACCCACCATTATGATATTTTTTTCATTTAAGAATGTTATTCCAAATCTTGGACCAGCTAGAGAGGCCGTGTGTTGTAAGAAAACCAAGGAACCTATCATTATCTAGGTACTTGGAAGTCATGATGTCACACTAGTTGGTTTTATGTCAAGAAATTTGCTAACCAATTTAAGAAAGAAGGGTCATATTGAGGTGAGAAATTATCCTTATGCCTAGTCCTCCCATTTCTTTCAACTTCAAAACTTTGTCCTAGCTAATAAGAGTCATCCTCTTTTTCTCCTCCATACCCATCCATAAGAAAATTCTTTGAATTCTCTCCAAATTTTCATCTATGGAATTCAAAATTAGAAAGAGGGAAAGTAAAAAAATAGGGATCCCTTGAAGAGAGGCTTCCAAATGTTGTAATTTAGATTAGAACTATTAATGAGTCTTCCTTTCCAACTAGAAGATTCGTGTTGAGTTTTATCAAGGATTGGGTTCCATAAGGTGTTAGAAACCTCTTTAATAGTGAACAAAATCTCAAGATGAGTACTAGGAAGATTCACACATTGGAAGCCTAGTATGTTTTGAATTTTGTCCCTTGGACTATCAAAGGTGTTAAGAAATAGATGATACTTTTGTCAAAGTTGATAGCCTATCTTGATACATAGGCATATTGATTAAGAAATAATTTCTAAACTATAGCTTCAATCATCAAGGAAATACCAAAAAGGATTTTATCATTTAAGATTTTTTGAAGGGAAAGAAGGGGAAAAGTGGAGGCGAGTCAAATCCCCAAGATTTTACCCTCCTCAACTAGTCTTAAGAATTTTCTCCATAGAGCCTCAACCAATATTATAAAGAGATATGCAACAAGGGGTCCTCTTGTATAATTCCCCTGGTAGCTATAAAGAAACCCCTTATGGATCCATTAATGACCAAAACTAAATAGAAAATAGTAGTTGCACACTCTTTTAGCTACTGAATCCTAGATTTTTATTTCCAAAATATTTCCTCCCTATAAATATTTTCCTTCCATTTAATTCTTAGAGCTTCCTCCTCATTATGTATTAGCATGGAAAATTCCTCACTAGCCATTTTGTTTTTCTGGATGTCAGTATGTTTTACATAGATATCTTTTTTCTTCTAAAAAATGTCTCCAAAAATGAGTTTGTTTCATCATTTCATATTACTTCTAATGTTATTAATTTTTGCACCACTCGATACATTGAAGTCCCATGGGTAGGGGAAATCCACCAATTTTGGATAGAGTTGCAAAAATTTGGGTTTTTTGTCCACATAATTTTATAGAAAAATGAATTATGTCTCTTTTGTCATCTATTGTTCCAATCCAGAAGGATATGATTGTGGTCAAACACTATTTGAGGGAGGGAAATTAAGACATAATTAAATGTGATATTCCTATAAGAAGAGAAATTTTTTTTGTCCAACTTGACTTCAATAAGATCATTGTCCCCCTTTCACTTAGAGTTAATTACTACTCAATATGTTAAACCAGTATTCCTACAGGGAAATAAGATTAGTAAGGCATGCCAAAAGTATGATTTTTGGGGAGGTGCTACTCTTATTGGTAGCCTTTTTCATGATCATGCAGTGTTGAGTAACCATAGTGTTTACATGGTCCTTGAAAGCATCAAAAAATCCCTTGAACGACAGTCTTTTTTCCCTGTGAAAGCCTCCTTGCAATAATTTGGTAGTTTCTTGACTAAAGACTGTGTTAACAGTATCCATCAAGTAGTTTTTTCCATTCTAGACCTTTTAGAGAAAGATTCTATCATCCACATTCCCTCACAGTCACTTCCTCTATCACAACCTAGCTCGGCCTCCGCTCAGCCCATTCCTAATTTAAATCTCAAGCTTGGTACTGTTGATTGTTCTACATGCTATGAATTTTGTGCTCTCTGTGGTTTTTTTGGTTTTGTGGTTTTCTTACTGTGCAGATAATTCAAGGATACTCAAAGACTCCCTTTTCACAAAGGCCAAAGACTTCCTCCTCACAAAGGCTGGAATGAAGACAAAACTACTTTTTGGGTATCTTCTCACTTCTGAAAATCTCATCTATGTACTCTGTGTAAATCATCTTGATTCATGTTGATGTATTATCTATATGCCTTCGAGCTCTTATGTAAATTTCCCAATGGACTAGATATATCGTTAGCTTTTAGGGACAGTCAAATTTCTCTTGAGAAACATATGTATTCATTGGAGGCTATGAAAGGGGATCCCTTTTTTCTATAACCCTCACAGTCCTTCTCTCTTCTTCTATTTTATGGGGTCATGAACAGAGTTTTTCTTTTTGGTTCTTTTCTTTGGGAGCCCCTTTTTTGAACCAATAAAAAAAATGTAAAAATAATATTATTAATATAAATATATCAAGTGGCAATGCCACCTATGGAAAAATAAAATAAAATAAGATCATTATATTTTTTGTGGTTTGAACAAGTGAAGAATCATCCTATCATATCAATGTTCACCATGCCATTATTATTGAGTTCCTTAGATCAAGCATGTTATTAAACTAGTCATCAATCCCACCCAGCTTTTCAAATGGGAAAGGCAGAGAATTCAAATCACTAGCCACTAACCAACATGAATTATTAAATTTTTGGATGTGGTAAGATATCTCCTCCCATACCTATTTCCTTCTAAAGCATGATTTGGGGGCATCTAGACATTAACTAGAAATTAATCATTACCATCAACAAAAAGCTTGACCGTCAAAAAATTATGAGAAAAATGCATAAACTACCCATCCACCTTTTACGAATTCCACATGATGGATATCCCTCTAAAGGAACCATTACCCTCACTAATAAAAAATTGAGAACCTAACTATAGAACCTTTGCAATTGTGCTAAAGGAGGATTCTATCATGTTAGCTTCTTGTAGAAGAAGAACATTAATACCATTTTTTGAAAATGAAATTTGTCAAAGCATATTGTTTTTGGGGACCATTAAGACCCCTCATGTTTTATGAAAGGAACCTCATTTTGTAGCTTTGGTTGTGGAGTCTAAGGTCCTGTAGCTTCTATTAGTGATTTCCCTTGTAACCTCCCTTTTCCTTGTAACTCATTGTGATGGGCAGTCAGTTTTAGTTTTTGACCCAATGTTAGCCTTCTTATTTTTAGTTTTCTTTTTTCATATCATCCAACCATCCTCACTTACAAAAGTACTTGTTGGCACACCTAATGAGGAGAGGGTCTTTATTTAGTGGGGGGGGGGGGGGGTGAAAGTACAAAATCCTAGTATATTTTGATCCCATGTCCATAAGGAGAGGAAGAGGTTGTAGTGTCCCTAAGATGGGGAGCCATGGTGGTGGGAGGAGGTATTTCCCCTTCCTCTAGTAGAGGTGTCTAGTCCAGAGTTCTCGGTGAACCCTCCACTTGTCCAACTTTTGTAGGGGTTTCCAAAGGTTTCAAAATTTTATCTATAAAGGGGTATTCATCATTATTAGAGTTATAACCACCCACATGAGGCAGGTTGTGACCCTCATAGGGGAAGTAGAGGTCCCTTTCAACTTTTTGGCTCCTTATTATGAGCTTTATAGTCAAATATCACATGCCCAAATTTTAAGCATTTCTAATGAAAAATCATAGCATTTTCATAAACCAATGCTTGCATCCACTTCCCTAGTTTAGATTGCAAAGTGATAAAATTAGGAAGTGTTTAATTAAGAGCAACATTAAAACAAAAATGAACAAAGAATAACCCAAAATTCACCTTAGTCACCTCATCCATAGAGAGGTAGTGGCCAAAGTGGTGCTAATCTAGCAAAAAATATACTCATGCCAAAATTCTAGTAGTAGTATAGGAATAGAGACCTAAATGAGGGTTGTTCAACAAAGATTAGTTGCAGGGTCAAACTGTGGCTTCCATATATAGAGGGAAATAAAGTCCTTCCCATAGGCCCATGATCTTGATAGAATAGTAATGAGACCTACCTCAACAATAAACTTAAAGAGGAATAGAGCACATGCATTGCACTGGTTGTAACACTCCCCTTAAGTCTCAATTTATAAGATACCCACTTCCTAACCATTTCAATGGTTGAAATGAATGAAAAAAAAACACCCAAGTAAAGTATTGTTCATCGAGGAAATAATATGATCAACAACAGAGTCAGAGACCTTGATAATTGTTCCCTCCTTCATTTGTGCACATCGAAGTGCAAAATATTTCTCAACCTCCTTATGGTTTCCACACATAAGGACTTGTTTCCACTCATTGGACATACCATGAATTTGTTCTTTTTCCTATTCCTCTTTGTTAAAACCCACATTTGGGATTTTGTTTCTTATTTTAGGATCAGAAGCTCCATCTTTCCGACCTGCAAGATCATGTGCTAGAGCATTTACTACATTCTCTGACTCAGTGGAGCCTCATGTTCTTATAGGTAGAGATCATGTAGTTTTAGGGGGCTCCCTAAGTGGGGGTTGTCCCCCATCCCCATTAGTAACCATGAATTACAAGTGTTCAAAATTCAGAAAAGAAGGAAAAAGGAAACATCTTTCTATGATTTTTTTAAGTGAACAAAGTTTCTAATTTTCCCTCCACCAATTTCATTCGTCATGGTATTAAGAGTTTTAAATTAAAATATTATTTATTTAAATTTATTAGTTCTATAAGTTTAAGCATAATTATATACTCATGGTAGACTACATGGTTCACAATAAATAGTGAATGTCCCTATGTCTCCAAGAATTTCCTCATGAAAATTTATTTTAATGATATTTTTGTATCATATTTCATAGTTTTAGTGAAAATTGATCTTCCAACTTAATGTATGATATTATTGAATTTCATAAATAAATATGGTTTTTATAGCTTGTAGTTATTTAAAAACATAGCAATGGATTATTCACAAATTGAGTTTTTAAATAAAGCTTACAAACATGTGTTCAATGCCAAAGATTCATCTAGAAATTCATTATTTATAGACCTAATATTTTCTTTATTAAGGAGAAACATCCACAATGAACCAATTTAGAAATCAATTTGAAGGATTGTAAATTATTTATTAAACTTTGCCTGGTAGAACAATAACTAATCAGCTACATTCAATTCCTTTCCAAAGCAACTTTCCTCTATTCATCTTGTCTTTTCCTTCATTCTTGTTGTCACAAATCCTCTATTACATTCAATTAATTGTTACCCTATTTATGATCTGACCTCATCTTACTAGTGTTGGCTCTTTTCACAATAAAATCAATTCCCTTCCCATATTATGTTGTTTTCTCTTATTTTCTATCACTTTGCTTCTGCATCATCCATGCTTACTCTTGGAACCCCTTCATTGCTTCCAAGAGTTCATTTCTTCGAGCATATTACTAGAACAACCCATATGCCTATGTTTTGAAAATTGATTCCATGTGTTTTTCACCTTCTCCCTATTTTGTCTTTTGTTCAAAATGGTGTTTAAAGAGTTAGAGAAAAAAAATAATCTACTTGAACATGAGAAATAAAAATCTCGATTGCCTATCATTAAATATCCAACATTAAATCATGGTTGAGATTGAAGTAATTAAACCAAATATGGTCTTCATGATTAAAACCTCCAAGCACCCAATCAGAAATGGGGAGGCTCCTATCCATCCATTCTCAAAGACTTCTAAGTTTTGAATTACTAGGAACAAGATCCTCAATGACAGCTCCATTACTACTAGCATCTCCTCTATTAAAGTTACTTCTCCTTCTCAACCCCCTTTCAAGTTAAACATTTCTCATTTAATAATAATGAGTGTGTTTATGCTTTAGTGAGAATTTATAAATTCTACCCCTAAGTCTTAAGGACAATCGTGAGTTATGTGGTGGGGTTTAGCCTTATCTCTACGTTGAATTTCTTCAATCCTTTGGTAAGAGAACGGCTTGTAGATGTAAATGAAAATCAATTAGAATATTCTAGGAAACAACTAAATATTGATCCATATAATGAAAAGGTTCATAATTCTATTGATGTTATTGAAACTTAGGTACGGAAATTAGATCACTACAAAGATCAGGGTGCCAAAATCAGATCCAAACTTCATTGGATAAAGGAAGGAAATCAAGAATCTAGGTTGTTCTTAATTATCTCAATTATTAATACAAAAGAGATAAAAAAAATTATAGTTGATGAAAATAGTTATAATTCACATTTTAATGAAATTACTTGTTTGTTTTACAACTTTTATGAGAAGTTGTTTAAAGAAGAAGGTTCTTGGCCTAGCATTCAACAAATTTTATGAGAAGTTGTTTAAAGAAGAAGGTTCACATCCAAAAATGCATCACTAATAAAATTGATCTAGGTTAAAAGAGATTTTTAGATTGTATTCTCTTTAGAAGAACTTG
Organism: Chamaecyparis obtusa; assembly: GCA_027943335.1. Taxonomy (NCBI): domain Eukaryota; kingdom Viridiplantae; phylum Streptophyta; class Pinopsida; order Cupressales; family Cupressaceae; genus Chamaecyparis; species Chamaecyparis obtusa. The sequence continues at coordinate 597,625 of BSBK01004955.1, read as the reverse complement.
AATGCATTCTTTTTCTCCGTCAATTTTTAGATTCTTAGATCTGATGGTCTTTTAGCCTAACTCCACCAAATTATGTGGAATCATATTAATGATGACTTCTATATGCTCTATTTGGAATCTTTTCAAAGTGGCTCCTTAGGTTTAGACATAAATAAGGGCATAATCAAACTCATTCTTAAGAGGGAAATGAGGATATAGTTTTTGGTAAGTGGCCAATTATTTTTCTAAATACTTCCTATATAATTATTGCTAAGGCTTTAGAAATCATAATCAACCTTGTTGTTTAAAGTACAGTCAAGATTGAAAAAATAAGATTTCTAAAAGGAAAATGTATTGCACAAACAGATGAGTTGGTCGGATTTCAAATCGGATCACCAACATTGATTCTATTAGAGGGGCATGAAGCTACCCGATTGCTATGTGGGGGCTACCCAGTTGGCAATCTAATGTTAGCTTGGGAAACTATTGACTAGTCCCAACAATCAAGTTAAAGTTCATTGGTGATCAAGTCAGATTTTGACAAATCTTATGATAGAATCCGTCGAAGCTTCATTCTTAAAAAGCTACAAAGGTTGGTGTTTAGAAAAAAATCCAAAAACACATTCAAATTTGTTCAAGGATGCTAATGCCCACATCATTATCAATTAGATAATATTAATATCCACTCCTTCAAACTACAACATATTATATGGCAAGGATGTCCTTTGTCTCCATTTTTATATGTGCTAATAGATAATGCCTTAGTGTTGGTGTAATTAATTATTCACTAATTATGCTTTACTTAAGCTTACTTGGGATAATGCATACATAGTAGTTTGAATTTGAGACACCTAGGATTTTGTATCTTATTTTGCACATGATGTAGGAGAAAATCCACTATAAGTGATGATAATTTTTATCACATTCCAATTTATGTGTTGTTTCCACCTTTAGTGCACTTACCACTTATCATCATCCACATCATTGCACATGTTTGCACATACTTCATTGTACAATGGAAGATGGTCCACCTTGGTAGACATGTGCTTCCACCTAGTGTGGATGATAAGTTATATCTTGATTATCTCCTAGTTATCATTCCTTTCCTATTTAAGTAGGCACTTCTACTTTGTACTTATTCATTATCTTATGTATTGCAAATTAGTTTAGTTATTGAATTTTGATTAGAATTCAGTTTATTCTTGTCTATCGTGTTATTTTTCTATTCATTGGCCTCTAGATATTGGACAATCTTTGTAAGAGATTCAATTGCATGAATCTAATGTTACATGGGAAACTATTGGCTAGGCCCAACAATCAAGTTAAAATTCATTGGTGATCAAGTCATATTTTGACAAATCTTATGTTAGAATCCATCAACGCTTCATTCATAAAAAAATGCAAAGGTTTGGGTTCAGAACAAAATCCAAAATCATATTCAAAGTTGTTCAAGAATGCTAATGCCCACATCATTATCAATAATATTATGTCCACTCCTTTGAACTACAACATATTATATGGAAAGGATGTCCTTTGTATCCATTCTTATATGTGCTAATAGCTAATGCCTTAGTGTTGGTGTAATTAATTATTCACTAATTACACTTTAATTAAACTTACTTAGGATAATGCATACATAGTAGTTTTCATTTGAAACACCTAGGATTTTGTACCTTATTTTGCACATGGCATTGGAGAAAATCCAATATAAGTGGTGATAATTTTTATCACACAATTTATGTGTTGTTTCCACCTTTAGTGCACTTACCACTTATCATCCTCCACATCATTGCACATCTTTGCACATACTTCATTGTACAATGGAAGATGGCCCACCTTGGTAGACATGTGCTTCCACCTAGTGTGGGTGATAAGTTATATCTTGATTATCTCCTAATTATCATTCCTTTCCTATTTAAGTAGGCACTTCTACTTTGTACTTATTCATTATCTTATGTATTGCAGATTAGTTTAGTTATTGCATTTTGATGAGAATTCAATTTATTCTTGTCTATCATGTCTCTCGTGTTATTGTGCTATTCATTGGCCTCTCGATATTGGACAATATTTGTAATAGATTCAACATTTGTGGGGGGATTCATGGTCTCTCTTCTTCTCTCTCATTATTGAGACTATTGTGTGTTTTCCTCTCTCTTTTGTCCCACTAGATTTTCTCCTTTTCTCCACTTTGTGAGAGACCGAATTGCATATTTTTTATTGTTGTTGTTTCTATAAGAAAATTGTTACATGTAGGATATCTTCTCCAAAGAGATAATAAAGTTAATCTTATCAAAGGAATTTATATTCCCCATAATAGAGTTGTTATCACATCCCAATTTAATGATGACAACATGCATGTTGTTTTTGCAAAATTTAAAAGAAGAATTGAAAAATACACTGGAAATATAAAATCTATATTGATATATCTCTGGTTCTCAACTCTCCCATAATAAGAAATTTTTTTTAATGTATCACCATGGCCCTACCTATAAATGGACTCCCAAAGAAAGGAAGAAAATCAAACACAAGGAGATAACTAGATATCTTGGCATCCCTTTTGGAATTGGAGTCTCACTTTCTGAAATATGAGCTTGGTTCTTAGATAGACTGAAAAATAAATTGTTCAACCCTAGAAACAAATTATTATCCTTAGATGGAAAAATTTAGGTTGTGAGAAAAATCCTTATTTCTTCTAATGTGTAATATTATTCCTGTTAGATGTCACTCAAGCATGGATATGAAGAATTAAACAAAATAATTCATAAATTCTTGTTGTCTAAATAGGACGGTAGTGTTGGTTTCATTTCCTTCTCATGGACTCATTTCATTTAGCCAAGAGATAAAGGTGGTGTTGGACTTATAGACCCAAAACCCAAGGAATGTGTCTTGTTGTTAAATACATTACTAGAGCTACTAGCGGAGATGAACCTTAGAAAATCTTAGTTCAAGATTTAATTATGGAAGCCTCAATCAAGAAGAAGTGGCAAGATATCAATCGGTTAGATAAATCAAATGTCTCATTTCTTTTAAATTAGTGCCTTATTTCCTATATAGTCAATATAGAAAGATTGGGAAAAGTTTTGTATGTTCCTACATTGGAATGTCTCTTCTTTGCAACATGATTTTAGTTTTTCTTTAGCTTCAATATGGTGGAAAAAATTCATTGCATAATATATTCAACCCCTTTCTATATTAGTTTTCCATAACATGTTTTTTATTTATACATGAAAGGAATTCAGCAATTTAAAGAATTGTTGGACTTTAATACTTTTAATTGGGCCTCTTGGGAGGATACCAAAGCATATTATGGGCTAAAAAATAAGTATACACATTTTTTGATTTTTTTCAAGTCCCTAGTTCCTCTTGAATTATCTATGAAGCTATGCATGCAAAGGGAATGCAATTTTTTAAAGGATTGGTAATGGTTTTCATTAAGCCATTTCAATCAGATGCCCTTGAAGAGGGTGTATATTAATATATTCCTAATTCATCCCCCACTCTTTGGCTTAATTGTAAATGGAAATTCAGATTTAATTCCAAGTTTTGGAATAGGTTAAGTGCCTAGGTTTGGTAATTTGCAGCTGATATCAATACTCAAGTGCTAGCTTGGAAAATAATACATTTCAAACTACCTATTGGGGATAATTTGAAATGTATTATGGCTTAACTACCTAGATGTCCATTTTGAAAGGGTGGTGAAAGCATGAAACATATATTCTAGGAATGCTTATATGATAAAAATAATAATAATTTGTTCTGCTCAAACATTTTTTTACCTTTAATCATAAGATATTTGAGGTGGAAATAACTCATTTTGGGTTTTGGAATGCATAAGAATTTGGTTGAAAACACTATTAGACAAATAGTTCTTAAGCATATTTGGCATAAAAAACATAATATTATATTTTAAAAAAATTATCACCATGGAATTTGTAATGCCCCACCAGGGAACTGAGGAGAAATTAACCTAACACACATCACTAATTTTATTGAATAATTTTTTTCTTAAAATTTCACAAACAATTTAATGAATGATAGTGTGGAAGAAGTATAACATAAGACAATACATACTTACAAATTTAACTCATTTATAGATTATAAATCCCAAGGGTTCTATGATATAGAACTACATAAGTTAATTAATCTACTAAATATAACAAACAATATACAATCCCCATATAATGAAAATGAATAACAAGAAAATCATATTATAAATGAAACCTAGATACAAATGATACCATAAAGTATACAAAATGAAACAAAATCCACTACACAAGTTGTGGGTGTTTATAGTTGAGCGTGGACCTCTAATCCAACCATAGCCACAACATAGTCATTTCTCACAAATCAAATTATGAAAATGAGTATGAATAACTCAATTCGTAGATTCATAGTGAATTGAACTGTTTCCTCCTAATTAGTTAGGGTGTTTAAATTACTCTTAGATTGGAGAGCCAACAACCATTAGACCAAACTAAGACAGAGGATTTAAAAGCTTGAAAGATTGAACAAAATGCAAGCAATCTAAGATGAATGTGCAATTTAATCTAAGAATGAGGATGCAATTAATCTAAGAACTTAAAAGGAAATGTGCAAATTAAGCTAAGAACAATAATAAAATTATTCTACTATGAGATTGCAATCAACACTAAAATGAGAATTAAACTAATTGCAATGAAAGCTTGAAAAATATGAGAATTGAGACTAAAATTGACTATAGTTTAGTTACTCTCACAATTGCCCTTTTTTTGAATGAGGAAGAAGGTTCATAATATAGACAAGCCCGGAGAGAGAATGAAGAGGTTCTTGAAATGAAATGGTCGACTCTTCATTTCCCATTGAGACAAATATTGAAGAATTACTTAATTAAAAAAATGAATTATTGTCACATATGGGTGACCTTTCGAATAATCTAAATTATTAAATCCAAAAAAGATAATCTATTCAAATAACCAAGTAATATTAATTCATTTTATGTGTATTAGCTAAAGGGGGTGGATTTTAATTTAATTTAAATTACTTAGGACTTTAGAATTAAATCAATTTATCATAGGGATTATTTAGCCAATAAAGTCAAATACTTAGGAATTAATTATAGTGTCAGATTAATGCAATTTAGGGTTTTTGCAATTGACACCAAGTCAAATAAATTTAGGTAGGAGAGAGAAAATTTCCTAGTAAAATAGGACTTTGATGATGTAAAATTGAAGAAATACACCAAAATTGATTGAAATTATAAGGTGCCAATTTTGGGGTATTACATGTGCCCCTCTTTGAATTGATGTGCGAGCAATGAGTTGATTCAAAGAATAGTCTAATATGATAGATGAGATTTTAGGATTATCCCTAGAATGGAGCTTAACCCTCAAAAGTCAAGGTTAGGATGCCAAGACACCAAAATAGATTGAATTGCAGAACCATCTCCAGAATAAGACATGATTCTCCAAAGTCTAAGTTAGATTACGAAGACAACGGTCTAATGACAACTTGAGAAGAGACTGGAATTAGGGTTAGATTGCCCCAATACCAATTGAGAAAATGATGATAGATGAAGATTTAGGACTAATCTCCAGAATCAAGGTTAGATTGCCCCAATACGAAGCTCAACCCTCTGAGAATCGGGTTAGATTGCCCAAATAACGGTCCAAAATAGATTTCGAGAGCCATCTCTAAAATGAAGCTTGACTCCTAGGAATTAGGTTTAGATTTCCCTAATACCTAAAAGATTTCAAGAACCATCTTCAAAATGAAGCTTGATTCTCAAGGTTCCAAGTTAGATTGCTCAGATACCTAAAAGATAGATGACAAAATGACCAGATGTGAGGCACAAAGATGCCCCAAGAGATGAGATGCCCCAAGCAATGAGGACTTTGGTTTAGATTAGATTGATATGAGACTAGTTTGACAAGATTCAAATGATGCAATCATACTTCCCCCTCAGGAGCGAAATCAAAAGATGACATATTAGAAGGATGATTGACAATAAGAGGTTGCAACATAAAAGCAATTAGACTATATTCAAGAAGTTGCAAAAGTAGTTTGAAGTAGTTGGGAGGTCTTGTTGACCAAGTTTGACCATAGTTGACCAAATTTGACTAGAGTTGACTTTGATGAAAAGATTGAAGATCTTGAGAAAATGATGAGGATATGAGAATCTGGTAGGAAAATGATGCCAGAAGACTGACTGCACAAGTGTCTGACCCCAAAGGATCTAAGAATTTAAAACATGATTTTAAGCCATCTAGAGATGTCAAATTTCAATTTCAATCCTATAAATGGATTCAGAGTAGTCAATTTAGCCAAGGGTGCAATTTTCACACAAAACGAAGTACTTTCAAAAATTAGGTCAAAAGTGATATAAGGCCCGGAGGGGTCATTTTCAATTCATTATTCACTTTGTCTTCTTGTGATTAGAGAGATCTAAGAGAGAATGGAGGGTGTTCCAGTGCATACACATTGATTCAAGTGCTCCTGCCACCACAACCGACTACTAGAGTATGACTCACCTGTGAGTAGTCGATAAACCTCCTTACATTTCAATTTTTATTGCTTTCTAGGTCAATTTAGGGTAGATCTAGCAACTTTTAGGTCTTGTTCTTGAATTGTCCCCCATTGTTAGTGATAATGGATGAGGGTACACCATATCTACAGATGATGTAGTTTAGTATAAACATAGCCATAGACTTGCCATTAGCTATAGCTAGAGGGACTACCTCAACCCACTTAGTAAAATAATCTGTATCTATGATGATAAACTTATGTCCTCTTGAAGAAGAAGGATGTATCTAACCCACCAAGTAAAAGGCCCATTGTTGAAATGGCCAAAAACTAATGAAAGGAATAAGTTCTTTAGCAAGAGCATGGATCAGATTTCCATGAAATTGGCACTGTTTACAAGCCTTGGCATATTGAACAGCTTCTTTCTCCATATCTGGCCAATAGTAACCAGCTATAATAAGTTTATGAGTTAACGTCAGACCACTCGAATGAGACCCATATATACCTTCATGTACCTCAGCTAACACATGTTTGGACTCATCAGGTTATAGACACCTTAGGAGGGTACCATCTAGAATCCATCTATACAAGTCATTTGCTATGATGACATACCGTGAAGCATTACAAATTAGGTGACATCTTTCATTCTGGGTATAGGTGTCTAGAATGATTTAGTCATGGAGGTAGGAATATATATGGTGGTAGTGGGATGAATCATGTCCAATGACTGAATAGATAATCTTGGATTCAGGAATGTCATAAGCTAGGTAGCGTAATGTCTCCACCAAGAATTCATGTCTGAAGTCATTTTTTGGCATCTGTAACATTGAGGCCAGAGTGGCCATAGCATCAGCTACTTTATTATCTACCCTTGGAACTTTTTGGAAATAAATGTGTGCAAAATACTATTTGAGATCATCCACCATTCATTTGTAAGGCACTAACTTGTCATCTTTTGTTTGATAGACATCATTAACTTCGTTGATGATTAACTAAGAGTCTCCAAAGACCTTGAGCTCATCCACATGCCATTCAATGGCTATCTTCATACCATTGATGAGAGCTTCATATTCAACTATGTTGTTTGTGCAAGGAAACAACATTTTATAAGCCTTGGGAAATGAGTATCTTTGAGGTGTTATAAACAAAATGCCTGCACCTGATCCTTGTTGAGTGAATGATCCATCAAAGGACATGCTCCAAGATTGATGTGTGAGAATCATGATGGACTCATTTGGGAGTTCAATGTTCAAAGGCTGGTGATCTTTTAGAGGAGCTTCCACCAACTGATCAGCAATTGCTTGTCCTTTAATAGCTTTTCTTTCCACATACTCAATGTTAAATTCACTGAGTATCATAACCCATTTTTCTAATCTACCCGTGAGGGAAACCTTGCTTAGTAAGTACTTTAGTGGATCAATTTTTTCAATAAGCCTTGTAGTGTGAGCAAGCATATAATGTCATAGTTTTTTTGAAGCAAACACTACCGCTAGACAAGCTTTTTCAATAATAGAATACTTCATTTCATAAGAAACCAATGTTCTGCTGATATAATAAATAGCTCTCTCTTTATTGTTCAAATCCTCTTGAGCTAGGAGAGCACCCAAAGATGTGTTCATGACCAAGATGTATAATATGAGTGGCTTCCCATGAATAGGAGGCATCAAAATTGGTAGATTAGCAAGATACTATTTTATTTGAGTGAGTCCCTTGTCACATTCTTCATTCCATTCATAGGTCACACCCTTATGCAGAGTTTTAGTGAATGGTTGTGATTTATCAGCCAACTGTGAAATGAAGCACTAGATGGATTGTAGCCTTCCCTGAAGTCCTCTCATCTGACTGATGTTCTTAGGTGGAGGCATTTCCATAATAGCTTGAACTTTTTATAGATCAACTTCTATGCCTTTAGCCAAAATGATGTAACCTAAGAGTTTCCCAGAAGTAACACCAAATGCACATTTTTTGGGATTAGGTCTGAGACTAAATTGTTCCATGCGGTCAAGTATGGGACCCAAATCTGTAAGGTGAGCTTTTCACTACATGCTTTTGGCCAAAGTATCATCCATAGAATCTTCCATAATTTTATGCATCATATCATGGAAAATGGTAGTGACAACTCTTTGATATGTTGCTCCAGCAATCTTAAGCCCAAAGGGCATGACATTCCAACAAAGGGTACCCTAGGCACATGTGAAAGCAGTCTTTTCTTAATCTTTTGGCACAATTTTTATTTGATTATAGCTATAAAATCCATCCATCAAGGAATACATTTTATAACCTGTTGTTATGTCTACTATCATATCAATATTAGGCAATGGGAAGTCATCTTTTGGACATGCCTTATTTAGATCCTGGAAGTCTGTGCAAACATGAATGGATTTATCATGTTTTGTGACTGGAACAATATTTGAAATCCACTCAACATAATCAAAAGGTCCTTATGAAACTAACCTTAAGAAGCTTTTCTAGTTCTACTTTGACCAGAAGTGCCATGTGTGGATGCATCTTTCAAAGCTTCTGTTTGACAGGTTTAATACCTTGTGCAATGGACAGATGATGCATGATTAGATTGGGGTCTAATCCAGGAATATCAAATTAGGTCCATGCAAATTTTATTTTCTTTCTTTGAAAGAAGCTAGTGAACTCTTCATTTTCTTTTGCAGATAATGACTACACTAGATGAATGATTTGTGGAGCAACCTCTGTACCCAAATTCACTAGTTGTGTCGGCTCAATTAATACTGATGATCTCTCTTGAAAGTGGCTTGGGAGTGTATCAAGTATCTCATCCTTGGGTTCCTCAGAGAGGTTTTCACCCTCAGATACATCTTTTATTTTTACTATTTTTGGCTCTGATAGTGCCACAATGTGGTTTTTACCATCAGGGCATCTATTTTTTCTTCTTTTAATTTTTTAACTAAGATACTTGATATCTGCCTCTATCATGCTGACACTTCCTTCACTGGTGGAGGAAATTATAGGTCCAATAGCATGGAGGTAATAGGCTAGAGAGTAATAATTCTAGAATGTTAGGACTTCATTGGATGCAGAAGGGGAGTTCCAGTTTATCAGATTGGGATTTTTGAGTGAGATAGAAGTAGTGGCTAGTTCAATTGTGTTCACAGTATAATCATCAAAAGCGCAGATGAGCAAGTCAAGACCTAGAGTGATCTCATCCAAAGGAGCGTAGAGGACAAGTTAACACTGATGGTGTCTAATTTTTGCATCCTAATGCTAGAACCTTCACCTACTTCAAGAAGGTTTTCATATACATGAACAACATCTATGTCTACATCAAAAGTAGCATCAAACAAAGAGTCAAACTCATACTCATGTGAGTCAGTGACACTTGACATGGGAATTACATCAGCACTGGCTATATCACTTGACTCATCTTCATTCCTTGTGGCATTAATAGCTTATTGAAGTTGTTCTTGTTCAAGCCACTTTTTGAAATGTAGCAGCCTGTATTGTTCACCTTGAAAAGTGGGACTATCATTTAGTGTTGCCTTCCATTGGTCATATGTGAATTGATACATTGAAGTGGTATCATTAGATTTAGTATCAGTCTCTACCATATGGATAGGTATGATAGGCTCATTTGGTTTTGCAAAGAGTGTAGCAAGTTCTGGAGGGATAGGATATGGAAAAGTATCCTCATTAGAGTTGGCCTCTAGATTTACCTCTAGAGTAGTATCTTCAAATTTTGGTTCAGGTTCAGGTTTAGGTTTTGGCACAAATTTCTTGGTCCCCAAATGAAAGGGAGTCTTTTTAAAGCTTAAGCCAGTAGTGTCCTTTGTGTGATGACTTGTAGCTTCAATGGGTTTCAACAAACCATTTTCATTCATTCCTATAGTACCACTCCCTTTATATCCAAAGAACTTCATGATCTTGAAGCCTTCACTATAGGGCTCTTGTTCTAAATCTAGAGGTGGAGTAGTCATTTTAGATGTTTCTTTCCCTTTCTAAAGCCAAGCCGTGATAGCTCTCTCTTCTTCCTCATCCTCTAGGGGTGTTGTAGCCTTGACAAAGGCACCATCATACACTATCTGGGGAGAGCTAGCAATAGATTTTTTATTCTCAGAAGGTCTCCCATAAGAACGTGGAGATGGAGGTAGAGCCACTAATGATAACACAAGTTCAATTTGATATCCTCCCATGCCTGTATCCTTGAGTTTCAAAGTTTGTCCCATTTTTTTAAGCTTAGCATCATAAAACTCAGTGGATTCTCTATTAGTTGGAACCAAACTATCTGCAAATTGTGCAAGGGTATTGCAAGAATAATTGGTATTAGTAGGCACGGTGACTTCTGCTCCATGAAATGGAAACTTGATGCATTGATGGTATGTAGACGGGACAACCTACATCTCATGAATCCATGGTCTTCCCAACAAGATTTTATATGCAAGAGGAATATCAAGGACTTGAAAAGTAACATCTCTCTCAATAGGTCCTACGTAGATAGGTAGCACAACTAAGCCTTGGGATTTGCATTCTTCTTCATCATAAGCTGTGATAGTAATCTATTTGTGGGATTCTATGCAATCCTCATCATAACCTAGCTGGGTAAGTAATTTAGTGGAACAGATATTGAGACCAGTGCCATTGTCAATAAGAATGTGACAGACATGCTTAGGGTCTATCATGACTTCTATATGCAAGGGAGCATTATGCGGATGGCTCAGAGAGTGATCATCTTCTTCAGAGAAGGACAAATAATGAGGTAAGGTTAAATGACCCACCATAGATTGGAACCAATTGAGAACAAGATCTTTGGGGATGTTTGCCTCGATGAGGGCTTTATCTAGAATCTACCTGTGAGCAGGCGAGATCTTCAACAACTCAAAAATGGTGATCTGAGCATTGGTTCACTGGAGCTGATCTAAGATACTATAACTAGAAGCACTAGGCACAGGGACCAATTTTGAGGCTTTATTGGTAGGACCAGTAGCAACCTTATCCATAGTTTTTTTTAGAGCATATGCAAGAGGATCAGAACCTTTCAAAACAACTCTTCCATGTGATCGAGTAACAACATTGGCACAATCCTGAGTTTGTTCAGATTCAGATGAATGAGACATAGAACTACGCAAGATGAAAGGAGTCTTAGGTTTGGGAGAATCACCACTCCCCTTGAAAGTGATCATATCACAATAGTCAACTTCAATAGGTTCAATCATGTTGATGACATTATCATTAGCAGTGTAGGTGTAATTAACCTTGGTATTGGTATTCTTAGCTTTGGAAGACTTGCCTTTCTCATGAGGAGGGAAAGGATCCTTAAATGCCTAATGGTCTAAATTCTTGTTATGGTTGTCCACAAGAATGTCACCATTATCAATGAGATCTTGAACCTTATGCTTTAGCTAGAGTCAAGTAGAAGTCTTATGACCAATGTTTTGGTGATAGTCATAGTATGCATTGTCATTCCACCAATGAGGTCATGGTTGTGGGTCATAAGGATGTTTTTCCAAAGGAGTGAGAACCTAATTCTATATAAGAGTTTTATAGACCACAATAAGAGGCTCTCCCAAAGAAGTGAATTCATGCTTGGGTCGAGAGGCCCAAGGTTTGTTCTTAGAAAATCTTGAAGTTTTTTTATTATATATTGTGGTCTTTTCAACAGCCTTAGCTGCTTGTATATAGGAAGTAAGATTAAAAATAGGCTTTGAAGGCTTCATGGTCACATTATCAACCACTCTATCATTTACAACATCCTTATTTTTTTTTATAGTCTTTCCTTTATCCTTGTTTGAGGAGAATCTTTGTTTATTATCCTTATTCAAAGTTAATTCTCCTTTCTTAACCATAAAGGCCTCTATCCTCACAACCTATTTGATCATGTTTTCAAAGGTCAAAGGACCTTGTATTTGCACTTGATATCCAAATTCTGGGACAAGATTGTCCAAAAAGATGTCAAGTTTCTCAGATTCAGGTAATTTACGAGGATACTTCATACAAAGTTGTCTCCACCTTTGGAGAAAAGATAGGAAAGGCTCTCCCTGTCACTGCTTCAGATTACACAAATCATGGATGTTGATAGGGTGTTGAATGTTATGAGAATAATGCTAAAGGAAAAGATTAGTGATCTCGTCAAAAGTCTTAATCCCAGGGGGTAACTGACAAAACCACTCCATAGCAAACCCACCTAAGCTGCAAGGAAAGAGTCTCATAAGATAAGTTTGATTGTGTATAAATTCCATGGACAAAGCACCAAACTCCCTCAGATGATCTTGGGGATGAGTTCTACCCATGTACTTGTCATATTTGGGCAACTCCACTCATTTTGGAAAAGGAGGCATGCGTATACTCTTGTCAAATGAAAAAGGGCATATGCTATCCATTGTGAATTGTTGTGTGGGCTTATCCTTTTCCTTTGCAAGTTGACTAATCTGATCTTACATATTTTGAATCATCTTTTGTAGCTTAGCAATTTCATTCTCTTCCTCTTTAGCTACAAGCATTTCAACTTGGTAATTTGGAGGTAGCTTGGCCCCTTGTTGGGCCGACTCAAGAAAGTACTTTTCCTTTCCTTCTAAAAGGATGATTTCCATCATTTTGATGAGACTCTTATTAGCTTTAGCAATAGATATATCATTCTAAGTTATTACATCATCTTCATTACCAAGAATCTCATAGATGCTCAGAATTTGGTCTTATTGTTGATCATCTTGGTTTCGATTGTATGGAGGAGGGTGATAGAGGTATGCTAGTTATCGATCACCTTGAGGTTTGTTTCGAGATCGATCATCATTATGAGACTGATTTTGGTCATGTTGAGATTGACCATGATGTTTCTCATTTTGGGGTTGAGCATGACGTTGATCATTAGAAGATTGACCATGATACTAGTTGTTCTAAGATTGATTATGAGTTTGGCTATATTTTCCTGGTTGGAAGTCAAATGGATCTCCCATCTTGTCAATGTAGGACTGTGCAGAAATTGAAGACTCAGTAAAATGATATGAATGACATTGATGGGGTGCTGCTAAGGTAAATTTTGGTGTGTGAACAGGATCAAGAGGATCAACAAGTTCAAATGAGTCACTATCTTCAACGAGATCAATAGTTTTAATAATAGGATTAGTCCGAGGGAAAGGTCTTCTAAAGTTATGAAACAATGAGTTGTTCTGGAAGAATGAGTTGTCTTGTTCTTGAAATGAGAAACCAGGTTGCGCTTGAAATAATGGATTAAAACACTCTTGGAAAATCAGAGGTGATGATTGAGATGGACTATCTTTCAAAGTACTCAACAAAGAACTTGAGGATCCCTCACGATATTTAGATTATGCAACAAGTTTGGCACGAGATCTACCTCTACTCTGATTAGTATTACGAATGGGATAAGTGTTGCCACTTCTATTCATGATAGTCATAGATGAAAATACGACAAGAGAAGACTCAGAATAATGGTAAAAATCTATCTCTAAGATAGCGAAAAGGAGATAAAGGCTAGAACAGCCAAGATGTGAGATGGACCTAGTACAAATTGTCAAGAGAATGGCTAGAATAGATGAGATAAGAATATCATAATGTGAGGTACAAAAGCACAAAGGATGAGACAAATAACAAGGAGACAATTGTGAGTCTAAGAAAAATTGATCGGTTCTCAACTCGAGAAACTCAGTTTTAGACAGTGAACGATACGAAAATAGGCAAATAGATCTTAGACAAAAAGTAGATCAGGTAAAAAGTTGACCAGTCAACGGGAATAAGCTCACTATTTTTGAAATCTGGGGACAGGTTCACACAAGAAAGTGATGTGCTACGCTAGAGAATGCAAACCTTCACGTGAAAGAATGAAATCTCGTGTGAGAAAGTGCTATGAAAAGGTGAAATTTCACACAAGAAAAATTCAAAGTTCAACAGTTTGACATAGTTTTTGAGGTAAAAAGTCAAGTTCTGAGACACAGCTTGAACTATTCTCTAATAGAATTTCTAGTTTTCAAATAGGTTAAAGGATAATTTAATCAACAATTTGAGTTTGAAGGTTTCAAGCATTCATTTACAAGCATGAAGGTTTGATCAATCAATGGTGACACAAGAAGTAGTCGCAAATAGACCTACCAAGGACAAAGCAACTTGGCAGTATCATGGGAGTCTTTTTTTAATCATGATGGACAAGTTTAAGACTTGATAACAAACACATAGTTATCCCTACAAAAAAAAAATGGTGAGAAGACAAAACCTTTGCCCCACTGCTTATGTGCATGCCTGCACCTCACACAACCATGTCAACCCCTAGAGGGCACCTATGTTTTTGGTGTTTCCAAGGACTCAATAGTATATGTTCAAAGGTTACCCTTGTGGCAAGGGCCAGTGTCATATACCACCTTCAAGCATCCAGGTGCATGCCTATGGTGGGAATATATGGGAGAGATTCTTCCCCCTCCCTGTGCAAAGATTAAGACTCCTTTCGAAGGTGAACTGGGTAGGCAACTAACTAGGGAAAGTTTTTAGTGGACTTCCATTCACACTAACCTTCGGTGCCCCCAATATAGGGTTGAGGCCTCGCGGCCACACCAACACTTGAAAGTCATACACCCCTGCAAGAAGGTCTAGGAGCGGTGCCACTCAGTACAATAGACAAGGCCTTCTCGAGATGATAGTCAAAATCATGAGAAGGAATCTAACATGGCTTTGGAGTCTTTAGACTCAACAAAGAAATATTTATTATAGTGAGGTGGAATCACCGACAATAGGTGTCTGCTCACTTGGGTTGTTCTCCGAGGTTCAACTTTCGGCAAGCCCTTTAAAGGTGACACAACTTGGCTTGGATTCGAGGGTTAGATTTTTTAGTTCTCTCAAAGAGAGAAGAGCATACTTCTCTAACTCTTCACCTTACCCAAACACATCAAGCATATTCATCACTGAGTTAGCTTCACTCCAAATCCACAAGCTTTTGGGTTTCTAGTCCTCTCAAAGAGAGAAGAGCATAATCCCCTAACAAGTAGAAGTGCTAAAGATTCACTACCTTTCCCCACTTCCCCAGGTATCCATCATTCTAGCAACATCTAGGTCTTGATTTCATTCATGGGCATCACTTCCATGTAATGAAGAGCCTATTCCCCTACTTTGCTATCAGGACCCTTAAGAAATTTTAACGAAGCCCTAGTTAGACTATGTGAATGAAAAATAGTAAACAAGCACAACATTTTTCAAAAGCCTTCGACAACCATCCTGTAAGAAAATTTTTAGAAGGTTTTGATAATCTTGGACAAGCGACCTACAAACCACTGTTACACTGTAGCAGAGAATAGAATTATGAAATCAACAGCAGAAAGTAGATGTCAGAAAAAAAAACAATAGTAAATTGCAGAATCTAGAAAAATTAAATGTTTGACAGTGAAACTTCACGTGAGGAAGTACAGCGCTGCGTGTGAGAAAGTACATGGTCCTATGTGACAAAAGTGTTTCTTCGCATGATAGAATGCTACTGGGAGCAAATCTTCACATGGAATGCTCTGTAATCTCCCATGAAATTCTGTATACAAAGAAGTATGAACACATGATAGAATTCAAATTTCTTATCACAAAGATTCAAGAATGAGGTCAGAAATCATTTTTTCTTCCCCACAGTGGGCGCCAAAATGTTTATTGCTAAATGTGGACCTCTAATCCAGCCATAGACACAACATAGTCATTGTTCACAAATCAAATTACAAAAATGAGTATGAATTACTCAATTCATAGATTCATAGTGAATTGACTTGTTACCTCCTAATTAGTTGGGTTGTTTAAATTACTCTCAGATTGGAGACCCAACAACCATTAGACCAAACTAAGATGAAGGATTTAAAAGCTTGAAAGATTGAACAAAATGCAAGTAATCTAAGATGAATGTGCAATTTAATCTAAGAATGAGGATGCAATTAATCTAAGAACTTGAAAGGAAATGTGCAAATTAAGCTAAGAATAATAAGCAAATTATTCTACTATGAGAATGCAATTAACACTAAAATGAGAATTAAACTAATTGCAATGAAAGCTTGAAAAATATGAGAATTGAGACTAAAATTGACTATAGTTTAGTTACTCTCACAATTGCCCTTTTTTCAAATGAGGAAGAAGGTTCATAATATAGACAAGCCCAGAGAGAGAATGAAGAGGTTCTTGAAATGAAACGGTCGACTCTTCATTTCCCATTGAGACAAATATTGAAGAATTACTTAATTAAAAGAATGAATTATTGCCACATATGGGTGACCTTTCGAATAATTTGAATTATTAAATCCAAATAAGATAATCCATTTAAATAACCAAGTAATATTAATTCCTTTTATGTGTATTAGCTAAATGGGGTGGATTTTAATTTAATTTAAAGCACTTAGGACTTTAGAATCAAATCAATTTATCATAGGGATTATTTAGCCAATAAAATTGAATACTTAGGAATTAATTATAGTGTAAGATTAATGCAATTTAGGGTTTTTGCAATTGACACCAAGTCAAATAAAGTCAAGTAGGAGAGAGAAAATTTCCTAGTAAAATAGGACTTTGATGATGTAAAATTGAAGAAATACACCAAAATTGATTGAAATTATAAGGTGCCAATTTTGGGGTATTACAGTGGGATATGCAATAATAACCAAAAACAAAGTATAATACAATATATTAAAGATAAGAGAAATTCTCCAAAAAAGAACAAGAGAATCCAAATACTACAAGGATATCAAAATCTCAAATGGAAAAAGAATCACTACCACCTAAACTCGTGGAACCAAAGGCCCACTCCCACCATGTGAAGGAGATAACAATGAGTCCCACTCAGATAAGAAACACCAAAATCCACTCATAATACAACACTTAAGAATATGATCTTGAAGGCTCTCTATCTCAAGAGGTACAACTCAAAATGCAAAGGTAAATATACTAATCCTAGAGGCAACCAACACATGTAGGAAATCTAAGATGCATAAAGGGAAGTGTCATCACTTGAGTCAAATCTAGAGTTACCCAAGAAGTACCTATGAACCCTAGCCCCTTAATGACTCTATGTGGTATTAGTAACCTCTCATACATAGAAGACTACCAACTATGCCTCATCCAATCCATGCAGGAGGATAATATCTTCTCACAAACTATCCTATCTTGTACTAACACTCAAGGCATGGGTGAGGAACTCAAACATCTTATTAATTCATTTTAAATTCTCAATGTATTTAAGTTATCACTTTATTAAGTAACATGCAAAGGATACCCAGAAAGCCACTTTCGGGCTCTGATGCCTCCAAATAAAACCACCTCTCCTCTAATTCCTTGATAACCTACCCTAAGCTCATAAGTCTCAAATAAATCTCATAGAAGTACAATGATCAAATATTGGTTTCATAGATGCCAACAAGAACACACACTGGTCCTCAAACCATAACATCATAAAGTCATACTCTCTTTAAAATGAACAAAGACTGGGCAAAAAGATCAAAACCATTATCACATTACAAACATTGTAAATATCAATGCTAGAGTAAAAAGGTAAAACCCCAAGCCTTTGATAATAATTCCTAAAAGCCAACTTAATGCTACACATACCAATAATCAAACACAACAAAAAAAAACTCCAATAATAAACACATTAATATTAAATTATCATCAAATAATATGTAAGTATATATCATTATTATTCTTTTTTTTTAAATAATTCTTGTGTATGAGAAGAATTAATTTTTTAAATTTTTTTTTTTTTTAAATAGAACTTCTAAATATAGAATAACGCTACATGCAAATTTCAAAAAGAATTTTTCTTTTCATTTAATATTTTTTTAAAAATAAATTATTTTTATCATTTTTTTCTAAATATAGATTATCGCCTCATGCAAATAATATATCTTTCTTAAATAATATACAAATGAATATATCTTTCCTAAATAACATGTAATTGAATATATCTTCCTTAAATAACATGTAAGTGAATATATACCTTCCTTAAATAACACGCAACCGAATATATCTTTCCTAAGTAACATGCAACTAAATATATCTTCTTTAAATAGAATGCAACTGAATATATCATTCCTAAATAACATGCAACTAAATGTATCTTTCATATCTAACATGCAACTGAATATATTTTTCTTAAATAACATGCAAGTGAATATATCTATCTTTCACACATGCAACTAGATATATCTTCTTTAAATTACATGCAATTGAAAATATCTTTCCTAAGTAACATGCAATTGAATATATCTTTCCTAAATAACATGCAATTAAATATATCTTCCTTAAATTGCATGCAACTGAATATATCTTCCTTAAGTAACATGCAATCGAATATATCTATCTTTCACAAATGTAAATATATATTATTTACATGCACATATCTATATTTCTATTTCAAAAGTATGCATTTTCTCTAAAAATGAACTCTTTCAAAACCCTCAAAACTATGAAAGGTCATAATTGAAAACAAATCAAAGAAAAACTTTTAATGAAAACCCTAATCAAAATTTTCTTTCCAAAAGATTCCCTAATAGTCTTGATTATCAAATAAACACATTTTTTAAACAAACACTCATCATTTACACACAAGATTTAATCAAACACAAAGAAGACAATGATTTCAAAGGACAACTTTTAAGGATTTTAAAACCCTACCTTAATACACAAAGTTGAATCGAAAATCAATTCTAAATCTTGAAAATCCAAAGCTTTTGAAAACACCAAAACTTTAATCCTCCAAAACTTTTCCAAGAGATAATTCTTCAAAACCTAATTGAATAATTCTCAAATGGCCTGCAAGCTCTCTAATGTAGAAATTCAAAACCTCAAGTTGAAAGAATGCAAATCCAAAATAACAAAGTAAAACTCAACTGTTAAAAACAATAAAGTTGTTAACTCCAAATCATAGAAATAAGAACTCAACTACGACCTCTTTTTTATCAACTTCAATTTATTAAAATAAATATTTATTTAATATCCTCAACTTTAAGTCACTTTAACTCAACTTGATTTTAAAAGGTTAAGTTCTACTTGTATAATAAAGTGATTTTTAAGTTGCATTATTTAATTTTAATTAATTTAAAATATGCAACTCAACTAATAACCATTTAACTCAAATTACACACTTAAATTTAATTTTTATTTAATACTTATTAAATTTCTCAATTAATTAATTTTAACTTTGTAATTAAATTATTTATTAAACATAGGTAATTAATTAATTAACTTTATATTTAATATTTTAATGTATCATAAGGTGTAATTATTTAATCTCATTTAAGTAATCTTAATTAATTTCTCAATCCATTTTAACACCAAAACCACATCAAACCACATGACATGCAACCATGAAGCAAAAATCGACTAAACCAAAATGCAACAATCAAGCCTAAAAGAAGGGCTCACAAATTTGTGTTACCTTGATGAATGTGGATAGGTAGAAAATTAGATACTTGTCCTCTATTTCAGGACAATTAATGTCTTAGGTTCGGATTGGACCTATATGTTATCTCCCCTCTCTTACCATTGAGGAAAATTTAGGGAAGTTGATACCCGATACCTGAAATCTTGCATAAAATATAAGCATGTACATATATGTATAAATATATAATAGATAATGGTGATGATTGACCAATCATGTGGATCTTGCAAGCAAGTAACTATGACTCTCAGGCACATCAAACATAAATATAAAACATACACGTCAACTATATGCATGCAAGTATGGGGTCAGTAAAACCATAAACATAAATATACATAACATCAAATCTATTTGAATATTTAATATACACATGAAAAGTGACCTGAAAGATTCTAGCCACTTAAACTGAAAAATAAACTATGGGAGTGGTATTACAAAATTGATATTCTAAGGATTTACTCTAACATACTCCATGTAACTTTTCTTTTTTTGCAATCCCATAATATTTGCAAGAAGAATATTAAGATTTTGGACTGACTTTAGCAAATCAAGCATCGAGGTTTGTAATCTCAGCATGAACTAAATGTGCTATATAATGCATGCAAACACATATCGATGTATATTTGATTTTCTATTATCAGCACTTTGTACTCATGTAAACAATTTTATAAGTAGTTGTAGATAAGTTCTTTGTAAAAATTATGTAATCAATTGTAGGTAAGTTATTTGTAGCAATTGTGTAATCAACTATAGATAACTATTTTAGTAATTCTTTTTGCAATGACCTGGTGGTTTCCTTATTCTATGTACTTTTTTACTTGGCTTCAATATTAAATAAATGGTTTTTTTCTTCTAGATTCTTAAGCCATGTCCAAGGTAAAGATTCTCTTGCATCACATTGTGCAAGCTTATTTTAAATTTGGTAGTGTTATTAAGAATTAATGGTTCCATTAAAGAAAAGGAGATCTAGCAATCTAGGATACAATACTTGAGACATGTGATTCTTAGAACAACAATTTTTCTAGATGATAAAGAGGAAAATTCACTAGCTAAAACTCCATTTGTGATGTCCTAATTATGCAACCCCTACAAGCTCTAACTATATAAGTTTCCTTACTAAAATAATCATTAAAATTTGTAGATTTTCACCTACAACCACTATCTATGTCTTTCAATAACTTAATCATCTAATTTATGCCTTGTGATATTTAAATAAGTTTTTTATCCTAGTATTAGCACATATCCTTAAGGTCATTCCTCCTATAATGTCTACTCATGGTAACTCTTTCCATGTCCTAGTCTTCTATTAATACTTGTGTTCAACCATGATTTTTATGCATGTTTGATAGATATATGAAGTATATATTCTTTATAAAAAGAATTTGTTATGGTCATTAAATTACATGCAATTACTTCATATGTCTTATATGTAATATCAAAACTTAAAAATTTAGCTCTTCCATAGGCCTTTTTGTGCTATTTAACTTAGTTAGAACTTGGACCACTTTATCTTCTATTTAATGATATTCATGAAGCTCTTTAAAGCTTTGAGAAATAATAGACAATGATATAAATGGAAGGAAAATTATATGAAGATGCCAAAAGACCTACTATACTAACTAAGATATCCTTCCATGTGTGATAATTATTTGGATACTTGAGAAGACATATTTTTTGACACAATTAAATTCTCATGTGCTTCAATAGAGTTGATCACTTGAGGAAGGTTTTTAATCATCATTTTTTACCATTTTCAATATGCAAGTGTATTATTACTTTCCAAGGTTTAACTAACAACTAAGTCCATCAAATCATAATCCTCCATGACCTTAAGAGTTTATTTGTAATATCCAGGCCCAATAGCATTAATTATGAGAAAACTAATAGGATGAAGCATTGACAAAGAACTCATGCAAACTCCATCTCAAACTTCAATAGTGGGTGTTCAAAAATATTATTTGAATCCCTCATTCTTTTGCATAAACAATCTTGAGTAAAAAAATGTGTTCTTTTTTGTTGAAAGCGTTGAATATATCCATTCCTTATGGTGAAAAGATTATTTTAATAATAATATTATTTTACTAGTATTATAATTGGCATACCTTTAGTAATTACCAAGGTTATTATTAAACTATTTATCATAATTTCCTAGCATAAAAAATTAATGAGATGAAAATTAACCTTAGCATTTAGTGAGGCACTCTTCTCCAATGCATGTATGTCAACAAAGTCATCTTGGAACTCCACCTCATAAGCTTCTTGAACTTTCAATATCAATTTATAGGGATGCTCAAATTGCACCTTTGCATAAATTATTTGATCAATCAACATCATTATCATTCTCATCACCATTTTTATATGTATCTTTCAAATAGATTTTGAATGGCATAAATTCAATCATTTGAGGAATGGTGAGCGTGCATAAAACAAGAGAACTTTTCTCATGTATACATCTAATGAGTGGTATTTTCAAATTAACTTCATGAATACATATATTTTGTTAGTATACACTATCAAAAGAAAACAAAAATCTTACATTAGATCTCATACATTCCATTGTATGGAAGCTTCTTTTAAAATATGTTTCTTTTCACATTCTCACAACTGTAAACTTTCCTCAACAAAAACAAGATTTTAAAAACTTGCTACAACTTCATATCTATACAACCTCAATCTTGAAGTCTTCTTTCCACATCTTGTGTCTCAAAAAAAATCACCAAATCCCATGGTAATAAATAGGCCAATAATAAATCACCATATTTGGAATAAGATAGTATCTATTCAAATCCAACTAACCATTAGTAAATTCATGCCAAAATATTCAACCCACACAAAACCTTTTATACCACTATGATAATTGAGTGTCCTACTCAAAAATACAATAGTCTATAATAATTAAATAGGCTAAAAAACCATTGATGTACAAAAACCATAAAGACCCTTGTATTCCAATTAAAAAACATACATGTCGCATGATAAATATCAACAAAAACAACTCAATTATACCAATCGACACTTACATAAAAGGTGTGGAAATAATCAAAACCGCAGTGATCTACAAACTACAACCAACCTATTACATAAAGAGCTTGTTTGTTTCTCCATTCTCTCACCTTTGATCTCACTTCATTTCTTCTCATTAAAATATCACAGACTGTTGTTTAAAGATAATAAAGTACAACAATAATAGATGACCATAAACTAGTGAATAGGCCAATAGACTCATAAAGAGAAGATGTATCCTCCAACACCACCAAGTGTTAAGTTATGTCACTGAGTATGATCTCCTTTACCTCCCCAAATGAAAGCATTATCAACACCCAACCAACATGGATATATGCCTCTCTACCCAAGGAAGATCAAACTCAAAATTATTCCAAAACTAGAAGCCAATCCAATCAACATCTCCTACTAGAAGAGGAATCTACCAAGTAGACCAAGAGTGTGGAGTGAGAACACTCCTCAAAGATACACCACATCATAAGTCACCCTCTCCAAGAATAATCTCCTCTAGGTCCATAATGAACTTACGTCCATCACCAGGTGTAGGCTCCTCAACCTTCTTGTTGAAACCTCCAAAGATAAACCATCTCAAAAAATGTTCTCTAAACCCAAGAGAACCCCAGCCTTGCCCAAGTCTCCATGATCATTCCATACTAAACTTAAAAGACAACATTGCACCATAATGAAGCTCTTCAATCCAATTACTAATGTACTCAATATCGCTATCAAAAAATTCCACTACATGTTTACACAACTTTGGACACAAGATGACAACATGATCTAACATCTCCACAAATGAAGACCATATGCTCCAAAGGGAATAACCTATAAAGAGAGCCTATATCATACCAACACTCTAATCTAGAATCAAGATTCCTCCATAGCACAATAACAAACTTCTTGTAAACATGAATCAACATCTCCAATCACATGAAGGTAACTATCTCACAACATCATAAAACTACCAAAAAACTCCCACTCAAGTTTGATACCAAGCTATTCATGATATCATGATAGGCATGTTACAAGTCCACTGGAAATACTTTAATTATCATTCTTTGAGAATTATTTTTAGACTTAAACATTGGATCCATATCATCTGATTTGTCAATCTACAAGATTAGTCATGTTCATGAATATGATTTAAACAAAATCTATAAAATGATACCATCAATATCACACTAAATAATTACAACTTAAAGCTTTAATTTCTCCATAACTTAGAGAATTAGGGCCAAATCCAACAACTCCCCTATAGACTTTGAGGAGCTCCTACTAGTCCATTATAATAACCAACAATGCTTGTGTTATAATAATCAGTCTCTCCAGTTTAACATCCATTCCTAGCAGCTACTCCAGTAGGTTGTCCTATTGGAGTAGTTGATCCCCAAGAACCTAATCCTATTCATGATTAACCTAAAGAACCACCAACTGCACCATACCCATTATTTATGGGTGTTACCATAGCCAGTTGGGTTATAAGCAAGTGTTGCACCCTAAGGATAATACCCACTAATCACCACAAGTAGGCACACTCCATAAGCCCCAACTGAACTTCTTGTATCTTCTAGATGTAAGGTTGTCATTATTTGTGATGAGAAGCTAACTCATCATAAATTTCACTACATCCACCTTAAAAATAAGCATCAATCTTTATTATTCATTACAACAAAATTACATAAGGCTTTTCCATATAAGAGCCTTCAAAATAAGATGAAGGGACAAATTGAATAAATAAAGAGTTGAACTACACATAAAAAATGATAGCCTCAACAAATGCAATTGAAGTTCAAATTTTAAACATGTCTTCTTTGGCATAAACATCTTTTCAAACCATTAAAATAACATTGTTTTGATTCATGTACAATCGTCATCAAATAGCAATGGGTAATTTTTTGCATGTAGATCTAAATAATACTATTTTTTTGAAAATAGTTCTCAAGTAGAAAGTACGATCTTGCAAATCAAATGTTGCCTAAAAATTTCTTGACTGGATGTACCCACTAAAAGGAACATGTAACAGGAATTTCATTACCTTCATGGATCAAACTAACACTCTCATCTCACTAGGCCTTATATCACAACTAGCATGATACTGCATTAGAAACATGAGCACTAACCATTGTATTTTACACCATGATTCATTGCGAAATAATGTGCAAATCATATTATGATGGTATGATAGGAATTTTTATTCACTATCATTCTTATAGGGGAGAGCAGTCAATATATGTGAGAGTCCACTACATTTTACAATAGGTAGACAAAATAGATCTTATAGTGGTGCACTCAAAATATTCCATCAATGCATATCCCCAAAAATATGTTTCTAAATTTTAAATAACAACCACTCATGTGGGACCACATCAGTGCACTATTAAACATGACTTAGTGCACACCTTTTGTCCTTATCACTTTTTGAGATCATTTTAGACACCTTCACAAAAAAATTATGTTGATTTGACATCATATTTGATCATGTGGAGTTAAAATTTTGTTTTTAAGTAGGGGACTTGACAAGTAAATTGTTGTAAAAAATTAAGATTAATTTAAAATATCCACATAGGCTTTTGAGAAGCATGAAGTTAGGGTGAACATGTACTAGGTCATGTCCCCTATTAAATTTATTTGTATTGACTTGTTGGCTAGATTTAAACAACACATGTTAATGTTTGCCTTTCTATGTGGTTCACAGGACCTTCTCGTATTATATTTTCTATCATCTTCTTTGTTGTACTCCACTCCTCTGTATTCAATGTCACTACCACAATAAGTTTATTTATTTATAGTTTCTATAAATCTATAGGGTTTTTGTGACTTTAAGTATGAGACTATTTATACATGGTTAGAGTTTATAAATGGTTGCCTCGTTTCTTAGACTCATCACTATGAGATTATTTCCTCTAAAGTGATTTGGTCTATATCATTGGGTTGTTGATTCATTCCATTCTCAAAATTAAAGAAATAGATCATTGACATGTTAATCCACTTTATTTTTTTTTAAAAATTACAATGTACCTTTATTTTAATCAAATTTATAATAAGTGTATGTTAATTGAGGCATTGCATCATGGTAAAGCCATTTCATTGGTGAGGTGGCCCCCAAAGTTCAAACCCCCAGTGGGCCATAGAGTTCACGGACCCCATGTCTTCACTAGGTAGTTGTGCTTGCAAGTTATGGACCTTAAATAGGATGTTGAATTTGTGGGTTTGAACTAGTGAAATGTGTATTAATAGAGACTGGAAAGCCCCAGATATGGCCTCAAACAATTAAAGTGGGAAGAGATCCTCTATGAGTAGTCTCTCTAGGCTCAAATCAAGCTAAAAATTTGAGTTTCCTCAAATAAAAAATCATAAACATAAAAATAAAAACTATTTTACATTTTCTGAAAAATTTACTTCTATCAATCATATTTGTACTATTTTTAAGAGGGGTAAGTATCTTTTATTCAGAGCTATGAACTGGTAAGGTCACAAATGGATTACCTCATCCCTATTGAAACATTCATTAAATAGCACCCCAACAAAATTTGAACCTTGATGACAAGAACAACAACATAACCATCACACCATCCCAATATTGGCATCAACCATATTTATGTTAAATTCAATTGTAGCAATATAATTTTTAAAACAATGTAAATTCATTTACTAATTAATAATTAATTTATGATATGCTTGAATCAATCAAATTATATTCATAGAATAAAAATAAAATATATAATAAATAATATTAAACATTGAAATATTACTAAATTTTAATTGTATTGATTATCTATGTAGGATTTGAGCAATAAAAATTCACAAAACCCAAAGATCACCTGCATACAAAAACTTGTTACAAGGAGGTAGAGACAAGAAGAGGGCAAGGGTTTGACTAAAAAATATGAAGAAATGTCCTCAATAATTGAATGAATAAAATATACAATGGATCAATACTTATAAAGGAGATCGAAAACCTAGAAGGGTAAACCCTAAAAAGAAGAAGTGCATGTAATAATTAGTTTAATTATTATGTGACTAATGCATGCAGGTTTATATTTAAGACAACTAGTGCATGAGTTTTTTAAATATAACACGACCAATGCAAGAGTGTTTTAAATATAAATGACTAATGCAAAAAGCATAAAGTGACATCTTAAGAAGGGAGTGAATTTAATTTAATTAACACAATTAAATTAATACTTTACTCTAACACCCCCCATAAGATGAGAAACAATGCAAATACTAACAATGCAAGAATAAAGAAAAGGAAACTACAGTACTAAAAGAAAAAAATGGGTCCCAACAACATGGCCTAATCAGGTACCTAGTACAACCAAATCTCTGTAAAATGAAGAAATAGAGAAAACCACATGGGAAAACACCCTACTCCAAAAAGAGATAGAAATAGAAGGAAGGAAGGCCTCATCACTGAGACCCCCCAATGACAATTTCGTTCATTCCAAGAATAGAATGCAACTGAAGATATCGTGGTGATGAAAAAGGTTTAGTGAAGATGTTAGCAACCTACTTAGTAGTGGGAATGTACTCCAAACTTAGAGAGCCATCTTGAATCGAATGTCTAATGAAATGCATATGAATCTCAATGTTCTTGGTCTGCTGATTCTCAACTGGGTTGCAGGAAATATGTATAACACTTTGATTGTCACACCAAAGAATAGTGAGACTATTAGGAGGAAAACCAAACTCTATCATCAACTATCGAAGCCATAAAAATTCTTGAATAGATAGCACAACTACTTGGTACTCTGCCTTTGTAGATGATAATGCATGAGCTGTCTACTATTTTCAAGACCATGTGATAGGACCAGAACCAAGACATAAGACAAAGCCAGAAGTAGACCTTTGATCAGTAGTATTAGCAACCCAATCTGAGTCTATGTAACCAACAATGTGAGGATCCCCTTATGTATAGTGAATGCCATAAAAATTAGTACCCTAATGTACCTCAAGATATGTTTGGTCACTTTCCAATGAATCTCATGAGGATTGTGTGAGAATATAGAGACAAGGCCAATCAAAAAGGAAATATCAGAATGAGTGCATGTTAGGTATAACAAACTATGCACTATTTGTTTGTATAATGTGGAATCCATAGTAGAAGTAGAGAAAGTGGTAGATAAAACAACACTTGACTAAAAAGGTGTGGGAGTAGGCTTGAAATCAAGCATGTTGAACCTATGAAGCATATCAAGATCATGCTTCTATTGGATAATGGAAATCCCATCGGAAGACTAAATAACCTATAGGCCCAAAAAATAGTATAGAAGTCAAAGATCCGTCATCTCAAATTGCTCTCTCAATGTGCGTTCAACACTCTGAATCATAGAGGATGAGCTACCTGTAATGATGAGATCATCAACATATAGAAAAAGTATCAATAGATCAGTCACATGATGTTGAATGTACACAGTAGGATTGAAATGATAGCTTGTGAAGTGTGAGGCAAGAAAAAAAGAATCCAGTTTCTCATACCAAGCCCTAGGGGCTTTTTTGAGACCATATAGAGACCTGCAAAGTCTACACACCATAGAAGAGTCTTGCACAAAAACTTGAGGCTGCTCCATGTAGATTTTCTCTTGTAGGTCTCCATGAAAAAAAGAACTCTTTACATCTATGTGATATATTGTCCATCCCTGAGAAGTTGCAAGAGATTATACAAGGCATATAGAATTCATCTTGCGACAGGCGAAAAAGTCTTAGAGTAATCAATACCCTCCACTTGTGAAAATCCCTTCTCTACAAGACATACCTTATACCTATCAATAGAGCCATTGACAATATACTTGGTATGGTACACCCACTTGCACTGAACCAACTTCCTTCCTTTCAAAAGAGAAAAAAGATCCCAAGTGTGATTATTCATCAAAGAAGAATACTCCTCATCCATAGCCCTATCCCACTCAAGCTGACTTGTCACTTCTGAAAATCTTTGAGGATCATCTGAAATAGCATGACTCAATAAACTAGTACTAGATATATGATCATGAGTGTGATGAGTATCTAAAGGATCACCTGCCAAAGGTCTAGGTGCATCAACAATATCATGAGCCCACTTGGGCACATGTGGAACATCTGGTGGAGGTGGGGGAGGTGGAGCATCATATGAATCTTCCTTTGAGGAGATAAAATCCTATAGAGGAGAAGATGAAGAACTAAGTAGTGAAGAAGAAGCTTATGATGGAGGTTCCATATGAGGATAGCACTCATCAAACTGAACATCTCGCCAAAACCAGACTTCTCTAGAATTGGGATCAAACAACATGTATGCCTTAAAATCCTCATAGTAGCCAAAAAAAATGAGTGGTTGGCTTTTCCTCTCCATGGATTTCCTTTGAGCATCTGGAATAAATGCCAAAGCCTCACTACCAAAAACTCAAAATGTAGAAACATAAGGCTTGACATGAGTCCAAGCCTCCTAAGGAATCAAATGTTGTAATTCCTTATGAGGTATCTGACTTTGAATATATTTGACACATTTCATAGCCTCAGCTCAAAAAGAAACACTCATAGCATGTGACTATAGCATACAATTGGCCATCTCTCATAATGTTCTATTCTTTCTCTCTACAATCCCATTCTACTAAGGGGTACGAGGAACTGTGAACTAATTTTGTAAACCATGCTCAGTGAAAAAATCTCAAAAAGATTGATTCACATATTCCCTCCCATTTTTCAGTGGGTATATGCTTGACAAAAAGACTAGATTGCTTCTCTAAAAATGTCTTAAAGATTTGAAATGAATCAAAGACATCAGAC
Organism: Chamaecyparis obtusa; assembly: GCA_027943335.1. Lineage (NCBI taxonomy): Eukaryota > Viridiplantae > Streptophyta > Pinopsida > Cupressales > Cupressaceae > Chamaecyparis > Chamaecyparis obtusa. The sequence goes on along the minus strand of BSBK01004955.1, from coordinate 568,017 downwards.
TTGTACTTCAAGAAGTACACCCATGTGAGTCTAGAGAAATCATCTATGAAGGTGAGTACATATCAAGCACCAAAAAAAGGAGTGGGAAATGACATAAGATCACTATGTATCAACTCCAAAGTTGCTATAACATGTGAGGATCTACCTATCAAAAAGGGATCTCTGTGATGTTTGCCAAGTGCACAACCTTGAAAAACAATGTCAGTGTAAGAGATCTGAGGTATTCTAATCACTAGCTCCTGTATACTCATTTGTTGTAGATATTTGTAATTTAAAAATGGAAAAAATGCTCTTGTCAAATCTTTCTCACTTTGTGTGCATGAGAAAAAAGAGAAATGCTAGTAGAATCAGAGCTCTTGAAGCCATCAAACCAGTATAAGTATGTCTCTGAATCAACACTCCCAGTAGAAAAAACCAAATTAGGATCATGGAGGTCTCAAATAGCCACATCATGTGGTGAGAACTCAACTATTTTGCCAAAGCCAGCATGACAAATCCGATAAACAGGAAGGATGTTCGTAGAAATAGCTAGAACCAAAAGAACATCCTGCAGAGAGCTACCATCAAATGAAATGGTTCTAGAACCTATAACTAAAAGTAGTGCTAAGTCACAAACTAAAATATGTGTAGTAGCACTCTGAGCAAGTGAGGTAACCAATCCAGGTTAGTGTGGCATATGGTGTGAAGCACCTGAATCAATAATCTAAGAAGTAGTGGAAGTCAAAGCTTAAGTAAAAAGATCATGACCTTTCCCTACGGGCGAAGGTGGAGGCTTCAAAGAAGTAATACTATGCTTTTGCATGGCTTCTTCAAGAGCCTCAAGTCATTTCCAACACCTAGAAATTGGATGCCCTTCCTTGCCACAAAAACTACAAGGATCACCAGTGTACTTCGTAGTCTTGGAGGAAGACTCACCAGGCTTAGAATTTTTTCTTTTCAGAGTAGATTTATTTGGATCTGATTTTGGAGGTGGCTTGGATGAATTCTCACTTCTAGCTGAATCTATTTTGGGCTTGGGCTTTTGCTTCTTCTTTCCCTTGGAAGGCTGAGAAACTAATGCTTGGTTCTTTGATCCTATTAGAGAGTCCAACTAAGTAAGTTTGGCCTTCTTTCTAGTCAAACAATCATAGAACACCTCAAAAGTGGGCATGGTGAATCTAGGTCCCAAAGCATCCATGGTAGAATGGAGGGTAGAAGAGAAAATATGAAAGTTTCCCTGAAGCTTACACAAAATCAAATAAATGAACTCTTTATTAGTCATTTTCTTTCCACATCCATGTAATGAAGATCTCTACTATTTGAACTTCATCAGAAAGTCATCAATACAGGGAAAAGAATGAGATACAAGGGAGGTAAGTTCTACCTCAATCTGAAGTGCTCTGAACTCATTGATGGTGTCAAATAAGGTCTCAAATTTAGCCCATGTCTATTAAGGGGTATTAAACCCATCAAGATGAAACTACAAGCTATCTGACACCTATAAAGAAATCAACCACATAGCCTCATCCATCTTGTTACTGTGTTGCATGACCTCAAAGGGCCTGGTGAATACTGGTTGTGTTTCATCTAAACAAGACTACAACCTTTTTGAACGGAGAAGTCCTGACATTAGGGTTTTCCATGTGTGATAATTATGTGGGATTAGAAGTTCTAGACAAGAAGAGGTGTCAACCATATTTTTTTAGAAGGGGTTTTGTTCTGATGAATATCTAGTTTACAAAAGTAAATGATAGAAACAAGAAAAAAATACCCCCCTACAATCCAAAAAATTGAACCCCTAAGGCTGAATGATTTTCTTTAACAAGAAAAAAGAAGAAAGGCTTCATATCTAAATTATGTGTACCTTGGAATTTTTTTTATGAAACTAGATAGAGATCTGGATTGTGCTCAAGAAGATCTTTCTGATGCTTCTTTTAGATAAACAATTGGAGCTAATTTGAGCAAATTAGCCCCCCCCAGAATGCAAAAATGATCATCTGGTTTTGATAGCATAAACATAAAGATAGATGGAGTAAAAAGCCAAATTAAATCACATGAGATCGTCTTTCTTAGAACCAACTTTCTGACAATATCTTGTTTGCCATAAAACAATGCCTGGAGCTCCTAGTATGCCAATTTGAGTGAAAGGACCTCTAAAAAAAATCCACCCAAAAAACATGAGTTGGGGGCCAGCTGCTAGCCCTTGGGCCTTAGCAGTTGGTCATATGCAGAGGGTCCACCGCTCGTGGTTAGCTGTAGTCATTGGTAGTTAGCACTAACACTGGCAGTTAGTTGGTTGTTGGCAGTCTACTGGTGGTGGTGTCACACTCTCAGCCTACGCATGGGTGGTGCACTGGCGGAGCATGATTTTTATTTTTGAAAAACTACCTCGTAAAGTGTGCATAAATTTTCCTCATGGTGCGTGCACAACTGTACAACCCTAGGGAAAAAAAAATTGTCTCTCCTTGCAACATTTTCCAAATTGGATGTATTTTGTATCGAAATAGAGGTTTTTGGGCACTGCGAGCTCAACGGCGAGGTTCGTTTGAGCTCAAAGTGCACCAAAAATAGTGACCCCCTAATTTCAATTTAAAAAATATTTGAAAAGACCCTAATCTAAAACAATTAATCCTCTTACCTCACATTCCTTCAAACATGAACAAGTTGTAGCAGATTAGGCTCTTATACCATGTAGGATTTTAGTAATACAAATCCACAAAACCCAAAGGTCACCTCCATATGAAAACTTGTTACAAGGAGGTAGAGACAAGAAGAGGGCAAGGGTTTGACTCAAAAATATGAAGAATAAATATCCTTAATAATTGAATGAATAAAATATACAATGGATCAATCCTTATAAAGGAGATTGAAAACCTAGAAGGGTAAACCCTAAAAAGTAGAAGTGCATGTAATAATTAGTTTAATTATTATATGACTAATGCATGAAGGTTTATATTTAAGATGACCAGTGCATGAGTGTTTTAATTATAACATGACCAATGCAAGAGTGTTTTAAATATAAATAACTAATGCAAAAAGCATAAAGTGACATCTTAAGAAGGGAGTAAAGTTAATTAAATCAATACTTTACTCTAACAATCTACTTGAAAAAACTTAATAAAGCTATTCATGAGTCAATGACTTACATTTAGAATATTTTATAATTTCCATATCAAATTTACATTAAACTCATAGAATGTAATCTTTCCAAAATTGTATTTCACCCTATCTAAAATGAACCTTAATAATGGGTCGAAGTCAAGAAATTCCATTAATAAAAGCATCATTAATTAAATAAAATCAAAATATATCTAATATAGATGAGTTTTATCATGCCCTAATAATATCGATTAAAACTACTAACATCCAAACTATGATTGACAAAAAACCATCATTAACAAGTCTAATACTTAACTATCTAACAAAACTAAAAATTTCTCATGAGAGTCTATACAAAAACTAAAACCTTAATACCAAAATCAAATTCTAAAGCCTATTTACAAGACTAAGGAAAAAACATCAATTTTCATATATTCCCCAAGAAGATGAAGAGGATCATTAGCTACTTCTTATGCCCTTGTTGATGGATCTTCATCATGGACCCATCCTACAAGAAGATATGTCATCTGACCTTGTTGCTCCACCTCCATCATTGAAGAAGATCCCTTTTCAAACTGAGAGTTGGATTCTCTCAAAAGGACCACATATTTCATATGATTTCTTTGTTCTTCGTCTGACATTTCTCATTCCACATTACCTTGTTCTTCCTCCACTTCCCTTCCTTCACCCTTTGCATCTAATGAGCATTCACTCCCTAGACCATCTAGATATTCATCATATTTTTACTTTTAAACCCAATCATCTTCCTCATTAAGCTTATCTTCTATTGGTTTTTCTAGAATGTCAGTATTACCTAGCACTTTTTTTAGAAACTTTAAAATTATTTGCATAACAATTACCTTCCATTCTTTATGGCCCTAGTCATAGCCAATTAAAATAAAGGACCTTCTTGTTGAACCACCATAGTTACTTCTATGTGTTATAATGTGAGTTTGATGTGATCTATGTTGTAGTCATTAATGTTGTCATTGATGTCAACATATCCTTATTCTAGCATCTTGGTGTATCGATTATTGTGAAACTGACTAGTTTGGTGTATTGGTTGTATATTGGTTGATGTGCACTAATAGTTTGTATGTTTCAGTTGAGGTTGTCACCAAAATGTTTTAGTGAGTTTTCTTCATTGGATGCAACATGTGGTTGATCATATTGATACTATTTGGATGCATATCTTTTGTATTTTTTGGTCCTAGCTATGTGTTGATCATATTGGTTGGAACTAAGTGCTTTGGAGATGGTGTGGTGTATTGGCTTGAGTGAGGCGTGTTGTAATATTTGAGGTGGTCATCATTGCATTCCTTACCATGAGGGGAATGTCTTGGTGTGGCCTATTTCAAATTGTCTAACTGATCTAGTGGATCTCATCATGCTATATAAATAAGGATGAGGATTTCAGTTGTTTCATAATCTAGATTAGTATTTGGATGTGGATTAGTATCTGTATCTTGATCAATATCTATATCTGATAAGAATCATGTGTGGTGATAAGTAAAGTGATCATGAATATAATTTAAAGATATTTGTGTTCATGTGTAGAATTATTTTTATCTTAGTGGTGGATTCTATCTCTTTTCATATTTATGGTTGTGAGCCTTATTGTATTGGCAGTGAGCCTTACTAGAAGTGAGCCTTAGTATATTGGAAGTAAGCCTTATTTTACTGACACTGAGCCTTAGTATATGAATAGTGAGCCTTATTGTACCAAAAATGAGCCTACTTGCAGTGAGCACTACCGAAAGTGACACTTTGTAAAAATCACCATATCAGTGTCACCTTAATAGGTGTTTTACATTTCATGAGAATTAGCTTCTTTATGGTTTTTCTCAATCCATGTAAATCTTGGTGTTCTCTGTGTCGATGTTTTTGTGTTCTTAATGCTTACATTTTATGTGGATGTTTGAGGTTCTTAATTGACAAATATAAAGTTATTAATATTGTTGTTTTTTAGTTGACCGAAAAAGGAAAAAAAATTGTGCATTGTGTGATAATAATTGATTCACCCCCCTCTCAGTTATTCAACCTATTCAACAATTAGTATCAGATTCTAGTTTCTCAGTGAATGGATTAACTACTTGAGGTAGATCCAATGGTGCACAAATTGACTATCCCTTTATTTGATGGATCAAATTATAGTTCATGGGAAGATCAAATGAAAGGATAATTGGTATCGGTTGGTAACAAGACCTAGAAGCATGTGGAGACAAAGTATGTATATCCTTAAAATGGGCTTAACACTCAGGAAAAAATCAAGGCATATGAGGAAAATGAAAATGTAAGGTATGTTATTACTAGTGCTTTATCAAAGACTGAATTAGAAAAGGTTATTTCTTTGGAGACTACTTATGAAGTTTGGGAAAATTTGAAAGATATTTATGAGGGGAATGAGAGAGTTAAGTTATCTAAGAAGCTGACATCTAAGAGACATTATGAGAATCTAAGAATGGAGGATAGTGAAGATATCAAAATCTATTTTTAGAGGGTTGAGAATGCAGTGAATGAAGTCAAGAACTAAGGAGGCACTATTACTAATGAATACTTTATGGAGAAGGTCATGATGACATTATTAGAACAATACAATGATAAGATCTTGACAATTGAAGAGGTGTATGATCCAAATATATTTACCAAAGAATAGTTGTTTGGTACTCTAACAACATTTGAGTTAAGAAAGTTTGGAAGAGTTAATATAATATTTGAAACAACATTCAAAGAAACAAAATCAAATGATGATCTTGATGGAAATGATGAAGAAGAGTTTGAAGAAAAATTTGTAAGGATATTCAAGAAAGGTACCTTCAAGTATAAAGGTATGTTACCTCTAGAATATTTTAGATGTGGTAAAATTGGTCATTTGGCAACTAGATGTCCAAAGAAAGGTCCTAGACAAAAGTTTGAGAAGTTGAATAAGAAGGATTACTATGTGAATGAAGATTTTAGTATCTCAGATGATGAAATTAGAGATAGAAGATTGTTTGTTTTATGTTGAAGAGGATGAGAAATCAGAAATTGATATTACTAACATATGTTGAGAAATTGATGATGGTGTTGAAATTTCTTTGTATGTTAGAAGATATAAAAATGAATGGTTGATTGATAATAGTTGTTCTCATGATATGAATAGAGATAAAAGTAAATTTGTATCACTTAGAAAGTATGATGGTGGTCTTGTTTGATTTGGTGATGAAAAAGAAGCTTCCATTGTTGGTAAAGACTCTATTACTTTTGATGGAAAGAATAACACTAACAATGTCTATTATGTGAAGGGTTTATTGTTACAATTAATAGTTATCATTGCACCAAAAGATCGACTTGTTAATGCCTGATACAACCAATAGACTTATAGAAGACACAAAGGGTGGTTAAGCCATGTCACAAATCCTGAGGGGAGCGCTGACCATTTTTGCCAACAATCTCCCCCTCAGTGTTACCCGAGGGGATTCAAACTTGTGACCAAGCTCTAATACCACTTGTTACAAGTAGTAGTTGTTGTTGCACCAAAAGATCAACCTGTTAATGCCTGATACAACCACTAGACTTATAGAAGACACATGAGGTGGTTAATCCATGTCATGAATCCCAAGGGGAGTGCTAACCATTTTTGCCAACATTATATCACAATTTTTTGAGTGTTGGAAAGATTTGTGAAAATGGATATGATGTCATTTTAAAAAATGAAGGTTGTGAAATCGGGAAAAGATCATGAGACCTAATTGCAATGGGGAAAAGAATAGGAAGGAAGATGTACTAGATAGAAGGAGTGTCAAAATTATGCTATTTACTATCTCATACTAATGATAGTTGGCTTTGGCATTGGAGTATTTTTCACATAAACTTTGATAACTAGGTGAGATTAGCTCATCTCATGTAGTGAGAGATCTTTCTATATTGTGTAAACTAGAAAACATTATCTATAAGGTTTGTCAAGAAGGGAAGTAGAGAAGAGAATCATTCAAGGAAAAAAAAATTCATCTATCAGTGTTCTAGAGATTGTGAACACCAATCTTTGTGGTCCTACTAGAACAAGGATTTTTCAAGGTGAAAGGTATTTTATATTTTTTAAGGATGACATTGGTTTCATTTCTTAGAGATAAATTGAAGGAATTTGATAAGTTCAAGATATTTAAGGCTAGAGTTGAGATTTTGTGTGGTAGAAAGATTAAGTGTTTGAGATCTAACAAAGGAGGAGAGTTTACATCTAATGATTTTGAAATTCTTTGTGAAAAGCATGGTATTAAGAGATTTTTCACCAACAAGACCACCCTAGAAGAATGGTTTTGTGGAAAGAATGAATTGGAAAATTCAAAAAGTAGCAAGAACTATGTTGAAGGAGGTAATTCTACCATAAATATATTGGAGAGAAGTAGTACATACTATCGAGTATACATTTAATGGAGTTTTGTACCAGAATAAATATGGGAAGACTTTATATGAGTTATGGCATGGAAGAGAACCTATAGTAAAGTACTTCAATATATTTGGCAACAAGTGTTACATTTGGAAAGATGAAGACAATCTTGGGAAGTTTGATAGCAAAGTGGATGAAGGAATATTTTTGGTTTATTCTATAAGAAGAAAAGTGTATCAGTGCAAAAATAAGAGACTGAACAAAATTGTGGAGAGTGAAAATGTGAAGGTTGATGAATAATTTTAGAAGGTACCTAAGTGACACATTGAGTATGAATATAACATAGAGGACAAAATAAAATTGAAAATGAAAGAAGAAGAAGAAGAAGAAGAAGAAGATATTCAACTAGCACCAACATCTACAACTAAGAAACCAATGTACGTACAAAAGAATCATTCAAAGAACTAGATCATTGGAGATAAGAACAAAGGAGTTATTACTAGAAGTAAAGTATCTCAAGATCATGCTTTATTATGCTTATTGTCAGAGATTGAACCTAAATCTATAATAGAATCTTTTAGTAATTAGAGTTGGATTAATGCAATGAAGAAAGAACTCAAATAGATAGAGGAGAATCAGACTTAGAATTGGTCCCCAGACCGATAAACAAGAATGTGATAGGTACAAAATGGGTTTACCAAAATAAGCTAGATGATAATTGAAAGGTTGTGAGGGAAAAGGTGAGACTGGTATGCAAGGGTTACACACAAATTGAAGGCATTGACTTTGAAGAAAATTATGACCATGTTTCTCGGATAGAAGCTATTAGGATGTTCTTGGAATTTTTAGCATTCAAAAGATTCAATTTTTATCTGATGGATTTAAAGTCTGCGTTCCTAAATGGAGAACTAAAAGAGCACGTGTACATTGAGAAACCAGAAGGGTTCAAATTAGAATCAAATCCTAATGCAGTTTACAAGTTGAAAAAGGAATTGTAGCAATTGAAGAAGGAACCTAGGGCTTGGTATGCAAAGTTGGATAAATATATAATCAGTCAAGAATACAAGAAATATTGTGAAGATAAGAATCTATACTTCAAGATAATTTCAGACAAAATTTTGATTGTTGTTGTGTATGTTGATGATATCATCTTTGGAGGAAAAGATGAGCTATGCAAGAAGTTTGTTGAAGGATTACAAAAGGAAATGTATATGATTGGTGAATTGAATTTCTTTATTGGATTGCAATTAAGTCAGAACAATAGAGGTATTTTTATTTCTCAATCCAAGTATGTGAAGGAGTTACTAAAGAAGTTTGGATTAAAAAATTAAAAACTTGTATGTACTTTCATTTTTACTGATGGTAAGTTAACTAAGGAGGATGATTCACTAAAAGTGGATGCAACTAAGTATGGATAAATGATTGGACGATTGTTATACCTAGCTGCTACCAAACTAGATATTATGTATGCAGTATGTTTGGAAGCCATATTTTAATAAGAATTGAAAGAGTCACATGTAATGACAATAAAGAGGATTTTTGAGATACTTGAAAGGAATACAATATATGGGATTATGGTATTTGAGAGAGACATATTTTTCACTAACAACATATATAGACGTAGATTGGGAAATCAGTTTTTATAAAAGGAGTAATAGTGGCCGAGCGTTCTTTCTTAGATCTCAATTTATTTCTTGGTCGAGCAAGAAGTAGGATTTTGTAATGTTGTATACTACTAAGTCATAATATATTCATCATCATCATGTTGTACTCAGGTATTATATATGAATAAGACCTTGAATGATATAGGAGTTAGTTTTGATAAACTAGTTCCTATCATGTGTGATAATATCAGCATTATAAGTATGTCAAAGAATCTAATAATGCATTGCTAAGAAAAACATATTGACATCAAATATCACTTTATCAGAGAGAAGGTTGAGGAAGGTCTAGTTAAGCTTGAGTATGTGCCCATAAAAGAATAGATAGCAAACATATTCAGAAAACCTTTATGAAAGAATACTTTTGAGTATCTCAGAAAGAAGCTAGGCATTTTCCCCCTTCCTAGTGATCACTAGATGTACCAGTGCATGCATTAGTCTAATGCTTTTTGTTTCTATTTTTTTTGGATCAGTACTCAGTGACTTCCTTGTAGGGGGATCAAAGTATATAATCAAGGGGGAGCTTTTTGGGCCTTTTGTAATTGTTGTCAAAGGGGGAGAAAGTAGGAGAAAGTTTGAATTTTTTTTATGTGCTTTGTTATTAATGAATTTTTCCATCCATGATGAAGGAGGAGATTTTTAGAATGTGAGTTTGATGTGATATATGTTTTTTCTTTAATGTTGTCATTAATGTCAAAATATCCTTATTCAAGCCTCTTGGTGTATTAGTTATTGTGAAACTACCTAGTTTGGTGTATTGTTTGTGTATCAGATGATGTGCACCGATAGTTTGTGTTAGGAATGAATGATGAATATATCCTATGGGGGAGTATTCACAAACATTCTATATAATTTTTATGTTGCATTCATGATTATGGTTGTCATTGATATCAACATAGCGATCTACTGGAGATTAGCAGAGGAGAAGACAATGTTTGAATTAGTGCACGTGGAGTATTGTAGATCAAGCTATGAGGAGTTGAGGAATTACTCTATATTGTGTCCTAAGATAATGGTAAAAATAATGTATGGAAATTCAATTATTCATGATAGTTATGTGTAATTTAGTGGAAGCAGTATTCAGGCAGTGTTCTTGAGAAGCAACTTGTGGAAACTGGATGATATCTCCTAATCGGGATAGAATCTAGGCATGTGAAGTTGTAAAATTGATGAATACATTATGATAGAGATGTGTACATGACATCAAGGTCATAGGTCTCACAAGTGAATAATTATTTTGTTTGGAAGCTGACAGTTTTTATGTAATTATGAAATATTTTGTAACCTGTGGAAGTTTATATTTTGCAATTGGTTAAGCCTTGTTGGCGGAATCATTTGTAATTATTTGAGTGTGGTATTAAGGAAGGATTTTTTCCTTATTTTAATAGAGAAGATATAGAAGTGAATTGTAGAATTGAGCAATATATGTTGTAAGAGGATATACGAAGTACAAAGATCTGGTACTAATATCTGATGAAGCAGTTGGTGCAGTTTGGCAAAGACATAGGAGAAAAGATAAGTTTCTAAGATTAGTAATCATTTGATATTATTCTATTGAGTAATATGTCAAATATTAGTTGGACAATGTGTTCAGTGATCTTTCCCTTGAAGCTATTTGGACAGTGGGTCCTTCTATCTTCTATAACTCTTAACAGGGTTAGAATCTTTTAATAGGGATTCAAAGTCTCCTAACAGGGACTCATATGTATGGAATGTATTTCATAAGGCTCTTAATAGAGTCCATCCTCTCACAAGGAATTTTCACATTGGTACATCTTTTGTGGACATCATTCCCACCAGGGTTTACTCTCTGATCAAGAGGTTCCCTAGTCAACATATCTTGTGTTATTGTGTTGCTGTGTATGTTCATCTTTATATGGTTGTTGTTTACATTGATTACATGGTTTAAATCTATTAATAAAGCTAATAATTGTATTTATTTGATAACTAATTCTATTAGGAATGGGAACATTAAGAGGGGGGGGGTGAATCAGTGTTCACTATATTTTAACTTTTCACTTTAATCTTTATACTGAACTTTAAATGCTTAAGTAATGATTTAAACATTCACATAAACATGAAACATGAAATTAACACATGACACCAATATGGTTACAGGGAAACCCAAATAGGTAAAAACCCTGATGGGAATTGACACCCACTAATATTTTGCACTAGTGTTTTGTGATCCTTGTTAGAAGATCCTTTACCTTGTTAGGAGTAGCTTTACAATGCTTTAAGTATAGTAGACCTTGTTAAGGGTCAGACCCTATTAGGAGTCTTTTAGAATAATCCCTATTAGGGGACTAGACTCATTTTCCTAGAGCTCACTGCTCAAATGGTGAAGGCTTCAACCTTCTGATTTCAGATACACACTATATCTGCAGGTGAACTGTCACTGTGACACTACTTGTCTGATCAGTTATTTTGATGTGCTGATGCTTTGACCTCTTAAAAAGATTTAATACATCTCATAGTGTCTTTTCACACTTTTTCTCTACTTAACACATCTCTCTTGCAACTTCCATACCAAATACAATGGGTGCATCTTTTATTTATATGCTCATAAAAACTAAATAATTAGGTCGGCCCTATAACTAATTACAAACAATGCTTCCAACTGAATTGGCTTAAGCTTTCTTACAATTATACATATAGACATGTCAAAAACCTAAATGCTATGGGTGCATAGCCTTTACAATATTACATTATGATCGCAAACCAAAATGCTAACTATCGGCTCCATGCTCTATTCTCTGCTAGTACACACTAGCTATGCAACTTCAACTAACTATAACTTTCACATCCTTGCACATCTATTTATGCACTCATAGACTAAGCATGAGTATAGTCTAACAAACTTAACTTCCAGGGTGCATACCATAATTCATACATACACACATGCTCTAAGCTGCATGAACTCTGTACACTGTCCAGTCTTCAACACTTAGCTAATTTTTTATCTTCATATCAGGTGTGCTGACTCCAAACTACTATATGAGTTTTTTGCCATAATGAAAACACTATATCAAGTCATATACATCAGTATAGGCAACTTGCCAAAAATCTCCCTCTTTGTCATTGATGGAAACAAAGGAATATGGCCAAGTTGCTAACTACCCTTAACACAAAAACTTTTGTCTTCTATACATTCTTATATCTCCCTATACATATATATACTCATTCTATACACAACTCCCCCTTTGACATTAATGACAAAGGTGTATCAAAAAATTGTATCTACACATACTCACTAAGGGAAAATATCCAGATATGCAATCTTGAGGTTCTGGATCTCCTTCTTCCAAAAAGTTATCAAAGAATTAACTATCTGGAGATGGGTGCATAAAGCATACTGTAGCTTCTCCATCTTCTCCAAATTTGTGTTTAGACCTTGATCATAAGTTATCATGGTGGCATTAATCTCCTTTATATTCTGATTGAGAATGTCTAGTGAGGGCGCAAGAGCAGTCCTCAACTGAGTTTGTCTAGACCTTATCTTTTCCATCTCTTTCTCTGTCTTTTCAATCTTATGCAACTAACCTTGGTAGATATTATTGCACATGTTCACATTAGTGGATGTTTCTATCAATGAACTCTTTACCTACTCAATCATAGCTTCTTCCTCTTTTATTTTCTTAAAATGAGCGATAGTAAGCTTATCTTGGTTCATGCATTCTGCAATGATTTTTCTTACTTCATCTGCAAATCCTTTGAAGGATGCTTGACTAGAATTACATGAATTCAAGTCTAGTGCAAAGTTGTTCATCAACTCATTTAATCTCTTCTTTAGGTACTTCTCTTTTGCAACCTTGGATGTAGATTCTTCAAGGCTAGAAAAATTATTTTTGAACTGAACAATGATTGTACTTACATCATCAACAGAGTGTACCTTGGACACTTTCTTGTCTGCAAGAAACAAACTATTCAAAATATTCACCGATTCCATAAGGAGATGATTTCTCATTACTTGTTTCTCCTTTGCCTTCTCCATAGCTAGGACACTGAACTTGATCAGGTCCTCTTCTCTCTAGGAGTCCAAACTTCCTATGTTAAGAGTCAAACTTGACAACAATGCTGAGGAGGGAGTGATGGGAGTGCTATCCATCACTTCTTGTTTCACCTTGACCAATTTATCTGATGATTCATCCTTAAGTTCACTTTCTTTTTCCTCTTCTTCTTTCTTATTAGAGATGTCTTCAATGAGAACTTTTTCTTGATGAGTGGGAGGTGAGCTGCTGCATAATATTTCATCTTCTTGTGTACTCACAAAAACTTCCTCAAACTTATCCAGCTCTGTGTCAGTGGATGCCATGGCTATCTCTACATTATCAATGACAATGGTACTATCCTTAAGTGATTATGGCATAGGCATAGACTTATCTACCTCTAATTGAGTTCCATCTATGGGCACTTAGTCCTATGGACCTGTCACTAGTATATTAGAGATCTTTGCTGCTTTGTCTTGCTCACTAGGTGCATGAGTGATGGGCATAGAAGGAGGTCTCATGCATTGTTCTAAGAACACTTTCTCAAAGGCCATCTCTATTTTCTTTGTTATCAGCTCATAGTCTTTGTTCATAATGTGTAGAATCCTCATCTTTGTCCTTAAGTGTGGCTTCACTAAATTTAATATCAGTACCTTTTCTTCATTAGAACATACTAGCAGACTATCTTCTAATATCTTTTCTCTGATCCTTAGATCCTCTTCATTTTCTTGTCTCTTTTGGTATTCTAAAATATCCCATACTTTATCTGGAATAGTGGTCTTTAATTCAAGCATTGTCTTCCTGAACTTGATTATATGTTTGACAATCATACTATGTATTTCTAATTTTTCAATCTCACTGTATGTTTCATAATACTTCCCTACTTGATCAATTCTGCCCTCATCAACAATTCTTGCATTCAAAACTTTAAGGCTTGGTCTGAATCCTACCTTGGGAGGTGCTTGAATGTTTATCTTTCTCCTTGTTGCTCATGAGGATGGATGACTAGTGCTAGCTTCTTTCTTCCATTTGACTATTGGCTTATACTCCAGAGGAGTGGTAAGGTCAATAGTATCTTTGGGCGCAAAAGGAGTATTATCTTCTTTACCCTTCTAATTGTCATTTGATTTAGTTTTCATCTTCTTCAACTTAGGATCTTCTTGTTCTTCCTCTATAGCTACGCTTTTTAATTCTAAGGAAATCTTTTCATCCCTTGCTTTATCAAGGTCTGCTTGAGACACACCATGTATTCTCAAGATCTCAGATGTGACCTTAGCAACCTTTCTTTAAGTTGCTGTGCTATTAAGTTTTGCATCAACTTCTCTGGTCTTTTCTTCATATGTTCCCCATCTAGGTTCATTAGGATCTTTGGGGGCTGACAGTAGTGAATAGGGTTAAAATGGATTCAACTCTATTCAAATGTAAAGGGGGAAATATGAGATCTATTCTCAAACCCAAATTCAAAAAGAAGAGATCCAATTTGATCAACCAAGAGGTTAATACACAATCGAATCAATTTATAAAGAATATGGGAGAGAGAGAGAGAGAGAGAGAGAGAGAGAGAGAGAGAGAGAGAGAGAGAGAGAGAAAATCCAATATTTCCCTATAAAGGAATTATCCTTGAAATATGGAATACTTGAAATACAACTACTAACCTAAAATTAGGGTAGATCTGGAAAATGTCAAATTCTAATGTCTGTGTATACTTTTAGGCGATTCTGTAACCTGCTCCAAACTAGAAATGCCAAGATAGTGAAAACCAAAAAATATTTCTCCAAGATGAGCTCGGGTTGAGTTTGACCCTCATAAAAGGTCAAACACTACATTCTTTATTTGAAGTCAGATTCTGATTATGTTCACAAATCTCAGATGTTTTCCGAAAAGGGTATCCAAATTCACTCTTAGATCCAAAATTCCACACCTGTACGTACAAGAAAATGGGGGTTTTTGTTGTAAGGGGGGTTTGCCTTGGTCAAACCCCAATTTAGGAATTAACCTTAAATTGAATTGAAATGTAGTATGCATAAAGAAAGTAATTGAAACAAATCACCTCGCTTATGTTGAAGTCCTTGTAGAGGATTCAAATCCTCAAATCCACAAGTAGGAATGCTTCAATGGATGTAGAATGAATGTAGGATGTCTCCAATCAATGGTATTTGATCTTCAACACCAATCTTGACTTGATCTTTGCATATGAGAAGGATTGAATGAATGGAGAAGGATGGATCTTCAAGGGGGCTCCAAAGAGATTGAATCCTTCAATGGCTTAACAATGGATCTCCTTGAGGGATGGATTCTTGAACACTTGAATGCTTGAAGGCTTGCTTGAATGCTTGAATTCTTGTTTGCACTTGAGAGCTTGAGAGATTGCAATTGCTTGAGATGAGATGAGAAAATGAGAGAGGAAGGCCTCCTTTTATAGTGAACTAGGGCACAATCCTCTAGAGCGGCCACCTTGGAGAATTAAAATCCAATTAGGTCCTAACCTTTAGAAAATATACCTAGATTAAATGAAATTAGAGGATTTACCATTCTAAAACCTGAAATGGCTGACCTGAATATGGGAAAATAAATATCCCAAAAGCCCGATGCTCAGAAATCAAGGAAATTGGAAATTTGAATGAGGGGGGAAAAATTGAGGTTGGACCTAACCTAGTCAGGTTCGAGCTCAATCCTGACCTAGTCAAGATCAACCTTGAATTTGACCCTAGGCCCAGACTCAGTCAGAACCAGGTTAGGAGGTCCTGGGGATGCACAGAAACCTACAAATGATACCAAAATAGGACAGAATGCCAAGGATAGACATAAAATCCTATGGTTACTATGATGAAGGCTAGGAGGACCTATTTATAAATCCTACCTATAAAATAGAGTCATGGAAGAGGGAAATTAAGGAGAATCCTCAGGATCCTAACCCTAATTTCTCCTACAATGAAGAAATCAAGTGCAGGGAAGAAGTGGAAAGTGGGGAGAAAGCCAAATACATGCAAAGACCTGATCAAGGTGCTTAACATGATCCCAAACTAGTTACTCACTGGGCTAAATGCTCTTATCATGGAAGTGCTTCCATTTTAAGATGATACATTAAGCCCCCACTTTAGCAAGAGTATGGACTCAATGCAAACTCTTGGTAAAGGAGATCAAATTGAAAAGATAATCTTATTGTAATCCAAGGGACAAAGAGAAATCTTAAGACCCTAGGGACTCAAGTCTTTGTCAAATCCTAGATCATAATAAGAGAGACATCTCTAGAGAGAGAAAGAAGGTGTGATTACCTCGCCCAATGAGAACTTATGTCCCATTGTGAACCACACAGGAAAATGGTGCAATTGGAAAGATGGAATTGAACCGCCTAGTGAATGTGGCTACCCACTAGTCAACCCATTAAGGATTCATCCTTAGGAATATTTTATTCCATAAGAATAAAACTAAAAACAAAAGAGATCTAGTCTTAAGGACACCTCTGACTTTAAGGGATCAAAATATATGTGTATTTGAAACTGGAGGGATCAAGAGATCCTAAAATATAAATCATGCTTTAAGGATTAGTTACTAATCCAAAAAAGGGAAAAAAAAAGTATCTTGAAAAATAATATGCATATCAAAAAGTGTGTGTGCAACAGGTGAGCAAAGCATATGCCCCCATGTTAAAGTCATTGCTGACACTTTAATAGGAGCAATGGCTTTAATAGAAACATAAAAAACTCCACTGATTATGTTTCCATGTCAAGATGCCCCCAGAAGAAGACAAATCAAGGGAAATATCATAGAAACATACAGAGAACACAGAAGGGATCTATCTACTATAGGGTTAGTATGATCATAAGATAATATATATATGATATTATTGCAAATGAATTGATATCATTCCCCAAAGAAAGTAGAACTATGATCACAAAGGAGGAAAGATCACATAAGATATATGAAGGAGAATCTTTTCGGACCATGACATGGAGACCAAAAAGAATTAGTGCTATCATATCTCAAATCCAAGAAAATTACATAAGGAAACATTTATGAAAAATTGCACATTTACAACATAACATTGAACAATGCATAGAAGAAGAGAGATACATATAGAAAAATTTGAACAACAGTTTTGATTCCTTCATCACCTTGCACCAACTAAGTAACAAGGATCATATAAAAGAATCTAACAACATTTAGAAAACACATTACGGGAGAAGCACAGTACAACAGGAAAACACACAACAAAGATACTACGAAGGACTAGCCAGTCAAGCATGCTGCCTACTCTCCCCATCTCATTGTATATCATTTAGGGAAGGTGGATAACTTGCAAGAGGGACTATATCCAACACAATAGGAATGATAGCCAGTTCCAAACAAGGATCCTCTTGAGAATCACAATGTTTGACACTAGGTGTAAGATTTAATTGTGATGAAAGCATATTAGGTAAATCAATGTCAATATCTATAGTTTTATATTCATCATTAACATCATCACTATCATCAAGAGTATCTTCTTCATCCAAATTAATCAAAATAGGATCTAAGATATGAATAGAATCATCATAATCATGCATGTGAACATCATTATTAGTAACAATCTCTTCTAACACATTATGCATAGGTTTATTCGAAGAAGGTAGAGATCTTTGAGCTTTAGCATGAGCATGATGCTTTTTATGACGTTCATTAGCAGATTGGTTTTGTTTTGATTTATTTGAAATGGGTTGAGAACTAGGATGAAAAATCATAGGATCCTTCATAGGTTCTTTAGGAAGATCAATAGGATTATTATCCATATGAGAAACAATCATAGGATCTTTGATAGGTTTGGTATAAGGAACTTGATTAATAAAACTAGAAGCCATAGTTAAAGGAGGTATTGAAGGTGTAGGTAAAAGACCATGATTAAGATCCCTAGGAGGTGAACTTAATTCAAGAATTTTATGATGCTTATAAGCTTGATATGATCAAAAAAGATTATCAGGTCGAGGAGGACATGAATTAGGTAATGAAGGCCAAAAGAAATCAAGAGTAGCACAATCTCTAGGCTTGGAAGGTTGATATAGACTATGATTAATTGTCTTCACTTCTTCATCATGAATGAACTTAAGACACTTATGGATAGGTGAAGCAACAACATGCATGGTAGTTAACCAAGCCAAACCTAGCTTAATTTGAAATTGATCAAAAGTAGGAACCACAACAAAGGTAGTGTTTACAATTTTTCCACAAAGTTCAACTAGTAAAGTAATAGAACCAAATGATGGATAAAGAAAACCATTACAAGTTTGAATCCACACATCTGATGTATCATAAAAGTCATGTTGTAAGATTTTCATAAAAAGATTTTCTTCAGTGATAAAATTGACTAAGGATGTAGGATCAATAAGACAACCACGAGTAGGTTTCTGAGAAATCCTAGCAACAATGTAAAGGGGACCATTAGGAGCTTTAATAGTCTTAGAGTCATCAAAGGTAATTAAAAGTTCTCGAGGTCTTTTATTCTTAAATTATTGTCGAGGTTTAGGTTGAATTTTCATTTTAGGTTTAGGTTTTGGTCGAGGTTGAGATTGAACTTGGGGTTGAATCTGAGGTTGAGTTTTAAGTTGAGGTTGAGGTGGAGATACAGATTGATCAACATGCTCCACTTGATTAACAACATGATTGAGATCATCCATCTTTGAATCATACACAATTTCCACAGTAGATGGATGAGCAATAGTATTAGTATCATGTGCAGGTAAAGAGTTTGTATAGATTTGAAGGTTCTGATTAGGAGGAGAGAAAGATTTATTCCCACTACTATCCAGATTATCAATAGATAAGGCCTTAGAATCAATTAGATCTTGAACCTTATGTTTTAAAGAATAACATTTTTAGTATCATGACCATTCTGATGATGATATTGACAAAAAGAATTTTGATCAAAAGATTTAGATGCAATCGTAGTAGGTAAAAGAGGTTGAAAAAGAGGTAAAGTAATCATATTAGAAGTTAAAAACCTATTCATAATAGCATGTAAAGATTCAAAAAGATGAGTAAACATACGATTTAATTGAAAAGCAGTGGATGCAAAAAAGGCATTATGAGATGCAACAACAACTTGATCAGCAACTGCATTCGCTTGTTTGTTTATCTTGACATAGTTGTTGAATTTTTTAAACTTGTTTGGATTAGGAGCAGCATCACTCTTATCAACTGGAACATGAGCCATTGGAGTGTTGCTCTCAAATTGACTCACTTGTAATTGATAATGATGAAGCACTACACAAAGTTGTTGAAAAGAGGTAAATTCAGTAAGTGGAATCTTATCTCTAATATCCTTTTGCAAATTTGAAATAAACATACTTTGAATATCAATATCAGGAACATGATAGGAAATTTGAGCATGCAAATTCTTAAATCTACCAATAAATTCAGTCAATTTTTCTTTAGCACTTTGTTTACAATGCATTAAATTAGTCAAAGACACTTGTGGGACAATATTATTTTGAAATTGTTGAATAAAGGCATTAGCAAGTTGCAAAAAGGAATCAATAGAATAAGGAGGAAAGGAACACTACCATTGTAAGGCCTTGTCATGAAAGGTTCTAGCAAAAATTTTGGCTAAAATCCTATGGTCATGAGCATAATCACTACAAAGGATTTGGAATGTTTTAACATGATGAAAAAGATCTCCTTTTCCATTATAATTCTCAAGATGAGGCATCTCACCTTGCTGAGGAATAGGAGTACGGATAATATCTTGGGACAAGGGACTTCCCATGTCACATGTAGGAATACTAAAAAAATTTTGAGTTAAGGAAGCAAGTTTTTATTGTAAGGATGATATAGTTTGAGCCAAACTGATGATAGTTGAATCATTAGAGGAAATAGGAGTAGCAACATTAGACACACTAGGTAAAGTGTAAGAAGTTGTAGGAATAGAAGACACAACTAGAGGAAAATTAGGAACTACAGTTGGAAGCAGATTGGAATAAGTAAAAGGAACATTATGATATGAAGGTTGTGATGTAGGAAGGGACATAGGAGGAACACTCATGGGAATAGAGGGAACTGTCACAGTCACCAAAAAAGGAGTATAGATAGGAATACTAGGTAAAGGATTAGAAGGGGGTTCAACACTAGTAGTAGGAGGAATCAACCCTAAATCTTGAGCTTCTTGAACTAAAGGTTTAACATTTGAATGCACAAGGTGAGTAATACCACACAAGAGGTTAACACCTTGATCACTATCATAGAGAACTTTCTTAAGAGCCTCTATAGCTTGAATGGAATCTTGATTATGGTTCTCTTGAAGAAGCCAATTACCCATTTTATCAAGTTCAATGGAATTTTTTTGGACTTGCTTAGGAGGAACTCTTAAAGCGTCATCCTCATCATGAGATGAGTGAGAAGAGTTTTTCTCCATAGTAGGATTGGAATCATGAAGAATCAAGTTATCATCTGGGATCCTAAGGAAAAGAGAGGAAGATTTGGATCAAAAGAACCCATGAGTCTATGACTTTGTCTAACCAGAATGTTATAAGTAGGACTAGTGGTAGTAAAGCTCATAAACCAATGTAATGCAAATGAACTAAACTAAGAACACATAAAGCATGAATATGAAGTCTAATTAGCATGCAAGATCTAACACAAAGGAAAAATCTAATACTAACAAGATAAAAGGAAAGCACAATAAGGAATCCAATTCCAAAAAAGAAAAGAGAGTAACGATGTCGGGTTCACCAAAATGAATAGGGTTAAAATGGATTCAACTCTATTCAAATGTAAAGGGGGAAATATGAGATCTATTCTCAAACCCAAATTCCCAAAGAAGAGATCCAATTTGATCAACCAAGAGGTTAATACACAATCAAATCAATTTATAAAGAATATGGAAGAGAGAGAGAGAGAGAGAAAATATAATATTTCCCTATAAATAAATTATGCTTGAAATATGGAATACTTGAAATACAAATACTAACCTCAAATTAGGGAAAATCTGGAAAATGTCAAATTTTGATGTCTGTGTATACTTTTGGTCATTCTGTAACCTGCTTTAGACTAGAAATGCTGAGACAGAGAAAACCCATAAATATTTCTCCAAGATGAGCCTGGGTCAGGTTTGCCCCTCATAAAAGGTCAAATACTACATTCTTTATTTGAAGTCTGATTATGATTCTATTTGCAGATCTCAGAAGTTTGTCGAAAAGGGTATCCAAATTTTCTCTCATATCCAAAATTTTGCACTTGTACCTGCAAGAAAATTGGGGTTTTTGTTGTATGGGGGGTTTGCCTTGGTCAAACCCCAATTTAGGAATTAACCTTGAAATTGAATTGAAATGTAGTGTGCATAAACAAAGTAATTGAAACAAATCACCTCGCTTATGTTGAAGTCCTTGTAGAGGATTCAAATCCTCAAATCCACAAGTAGGAATGCTTCAATGGATATAGAATGAATGTAGAATGTCTCCAATCAATGGTATTAGATCTTCAACACCAATCTTGACTTGATCTTTGCATATAAGAAGGCTTGAATGAATGGAGAAGGATGGATCTTCAAGGGGGCTCCAAAGAGATTGAATCCTTCAATGGCTTAACAATGGATCTCCTTGAGGGATGGATGCTTGAACACTTGAATTCTTGAAGGATTTCTTGAATGCTTGAATTCTTGTTTGCACTTGAGAGCTTGAGAGATTGCAATTACTTGAGATGAGATGAGAAAATGAGAGAGGAAGGCCTGCTTTTGTAGTGAACTAGGGCACAATCCTCTAGAGGGGCCACCTTGGAGAATTAAATCTCAATTAGGTCCTAACCTTTAGAAAATATACCTAGATTAAATAAAACTAGAGGATTTACCATTCTGAAACCCGAAATGGCCGACCGAGAGGCAAGAAAACAAATATCCCGAAAGCCCGATGCCTAGAAATCAAGGAAATTGGAAATTTGAATGAGGGGGGAAAAATCAAGGTTGGAATTGACCTAGCTAGGTTTGAGCTCAATCTTGACCTATTTAGGTTTGAGCTCGATCCTGACCTAGTTAGGATCAACCTCAAATTTGACCCTGGGCCCAGATTCAATCAAAACCAATTCAAGAGGTCCCGGGGATGCCCAGAAACCTAGAAATGATACCAAAATAGGAGAGAATGCTAGGGATAGACCTAAAATCCTATGATTATTGTGATGAAGGCCAGGAGGACCTATTTATAAATCCTACCTAGAAAATAGAGCCATGAAAGAAGGAAATTAAGGAGAATCCTCAGGATCTTAACCCTAATTTCACCTAGAATGAAGAAATCAAGTGCAAGGAAGAAGTGGAAAGTGGATAGAAATACAAATACATGAAAAGACCCAATCAAGGTGCTTAAAATGACCCCAAACCACTTATTTGGAGGGCTAAATGCTCTTATCATGGAAGTGCTTCCATTTTAAGATGATACAAATAGTACCTGTGCATAAGCTTCAAGGACTTGTTCCTCTACCTCATACCCAAGTGGATGAATCCACTTAGTTCTTGGCTCAACAACTTCCATACAAGTAGTATTAGTTTCAACCATAAAGTATATTGTATCCTTATATTTCTCTACAATACTTTTTGGAATCATGTACCTCATCTACATCTTATCTCTAAAGGTCTTCAATTGCAATGTTAAATAGTCTCTCAATTCACTCTTAGTGGATGGTTTGAGGGATATTTGTGGCATGGTTGGAATGGACTTATCCAAATACAAATCTAATACTCTTCCAACTATATGAAGGTACATATAGATGATTATGGACTTAAACTTGAATATCTTTATCTTGTCATGTTTGATAGCCTTAATGTTATCTATCAATTGTGCATGCAAGATCTCACACAAGTTGAATTCTCCATCTTCCTTTACAAGTATGATGGCTGCTAGAATAGTGCCCGCAGACACACTATTCACCTTGCTGGTGTGATGAAACTTGTATTCCAGTATCATTGACATCAATTTGATGTCTGCTTATTGAATAGGCTCAATTTCCATGCCGCACCTATCGCTCCTTGACTTACATGCTTGCTCAACCATTTTCCTAACATCCTTGTCCACATGAAGGATGATGCCTATTCTAGATAAACCTATCATCTCATGTATCAAGTCACTTGTGATTCAGACTGATTCTTACTGGCACATCACCAATCCAAAATAGATCATCATGAATTCTGCTTAATAAAATCTTTATACATTATGTCTCATAGAATTCATATGTCATAGCATACTCAACAATGGGGTGATCATTCCATTTGACATATTCATCCATGAATGTCTTGTCTAGTTTCAACATGGTATCCATGTGCACCTTTAACCTATCCAACCTAACCAGTTCCTTCTTACAGTAGATGTAAGCCCTAATGTCTTCCACATGCATGACACCCATAGGCATGTGGGAGAAAGCTCCCTCTAAATCATCTAGGGTTGATTTAAATGGGTGCCTCTTGAAAACATATTTTTTCTTTTCAACGACATCATAAAAAATGGGAGTGGCCATGACTTACTTGATAATCACTTTCCAATTGATCTATGAGATAATTTGATGACTTCCAAATTGGTGCAATGAACTAGGGTTATTGCAACCAACTAAATAAACTACAAACACTGATCGTTCAATTTCCAAGTCTTCACAAAAACTTCCAAGGCTCAATCTTCTATTCAATTGCTCTGAATTCGAATGCAATGAGTAATGAAACAACTTTCTATGTACTTAAAGTGAGAATTTTGCCATTAATGCAAGTCGCATAAACTAGGTTGTCACTTCAAAATTTCTAACTCAAGTTCTGCTAACAATCAGCATGTGCGCTCTTGCACAAAGGTTCCTTTACACTTGAAAAGCTTAATTCCAAAGGTGCATACTCTGAGGATGAGTATACCAGCCACACAGGGGTCTAGAGCTAAATTGGCTCCCCCTATGACCTTGAGGGCCATTTATCTAGATGTAGAGGGTGCATCCACTATGGATGCATCCAATACATTCTCATTAGCTTTTTCCTTCTTTCCTTTTGACCAAATTGAGCTCACATCCTCTAAGGCTTTCATAAACTTGACTTCTCCTTCAAGAACCAATACTGGTTCTTCAGTCTTTTTAGGGCTTTCCTGACCTTGCATCCTTGATCTATAGAATCTTGAGATATGTCCAGCCTTGTTACAAGAGTGACAAATGACTGGAGGTCTTACATTCCTTGGTGCATTAATTTGAGTCACCATTTTGCATTTTTTCACTAAGTGACCATTATAGTTACATATCTGACATTTAACATTCTGAGAACTTCTTACATTTGACTAATTCTAATTTCTTTGATCATGTTGAATCTTTTTCTTCTTACTAGTGTTGCAATTCATATCTTTATGACCAAATCTATTGCATGAATAATAGTAACCATTAAAAGGTCTTACCTCAGTATAGTTCCTTGCAATGTGCCCATGCTTGTTATATGCAAAACATGTGCATTCTACAGGCTTGCACTCATTCTTAGGAGGTCCACCATTGTCTTTGGTTTGATTTTCAGTATTTTCAGTATCAGTAGAGTCTTTTTGTGTCTCCTTACTTGCTCGCATATTATCAATCTAATTTTGTGCTTCATTGTATCCAATACAACTAGTGTCTCCTTTGACTCTTCTTGCATACAACTGAGATTCTATCGAATCATAACCGATGTGAAATTTTTCAATGTGATTCTTTGCTTCTTTCAATTTAGACTCTAATCTTTCATTTCAATTCCTTAGATCCAAGATTTCCAAATTGGCTTCCCTTAATTCCTCATTGAGTTGAAGGTTCTCCTTGACTTTTTCATTGTAGACTTCTTTATTGTTGATCAACTTATCATCAAATTCTTCAAGTATTTCTTTCATAGAGGCATTCTATTCATTTGGCTTCTTAACCTTTGCTCCTAGATCAATGTTAGAGCATTCTTTCAAATCCCTTCTTAGCTTTTTGATAACTAATTGAGCATCACTGACTTTCTCTTTTAGTTCTTCAATTTCTCTTTCAGATTTGTCCAGGTCTTCAAGAGAGACTTCAAGATTTTTTTTTAGATTTTTCATTTCTTCTTTGTCCATGATCTCCTCAAGTGGTTAAAATTTTGTGCTGAGGACCAGAGCTCTGATACCAATTGCTAGGAATGGGAATACTGAGAGGGGGGGTGAATCAGTGTTCACTATATTTTAACTTTTCACTTTAATCTTTATATTGAACTTTAAATGCTTAAGTACTGAATTAAAAATTCACATAAATATGAAACATGAAATCAACACATGACACCAATATAGTTACAGGGAAACCCAAATAGGTAAAAACCCCGATGGGAATTGACACCCACTAATATTCTGCACTAGTGTTTTGTGATCCTTGTTAGAATATCCTTTACCCTGTTAGGAGTAGCTTTACAATGCTTTAAGTACAATAAACCTTGTTAAGGGTCAAAACCTATTAGGAGTCTTTTAAAATAATCCCTATTAGGGGAGTGGAATCAGTTTCCTAGAGCTCATTACTCAAATGGTGAAGGCTACAACCTTCTGATTTCAGATACACACTATATCTGCATGTGAACTGTCACTGTGACACTACTTGTCTGACCAGTTCCTTTGATGTGTTGATGTTTTGACCTCTTACAAATCTTTAATACATCTCATAGTGTCTTCGCACACTTCTACTCTACTTAACACATCTCTCTTGCAACTTCCATACTGAATACAATGGGTGCATCTTATATTTATATGCTCATACAAACTAAATAATTAGGTCAGCCCTATAACTAATTACAAACAATTCTTCCAACTTAATTAGCTTAAGAATGCTTACAATTATACATATATACATGTTGTCAACCTAAATAATATGGGCGCATAGCCTTTACAATATTACATTATGATTGCAAACCAAAATACTAACTATCGGCTCCATGCTCTGTACTCTGTTGGTACACACTGGCTATGCAACTTCAACTGACTATAACTTTCACATCCTTGCACATCTATTTATGCACTCATAGACTAATCATGAGTATAGTCTAACAAACTTAACTTCCAGGGTGCATACCATAATTCATCTGTACACATGTGCACCAATGCTCTAAGCTGCAGGAACTCTGTACACTATCGAGTCTTCAACACTTAGCTGATTTCTGATCTTCATATCAGGTGCGCTGACTCCAAACTATTATATGAATTTTTTTCCATAATGAAAACACTATATCAAATCATATACATCAGTATAGACAACTTTCCAATAGATTCACCTCCCCCCTCTCAGTTATCTTGGTGTACTTTACTTTCTAAAAATTGGTATCAGAGAAACAGGTCCTTGAAGGAAAAGTCTAACAACTTAAGGAGATCCATAGTGAATCATTTCAAGAAAGAAATCCCTAAGTTTGAAGGAGTAAACTATGACATTTGGAAAGAAAAGATGAAGACACATTTTTTATGTTTAGGACTAGGATACTGGTTAATCACAAAGAATGCAAAGACTATCGTTGAAGAAGAAAAAATTGAAGAATGTACTCATGAGGAAAGAGACATGTTCATGTGTAACATACTTTCCAGAGAATCACTCTTGTCAGCCCTTCCAAAGAATGAGTACAGTAAGGTAAAATATCTAAGGACATCTCATGAAATTTGGTTAGTTTTACAATCTACTTTTCAAGGTGATGTACATGCAAAGAGAGTCAAATTATATAATTGGATATGTGGATTTGAAGATATAAGAATGATGGAAGATCAATCTATTAGAAGTTATATTGGTAGAATGTCAGAGATTGTTGCAGGTATCAAATCTTGTGAAGGAAACAAGATAGTGAATGAAGTGATATGGAAGATTCTAAAGACATTAACTCTTGTATTTAAGCATATAGAGCACATGGTTGAGCAAGTTATACCTTGTACTAATAACTTCACCAAAGAAACTCTTCTTGGAAAATTAGAAGCAGTAGAGATAAGCTTGAGACAATTGGGACATCTACCTATACATGAGACAACATTCAACACACTTAGTGTTTGTCCTACTTTATCAAGAAGCATTAGTGTGAGTGGAGACTATGCTAGTGGTAGCAAATCTAAGACTGAAGAAGACAAGAAGATTGAGGAAGGAATTGCCTTTCTTGTGAAAAGAGAACCAAAAGGTAAGAAAATCTTTAAATGTTGGACTTGTCAAGAATATGATCATTTTGCATCTAAATGTCCTAAGAGAGTAAATAAGTGTAAGAAGAACTTTAAACCTAGAAGATCTAAAGAATGTTACTATGCTAATGATGAAGAGTTTGAGGCTAGTATGGAGAAATCCCTAAGTGAAAGTGATAATGAGAATGATGATATAGGATTTATAGCAATAAAAGAAGAAAACTCTAAAACTGAAGTTAGAGAAGAAAAAGCTTTAGTTTCTCAAGTAGAAAAGAGATCTGATTGGATTATAGACAATGGTTATTCACATCATATGACTAGAGATATGAAGAATTTTATAAAGTTTAACAATTATGATGGAGGAATCATTAGAGTTGGAAACAATGCACCTTGTTTGATAAAAGGAATAGGATCTATTACTCTTGATGGAAAGACTAAAATTGATCATGTTTATTTTTTGGATGGATTGAAAAATAATCTTTTGAGTGTTGGATAGTTAGTTGATAAGGGATATCAAGTTTGGTTTACTGAGAAAACTTGTGTGATCAAGGATACAAATGGTAATTTTATTGGAATTGGATCAAGAACCAAAGGTAATGTATTTTAGTTGAACCCTGCAGAGATTACATGTTTGATTACTAGAATTGATGATAGTTGGTTATGGCACAAAATATTTTTTCATATAAACTTTCATAACATTGTGAAAGTAAGCACTACACTTGTAGTAATAGATTTTCCTAAGATTATGAAACCTACTAACATGATTTGTAAAGAATGTGTTAGGGCTAAGCAAAAGAGAAGTATATTTCCAAGTAAGAAGTTCACATTAGAAGAGAAGTTGGAAATTGTTCATATAGATTTGAGCAGTCTCACAAGGACTAGAGGATTCTATGGTGAAAGGTATTTTATGATTCTTGTTGATGATTTTACAAGAATGATGTGGATTGCATTTCTTAAAGAAAAATTTGAGGCATTTGATAAGTTTAAAGTAATTGAGAACAAAGTTGAGAATGAATCTATAATGAAGATTAAATGTTTAAGATCAGATAGAGGTGGAGAATTTAACACTTTTTGTGAAGTGAATGGCATTAAGAGACAGTTTTTAGCCCCTAGAACACCTAATCAAAATGGTATTGCAAAAAGAAGGAACAAATTAGTAAGTGAAGCATCAAGAGCTATGTTATTTGAAAATGATTTGGAAAAGACATTTTGGAGAGAAGAAATGAATACAACAGTATATACAATGAATAGAGTACAAATCATAGCAGACATAAACAAGGCACCTTATGAATTATGGTTTGTACATGTGCCATTGGTAAAGTATTTTAGAATTTTTGGAAGTAAGTGTTATATTAAAGAGATGATGACATTGAAAAGTTTGACCCTATAAGTGATGAAGGTATATTTATTGGTTATTCATTGAAAATAAAAGATTATAGATGTTTCAATAAAAGAACTAAAACTATTGTTGAGAGCCCAAATGTTAAAGTTGATGAACAGTTCAAAATTCAGGAAAGAATGCTTGATTTTGAATCAAATGAAGGAACTCATCCTAGAATTGATCAAGAAAATATTGAATTATTTTATAAAAATAACACTGATTTACAAAATGAAAGTCACAATGAGGAAATCAGAGAAGAACCTAGAGTTGAAGCAAGAACTGAGATGGTGACACCTAACAGGAATCTAGCAAGAAATCATCTTGTTGAGAAGATTATTGGGAGCATAGAAAAAGGAGTTCTGACACAGAATAAGGTAAAAGAAGAAATATGTTTAATTTCTTAAATTGAACCTAAATCTATTGATGAAGCTTGTAAAGATGAATATTAGATTAAATCAATGAAGGAAGAACTAGATCAAATTGAAAAGAAAAAGACTTGGGAGTTGGTCCCCAGACCTAAAGATAAGAATGTTATAGGAACTAAATGGGTATTCAGAAATAAGATGAATGAAAAAGGAGAAGTGGTAAGAAACAAAGAAAGATTGGTATGTAAAGGATACTCACAACAAGAAGGAATTGACTATGAAGAAACCTTTGCACTTGTTGCAAGAATTGAAGAAGTGAGAATATTTTTCGCTTATGTAGCTTATAAGAAATTCAAAGTATATCAGATGGATGTAAAGTCAACATTTCTAAATGGAGAATTAGAAGAAGAAGTCTACATTGAGCAGCCTGAAGGTTTTCCCTTCATGAAGGAGATATGGTATGTAAACCGAACAAAGCTTTATATGGACATAAACAAGCACCTAGAACTTGGTATGCAAGACTAGATAAATATTTGATAAAAGTAGGATTTTCTAAAGGCACATCAAACACTAATTTGTATATGAAATAAATTGAGAATGGTTTGTTGGTTGTGGTTACTTTTTTTATGATATTATCTTTGGAGGAGAAGACGAAGCTAGTGATAAATTTGCAGATGAAATGAAGACTAAATTTGAAATGAGCATGATTGGTGAGATGAAATATTTTTTTAGGATTGCATATAACACAGAATAGTGATGGTATTTTCTTATGTAAAAAAAAGTATCAGAATTGTAAGAATTTACAAATACCAAATATTGAACCAAGATCAAGAGGTTGAAGAAAAGCACAAAAGAGAAAATATGAATGCAAGGATGGATTGAATAGATCCAATGAATTAATGATCTCCAATGAATTATTAAGATTACATAATAGGCCTCCTTATATAGGAAAGGTGATATGAGAGAATGATAAGGAGTTGATAAGCTATCACATATGCTAGGTGTAATCACATGTCCACCAAATGTGGATCATCCTCCAATATGCAATAAAGTATGTACATTGGATTAGGATGATAATGTGATAAGATCATGAAAGGTGGATCTCACACATAACGAGGTATGTGATGACAACTATCACACCAAAAGTGGAATTTCTCCTACACCATGTGCTTAATAGATGTGCACACTCCTAGGTGTCTCAATAATGCATTAACCTAAGTAAGATTAAGTAAAGTGTAATTAGGAATAATTAATTACACCAACACCCCCCCTTAAGTGAAACTTAGGGAAATGCACTTAAAATCACAATGCAAGATGGGTCCCAGCTACTAGGCCATGTTAGGGACCCATGTACAAGATGCATGAAATGCATAACTCTCATAAAGTGGAGAAAGAGGGAAAACCTCATGGGAAAAACCCTCCCCCAAAAAGAGAGAAGAAAACAAGATGCATGAATGGATGGAGTACTCAAGACCCCCCAAGAACTACATACATCATGTATATACAAATAAGTATCCCCCCATAAGAAGGATAGTTGGAGACATGATATTCCCCCCATAATGTAGAAGCTCCCATGTTGATGAAGAGTACCTACAAACAATAGATTAACCAATGCTTACAAGAAACATGTCTCCCCTTAGGAAGAAATAGATACATAAAATGATGAAGAAGCCAATCCATGTGAAAATGGAATGAGGAAGAAGATGTAGGTCTCCATGCATGAATCTCTGAAGACTGAGTAGGAATCTCCAAGCTCAAAGAATCTATCACCTCATGTGACAAATCAAGTGAAGAAGGAGAAGAATCAAGTACACAAATCTCCAAAGAAGGTGAAGAAGTGTCCCCATATATGATGAAATTGTCATCAAGGAAAAGAGAAACCCCCTCATGTATGTCTTCCAAATCTGCATCATGAGAATCAACAAATGCTGAAGATGCATCCAAATAGTCATCACACTCTGCAAGATCTGAAACACTATGAACATCCTGCTGAATAGTAGAGCCCATGTCTAAAGAAGCAAGAGGTGGAGGAGTAGGAAGATCAACACTTGTCTCAACAACAAAATGATTCAAGTGCCCAAAATTATCCTCATAATTATCCCTTGGCAAAGGGATGGGTACATCATGAATATCATCATCATTATCAACAAAAGTGGAAAAGGAATACAAGTGGGATGTATGATCAACAACTCCCATAGCTATGACATTTCTAGTCTCCATGTCCCTAATGTAGACATAATCAGGAGTGAACTCAACAATTTTACCTTGTGCCCCATGTGTAATTTGGTAAATAGAAAGAAGATTAGTGGTCAAGGATGGTACACAAAGAACATCATTAAATGTCCCTTCTCCCATAGGAATAGAACCTTTCCCACAAACTCTCATGAATGTGTTGTTACCCATCAAAATATTAGGAGAATTACAAGGCTCAATAGAAGAAAACATATCCATAGAAGATGCCATATGATGTGATGCACCTGAATCAAGAAGCCATTTACCTTGCTCAGGATGTGTGGAAGCCATGAGTGCTTGTCCTTTACCTTTATCTTTGGATGATGATGGAGATGTAGAAGCTACCAAATGTGTAGAAGGAGCAGACACTGATGAGGGAAACTTAATGTTGTGTTTCTAAATAATGTGAGTTAGCTCATCAATCTTCTTTTGAAAACACTTATGCTCATCATGTCCTAACTTTTGACAATATGCACATTTATCTCTCTTTCTTCTAGATGATTCCTCTCTTGAAGAGGACTTGGATTCAATACTTTTTGGTGAAGAAGGTTCATTACCTTTGTCTTGAGGCTTAGGATCCTTATTGTGTTTCTTTCCTTTTCCATTAGAAGCCTTTGATGTAGACTCACTTGCAATCAATGCTTGATGTGTGGAAGGCTTCAATTGACCCATGTGTGCCAACTTTGCTTGTTCCCTTGTGAGTTGTGCTGCAAATTCATCAAGAGAGGGCAATTTGTATGCACTACCAAGAGCATCCATAGTAGCATAGAATGTAGAAACAAAGATAGAATAATCAGGACCAAGCTTGGAAAGAATAGAAAAGATCAATTGTTCATCGTCTTTAACAATGCCACATGAAGAAAGCTCCAATCTAATAGTATTGAACTTAGAGAAAAAATCTTGAATATTGTCAAAATCCCTAGGATTGAGACCTATGAGATCATTCTCTAATCTGAATTTCCTCATTCTATCAGGTTTACCAAATAGTCCTTCCAAAGTGATCCAAGCATCATGAGGATGTGTGCAAGATGCAATATGAAAGTGCAAGTCACGAGAGATGGATGATCTAAGAGATCCAAGTGCTTTATCCCTTCTATCAAACCATTTTCTCCTTTCTATAGCACTTGTTTGAGGTTCTTGATCCTGCCCAAGAGTCATTCTAAGCAATCCATGACTCAACAAATTATCACTTAAAGATACTTTCCATTCATGGTAGTTATATGGAGTGAGGATTTTAACCTTTGAATTATCCATATTAACATAAAATAATGACTGATAACTACTGATAACTCCTTCAAATGACTGATGCAAATCAGAAAATTGAATTCCAAGGATTAACCAAGTGCAATTATAGCCCCAAAATGACCTATTGCTGAAAGTGATATTTCTACCCAAAATCACTCAAATCTGATTGCAGATCTAGAAAGTAGACAAAAAATCATGCACTTTCAAAAAAACTTTCACCTCAAAATGTTACCATATGTGCCCAAACAAAGCCCTAGAAGTTGCAGAAATCAGGAACAGTCAACAAGATCTACAATTTCTGACAATTGTGGCCACCAAAATGCAAAATCAACACACCACTAGATTCTTGATGAAATTTTACCCAATTTCAAAAAAAATTGCTCCAAAAAAGGAGCAAAATTGAGCAAGATATGGCCCTTTGAAGTCGGACTGTCAAAATGAAAACTCCAATGGTAAAGGCTACAAAATTTCTAACCCTGCTGACGTCAACAAGTCATGGGAATAAATTTGATGGCTAAACAGCTAACAAAAAGACCCAATTTCATTCTGTGGTGATGGCTAGACAACCATCAATTTTAACATAGTGGAAATGTGACACAAGCAAAAAAAGATAGCCTCCACTGACGTGTCTAATGAGCTGGCAGTCCGTATAGTGACATGTCACAGATGACATCAGCAAGCTGACTGTGGTAGGTTTTTGATGTGTCAGATTTTGGTTGGGCCATAGTGGGCTAAGGTGGTAGTAGCTGACTGCCGATTTGGTAGAGGCGATGTGAGGTGGCTGGTTGACGGGGCGCAAGTGGCAATGCCCAGCGGAGGTGTAGATCTAAGGTGGTGGGACTGGGCCAACCGAGTGGAGGTTAGAGGATCTTTTGTGGCCACATTGTGGTTATCTGCGGTGGTGCAGTCAAGGAAGGACTGGTGGTGCAGGCGCCGACGTTGGGAGAGTTGGAGCCCTAAGCTGCAGCAGAGGTGAACGCACAGAGGAAGCCGCTGGGCAGGCAGAGCAATGCTCACATGGATGAGCGGCGCCAAAGGTCTACAGTGGAGGCCAAAGGTGGGCGTAATGGGAGATCTTTATCCCACATGCACTGTGAAGTGGGCTATAAAGCCTTTTTAATATGCAAACCGCCCAAATCACAAACAAAGCAGCGCGGTCTGGCTTCGTCTATGCGCTACAGCCTGGGTTCTCTGCTTAGATTGTGTGCCAGTTCTATGTATGTACTTCTATCGCTATCATGTAATGGTGACATGAAAATTCCTGGAATATTCTTTGTCTAGGGGACGTACCACCCCATTTTTTAAAGAAAAAATTCAAAAATTTTGCAGAGAAATTTTTTTTTGAATATATCACAGAATAGAAAAATATATATATTTTTTGAAAAATTGTACCGCAGAGGTAGATTAGGCCTATGGTCTGATTTGCAAAAAAATTTGCCTCAGATTTGACTTTCGCCGAATATAGGCAAATTTATAGTTGATTTTAACCTAAACAACCTCCCGAATGCAATGGTGATGTCAGATCTACTCCAAGATGCCTCTATCGCATGCTGGTTGCCAAATCTAAGATTTGGACCTTCAAACTTGCAAGATCTCTCCAAATCAGCTGATCTAAATGCTCCAATGGCTCTGATACCATGTAAGAATTTGCAAATAGAAAATATTGAGCCAAGATCAAGAGGTTGAAGAAAAACACAAGAGAGAAAATATGAATGCAAGGATGGATTGAATAGATCCAATGAATTAATGATCTCCAATGAATTATTAAGATTACATAATAGGCCTCCTTATATAGGAAAGATGATATGAGAGAATGATAAGGAGATGATAAGCTATCACCTATGCTAGGTGTAATCACATGTCCACCAAATGTGGATCATCCTCCAATATGCAATAAAGTATGTGCATTGGATTAGGATGATAATGTGATAAGAGCACAAAAGGTGGATCTCACACACAATGAGGTATGTGATGACAACAATCACACCAAAAGTGGAATTTCTCTTACACCATGTGCTTAATAGATGTGCACACTCCTAGGTGTCTCAATAATGCATTAACCTAAGTAAGATTAAGTAAAGTGTAATTAGGAATAATTAATTACACCAACAAGAATGATTTATTGAAGAGATTTGAAATGCAAAATTGTAAGCCAGTTGGCACACCTATGGTAACTGGTCACAACTTATCTAGCACAGGTTTACCTCTTGCAGTTGAACAAAAGAAGTACAAATCTATGATTGGAGGATTGCAGTATTTAACTCATATAAGACTAGACATATCACATGCGGTTGGAATTGTTGCAAGATTTCAAGCTGATCCTAAAGAGACACATTATGCAGTAGTAAAAAGAATACTGAGGTACTTGGAAGGCACAATTGAATATAGATTATGGTATGAAAAATCTGATGATTTTACCCTATGTGCGTATACAGATACAGATTGGGGAGGCAATGTTAATGACAAAAAGAGTACAAGTGGTGGAGCATTTTTCCTTGGAGGAAGATTGGTTTCTTGGCTAAGCAAGAAAAAAAATTATATTTCATAGAGCACAACAAAAGAAGAATATGTAGCAGTAGCAAACAATTATAACCAAATAATATGGATGAAATACATGTTGAAGGATATTGGAATAAAATTTGATGAACCTTTTGTTATACTCTATGATAACACTAGTACAATAAGTATGTCTAAGAATCATGTACTACATTCTAAGATAAATCATATAGAAATAAAGTATCATGTAGTGAGAGAGAAAGTTGCAAAGAAAGAAGTCAGACTCAAGTATACAAGTACAAAAGAGCAGATTGCAGACATATTTACAAATCCCTTACCTAAAGATACATTTGAGTATTTGAGAGGTATGCTTGGGGTTATGCCCTAGCCTACTTTTGAGAAGTGATGCAGATTGTTGCATCAGTCCAATGGTATATGAACTCTATCTTTTTCTAGACTGGATGTTGGTACTTCCTATATGGGGGAGTATGTGTGTTTTTGAGATGAGTCATGAAGGACTATAGTGAATGTATTTTCAGAAAAGTGTCTTTTGACATTGAGGATTGACATATTGATGTTTACTTGTGTCATTAATGTCAATGGGGGAGAAGGATGCATGAAAATAATAATAATAATAATAATAATAATAATAATGGAGTATACAAAAAAATAAAAAAATAAGGATACATGGAAAGAAGGATACAAACATTTGTTGGAGGAGATGAAGCAATATAAAATGAAAACCCTAAAAGAATATGATTGTGAGAAAATGAAGAAATATTTGATTGATGAAGAGGATTTGAAAATATTTTAGAGTAGTAGCGTTGCAGTTTGGTATTCATCAAACTTGGATTTTTTTTATCTATGTTTCCATCAATGCCAATGGGGGGATTGTTAGGAATGAATGCTGAATATATCCTATGGGGGAGTACTCACATCCATTCTATAGAAGTTGTATGTTTCATTCATGATTGTGGTTGTCATTGATGTCAACACAGTGATCTACTGGAGATTAGCAGAGGAGCAGATAGTGTTTGAATTAGCATATGTGGAGTTGTAGATCAAGCTATACGGAGTTGAGGATTTAATCTATATTGTGTCCTGAGATCATGGTCAAGAGCGTGTATGGAAATTCAATTATTCATGACAGTTATGTGTAATTCAGTGGAAGCAGTATTCAAGCAGTGTTCCTGAGAAGCGGCTTGTGGAAACTATATGATATCTCCTAATTGGAATAGAATCTAGGCATGTGAAGTTGTATAGTTGATGAAGACATTATGATAGTGATCTAGATGTGACAGCAAGGTCAGGGGTTGCAGGAGTGAAGAATTATTTTGTTTGGAAGCCAATAGTTTTAATATAATTATTAAATATTGTGTAATGTGTGGAAGTTTATGTTTTGCAATTGGTTAAGCCTTGTTGGAAAAATCATTTGTAATTATTTGAGTGTGTTATAAAGGAAGGATTATTTTCCTTATTGTAATATAGAATATATAGAAGTGAATTGTGAAATTGAGAAATATATGTTGTAAGAGGATATGCGAAGTACATAGATCTAAACTGAGATTTGATGAAGCAATTGGTGTGGTTTGGCATAGATAGAGGACAAAAGATAAGTTTCTAAGATCAGTAATCATTTGGTATTATTCTTTTGAGTAATATAGAGATCAATTGGATAGTGTGTTCAGTGATCTTTCCCTTGAAGCTATTTGGACAGTAGGTCCTTCTATCCTCCATAACTCCTATCACCTGGTTAGAATATTTTAATAGGGATTCAAAGTCTCCTAACAGGGACTCATATGTACTGAATGTATTTTATAAGGCTCTTAATAGAGTCCATCCTCTCACAAGGAATTTTCATATTGGTACATCTTTTGTGGGCATCATTCCCACTAGGGTTTACTCTCTGATCAAGAGGTTCCCTAGTCAACATATCTTGTGTTATTGAGTTGATGTGTATGTTCATCTTTATATGGTTTTTGTTTACATTGATTACATGGTTGAAATATTTTAATAAAGATAAGAATTTTATTTATCTGATAATTGATTCACCCCCCCCCCCTCTCAATTATCTTGGTGGACTTTAATTTCTAATAGTTTGTATATTTTGGTTGATATTTTCACCTACAGGTTTTGATGAGTGTTCTTCATTAGATACAACATGTGGTTGATCAGATCGATCCTATTTGGATGCATATCCCTTTTTTTTTTTTGGTCCCAATTATGTGTGTGTAACATGATGATCATATCTATT
Source organism: Chamaecyparis obtusa (assembly GCA_027943335.1). Lineage (NCBI taxonomy): Eukaryota > Viridiplantae > Streptophyta > Pinopsida > Cupressales > Cupressaceae > Chamaecyparis > Chamaecyparis obtusa. The sequence goes on along the minus strand of BSBK01004955.1, from coordinate 530,863 downwards.
GGAACTAAGTGCTTTGGAGATGATGTGGCATGTTGTCTTGAGTGAGGTTTTTTGTAATGTTTGAGGTGGTCCTCATTTCATTCCTTACCACCAAAGGAATGTCTTGGTACAACCTATTTCAAATTGTCTGGCTGACCTAGTGGATCTCATCATGTTGTATAAATAAGGGAAAGGATTTTAGTTGTTCAGGGATCTGGATTAGTATTTGTATCTAGATCAATATTTGTATCCAATAAGACTCATGCATGGTGATATGAAAAGTGATTTTGAATCTATTTTTAGGAGTTCCTTATTTTTGTGTAGTAGCATATTGATCTCAGTAGTGGATTCTATCTCTTTTCATATTTTATAGTTGTGAGACTTATTGTGTTGGCAATGAGCCTTAGTATATCAGTAGTGGGACTTATTGTACTAGTAGTGAGCCTTAGTATATCAACAATGAGTTGTATTCTACTAGTAATGAGCCTATTTGTAGTGAGAACAACTAGAAGTAAACCCATGTAAAAATCACCATACCAATGTCACCTAAACATGTGTTTTATATTTCATGAGAACCATCTTCTTCATGGTTTTTCCCAATTTGGGTTTCCATGTAAATCCTAGTGTTCTCTGCGCCAATGTTTCTATGTTATTAAAGAACCATTTTATGTGGATGTTTGAGGTTCTTAACCAACAAATCTAAAGTTGTTATTATTGTTTTTTATGAGTTGACCAATATAGAAAAATTTTATAAGTTGTGTGGGAATAATTGATTCACCCCCCCTTCCATCAGTTATTTGACCTATTTAACACTAGGGATTTTGGTAGAAAAATCAAGAAACCTTCCAGCAGCCTTCATTACCAAAGTAAAATCCATTGGAAATAGTATAGTTAAATTTCCATTAATATTAATGATGGCTTCATGCAAACCAAATAGATATTTCTTGTCAAAAATCCTTATACATATTTCCTCTACAACCACCTTCTTTTCCTTGCCACAAAATTGGAGGCTAAAAACCTTGAATAAATATTTGAATTTACTCTATGCCTATGATTAGTGTGAAAAAAATATTATAGTCTCAAATTATCTTAATGGAATGGAAAATCAACCTATACTTATATTTGATTACGTCCTTGACCCTATGATCTATTATCGAGCCATCAAAAGTTGTTTTCCAATTGAGAGATGAAATCTTAGTTGAAGAATCCATCCTTAATTACTTCTACTCAATTTTGTAATGAGAAAGATTCCCTAAACACTCACTAAGTGGACCAAAAGAGAGTGATTCCCCCACACACATAGTTTGATAAACACCAAATCACTTTCTTTAAAAGAAGAAAATGCAGCAATAAAAACCCCTTTTCACAAGGGAAAAGCTCAATGTTACCAAATACTAAGGATTTTGAAGAACTTGATAGCTAGAAATGTATCTCTGTAAGAGAAGGCCAAAGGCCAATGAATCTATAGACCAACCCATGATGTTGGTAGAAATCTACATTATCCACCATATTCAGGCCACACAACACCATAGGGGAGGTATTGGCATAGTCAATGATTTGATCTTTCACCTTTGGAGGAATAGTAAAAACATGTGCATAGCTCCTTCCACCAGTAGTAGTAGATTTTGTGTCTATCTTGGAGGAGTGGGGCAGGGGGAGAACCCATCCTTAGCAGTCCTAGAAGAATAAAATCCTTGACCACCAAGGCTAGGAACAACAACCTTTGCACGCACATTCAATAGTGAGGAAAACATCATTTTGGCATGGTAGAGGACCTATCTCCCACCAAAGAATCTAACATAAGGGAAGAAAAATCCCCATTTGCATAAAAAGGAACTATTTGGGAAGGCAGAATGATCAGAGGCATTTTCCAAATCTATTGTTCTTGAAGTGTTTAATTCATTTATTATTTAAATGTTAATATAAGATAAGATTTGGTCAATTAATTTTGCATACAATACAAATAAAAATAAAATTGAATTTTATTAAAATTATTTTATTCATTATCTACTTGTAAGCAATTTTAGATAAATCTATTCATAGATCAATATCATAAATTCAAAATATTTTGTTGAAAGATAAATAATAATTGTTGTCTTTCCTAGTTTCCATATTTCCTTTTATCAAATTTACATTGACTCAAGTCATAAAATTTAATTGTGGTGTGTGAATTATTGTACATGCATGTCCTGCAAAACAATCCTTCTATAACTCATTAGATCAATTGTTAGTCCATAGAAATCAATCAAAATGAAATAATTGAAACTGATCATAGCTTCCTAATAAAAATGAGTATGATCTTATATAAATTTTCTCTTACATTATGTATACAATTAGTAACAAGCCATTATCAAATGGAAGATTCAAACTATGATGCATCCACATGAATTATATGATAAAATTATGAAATTTGATCCTAAATGGATGCAAACAAGCAAAACACAAGCTAATTGTGACTCTACATGATTGATTCAACTATAAAATGCTGGATAAATGATCTAGGATGATGAATTAGAACTGAAATGGTCTCAAAATACTCTCAAAATGATCTAGAACCAATTTGACATTATCTCCTTACAAGAATCCTAGATATCCCACATAAGCTTGATTGAGCTTGTTTTATAGATTTGAATTCAAATTCAAGGGTTGAGATCACTCCATCATGGATGATGGGGATCACAAGTTGAGTGATCCATGTGATGCTATCTCATTGGTTTAATTTAAGTCTTTTGTCCTTTTATGGTTTGAGTATGTAAAGAGGACAATTTATTAATTTCTTTAATTAATATTGCTAGACATGTGTATTTTTTATCTTGATTTAACTAAATTGGCTAGGGGTATTAATTAATAAAATTTATTTGATGATGGATCATTGATCTTTTAATATTGATTGAAAAAATATGCAACTGACCTAATTTAGTCTAATCACACAATAGGATTCGATTGATTTAATAACCTTGATTAAAATTTGATCTCCTAATGAATATTTAGGGAAATTAGGTCCTTTGATAAGACTAGACCAATTTTAGGTGATTACATTTGCCCCTCTAAATCAATGTGCAAGAAGCGTACTGATTCAAATAATTTCTAATTTTCAATTGGATCTGATTCTAACTATGTAAAATTTTTGATACAGATCCTAATGAAACTACTCTTCATTGATGTTGAATTTGAGAACTTGATGTGATGTCTAGTAACTGATTGAAACCAGACTAACCAATTTTATGTGATGCAATGAAATTGATTACCTGTCTAGTACTAAAACTAATGTTGTTGATGATGATGATGAATAACCAATTTGATGTAAAATGATGAAATTGATTATATTCACAAGGGTTTTGAAAGCATTGATACTGATAAGAACAAATAACCAGCTTTATGTGAAATGATGAGATTGATTATCATCAATAGTTGATCTGGATAATTAACATGATATGAGTCCTGAGCAATTTACTCATTCCCTAATTTTTTGATGAAGAGAATATCAATTTGATGTGATGTGATGAAATTTATATGCCCCTATTTTATTTTATGATGTTTATACATGAGCATCTTGGGTTCTTGGCAAACTTGAATCATCCAAAATATTTCCTTATCAGTTTGTTCATGTTTTCCAATTTTCTTAGTTTTGGTGGTGTTCCTTTATTTTGGATCATTTTCTTCTACAAACTTCAGGGAATCCTCTAGACATCATGTTTTACTCTTTTATGGTTCTAAATCTCTATTGGAGTGTTCACTAAGGAGTTATCTTGGATTCAAGTTTGGGCCAGTATGTTCTTCATGTTCTAATGGTTAGTTAGGCTTTCTGGTCTCCCAAAGTAATTTTTCAATCGACAAAGCTTGGAGACTCATATTCTGATGTTCTTGGGATTTTTTCTAATGTCATTTTTGGATCGTGCATCATTTCTACATCTTGGTGTTGAGATATTATGATTGGGTCCTAATCTATATTTATGTATTATATTTTCTTGTTCTTGGAAAATGTAATTGTTCTTGGCCGAAATATGTTGCAAAGCTCTCTATATTAAGGCTTGTGATCTTTGTTAAGTTGTGATGAGGAAGAATTATCCTTGGAGGTTTTCATAAGGGCTTGATTCTATAATTCTATTTTAATTAGGCATGTATTCCAAAAGCCTGTAATCTACATGTTGCGGGCCAATATGACAAAATTGTTGATTCTTAGATATGGGCATGTTTATTGTTCATTACCGAGTTGCTTACAATCTAGATTTTTTTGTTTTCATTGTGTTGACTCTTGCAGCAGGAATTTGATGGACTCTATGAGTTCTCATTTTCCTTGACTACATCTGGTAGTATCAGAGCTAATTTTTTTCAACCTAGGGTTTACTTGTAGGGTGGAGGAGGAGAGGATCCAACCTATAGCTGCTAAATATTGTGAACATGGCTAGAATAAATTCTAGAGAAGGAGAAAGGAATGAAGATCCAACTATATTATATATTTTAAGATAATTTTTTACTATATTAGAAGTGGTGGAAATAACTTAAAGAAGAGGGAAACACATTGATGATGAAAGTGATGAAGAAGAGGATGAACAGAATCAGGATAGAGAAGTGTTATGCCTTGCATACCTGTCTCTACATTTTGTTCAGAAAAATATTGGGTCCCCCTTTATTTTTTCTTTTTCTTGTCATTTTTGGGTGTCTTTTGTTTTGTTTTCTCCAGGTTCCCAAAGTGTTCTCTCGTCTATTGCCAAGAACTCCAAACTTTGGGGGTCTTTCATTGTCATTTTTGTCTCCACTTGAGGAAGTGAACATTGGGTTCCCAGAGTTTAGACTTTGAGTTTAACCTACCCTCAAAATTTCAACTCTCAATTAATGCACTCTCATAGGCATTATAAAAGGCCTTTTACCCCCACTTTCACATTTACCCAAAGTGAAAATTACCCTCTACATCCAAGAGATCATTGTGAAGTGTGAAGTGTTCATATATTATAACTTGTTGAAAGTAAATTGAGAAAATTTACTCAGTGTTCATGCTTTTGTGCTTTAGGTAAGCTATTTGGGCATAGAGGAGAGTGGGTGAATCATCCGTTAATGGTTTCAGTGTGTTCTTCAGGTAGGTTCCTCTCAACTCTTGGTTCTTCTTTTCTATTTGTCTTTGCTTCTAATTTTTTTTTCTTTGGTGTTTCTTTTCTTTCTCTTTTTTTTTCCCCCCTTTTTTTGCGTGTTTCCTAAGACCCCACCCTGTAAACAATGTTTGAAGGGGTTTTTGGGTCTATTTTTCATCCTAGTTTATGTTTATTTTTCCATGACTTTCTCCTAGCCTGCAAGTATATAATGTAAATTTCTTTTAAAATTTTGTGAATCTTTGTAAGTTCTTGTGGCTAATGTTGGTGTCCTTTATAGATGCTCCTATTATTTACAATGTAAATGGTTTAGATTTTTGTCAATTCAGCAGTTTTATAGGGTTTGTATGTGGGTGTCCATAAATAATATGTTTGTAGTTTGAATTCTTTTCTAAGTCATTATGGTCTTGATTTCATCCTTGAATAGACCTGGAGTCCATGTGCCTGTTATTTATGGAGTCCAAGTAACAATATTTCCAGTCTCAAAAATGTTTTTAAGCCAGAAAACCTTTGTGGATCCCTGGAGTCCCAAAGCCCAAATTTTTTATTGAACACTTTATGATTTTTAAGTAGTGTATATTGTTTTGATGACCATCCTTCATTGTAGGTTATCATCAAGTGAAATATAAGAGGTAGGATCACCACATGGAAGTCCTGAGCTTCTCATCTCATATGTTGTCCCCATCATAAAATAAAAGGTAGAAAAGGCTTTAGAGAGGCTTCTACTAGTGCTAAAGTACAAAAAATATGGGACAATCTAGGGGTCCCAAATTGAGACCACCCTCTAGGAGATCACATATATTGATTTTGGAACCTAGGCCAAATTGAAGGGCCTCCAAAAAGAAGTATACCAATAGAAGTAGGCCAATGGTCATCTATCAATCAATTTCACCACTTCCAACATTATTCAAGTGGCATGCTTCCCACACTATGTGTAGACTTTGGAGTGAATACTTCTTGTGGCCAAGAATTACAAAAAAACCTCTCATGTCGTTGTCACATATTTCAAAGTACCCATCACCTCCCTGGATCATCATACCATTGCAACAAGATGGAGGATCACATTCTTCAATAATGCCATCACCATGATAAGGTTGATCAATATTGTACATTTTACATTTGCGGAGGATGCAGTCTAGCATCATATAAATATAGAATGGTTGAAGAACCTACAGAGGGACTACAAGGATATGAATATGGATATCCCTAACTTTGATTTCTAGGATCCAATACAGGATGGAATAAATTTTTGTGCTTGATTTTTGGTGAACCCCATGCTCGAGAGTTCTCTCCTTGGATGTATTATTTCCTTTACTGCATGACTAACAATAAGCAACATTTTGACTGGATGACCATCATTTCCAACCATATTGATGTTCAAATGAAGGTGGTAGAAGAAGATAGTCATTTTTACATGAATTCTTATGTTTTTTGGTCTTTGTCTTGGAAACATGGAGGAATTTGAGGACTAGATATAGTTGGTGTCCTCGAGAATGAAATAAAACACTCAAGCCCATGGGATAATTTTCCCCATATCCAATGAGATCAATTTTTCCATAATTTTTGTAGAGTAAATAACACCTTTATTTTTTATGGTATTAAGGTGCTCACTAAGGATGTAGGGTACAAGTTATCCCTGGAATAAATGGACATGATTATCCCATGGGGATTTTATTTCATCAAATTTTAACATCACACCTACATCCAGGTAATTAAGTTCACAAGAAGCCCATTTTGTCTACCACAACATTGCAAAGATAGGATCATTTTGTTGGAGTTCTATAGGAAGATCCTTGAATAACTACACAACAACTACACATGTCTAAGATCCTCATCACTTGAGATAAGTACACATGTGCTCTCATGGATTCTTTGAGGTAGAGAGTGAATTAAAAAATAGTCATTTGGAGAAGGTAATGCTCCAGGGGTCTCAACCCCATGAATCACATATGGAATATTTTTGGGAAAATTGCTAGGATGATATTGACATTTGGTACCAACATCACTTGAGATGTCAAAAGGTATGATGGAGAATCTCAACCTTTGATCATTCACACTAAATTTCTCCTATGAAGGGCCCCTTGAATACCCTAAGTATAAAGAGTTGGGGATTGATAAATCAGGCCTCCTTCTGGTGGATTTGGATACCCTGGAAACTTTGACTATTAAGGTCATATTTAGGATCATTAACGAGAAATGTCATACTCATTTTGTAAAAGTATGCTCAAAGATCATCATCTTGGACACATACCCAAAATAAAAAACCATCCTCAGACCCCAAGCAACATAATAATCCAAATCCCTAGGAAAGAAGAAGGTTTGAGATTCATCCCAACTATAAGACACAATCCTAGAATCACTTATGAGGAAGCTAAATGAGAAATTAGAGAGGTCCTAGAAGTTGTCAGAAGCAGTGCATATCAGTGTAACATATGGCACCAGTGTTAATATAGGTCTAATTACTGAGATGAGAGGAGAGAATCAATAATCTAAAAATTGACTGATTTCAAAATCTAAAACCTTTATGCGCCACAACATTCAATTTTTTTTTATTAAAATAGAAACTTTCAAAGAATGCATCCACAAATAATCAATCACACAATGAAGACACCATATTTTTATTGTGGAAACCCAAATGGGAGAAACCATGTGTGGGAGTTGGTACCCACTAAATTTGTACTCTTCTAGAATATGCCCTGTGAGGAGCTTACCATGTTAAAGATTTACAAAAGCATTGTTAGGTGCTACCTAATTAAGGGATTTGGCTTTAGATCACCTACTAGGATCTTTACTTCTTTAGGAGTAGCCTTCTTAGAGGAATTCAAGAACAAGCTAATGTGTTACCTTGTTAGAGTATTTATAATAAATATCTATTAGGATCCACCCAGTTAAGGGATTTCACTATTACAATGGTTAGAAAGAAACACATAGAATAATCTATAAATTGTACTGCCTATGCATGATCATATCATGTTAAGCTTTCAAACTCTTCTCCACACACTATACTCTTTCATATCTTGACTACACTTGATTCCTTCACTTTCTTTCTCACTACACCCTTTTGTAATTTACAATCAACAAACAACTCTTTTTTCAAAATTTTAATATATAGCTTTCTTCCACCAACTTAAAGTAAACCCTAGATCTAATATATGAATGATCCAGATCAAATTAGGTAAGATACAATGTATCTAATAACTCATAAAATGTTTCTCTAACTACGTCAACTTCCACATCGATTCTACCTTAGAAATTGAACTATCTTCAACAACTCATTTGACCAAAAGAAACTTCTTGAAGAATCCACCTCAAATGCATACCTCAGGAAATGTGATGTCAAATACTTTCCACAAATCCCAAAAATACCTAACTACTTTACTGAAAACATCAGCAATCTCATTGCCACTTAAAATTTCTTCACTATTTCATAGATCTTCAACATACTATCTAGACATTATTATTAATCATATCTTGTGACTTCTTCATCAAATACTTTACCAATTTTAAATATCATTTAAATCATTTATTCTTTATCACTGAGAAGTTACCTAGTTTGATTTCATTCAAACATAACCAATGCAATACTTCATATCCAAAGTTGTGGTTACAAACTTAACATCACAACACATAACATAATCTTCCATTAGAATAGAAACTTCAAAAATATACTACAACTCATGATTTATTCACATAATTTATGGTAACATACTAAAAATACTAAGCCAATCATTTGACATCAATGACAACAAAATAAAAGATTCACCCATCATTAAATATGTACCAATCTTCATCAATGCAACACTTAGCATCACTCCATCAGTTATTCTAAAAATCTTCCCCTTTGGCATTGATGGCAACACTCTTAACTTCTCTCTTAAATTTTGAGTTCTTCTTGGTAACACTATGTCTCTCTTATGATGGCAACACTCTTACCGGTTGACTTTGGAAAAATGTTTCCACTTTTATCTATACCTTTGATCTTAGTTGAGCTCTTCTCTTGTGTACATACATATTTTCCCCTTCATATTTTCAACATATTCTACCCCTTTGACAAATATGCCAAAGTTGTCTAATCATTTAGTCATCTTTGATTATTCTAAAATGTTCTTTGTTCTCTCTTTCCTCATCATTGCATTACATCATCATACTAAGACGTATCCCCATATGGATTAGTCCACCTCTACATCAATTCATACTTATGATATTTTGATTAACACATATGAGATGATGCAATCAACATAATCCTCTAATTCACTTCAAATAGGGGAATAACCCCTAATCTACCTCTGAGATACTCAAATGTGTCCTTTGGTAATGGTTTTGTGAATATATCAGCAACTTGTTCTTTAGTAGGCACATAGTCAAGACTTGCCTCCTACTGTAAATTTTCTCTTAGAAAATGATATTTTATTGCAATGTTCTTTATCTTCGGGTGCATCACTAGAATCTTGGAAATGTTTATTACACTAGTGCTATCACAGTAGATAACAACTGGTTATGTCACTTTGTCATGAATTCCCTCAAGAATATATTTTATCTATATCACTTGCTGAAATCAGAAATAACATTCTCTTCCTCTATAGTAGATTGAGAGACAATATTTCTTTTTACTTGTCCAGGAGACCAATATTTCACCAAGAAAGAATGCTCCACAACTTGTGCTCTTCATATCACCAATATTACATGCCCAATCTGCATCAGTAAATGCATTCAAAGAAAAATCTTCATCCTTACAATACCATAAACAATAATTTCTAGTTCCTTTTAGATATCTACATATCCTCTTCACTACAACCATATCTGAGTCCTTTGGATTTGAGGAAAACCTTTCCACAATACCAACAACATGTGCAATGTCTGGTCTACTGTAAACTACATGTTACAACTTATCGATCATGGATCTATATAGAGTTGCATTTAACTCTTTGGATTCATCATCCTTAGATAGTTTACAGCCTATGACCATAGGTGTTCCCACTAGTTTTGATTTATCCATGCTAAAAAAATTTAGAATCTCCTTTGCATACTTGGATTGACTAATGTATATTCCTTACTTCATCTATTGTACTTGAAGACCCAATAAACAATTTCATTTCTCCTATCATTTTCATTTCAAATTCTTTCCACATTTCTTATGAAATGACCTGCACAATGCTTCATTCCCACCAAAATTTATGTCATCAACAAAAAATTCAGCAATCAATATTTTGTCTTCACTTTCAAATTTTAGATATACATTACTATTTTCATTAGTTCTTTTGAAATAAATCTGAATAAGATAATCATTTATCCTTTTATACCATGCTCTTGGAGCTTGTTTTAGTTCATATAATTCTTTATACAATTTACATACCATGTATTTATATTTTTCAATAACAAAGCCTTTAGGTTGTTTAATGTATACTTCTTCTTCTAACACACCATTTAGAAAATAAGATTTTGCATCCATTCTATATACCTTGAAACCTTTATAAGAAGCATATGCCAAAATTATCATTACACCTTCAAGTCTAGCAATAGTTGCAAAGGTCTCACCATAATCCATTCCTTCTTCTTATGCATACCCTTTGCAAACTAGCCTTGCCTTGCTTTTTAGCATTTCTCCTTTCTCATTCATCTTATTACCTAAAACATTATTGTTAGTATGTCTGGGTACTAAATTCATGTATTATTTGTCTCTATTTTCTCTAATTCCTCTTTCATAGCACTAACCCAATCATTATCTTCCAAAGAATCTTTACCAAATGTGGGTTCTAATTCAAATAGTAAAAAAGTACTTTCCCTTACCTTACTCCTTGTCATCACTGCAACATTTTTATCTCCCATAAGCAGATCTTGAGAGTGATTAAGTTTCACATACCTTGGGAGTATCAGTTCTTCTCTTTGGTTACCTTCATCATCATTCACCAGTTGTGGAGGATTCACCGGTTGTCAATCATTCTCCACTTCATTTTTTTGTGGTACTATATCTAGCTCCACGAGTTGAACATAAAGTAATTGTCAGAGTCTTATGGTTCCTTCTTGCTATCTTCTTTGTTTCTCCTAGAAAATTCATCAATTCTGACATTTTCACTTTCAACCATCTTTTTAGTATTCTTTATTAAATATTTATAATATTTACTTATAGTAGAGTATCCTAGAAATGTCCCTTCATCACTTTTTGAATCAAATTCTCTATTTTTTTCATCCTTCTTTATGTAACATTTTCTTCCAAAATCTTAAAATAACTAACAATAGGAGTATGACCATACCACAACTCATAAGGTGTTTTGTTTGTACCTTTCTTAAGTTGTGTTCAAAGTATAGATAACAGTACTTTCCACTTCTCTCCAAAAGATTTGAGCCACTCCCTTTTGTATCAAAAGTGTTCTTGCACAATCAATTATGGATCTATTTATTATCTCATCAATTTTATTTTTCTGGGATGTTCTTGGTGTAGAAATTTGTCTCTTGATCCCATGTTCTTCACAAAATGTTGTGAACTCTTGTGAGGTAAAATCACCTCCTCCATCAGATCTGAGACACTTAAGTGATTTACCTGTTTCTTTTTCAACTCTTTCTTTATACACCTTAAATATGTAAAATGCATCAAATTTATCCTTCAAAACCATAACAAACATCATTCTTGAGTAATCATCAACAAACAAGATAAAGTACTTATCTTTAAAGTAGCTTTGAATTTTCATCGATCCACACATATCAATGTGTACAAGGTCAAGAATTCTTTGTGATGAATAAGCTTTACTAGTAAAAATAGACCTAGTCAACTTTCCCAACTGACACTCCTTGCACATAGCATTATCAGGCTTAGCTAAAGCAGGCATACCTCTAACAAATATTTTCTTACTAAAATTTTCCATATTATCAAAGTTAACATGACAAAGCCTCTTATGTCATCACCAACAGTCTTCAAATTTAGCAAACAAGCAATTTTTGTCAGTAGAGTTCAATCAAAATAGGTTACCTCTATTTTTTTCACCAACAACAATCAAATCTCTAGAGTTTCCTATGATCTTGCAAAAACCATTACAAAATTCCAATATAAAACATTTTTTATTCAGTTGTGCAACACTTAATAGGCTATACTTTAATCCATCAACCCAATAAACATCATTACAATTAGTATTATCATTCAGTGCTATTGAACCTTTACCTCTTACCATACATAGAGAACCATTACCGAATTTGACTATTCATCCATCACATTTCTCCATAGAAATAAATTTTATTTTGTCACTGGTCATGTGATGTGTACACCCACTATCTATTATACAGTCAGTATTGTAATTCATGTTTGAAATCAATTATTTTTCCCCATTATCTCTATCTACACCAGTTTAGGGTTCTTCTTTTACTGGAAAAAAGACTATCTCAAACTCTTCCTCCTCATCTCTTCCATCTAATTCTTCATCAGCCACTCCTTCTTCTACTATGTAACATGCCTTGTTTATTTTTGTCTTTGAAGTTCCTAAATCTCTTTCCCTTATCCTTCATGTCATTATCAGGAAATCTAGATGCAATATGACCAATTTTTTTACATGAAAAGCATTTTAAGGGAATTTCAACTTTGTACTTTCCTTTTCCTCTAGGTAATCTCATTGGTTGAAGTGCCTCAACCTCATCTTGATCTCTTTCCTCAAAAAAAATATAATCACAATCATGATTTCCTCTAAAAATTTTAGAGACTCCTCTCCCTTTTCTTGATGAAACAATAGTTAGGGAAGCTTTGAATGTAGATTCTATTCTAGGCACATTGTTATCAAAACTACTTCACTCAAAAGCAGTAAGCTTGACAACCAAGGAATTTAGAGTCACATTTTTAGGATTAATAGATCTCAATTCTTGTATAGAAGAGACTCTAATAGAATACTTTGGTAGTAGGGTTCTCAATATTTTTCTTACCACTTCATCTTCTTCAATTTTTCCACCAGCTCCTTTGATTGTAGCAACAACCTCCTTTATCCTATAGTTGTATTGAGCAATGTTCTCACCTCCATGCATTCTCATTTCATCATACTTACCTCTGAGTCTATTCACCTTTTCTTTCTAAACATGAAAATCACCACCATAAATTATTGTCTACTTGTCCTACATATCTTTATTATTATACATATCCTTGATATCTACAAACTCAGCATTAGATAGAGCACTTTCTATTTCCATCATTACAGAGTTATGTTCCATTTTTCTCCTTATTTTTTCATCATTTAGGGTTCTAGTAGGTTGATTATACTTGGTTTTAAGATGAACCTATGCTTTATCTCCAATACCTAACATATGCAACTTCATCCTGCTTACCAATGTAGAGAAATTTTCCTTATTGAACTTAGGTTCATCCTTCCTATACATCTTCAGATCTTTTACCTCAAGTTGTTAAGATTTTATCTAGACATCCTATGCTATGATACCAATTTTTTATAAAGGTGTGATTACTGAGAGGGGAGGAGTGAATCAATAATCTACAAATTCACTAATTTCAAACTCTAAAAACTTTATGCACCACAACATTCAACATTAACTTATTCAAATAGAAACTTCCAAAGTATGCATCCACAAATAATCAATCACACAATGAAGACACCATATTTTTATCATGGAAATATAAATGGGGAAAAAAATATGCGGGATTTGGTATCCACTAAATTTGTACTCTTCTATAATACACCATGTGAGGAGATTACCCTGTTAAAAGTTTACAAAATCACTGTTAGGTGCTACCTAGTTAAAGGATTTTCCTTTAGACCTGTTAGGATATTTTACCTATTAGGAGAAGCCTTGTTAGAGGAATTCAAACAAAAGATAATGTGTCACCTTGTTAGAGTATTTACAATAAATATTCGTTAGGATCCACCTAGTTACTGAGTTTCATTGTTACAATGGTTAGAAAGAAATAGATAGAATGATCTGTAAATTGCACTACCTATACATGATAAGATATTATTAAGATCTAAAACTCTTCTCAACACACTATACTCTTTCTTGGCTTGATCATATTTTATTCCTTCACTTTCTCTATCACTTCACCCTTCTGCAATTTACAATCAACAAACAACTCCTTTTTCAACTTTCTAATATATAGATTTCTTCCACGGACTTAAAATAAACCCTATATTTGAGATATGAACAATCTAGATCAAATTAGGTAAGATATAATGTATCTAACAACTCATAAAATTTGTTTGTCTGACCACGTCAGCTTCCACATGGATTCCACCCTAGAAATTGAACCATCTTCAACAACTAGTTTGACCAAAAGAAACTTCTTGAAGAATCCACCTCAAACGCATACCTCAAGCATGTGATGTCAAATAATTTCCACAAGTCATAAAATTTCCTTACTATTTTACTGAAAACATCACTGATCTCATTTCAACTTAGAATTTATTCACTGGTTCATAGATCTTCAACATAGTATTTAGACATTATTATCAATCATATCATGTGACCGCTCCATCAAATACTTTACCAATTTGAAATAATATTTAAAACATTTATAACTATCTTTCATTGAGTACTTACCCTATAATATCCCCGCTAGGGAACCCATAAGGAATCAGGTCTTAAGACAAAAAATTGCAACTAACAAATTTTTTTTTTACATTACATCATTACTACTTCACAATTACATTCCTTAAGGTTCTCTTAATGAATTCCTTTGTTAACATATTCACATTACTTATCCAAATTTAATTTCATTTCCTTTCTTTACTTTCACATTTAGAACTTAGGAAATAGAGTAAGAAAATAACATTTCATTTACAATTATATTCCTTACTTAATATACTAAATTCATTTCACCTTCCTACACATTGAATAACTATCCATTTCAAATTATATTTTAACCTTAGCATAATAAACATTTTTCTTTCATTGCAACAAAGAAGAGATAGAAAAGATCATTCAACATTACATTGTACATTTCCAACTTTGCTCTTTCAAATAATAACCCTTGAAAATCAAACCTAGAACTATCCCTCCCAATTACATTGCTTTGCTTTTCAAATACATCTTTTTGATACTAGATCTCATAATAACAAGTACATGAATGGCCCGAAGGCATTACAATATTTATTTTCATCTTTCCTTTCAAAAATACATAATACGAAATACAAATATCTGCATCAATTTATATAAATTTGAACGCATCCAAGACACGAACCACGAATAGGACCTCGAATGATTTTTGCCACCCAACCATGTGGAACTGATGAGGTTCCACCCCCATGCTAGGAGATAGAACCAAGATACCCACAAGGACCTAAGCAATCTAAGGCTCAAAGAACATAGAATATTACCATATTATAACATAGAGGTCAAGGTTCTAGGATACCACCTAAGTGAGTGTCATCACACAACCTATATATTGGGATCCTTCTTGGTAACCATGTAACCCCGATCCCCCCTTTATGAATAGGGATCCATCCTGGCAGTTATCCCTGGTCCCAGTACTCCAATTAGGTTTGTGTGGCCATTAATATATTCTCTTTCATTATCTTTTGAATCCCCCCTTCCCAAGTTAATTTTTAAGGTTATCACTTTTTAACAAACCCACCCATAGGATCATCTGGAAACCACTTTAGGGTTCCAACACCTATGGTGAGCCACTCACTTAAGGTTCCTATTCCCTTACCCCACAAACACACAAGCCATGAAAATCTCAAGTAATCTCAAAATGATCCATCTCATAGGTCTAGGAAACCCTCCGGCGCACTCAGGCCACCCGAACAAGTTCTGACCATATATTATGGACTCTACCAAAAGCCAAGTATGAACAAAAGCTTAAAATCAAAATCATGTATAGAAATTCATTGAACACAATGTAAAACTTCCCATATGCATTGACACAACATTTCATAACTTATTTCAAAGGTCTAAGGAAATCTCGTGTGGCTGAAATTTGGTTAAGTATGAATTTTTTTTAAGAAATCTCAAAATTATAATCTGCATCTTAATTCCCATGAGTCTGAAACCTATCCCAATCATCTCAGAAGGTACCTAAACCCTTTATACAAGTATAACTTAAAGTATAACTTATACTTAAATTATAAGTATAAATTAAAGTATAAATTAAAGTCTAACTTAAAGTATAACTTATACTTAAATGTTATAATTGTATTAAGCCTGATCCTGCACTTAAAAGCCCCTAACACCCTAAAAACTCCAAACGACATTCCACACAGACTCGTATGATAGTATGCATTCCCATACAACATTTGACCAACTGTCATATGGGCATGAACCCAATGTCGTACGACACTCCACACAGACTCGTACGACAGTGTGTATTCTTATACGAAATTTGACCAACTATGATATGGGTATGAACCCAATGTCGTACGACACTCCACACAGACTCGTACGATAGTGTGCATTCCCATACGACATTCAACCAACTGTTGTATGGGTATGAACCCAGTTTCGTATGACTCTGCAAAACATTTTTATGAAAACAAATTTTTAACTTCCTGAAAAAACTAAAAATTGGTCTCTGTAGGCATGGAGAGTGCCTGGGAAAGGTTCCCTGAGGTCAACTTGATGTAGGGACCTGAGCACCACATCCATAGCACATCCTCAACATTTCCTAAGACACATAATAAACAATATAAAAGAAACCATTCACAAAGAAGCCTGCAAGCAGAAAAGAGTCAGAAAAAAAGACTCTATCTCAATGCTACACCTTCATGACCCTTCCTGTTTCTTCCTAGACTTCTCTATTTCATCCAAAATTAAATAAACACATCCTTCCACAAGACCAAAAGTATTCCTAACTCCCAGGAAGATTTTTGAAATACAAAGTAAATAAAAGCTATATGATCATACATAATTTACTTCCCGGAAAGCACAGTAGAACACACAGAGCATAAAACATTTACATATCATTTTGGATACATAATAAGACAATCATATTATAATTTAATATCCTATCATATGCAAACACATTCATACAAAAATAGAGGAAGAATGAGGATTCTTCCCGGTTTAGACCCTACCTTGGGTCCTGCGGAGGATCCTCTTCCCTTGGCTGGATAATCTCTGCGAAGCCTCAATCCTTGAGTAGATATCCTTCTGGAAAATATTCCTCCAAACAACCTCACACACTTGACTTCAAAAACCAGAGACTCGTAACTCACATAAAATTTCTGGAGAAATCAATTACAGACAACTCAAAACAAATATCACTCCTCCAAAACTATACTCTAAAATTATCATCTAAAATTACCATCCCCCATCACATCAAAATCTTCCATAATTTATCCTCCAACTATGTGGTTGGAGGAGTTTCTTTATGGGAAGCAACTTCTCCAACTTCCATAGTTGGTTGGATGAACAACCAAATAATTCCCGTAAAGACTTAATCAAAGTTTTAATAAAATTTAATTAAAATATCCTTCAAATAAAACCATAACAAGAATAATAGACAAATACCTTTCAAGAAAGACACATAGCACAAACGGGAAACAAGTAGCCTAACTTCTAGAAGGTCTCGAGTTCAACTCCCTCCTACCTAGTTTTACTACAAAGAGAATTTTTCTTTTATTATTATTTTTACTTTATTTATTTAATACATTCATTAAATATAATTTATTTAATTCACTTTATTTATTTATTATAAATAACATGCCATTAACACAATTAATAAAAACATACAATTATTATTATTTATATAAGCATGGATATATGTGTGTGCACCCACATATACACATACCTATATAAAATACAAACAATTATAACATATTTATAATTATTATACATATAAAACAGATTAGTTCTACTCATATCACACACTCAAATCAACATCAAATCAAGTCCATATTCTAAACTGCACTCTACTACCCAACTAGGATAACTTCCTAAATAGAATTCTAGGTCCATGGTTAACCTCAAGAGTATCTTGGTTAAATCTCCACACATCAACGGTTCGAGGATTTTGAAGGCATGCTCAGACCTATGTAGCCAGGTGGAGATGATGCTTGATACATACATCCTGCATCACCAACTGATATGCATATACAAATATATATAGATATAACCAGACAATGGAAAATAAGGAGGGAGAGTGCGACATCATGTGGACCTCCCGTAGGAGTAACTACGACTGCCCCTCCTCATCCTACACTCACATCAACTAGTGAACATCAAACCATAATAGGGTCAGTAGGTTAGATCATAATATAAACATCATAACACAAATCAATGTAAACATTTTAGTGATAGTTCATTTCTAGCCATTCATCATTAAATTAAAACTCATTTAATATGTCCAAATAACTGCAGTAACCAAATATATATGCTCAAATGTCTCATAAAATGCTAACTAAATAATAATCATAGTCCATCATAAAATCCCAAAGTGTCAAAGCAATAGTCCTGTCAGTCTAACATAAGAAGATTCTAGGGTGGGCATTACATCCTCTCCCCCTAGGATTAGGCTTACTCCTGGAAGCCTACAAATAAGTACGGATATGCAGATCTGAGTCTGATAGCATCCTCCCAAGTAGTAGAGGTATCATCACTAGGGTCCCATTGGACCCTTACCTGCTCTATGCTGCGACCCCTGAGGGTCAAAGTCCACTGCTAGAGTATACGTACTAGCTCCAAAGCTAGCTACCTGTCATCTACCTATAAAGTGTTCCAATCCAAAACATGAGTCAAATTAGAAATACACTGTCTAAGTAAGGATACGTGAAACACATCATGCACTCGTGCAAGGCTGGGTGGTAGGGCGAGTCAGTAAGCAACTAGTCCTATCCTCTCAAGGATCTCAAATGGACCTACAAATCTTGGTGCCAACTTAGAACCTTTTCCATAATAGATAGGGCTCTTACGTGGGCAGACTCTCAAAAACACCTTATCTCCAATAGAGAACTATCTATCCAATCTATGAGCATTAGCATACTTCTTCTGCCTATCCTAAGCTATCAAAAGATGTTCTCTGATCCTTTGAACCTGTTGCTCCATGTCTTGTAACATCTTGGGGCCAAGTAATACTCTATCCTCTAAGTGATCCCAACTCAGAGGGTACGACAAGGATGACCATAAAGAGCCTGAAAGGGTGACATCCCCAAAGAGCTATGATAGCCATTATTGTAGGCAAACTCCACCAGGTACAAGTAATCTTCCCAATGGGTTTTTTTATCCATCACATACATCCTAAGCATGTCCTCCAAAACCTGATTAACTCACTCCGTCTAACCATCGGTCTCTGGGTGATATGCAAAACTAAAATTCAGCTGAGTCCCTAAAGCATGCTGCAAAGAGGTCCAAAACTTAAAGTGAATACTGGATCTCTATCAGAAATAACCTTTCTAGGAACACCATGCAATCTGACTATATCCTTCATGAAGACTTTGGCTACTGAGGTAGCAGTATAGGATGACTGCATAGGTGAGAAATGTGCTACCTTGGTTAACTTATCCACTGTGACCATGATAGCTTCGTGTCTCCGATATGTGACTGGTAGTCCCACAATAAAATCCATAGATATTGTATCCCATTTCCATTCGGGAATCAAATGGGGTTGAAGGAGGCCTGTTGGGTGGTGATGTTCGGCCTTGACCCTCTGACATTCTAGACACCTAGCCACAAAATCAGCTATATCCCTCTTCATGCCTGACCAGAAATATAGTTGTCTCAGATCTGAATGCATCTTCTTAACACCTGGATGAGCTGAATAGGGAGCACGATGTGCTTCCACCATGATGACTCTCCAAAGATCACCTGAAAGCAGCATGTAAATTCTACCTTGATGTCTCAACAGTCCATCTAACTCTAAGGAATACCCTAAGAACCTTCCTTCTAAGGTCCTTCCTGTCTCAATTTTAGCCTTAACTTCTTGATACAAAGTATCTGAAGAGAGTGATTACAAAATCTGACCTCTCAAATCAGTCAAAAGGGAGAGCATGGATATCTTATGTCTCCTTCTGCTTAATGCATCTCCCACCACATTTTCCTCACCTTGAATATATCTGACCTCAAAGTCATACTCACACATGAATTCCATCCATCGATGTTTGCTAGCATTGAGATTAGGTTGAGTAAATATGTATTGAAGGCTTCAATGATCAGTGTGTAACTCAAACCGATGTCCCAATAAGAAATGTCTCCAATGATTTTGGGCATGAACTATAGCTGCTAACTCCAAATCATGGGTGGGATAGTTAAGCTCATGGTCCTTAAGCTTTCTAGACTCATAAGCAATAACTCTTCCTTCTTGCATTAATACAGCCCCTATGCCTTCCAAGGAGGCATCAGTACAAACCACAAAATTTTCAGCGAAGTCAGGTACCGCCAAAATTGGGGCACTAGTCAACTTATCCTTTAGGATCTGAAAAGATTCTGAACACTTCTCAGTCCAATTGAACTTCTTCCCTTTCCTTTGCAAGGAAGTGATGGGGTGAGCTATTCTGGAGAATCCTTGGACAAAACCTCTGTAGTATCCAGCTAAACCCATGAAACTACGAACCTCTAAGATGTTGGTGGGGGTTGGCCATCCAACTATAGCTTGTATCTTGGCGGGATCAACTGCTATACCTTCTCCTAAGATAACATGGCCAAGATACTTAACTTCAGTCTAAAAGAAATCACACTTCTCCAAGTTTGCAAATAATTGATTGTCACGAAGGCATTGTAACACTAGTCAAAGATGCTGCTCATGTTCTTCCACTGTCTTAGAATACACCAAAATATCATCTAGGAAAATTATGAAATTTATCCAAGAAGGTTCTGAATACCCCATTCATAAGTCTCATGAATACTGATGGTGCATTTGTGAGACCAAAAGGTACTATGGTAAATTCATAGTGTCCATACCGAGTATGAAAAGCTGTACGATGAATGTCAGCTTCATGGATTCTCAATTGGTGATAACCTAACTTCAAATCGATCTTGGAAAACACCTTGGCTCCTTTCATCTGCTCAAACAAGTCATCAATTCTACACAAAGGGTACCAATTATTAATGGTTACTTTTTTGAGTTGACAATAATCAATGCACAACCGTAGTGAACCATCCTTCTTTTTAATAAAGATAACCGGAGCTCCCCAAGGTGACACACTTGGTCTGATAAAGCCTTTTTCTAAGAGTTCTTCTAATTGAACTTTTAATTCACTCAACTCCTGAGTGGTCATGCAATAGGGAGCTTTAGAGATAGCCTCAACTCCTGGCACTAGTTCTATGCGGAAATCAATATCCCTTTTTGGGAGGCATTCCCAGAATCTCAGTTGGATAAACATCTACAAACTCTTGAAGCAAAGGGTGCTTGAGTAAAGTTTCTCTATCTTCCTTTCCCATCAAATCATTAACTGAGACCGCAAAAATTTGGCATCCTTTCCTCATGCATTTCTTGAGTTGCATAGCTGACATCATCCAGAGTGAAATAGGTCATTGAATTCCTAAAATTATGTTGGGTTTACCTAAATCATCCACACAATGAATAAGCTTTTCTCTGCAATCTATCTTTGCTTCATGTGTTGTCAACCAATCCATTCCTAGGACAACTCCATATGATCCAAGAGGAATGACTTGAAGATCGACATTGGTAGAAAAAGGTCCTAATCCCAAGTTGCAACCTTGAACACACAAATATGTGGTCATTTTAGCCCATGAGGCTAGCTCTACCTACCACTTAACTCCTTGCCCTACTACCACTAGCCCGCACTTTTCTATCAAAGAAGAAGATATGAAGGAGTCGGTTGCTCCTGAGTCAAAGAGAATAGCAATAGTTTTAACCTTTAACAAACCTGAAGTTTCTATGACAGTGTTTTGGTGCTTAGCTTGTTTGTGTTCTACTGCAGCGAACATCCTATGAGACCTACCGACATCTCCTACTATTGGTTCTGAAACTGCTTGATTTTGATTAGTAAAATTCATGCATTGAGGGCAACAAACTGCAATATGTCCTTGTTGTCCACAAGAATAACACCTGGTATTCCTTCCCAAGTTCTTCGTAGGAGGTGCACTGGATTTTTGATACCCTCCTCTATTGAAATTTTGAGAATTCTGGGATTGTGGAGGAGGAAACCTTTGTTGTGCTTGGAAGTTGTTATGGTTTTGAGGTTGTTGAAACTTCCCATTGCTTTTGTTATTATTCTAAAAAAATTTCTTAGGAAATTTTTGTCCACCTTTGAAAGATGACTGTTGGTTCTTAGAGTTGGAATTTCCTTGATCAAAGTTCCCCTTAGAACCTGATCCAGCATTGAATGTTTGGCCACTAGCATAGCCACCTCTTCCTTTGTCCTTCCTTTCAACAAGGTATGCCTTAGTGATGGTATCCCAAAGATTCTGGGGTTGTAAGACCGCTACCTATCATGATATTTAGTTGTTCAGACCCCTAATGAAATGTTGGACAAGTATGGGTCCATCATCTCTAAAGCCTGAGAAAGGCTTAAGTTCATAGAACTTTCTTTCATACTCTTCCACTGACATGTTGGCTTGCTTGAGGTGGTGGAACTATTCTACCCTTCCCTGCCTCCATTGATCAGACATAAACCGATCCTTAAAGATTTCTAGGAACAATTCCCATGAAATAGTGTTGATGGTGACTTGAAGCTTATCTTATTCCATATGCCACCATGTGGATGCAAACTTCCTCAGATTCATAATGGCACATCTGGCCTTGACATTGCTACTAAAAGGGTGCATAGAAAAACACCTTTCAAGGTCAAACAACCAGGTTTCTATTGTAGATCCCCCTTCATTGCCATAGAAGAGGGGTACCTTAACTTTGAGCAAGTCCCTCATATGAGTGGTATCCCTATCTTCAGATTCTTTCCTAGCCTACCTTCTTCTAGGGCTTCTCTCTCTTTCCCTATCTTGATGTTCAGCTTGGTTTCCTTCTTCGAAGCTGACTCTATTTTCAAGGTTGTCAAGTCTCAGCAGAAGTTGTTGCATAAGTTTTCTAAGTTGGGCTCCTTCAGAGTCATTACTCTGACTCTCATTCCTATGGTTATCTTAATTTTTTTCTCCCTCATGCTCCCCATGGAAACTCTGTGGGCGAGATCTAGAGGAAGACTGTTGAGTCATGTCCCTAGCTCTTACATGGGTAACGGGAGCCATCCTGGGAGAGTGGTGCAATATTAGTTTTAAGTGTATGTTTAAAAGTAGCATTCAATGTGTTGAAAAGTTTTGAGTTTCAAACGTAACTAGACCCTGAGCTCCCAATGTAGAAACCAGGGCTCTGATACCAAATGTAATATCCCCACCAGGGAACCCATAAGGAATCAGGTCTTAAGACAAAAAATTGCAACTAACAAATTTTATTTTTACATTACATCATTACTACTTCACAATTGCATTCCTTAAGGTTCCCTTAATGAATTCCTTTGTTAACATATTCACATTACTTATCCAAATTGAATTTCATTTCCTTTCTTTACTTTCACATTTAGAACTTAGGAAATAGAGTAAGAAAATAACATTTCATTTACAATTATATTCCTTACTTAATATACTAAATTCATTTCACCTTCCTACACATTGAATAACTATCCATTTCAAATTATATTTTAACCTTAGCATAATAAACATTTTTCTTTCATTGCAACAAAGAAGAGATAGAAAAGATCATTCAACATTACATTGTACATTTCCAACTTTGCTCTTTCAAATAATAACCCTTGAAAATCAAACCTAGAACTATCCCTCCCAATTACATTGCTTTGCTTTTCAAATACATCTTTTTGATACTAGATCTCATAATAACAAGTACATGAATGGCCCGAAGGCATTACAATATTTATTTTCATCTTTCCTTTCAAAAATACATAATACGAAATACAAATATCTGCATCAATTTATATAAATTTGAACGCATCCAAGACACGAACCACAAATAAGACCTTGAATGATTTTTTCCACTCAACCATGTGGAACTGATGAGGTTCCAACCCCCGTGCTAGGAGATAGAACCAAGATACCCACAAGGCCCTAAGAAATCTAAGGCTTAAAGAACATAGAATATTACCATATTATAACATAGAGGTCAAGGTTCTAGGATACCACCTAAGTGAGTGTCATCACACAACCTATATATTGGGATCCTTCCTGGCAACCATGTAACCCCGGTCCCCCCTTTATGAATAGGGATCCATCTTGGTAGTTATTCCTGGTACCGGTACTCCAATCAGTTCTGTGTGGCCATTAATATATTCTCTTTCATTATCTTTTGAATCCCCCCTTCCCAAGTTAATTTTTAAGGTTATCACTTTTTAACAAACCCACCCATAGGATCATCTGGAAACCACTTTAGGGTTCCAACACCTATGGTGAGCCACTCACTTAAGGTTCCTATTCCCTTACCCCACACACACAAAAGCCATGAAAATCTCAAGTAATCTCAAAATGATCCATCTCATAGGTCTAGGAAACCCTCCGGTGCACTCAGGCCACCCGAACAAGTTCTGACCATATATTATGGACTCTACCAAAAGCCAAGTATGAAAAAAAGCTTAAAATCAAAATCATGTATAGAAATTCATTAAACACAATGTAAAACTTCCCACATGCATTGACACAACATTTCATAACTTATTTCAAAGGTCTAAGAAAATCTCATGTGGCTGAAATTTGGTTAAGTCTAATTTTTTTTTAAGAAATCTCAAAATTATAATCTGTATCTTAACTCCTACGAGTCTGAAACCTATCCCAATCATCTTAGAAGGTACCTAAACCCTTTATACAAGTCTATAACTTAAAGTATAAATTAAAGTATAACTTAAAGTATAACTTAAAGTATAAATTAAAGTATAACTTATACTTAAATGTTATAATTGTATAAAGCCTGATCCTACACTTAAAAGCCCCTAACACCCTAAAAACTCCAAATAACATTCCACATAGACTTGTATGACAGTGTGCACTCCCATATGACATTTGACCAACTGTCGTATGGGCATGAACCCAATGTCGTACAACACTCCACACAGACTCGTACGAAAGTGTGCATTCCCATACGACATTCAAACAACTGTCGTATGGGTATGAACCCAATGTCGTACGAAACTCCACACAGACTTGTACAATAGTGTGCATTCCCATACGACAATCAACCAACTATCGTATGGGTATGAACTCAGTGTCGTATGACTCTGCAGAACATTTTTGCGAAAACAAATTTTTAACTTCCTGAAAAAACTAAAAATTGGTCTTGGTAGGCATGGAGAGTGCCTGGGAAAGGTTCCCTGACGTCAATTTGATGCAGGGACCTTAGCACCACATCCATAGCACATCCTCAACATTGCCTAAGCCACGGAATAAACAAAATAAAAGAAACCATTCACAAAGAAGCCTTCAAGCAGAAAAGAGTCAGAAAAAAGGACTGTATCTCAATGCTACACCTTCATGACGCTTCCTGTTTCTTCCTAGACTTCTCTATTTCATCCAAAATTAAATAAACACATCCTTCCACAAGACCAAAGGTATTCCTAACTCCCAAGAAGATTTTTGAAATACAAAGTAAATAAAAGCTATATGATCATACATAATTTACTTCCCGGAAAGCACAGTAGAACACACAGAGCATAAAACATTTACATATCATTTTGGATACATAATAAGAAAATTATATTATAATTTAATATCCTATCATATGTAGACACATTCATACAAAAATAGAGGAAGAATGAGGATTCTTCCCAGTTTAGACCCTACCTTGGGTCCTGCGGAGAATCCTCTTCCCTTGGCTGGATAATCTCTGCGAAGCCTCAATCCTTGAGTTGATATCCTTCTAGAAAATATTCCTCCAAACAACCTCACACACTTGACTTCAAAAACCAGAGACTCGCAACTCACATAAAATTTCTGGAGAAATCAATTACAGACAACTCAAAACAAATATCTCTCCTCCAAAACTATACTCCAAAATTATCATCTAAAATTACCATCCCCCGTCACATCAAAATCTTCCATAATTTATCCTCCAACTATGTGGTTGGAGGAGTTGCTTTACGGGAAGCAACTTCTCCAACTTCCATAGTTGGTTAGATGAACAACCAAATAATTCCCGTAAAGCTTAATCAAAGTTTTAATAAAATTTAATTAAAATATCTTTCAAATAAAACCATAACAAGAATAATAGACAAATACCTTTCAAGAAAGACACATAGCACAAATAGGAAACAAGTAGCCTAACTTCTAGAAGGTCTCGAGTTCAACTCCCTCCTACCTAATTTTACTACAAAGAGAATTTTCCTTTTATTATTATTTTTACTTTATTTATTTAATACATTCATTAAATATAATTTATTTAATTCACTTTATTTATTTATTATAAATAACATGTCATTAACACAATTAATGAAAACATACAATTATTATTATTTATATAAGCATGGATATATGTGTGTGCACCCACATATACACATACCTATATAAAATACAAACAATTATAACATATTTATAATTATTATACATATAAAACATATTAGTTCTACTCATATCACACACTCAAATCAACATCAAATCAAGTCCATAACCTAAACTGCACTCTACCACCCAACTAGGATAACTTCCTAAATAGAATTCTAGGTCCATGGTTAACCTCAAGAGTATCTTGGTTAATTCTCCACACATCAACGGTTCGTGGATTTTGAAGGCATGCTCAGACCTGTGTAGCTAGGTGGAGATGATGCCCGGTACCTGCATCCTACATCACCAACTGATACGCATATACAAATATATATAAATATAACCGGACAATGGCAAACAAGGAGGGAGAGTGCGACATTGTGTGGACCTCCCATAGGAGTAACTACAACTGCCCCTCCTCATCCTACACTCACATCAACCAGTGAACATCAAACCATAATAGGATCAGTAGCTTAGATCATAATATAAACATCATAACACAAATGAATGTAAACATTTTACTGATAGTTCATTTCTAGCCATTCATCATTAAATTAAAACTCATTTAACATGTCTGAATAACTGCAGTAACCAAATATATATGCTCAAATGTCTCATAAAATTCTAACTAAATAATAATCATAGTCCATCATAAAATCCCAAAGTGTCAAAGCAATAGTCTTGTCAGTCTAACATAAGAAGATGCTAGGGTGGGCATTACATACCCAATTTGATTTCAATCAAACATAACCAATGCAATATTTCATATCCAAATTCATGGTTACAAACTTAACATCACAACACATAACATAATCTTTCATTAACAAAGAAACTTTAGAGACATACTGCAACTCATGATTTATTCACATAATTTCTAGTAACATACTAAAAACACTAAGTCATTTATTTGACATCAATGACAACCAAATAATTGATTCATCTGTCATTAAATTTGTACCAATCTTTATCAATGCATCACTTATCATCACTTCATTAGTTATGCTAACACTCAGAGCCACCTCGGTGAGCTCCCAAACTCTAGAAACCACAGTGCCCTCCATGACCACCCCTATTGGTGTATTGGACCATGAAGAGGCTGAAGAAGAGGAAGAAATAATGGCATTCAAAACATAGCTCTACTAGAGAAATAAATAGAAGGAAAATAAGCCTTCCCTAGATAGAGACATGGGCTTGGAACCTTAAAATGTGGCTGAGGTCTATGAGATTCCTTCCACTCCCCCTCTAGAATAAAGAAAAACTCTAAAATATTTACAGTAGGTTTCACAAACAAATGTTGATGATTTCTTCAATGTCAATGAACAGGACAACCTACATCATAATGCTAAAGAAATGAGAATGACCGAGGAGGTAGTCTGAAAATAAGAAGTAGATACCCTCTGGGAGGTGTCATAAGTTGAAGTAGCATGAAAGAAATCTGAAGAATAGGTAGAGGAGCACTAGAAAAAAATTAATAAGAAGATAAGATGG
The DNA here is from genome assembly GCA_027943335.1 of Chamaecyparis obtusa. NCBI lineage: Eukaryota > Viridiplantae > Streptophyta > Pinopsida > Cupressales > Cupressaceae > Chamaecyparis > Chamaecyparis obtusa. The sequence goes on along the minus strand of BSBK01004955.1, from coordinate 502,967 downwards.
CCAAAGATGCTTCCTAAATGTGGTGGAAGCTGCATAGAATATAAGTAAAGAAGAAGCTGATAAGAGGAAAAGGAAGAAAGAATAAGAATGGAAGAAGAAAAGAAAAAGGAATAGAAAGATAAAAGGCTTGAGGATAAATATTTGGCTTCTAGGAAAACTGGATCTTTGAGAGTAACCGCACCTCTGATAGCCACTCCTTAAGCCCAAAGAGGTTCTTAGGACCCATTTCCTCGTCTTGACACACATGTAGTGAATAGGCTCCTCTTCTTCCACCAACCACTCCACACATAGAATATATTTGGGAGAATGATGCAGAGGTAGGAGGAGAAGAAAACAAAGAAAATAACCCTGGAAATAAAGATAAAGAAATAAGAGTAGAAAGAACTAAACCATAGGTCACAGAGGAACCCACATAATTAGAGGTAATAACAAGTGATACATACAGACCACCACAACAACTAGTGGAGTCTCTAAGGAGAAAAAGGACCATAGAAATATCAACTCCTCCCTCCCTAGCTGAGATGCTAGCATAATAATAGGTGGAAAATAAGTTAGAGAAGGCCCACACGGTCCACACCATCTAGAGGGCTCCATATAGAGATATGGTGGTGATAGTGGTTTCCCTACTAGAAGACCGAGAAGAACCTAAAGTAGAAGTGGAAGAATATACTATAACAAAGATTCCCCTAGGCTTACAGGACTAAAGAGGAGAGATGGACCTCCTTGATGATGCAAGTCATGCTATACATGAATGGTACAAAAAGGAGTACTGAAAGAAGAAATAGATTTGATCCATAGAGTCAAACCTTAAAAAGATCTTAATGGAGTTGGGATCCCTTCTCACTTATACAATGTAAGAGCCCTCCACCTTAGGAACGTCACCCCCTTAGGGAAATGTAGATGCACCTCGGACAATGAAGAGGAAAGCACTAGAAGTGGATGAATAGATCATTGAGAAACTAGGAGTAGTAAGGAAATTTCTATCTGAGTCCCTTATAAATTCATTTATGGCTCACAAGATTGTAAGCCAACTCAGCCAGACCATCCCAACTTGGTAGGCCGAGATTGAGAAATACAAAGAATGGAAATATCACCTTGGGGACATTTTGGACCTAGGAGAGGAGGATTTGGTTGAAATGGGAATTTCGGGTAATGAACCTTACAAGTTCCCAAAGACCTAGTACACCAAGCTTTCCTTCCGAATCAAGACTTGCAAGAAAATGGTAACGGTCTTAGACACACACACTACCACATCCCAAAATCCTATGGACCAATATATTTCATTTTCTTCAAGAGACTACATCAAAAAATTTGATGGGAATGGGAACATATATGCATATTGATTCTTTATTGGTTAGATTCTGAGTTGGCTAATGCAAATTCTAACCACCAGGATATTTTGACAGTTCAATTTTGGGAAGGCTCTCCTAGCTTCTGATGAAGGCTCATGACTCTATTAGGACCTCCTAAGAGATGAAGATAAAGGTAGAAGAGGTGGAATACTACATCAATGAGGCCAAAGGCCACATAAATTGTTTGAATTAAGTGGACGAGGAGGGTATAATCAAAATTTTTGAGGCCTTCAAGAAATTTCAAGAATAATAAATTCTCCAAGTTCTAGGATTTCTCTCCCCACAGACCCATATTATTTCATTCATTATTCTTTTAGCGCAAACTTCCAAAGTCTGAAGTTCTAAAATACATTCTTTATTTATCATGGTGGTCTATCTTGATGATTGCCTAGGAGTTGACTAACTTTCATCCTAAGATCTTGTCAGAGGTACTATGTCAGAGATTGGGCAGGTGTAATTTGGTTTAAAAATGACAGAAGAAAGAAAGAGACTGCAGACGTCATCCCAACTCCCAAGGTGTCGATCCAACATTTAATACCTTGCATAGTATAGGGGGTACTTAGAAATATGGAGCCTCCATTGCATTAATGGAGTGCATAGCCCAAGAAACTCTAAGTGAATAGAGTCACATCCACACACATGATGATTTCTTCTCAAGGATTGAACCCTTGGATTTCCCTCCTTTCTCTTATCCCTTTCTCTCTTCTATCATTTTCAAGTATTGTAATATAGTAAGATGACTTTGACAATTTAGGTAGTACCGACTATAAATATTGTACCCAATGTGAATATGGTAGGCTGTATAGGTTGTAGATTCCAATGTAAATAATAGGTTTCATCTATAAATAAGAAGTCTGATGCTATTCCAAGGGTCATCATAATTGATGATTTTGTTGTCCGTAGAAATTATAGAAGCTCTCTTTCACTCTTTTCTCTTAGTTTAGTTGTTTTCTTAGTTTTAGTAGCTTAATGCTCCCTTGGAGCGATGGATGTACCAACTAGTGATGTTTGCTCTTAAATTTAATGAAGGGAATGAAATATTACTCTTAGTGTTACACTCCTTGTTGTCTTTGATTCTAGATTTAGCAAGTGAATTTCATGTTTCATGCTTTCCTATGTCCTTTGCTCAAGTCCTTTAGTAGTTAAATGAAAATATTTTCTTTCACTACTAATGTATTATTTGTTTTATCATCACGTATATGTTTAGGATGGCTACCGGTTCTTTATTTTGAGAATTTTTTATGTTTGGAAGTTAAAAATTTGACTGTAGGTAGATGGGTACTCTAACTTTGGTTGATCTTTTGCAATTTATTTGTCAGAGCTAAAGGCTACTTGTAGGAAACCTCATCTATTTTCATAACTCTTTGATTCTTGGTGAGATTAAAACCAAAAGATCCCTTATCATAGATAGTCACCTGCTTAACTAAACCACTCTCACACTGACCCGACTGATAGGTTCTTTGAGGCTAGGACAATTCATTCTCTGGTAAAACTTTTCAAGAAAAGTTGGTCAGTACTACAATATCCAATGAAAAATATTACTCTATTGGTAAGGCTATCACAAATTCCCATCAAGAGGAAGGAGAAAATAATGAAGAACAACTAGGTTTGAATCAAGAGGAAGAAATGTTCATCATATCCTTGACCAATATGAACAAGAGACCTCATTTCAATCCACTAGACTATCATGGTAACTTGGATTCTAATGAATTGATAGATTGGATATCAGAGATAGACAAGAACTTTGAACTTGAAGGAACTAGTGAGGAGAAGAAGGTAAAATATTCTTATACCAAGTTGAAAGGGCATGAATACTTATGGTGGGAGAATTCACAAACAAATCTGCAAAGAAGAGGAAAAGATAAGATCAAATCTTGGGATAGGATGGTGAATAAATTAAAGGCTAAGTTCTTGACTAAGGACTATCAACTAAATCTATTTTGGAGGCTACAAAATTTGAAGAAAAATTATTTAAGTATTTAAGGGTTATACTGAGGAGTTCTACAAATTGATCATTAGATATGGACATGCAGATGATGAAGCTGAACAAGTTGATCGATACCTTAATGGTTTAAGGGTGTCAATATAGGATGAAATTAGTCTGATATAGATTAGAAGTGTAGAAGAAGCTTATAAGTGGGCCTTGAAGGTTGAAGAGTAGTTGGACCAAAGGTATCAACAAAGACAAAGAGGTAGAGAATGATGATTTCAGAGAGGTTGATCTAGTGCTAATACTAGAGGAGGTAGATCTTCTACAGATCATGATAGGAATGGATTAGAAGAAAAGGATAATGATTTCTATAGGAGGAATGGTAGGAGTTCCTATGACAATGAAGGAAAAATTAATAGAGATAAAAGACATTTTAGTGGCACTTGTTTTAAATATGGAAAAGTGGGACACCAAGCCTTTTAATGTAAACAAGTTAACTCTAAGAGGAAAGAAGAGAGCAATAGGAGAACAACCTTCAGAGATGAGGGATCCACCAGATTTTTGAATAAACCTAGCAGAGGATGGAGAAGCCTTGATGACTCAAAGAGTTCTTTTCCAAGGGAAGCAAGATGAAGAACTGATGCAGGATACAAGACAAGGTGTGAAATGTTGTCATAGATAGTAGTAGTTCAAATAATCTTGCCTCAAAGGAGTTGGTTGACAAATTGAATTTGAAAAGATTGAAGCATCCTAAACCCTATCATATCACATGGATTCAAGATGAACACAAGGTACTAGTAAGAGAATAATGCCTAGTTAAATTCAAGATTGGGAAGTATCATGATGAAGTTTTGTGTGATGTTATTCCTATGGATGTGTGTCATATCTTGTTATGTAGGCCTTGGCAGTATTATACGCAAGATATACATGATGGTATGAAGAATGTGTACACTATTGTTGCTAATGGAATAAAAACAAAATTGTCACATTTGGAGGAACCCTGTAAGAGTGAAGTGTGTGCCAGTGAAAGAATTTTTTTAGTAGATGGAATGAATTTACTTGGATGGCATGAGGCATGAGGCATGATAATGTATGTTTTTCTTTGGTACCTAATAAGTATAAGGAGATTGTATCAGTAGAAGAACATCCTGAAGAAATCAATGGATTCTTGAATGAGTATGTAGACATCATATCAGATAATGTCCCTGATAGATTACCATTGGTGAGAATTATCATTCATTGTGTGGAATTGATACTAGGAGGTATTCTTCATAACAAAGAAGCATACTAGATGACCCCTATAGAGAAACAAGAACTGAACAGGAAAGTAAAAGAATTTTTTCAACAAGGATTGATCAAAGAAATTTTGAGTTTGTGTGAAGTGCCTATAGTGTTAGCTCCTAAGAAGGACAGATAATGGAGGATGTGTAATAATTATAGGGCCATCAACTAGATCACAATCAAGTGCCAATTTCCTTTGGAAAGGATAGATGATTTAATTGATTGTTTGAGTGGAGCTAGATATTTTACCAAGATAGATTTGAAAAGTGGTTATCATCATATTATTAACAGGGAAGGTGATGTGTGGAAGACCACATTCAAGACAAGTAAAGGTTTATATGAATGGTTGGTAATGCCTTTTGGATTGTCTAATGAACTAAGTACTTTCATGAGGTTAATGAATGAAGTCTTGAAGAAATTATTAGGTAGGTTTTTCATTGTGTATTTGGATAATATTTTGATTTTCAATAAGAGAGGGATATTTGATGCATATTAGACAAGTATTACAAAGATTAAGAGAAGATAATTTGTTAATAAACCTTAAGAAATGTAGTTTCATGAAGGAGGAGTTAAAATATTTGGGGTTTATAATATCTATTGAAGGATTGAAGATGGACCCTAAGAAAGTGAAAGCAATAGTTGAATGGCCTACACCTATTTAATGTTGGTGAGGTGAGATCATTTCATGGGTTGTCTAGCTTTTCCCAAAAGTTCATTAGAAGCTTCAGTTCAATTTGTGGATCAATGAATGAAACCATGAGGGGAGATAGAAAGGAATCCAAATGGATACATGGATAAAAAAGGATTTTTGAGTTGTTGAAGTAGAAGGTGGGAGAACAACCGGTATTGTCTTTACCTAATTTTAACAAGCTATTCCAAGTAGATTGTGATGCTAGTGGGAATGCAATTGGATTTGTCTTAAGTCAATAAGGGATACCTATTTCTTATTTTAGTGAAAAGTTGAATGATTCTAAAATAAGGTATTCAGTATATGATCAAGAATTTTATGCCATAATACAAGCATTGAAGAAATGCAGACACTTCTACCTAAACAATTTGTCATTTATACTGATCATCAAGCATTAAAGTACTTGAGTAGAAAAGGTAAGTAAAATTAGAGACATATGAGATGGGTTGAATTTATATGGAGCTATACATTTGTGTTGAAACATAAGAGTGGTGTGACAAATAGAGTAGCTAATTGTGAGGTCCTACCCCGACCCATCTTAGCTTGACTGATATTTTCATGCATGGACTATCTAGATGATACACTATTTTGAGATATTAGACCTATTTTTATTATGACTTCATATCATTAGACATTATGCGATGATTTTTACATGATTATATGGATGATGATGTTAGATGTATCTTTATATGCTTATGTTAGATTCATCCTCATTTTATGATGTAGAAGGATAATTGAACTTTGAATTCTACATTTCAATTTACACTATCTTATGAAATAGAAATTTAGACGGATAGGAAGTTGATCTCCTAATGAATTGGTTTTGCATTTGATTTAGGGTTACTTGTTAAAGTGAAACTGAACTTACATGTAATGGTTATGGAAATACAATTCAATATGATTTTTGTATATGTTGAAATTGTGAAATGTATCTTATCAATGTATTCATATTTGAATGTTATTATAGATCCTACTTTTCTTTCTATATGATTATATATGTGGTGAATTCATGAGATACTGATAATCTGATTAAGTGTGCAGGGTTATGACCATGGTTTTAAATGTGGGGAAACAAGGATGGATCAATGTGAAAATAGTAAAAGGCCAATGTCGACTCTATGAAGAGAATGACCTCGTTGTTATGTGTTTTAAATTCATAAATGTGATGTACAAGTGAATGTTAATTTGTAAGTGTATATATGTGCATAATTGGATGTAATTATATGTGTAAATGTAATTGTGTTTAATCCATTTGGCATGCCATGTGTGAATTTAAGTGGAGTGATGTGTTCCCTTTTTTGTGCCACTTGACACTCATGCCTATGTGTTGGCATGCCTAAGTGGAATGGTTAGACTTAACACTACCCTTAGGTCACCTTGTGAGTCCCTATGTGTGCTTACTTGATTAGGAAACCAAGGATTGAGTCACATCATTTCCCATTTTCATGAGTTAACTTCACATGGGTTTTAGAGAGGCTAAAATGAGCCCTAGGGGGTGGTTAAGGTAAATTTTAGCTATCCCAATGAATGTACATAGGTATGGGGGTCAAATTTTTCCTTTTTCATCACCCAAAGCTTCCAAATGGCCTCTTAAAGAGAACCTTCTTTGCAAGTGACGAAATTGGGTATGGTTTCAACATTAGTCCTTCTCCCCATTTCTTGGTTTCCCTCTCATTCCCTAATGAGGGACAAGTGGTAAGGACACATCAACAAAGAAATCTACTTCTCATTGGGATGGGGGTAGGGATGAAAAAAAAAAAAATTATTAGAAAAATGGGAGGAAAAAGAAAAAAGACTTCTTGCATTTGGTTTTTGAGAAATTGCATCTTGGTAGAGTCCACAAGCTTAGAGAGAGAGTAGGAGAGAGAGAGTTGGGAGAGAAGAAGAAAGCTAGGAAGGGAATTGAGCTCTTCATCAAATTCATCTTTCCATATTTTCTTGGAGGAAGGTTAGTACATCTATCATGAAAGGCTATGTCATATGTATTTGTTATGCTTTGCAAATTTATGTTGTATGTGTGTTATGATGATTTCAATTTTTGTTTTGAGAAGTTTTCTTGATTTTCTTATATGTATTTTGGGAGTGCAAGACTATACTCACCCTTGGGAGGGTTGATAGTCTTGAGGGTTAAGGGGTTAGTTGGTAATTTCCATTTGTGTAGAGCCCTTCCTCTTGGAATAAGGGAATAGAAGCATGGATGTATGGGCATCTATGTTGCCTACTTTTGATCTTCATGTTGGAGGCCATACGGGGAGTTGAATTGTGCTTAATGAGATGAGAAAGTTGGTTATGAAGCTGAGCCTTGTGAAGGCATGTTATGCAAAAGGAAATATTTTCTTTTGTTCAAGTATGGCTTCTCCAATGGTTTATTTCCACCTTCACCTATTTTTGGATCTAATGAGATCCTTTGTGCAAACCATGAGAATAGGAGTATATTTTGTAAATTCATGTTGTTCATGTTTAGTTTATGTGTATGTGCATGTTTGTCACCCATCCTACCTTTTTTCCCCTAGCTTGGGGGTGGCCTTGTAAAGGCCTTGGCTAGGAGGTGAGCCTACATGGTCTTGTTTCATATGTCTTTGATTGCAGGTTTGAATGGATGAAGAAGAGAAGAATGTGTTAGAAAGTAAAGTCCACCAAGATAACTGAGAGGGGGGGGGGGGGGGGTGAAGCAGTTACTAGATAATTATAACCTTTATCAAATTCAACAGAATTTAACCATGTAAGCAATATAATTACCAACCATAGAAACATATTCATACATAATGACACAATAACACAAGATATGTTGACTAGGGAACCTCTTGATCAAAGAGTAAACCCCGTGGGAATGATGCCCACAAAAGATGCACTAATATGAATATTCCTTGTGAGAGGATGGACTTTTTTAGGAGTCTTATGAAATACATTCAGTACATATGAATCCCTGTTAAAAGATTCTAACCCTGTTAAGAGTTATGGAAGACAGAAGGACCCACTGCCCAAACATCTTCAATGGCAAGATCATTGAACACACTGTCCAACTGACCTTAAGATTATTCAATAGAATAATATGAAATATTTTACCTCCTCACTATGCCAAACCGCACTCACTGCTACACCATATCTCAATTTCAGATCTCTGTACTTCGCATTTCTTCCTTCACAATTTCGCTTTCACAACTTCATTGGCTCTCTTCTTCACTTCATGCATACATTCACATTCAACCATATCATACTCATGATAATTCATATTAAAACAAGGAAAAACATTCTTTCCTTTATACCACACTCAAATAATTACAAATGAGTTGGCACACAATCACAAAATAAAAGTTTCCACACGCTACATCAGAATTACACAGAACTATCGGCTTCCAAATACAATAACTCTTCACTCATGAAACCTAAAAGTTTTCACTATCATCCACATCACTATCAATGTGTCTCAAACTTCCCTTTAACTATGCAAAACTAGATTCCATCCTGATTAGGAGATATCATCCGATTTCCAAAAAATTGCTACTCAAGAACACTGCCAGAATATTGCTTCCACAAAAATGATCATAAATTCCATGAATAAATGAATTAATGTCTATGATCTTAACCATAGACATATAACATATCAAATAATATAATCTCAACATCTCATAGCTCGAACTGCAATATCCCATGTGCGCTAATCAAAACACTATCTGCTACTCTGCAAGTCTCCAAAAGATCACTGTGTTGATATCAATGACAATCATAGTCATGAATGCAACAACAACTGCTACAGAATGACTACCAAGAATTCATTCTTAAAAATCTCCCTCATTGGCATTGATGGCAACATAGATGAAAAACATCCAATGTTCTAAAAATCCAATACTGCAACACTGTTACTCTGAAAAACATTTTCAAATCCTCTTCATTGAACAAATCTTGCTTCATTTTCCTATTCAGTTCTCTCTAATAGATGGTACAATTGGTACAAATAGTTTTTCATGTACACTTCTCCCTCATTGACATCAATGATAGAAATTTCATCATTATGTCAACAACAACTCAATGTCAAAAGACACTATTCAGAAAATGCATTTACAAGAGTCCTCATGACTTAGCTTAGATACACATACTCCCCCATAGAGGAAGTACCAACATCTAGTCTAGAAGAAAGATAGGGCTCATATACCACTGGATGGATGCAACCAACTGCATCATTACTCAAAAGTAGGTTGGGGCATAACCCTAAGCATACCTCTTAGATACTCAAATGTATCCTTAGGCAAAGGCTTTGTAAATATGTTTTCTATCTATTCCTTTGTGGTTATGTACTCCAGTCTAACTTCTTTCTCAGCAACTTTCTCTCTTACAACATGATACTTGATCTTTATATGCTTTGTCTTAGAATGTAATACAGGATTCTTAGACATACTAACTATGCTAGTTTTGTCACAATGTATGACAACAGGCTCAACAAACTTAATTCCAATATCCTTCAGCATTTGCTTCATCCAAATTATCTGGTTACAATTGTTTGCTACTGCTACATACTCTGCTTCAGTTGTGCTCTGTGAAATACAATTCTACTTCTTGCTCATCCAAGAAACTAATCTTCCTCCAAGAAAAAAGGCTCCACCACTGGTGCTTTTCTTATCATCAACACTGCCTCCCCAATCAGCATCTGTATATGCACATAGGGTAAATCATTAGATTTTTCATACCACAATCCATAGTCCATTATGCCTCTTAAAAATCTCAGTATCCTCTTTACTGCTGCATAATGTAATTCTCTAGGTTCAGCTTGAAATCTTGCTACCATTCCAACTAAATGTGCTATATTAGGTCTAGTGTGTGTCAAGTAATACAATCCTCTAATCATGGATCTGTATTTCTTTTGCTCAACTGCTGGTGTTTCATCTTTGCTAGATAGTTTGTGTCCTATAACCATAGGTGTTCCAACTAGTTTACAGTTCTCCATTCCAAATCTTTTCAGAAAATCATTCAAGTACTTTGTCTGACTTACAAAGATACCATCATTGTTCTATGTTATCTGTAATCCCAAAAATTATTTCATCTCACCAATCATACTCATTTCAAATTTAGTCTTCATTTCATCAACAAATTTGTCACTAGCTTCTTCTTCTCCTCCAAAGATAATGTCATCAACAAAAACAACTATAACCAACAAACCATTTTCAATTTCTTTTGTGTACATATTGCTATTAGATGTTCCTTTAGTAAATCCCAATTTTAAAAAATACTTATCGAATCTTGCATACCAAGTTCTATGTGCTTTCTTTAGTCCATATAATGCTTTCTTCAGTTTACATACCATATCTCCTTCTTGAGTCAAAGGAAAACCTTTAGGCTGCTCAATGTAGACTTATTCTTCCAATTCACCATTCAAAAATGCAGACTTCACATCCATCTGATATACTTTGAATTTCTTAAAAGTTGCATAGGCCAAAAACATTCTCACTACTTCAAGTCTTGCTACTGGTGAAAATTTTTCTTCATAGTCAATTCCTTCTTGCTGCGAGTATCCCTTACATACCAATCTTGGTTTGTTTCTTACTACTTCTCCTTGTTCATTCATCTTGTTTCTGAATACCCATTTAGTTCCAATCACATTCTTGTCTTTAGGTCTAGGGACCAATTCCCATGTCTTGTTCTTTTCAATCTGATCTAGTTCTTCTTTCATAGATTTAATCAAATGTTCATCTTCACAAGCTTCACTAGTAGATTTAGATTCAATTTGAGAAATCAAACATAAATGTACCTTATTCTAAGTCAGAACTCCTCTATCCAAACTTCTAATAACTTGTTCAACAAAATGATGTCTTGATAGATACTTGTTTGGTGTCATAGTCTCAGATCATGCTTCAACTGTAGATTCTTCTCTAGATTCCTCTCTGGTTTCTTCAGCATGACTCTCATTCAACAATTCACTTTTAGTCTCATAGAATAACTCCGTAGTTTTAGTGTTAGGCTTAGGATGAGCTTCTTCATCAGATTCATAATCAAGCATTCTTTCTTGAATTTTGAACTTCTCATCAACTTTAACATTTGTGCTCTCAACAATAGTTTTAGTTCTCTTATTGTAACATCTATATGCTTTTCTTTTCAATGAATATCCAAGAAAAATACCTTCATCACTTCTAGGATCAAACTTTCCAATATCATCATCTCTCTTTATATAACATTTGCTTCCAAAAATTCTAAAATACTTAACTGAGGGTGCATGTCCAAAACATAATTCATAAGGTGTCTTGTCTGTGTCTACTATGATTTGTACTCTATTCATTGTCTACACTATTGTATTCACTACTTCTCTCCAAAATGTCTTCACCAAATCATTCTTGAATAATATAACTCTTGATGCTTCAGTCACTGATCTGTTTCTTCTTTCTGCAATACCATTTTGTTTAGGTGTTCTAGGGGCTGAAAACTGTCTCTTAATACCATTCAATTCACAAAAAGTGTTAAACTCTCTAGAAGTAAATTCTCCACCTCTATCAGATCTCAAACATTTAATCTTTATTCCAGATTCATTCTCAACTTTATTCTTAATGATCTTAAACTTATCAAATGCTTCAGATTTTTCTTTCAGAAATGCAATCCACATCATTCTTGTAAAATATCTTTCTCCATAGAATCCTCTAGTCCTGGTAGGACCTCTCAATTCTATATGAACAACCTCCAACTTCTCTATCGATGTGAACTTCTTACTAGGAAATGAACTTCTCTTCTACTTAGTCATCACACATTTTTTGCAAATAATGTTAGTAGGCTTCATAATTTTAGGCAAATCCTTTACTACAAGTGTAGTACTCACTTTTACAATGTTATCAAATTTTATATGATAAAACCTTCTATGCCATAACCAACTATCATCAATCTTAGTAATCAAACATGTCATCTTAGTAGGATACAACTGAAATACATTACCTCTAGTTCTAGATCCAGTTCCAATCAGATTTCCATCTTTATCCTTTATCACACAAGTTTTTTCAGTAAACCAAACTTGATATCCCTTATCAACTAACTATCCAACACTCAAAAGATTATGTTTCAATCCATCAAAAAAGTAAACATCATCAGTATTAGTCTTTCCATCAAGAGTAATAGATCCTATACCTTTAATCAAACAAGGTGCATTGTTACCAACTCTAGCAACTCCTCCATCATAATTGTTAAACTTTATGAACTTTTTCATATCTCCAGTCATATGATGTGAACAACCACTATCTATAATCCAATTAGCTTTTTTTTCAACTTGGGAAACTAGGGCTTTTTCTTCCTTAACATCAGATTCAGGATTCTCTTCTTTAATTGCTACAAATCTTATTTCATCATTATTCTCAGTATCACTTTCACTTAGAGTTCTTTCAATACTAGCTTCAAGATCTTCATCATTAGCATAATAACATTCCTTAGATCTTCTAGGCTTGAAATTATCTCTATACTTCTTAACTCTCTTAGGACATTTAGATGCAAAATGACTGTATTCTTGACAAGTCCAACATTTAAAAAATTTCTTACCATCTGGTTCTCTTTTCACAAGCAAGGCAATAAATTCTTCAATCTTCTTGTCTTTTTCATTTCTAGATTTGCTACTGGCATAATCTCCACTCACACTGGTACTTCTTGACAAAGTAGGGTGAACACTAAGAGCACTAAATGTTGTCTCCATTCTAGGTAAGTCTCCTGATAACCTCAGGTTCATCTCTACTCTTCCAATCTTCCAAGAAGAGTCTCTCTTGTAAAGTTCATAGTACAACGTATAACTTGTTCAATCATCTATGTTGTCTACTTAAATACAGGAGTCAATGTCCTCAGAATTTTCCATATCACTTCATTCTCTATCTTTGTTCCTCCACAAGATTTTATCCCTGCAACAATTTCTGACATTCTACCAATATAGCTTCTAACAGATTCATCTTCCATCATTCTTATATCTTCAAATGCACATATCCAATTATGTAATCTAACTCTATTTGCATGTTCATCACCTTCAAAAGTAGAGTGTAAAGCTTTCCAAATTTCATGAGATTTTTTAAAACATTTTACTTGACTGTATTCATTCTCCAGAAGTGTTGTCAAAAGTGTTTCTCTTGCAAGTATGTTACACATGAATAGATCTCTCTCATCATTAGAACATGTCTCAAGACTGTCTTCTTCAATGATAGTCTTATCATTCTTTGTAATAAACCAATAACCTGGTCCTAAACATAATAGATGTGTCTTCATCTTCTCTTTCCAACTGTCAAAATTTACTCCATCAAACTTAGGGCTTTCTTTCCTGAAATTCACCATGGATCTCCTTAAGCTGTTAAACTTTCCTTTTAAGGACCTGCTGCTCTGATACCAATTGTTAGAAAGTAAAGTCCACCAAGATAACTGAGAGGGGGGGGGGGGGGGTTGAATTAGTTATTAGATAATTATAACCTTTATCAACTTCAACAACATTTAACCATGTAAGCAATATAAGTACCAACCATAGAAAGATATTCATACACAATGACATAATAACACAAGATATGTTGACTAGGGAACCTCTTGATCAAAGAGTAAACCCCAGTGGGAATGATGCCCACAAAAGATGCACTAATATGAATATTCCTTGTGAGAGGATGGACTCTATTATGAGTCTTATGAAATACATTCAGTACATATGAATCCCTGTTAGGAGATTTTGAATCCCTGTTAAAAGATTCTAACCCTGTTAAGAGTTATGGAAGACAGAAGGACCCACTGCCCAAACAGCTTCAATGGAAAGATCATTGAACACACTATCCAACTGACCTTAAGATTATTTAGCAGAATAATAAGAAATATGTTACCTCCTCACTATGCCAAACCGCACTCATTGCTACACCAGATCTCAATTTCAGATCTTTGTACTTCGCATGTCTTCCTTCACAATTTCTCTTTCACAACTTCATTGGCTCTCTTCTTCACTTCATGCATACATTCACATTCAACCATGTCATACTCATACTCATTCACATTACAACAAGGAAAAAAATTTCTTCCTTTATACCACACTCAAATAATTACAAATGAGTCGGCACACAATTACAAAATAAAAGTTTCCACACGCTACATTAGAATTACAAAAAACAATCGGCTTCCAAATACAATAACTCTTCACTTGTGTGACCTCAATGTTTGTGCTATCATCTACATCACTATCAATGTGTCTCAAACTTCCCTTTAACTATGAAAAACTAGATTCCATCCCGACTAGGAGATATCATCCGATTTCCAAAAAATTGCTACTCAGGAACACTGCTAGAATACTGCTTCCACCAAAATGCTCATAACTTTCATGAATAAATAAATTAATGTCTGCACTCTTAACCATAGACATATAACATATCAAAGAATATAATCTCAACATCGCATAGCTCCAACTGCAATATCCCACGTGCGCTAATCAAAATACTGACTGCAACTCTGCAAGTCTCCAGAAGATCACTGTGTTGACATCAATGACAACATAGTCAAGAATGCAACAACAAATGCTATAGAATGTCTGCCAAGCATTCATTCCTAATAGAATGTTCAAAGTTTGAAGTTAAAATTTTCTTTGGAGAAGAATTGTAAAAGTTTGAGTAAAATAGATTTAGATTGTATTACCCTATCTTTTATATAATATTTCTTGGACATGTATTAATCCATGTAAGAAATTCCCTTATTGCATTGCATAACTGATGAAGGGTGCTTCCCTTAATACCACAAAACACATAACAGAAATAGAGAAACAACAACAATATGCAAGAACAGGAAATTGGCTTCTTATTATCTCCACAAATGTGGAATTACAAACTTTCAGAATTACAATATGCAAAGCCACATGGGCATTCCCTTACAATATTCTGTAGGACAAAGCCTCAAATTATTACCCAGATCTACTACCCAAAACTACCCTAGACAACACTACGGGCCTTCTTTATGTAGGCAATTTCCACCGCCCGAGAAGGTTCTAGAAATTTAGCCCTTAGGGCCGACCAAACTTAGAATTATTTTATTTTACAATTTATTACATCAAAGTCGGCTCAAAATGAGTTTTGAAACCCAAACAGAAATTTTGAAGAAAAATTATTTTTCGCCATTTCAGGTGACCCAACTTCCGAAGACCATAAGTCATCTCCCATTGACCCGATTGGCTATTATAACCCCATTCTGGAAATGCCACGAAGTTCTCTACAGGCTTGACCGGCGCAAAGCGCCTGTCACCTTAGTTTTCAACCTCATCCGGGGCCTCTAAAGCCTTCAAAATTGAGTTCAAAGTTTCTGTACCCTGCTGTCAATACCAAAAATCTTCAATATCTTCAAAACTACACCTGATCTAGCCATGAAACTTTGCTGGCAGGCTGATATGACTGATATGAACCTCCATATGTAAAATCAGACATTTCGAGACCGTAAGACCAACTTACTAAAAATAGCAAGTTTCCATAAATAGCAACTCTACACAAGATAGCCCTTATTGAATACAAAAATAGAAATATTTTTGGGTGATGCAAGATTGCTCTTACACCCAGGATGCTCCTGCATCAGACACCTGGGGTAATTTGAGAAGTGACCCTGTCACGACTCAGGGGTGCAGAGGAAAACCAAGACGGTTAACCTCCTCCTTTGTTAGCCATGATGAATCTTCAATAGGTTGTCCTTTCCATTTGACCAAATACTCTTCATATGTCCTATTCCTTGTGCTTCTGCCAACATGACTATCCAGTATGTCTTCAATCTCCTTGATATCTGAACTGGTTGCTGGAATACTCCACTGTGTTGCTGCAACCTCATCTTCAAAACCTCCTTCATGATACTCTGTCAAATCTGAAATGTTAAACACTGGTGAAATATTCAGCTCAGTAGGCAATCCTACCTCATATGCATTTCCTAAATCATGCTTCTTCAATATCTTACATGGTCCAAACTTCTTCATTTTTAGCTTGTTATATGTACCAACTGGAAACCGCTCCTTCGGCAAATGAACCATGACTTCATCCCCAACCTGAAATTTTTTATGCCTCCTTTTCTCATCTGCCTTAGTCTTATACTGCACATTCATCTTGGTAATATACTTCCTCACCTCCTCATGGATGTTCTTCAAATGTTCTGCAAAATCCTCGGCTTCAGCACTACTTATTTCTCCTTTATCTATTTTTCTCAACTCAGATGCATTTCTTGGACTACTTCCATATACAATCTGGAATGGTGATTTACCAGTGCTCCTGTTGATAGAATTATTGTATGCAAATTCTACCTGTGGTAAAATCAAATCCCATCCTGTTGGCTTATCGCCAACCAAACATCTCAGCAGATTTTCCAAACTTCTATTCACCACCTCTGTCTGTCCATCAGTCTGTGGATGATGTGATGAACTGAACTTCAAATCTGTCTTCAACTTCTTCCACAATGTCCACCAGAAATATCCAACAAACTTAGTATCCCGATCTGAAACTATGGTCTTTGGCAAACCATGTAGCCTTACCACTTCTCTGAAAAATAATTCTGCTACATGAACAGCATCATTAGTCTTCTTGCAGGGAATGAAATGTGTCATCTTCAAAAATCTGTCAACTACTACAAAAATTGAATCATGTCCCCATTGTGTCCTCGGTAAATCAAGAACAAAGTCCATACTGATATCCTCCCAAGGCTTCTCTGGTACAGGTAATGGCTGATACAACCCTGTATTTTGCTTCACTCCTTTCACCATCTGACATACTCTGCAACTCTGTAAAACTTCTTCACATCTTGCTGCAATTGCAGCCAATAATAATTCTCACCAACCAAAGCAAGGGTTTTATCACGACCAAAATGTCCAGCCAATCCTCCACTATGCTTCTCCTTGATGAGATTCTCCCTCATAGAACTTTGTGGAATGCACAACTGACTCCCTCTGAATAGCATATCATCTTGGATGATAAAATCCAGCCATTTCATCCTGTCTAGAGTAACAGGTTCTGTACAAGCTTTCCAAGCTTCACCAAAATCAGGATCCTCTAGATACAAATTCTTGAATTCCTTGAACCCGACCACTTAAATCTACATCTCTGTCAGCAATAGTTTCCTTCTGCTAAGAGCATCCGCAACCCTATTAGACTTTCCACTCCTGTGTTTCAAAACAAATGTATAACTCTGCAAAAACTCAACCCACTTCAAATGCCTCTGATTCAACTTTCCTTGACTATTCAAATATTGCAACGCTTGATGATCAGTATACAAAACAAACTCCTTAAGAAGCAGATAATGTCTCCACTTCTTTAATGCCTGAACTATAGCATAAAATTCTTGATCATAGATAGAATATTTTCTCTTGGCATCATTTAACTTCTCACTGAAATAAGCAACAGGTTTACTTTCTTGGCTCATAACAGCGCCTATTGTAGTACCACTAGCATCACAATCTACTTGAAATACCTTATTAAAATCTAGAAGTGCTAAAACAGGTTGTTCTGTAACTTTTTGTTTCAACAATTGAAAACTCTTTTCTACCCCATTAGTCCACTTAAACTCTTTTCTATCCCCTCTCATTGTTTCAGTCAAGGGTCCACAAATATTGCTAAAATTTCTGATAAACTTTATGTAAAAGCTAGCCAAACCATGAAAAGATCTTACCTCAGTAGCACTCCTTGGAGTAGGCCATTCAAAGATAGCCTGTACCTTCTCTGGGTCCATTTTTAGACCTTCTGCTGAAACTACAAATCCCAAATACACTAACTCTTTCTTCACAAAACTGCACTTCTTCAAATTAATCAACAATTTCTCATCTCTCAACTTCTCAAACACCATACGAATATGCATCATATGTTCTTCCAATGTCTTGCTAAAAATTAAAATATCATCTAGGTAAACAATGACAAACTTACCTAGAAATTCTTTCAGAACCTCGTTCATGAGCCGCATGAAAGTGCTCGATGCATTGGTTAGCCCAAAAGGCATGACTAACCACTCATACAGTCCTTCCTTTATCTTGAAGGCGGTCTTCCATTCATCTCCTTCTCTGATCCAAATCTGGTGATATCCACTCTTCAGATCTATCTTTGAGAAATACACAGCCCCACTCAAACAATCCATAATATCATCCATTCGTGGCAATGGAAACTTATACTTGATTGTGATCTTGTTTATTGCTCTGGAATCTATACACATCCTCCACTCTCCATTCTTCTTTGGTGCTAATACCGCTGGTACAGCACAGGGACTTAGACTCTCTTGAATCAACCCCTTCTGTAATAACTCATGTACTTATCTGTTTAACTCTTCACTTTCTGCTGGTGTCATTCTATGTGCTGCCTTGTTTGGCAAACTAGCTCCTGGAATCAAATCCATCTGATGACTGATCTTCCTTACTGGTGGTAATCCATCAGGTACATTATCAGATACAATATCCTAAAACTCATTCAACAAATCTGCAACCTCTACAGGTACATCCTCTACTTCTTCTTTACCAACTTTTGGAATTAAAGCAAAACACACATGCTCATGCCTCATACCATCTAGGAATTTTCTTCCATCAACAAATGTTATTCTTGCATTACCGCATACCTTTTCTTCGGTCTCCTTCAATGGCTTTAGTTTATGTCGCACTCCATCCTTTGCCAAGGAATAGGTATTCGCACGACCATCGTGTACAACACATCTGTCAAACTGCCATAGTCTACCCAACAACATATGACATACATCCATAGAGATGATATCACATAGTACCTCATCTTGGTACCCGCCGATCTTGAACTTTACCAGGCACTGTTCACTGACCATGACCTTGTGGTCATCCTGCACCTAGGCAATCCGATATGGATGTGGGTGTTTCTGTCTCTTGAGCTTCAACTTTGTCACCATCTCTTCTGACACCAAATTGTTAGTGCTTCCACTATCAATAATCACATCACAACATTTACCCTCACACTTGCATCTAGTGCGAAATAGGCTCCTCCTTTGTTCAGGTTCATTCTCACCACTCAGCAAGACTCTTCTGTTAATTAGCGTTTCTCCTCTTTCAGCATCTTCAGAATTTGATGATCTAGCATCTTCATCTACATGTGCAACTTTGGCATGGCCTTCATTTCTCCTATCTATTCTGCCTTGGCGCTGAGGACATTCAAATGCCATGTGACCTTCTTCTCCACAGTGAAAACATGTTCCACGGAAGCCTCCTCTTCCAGATCCTTGTCCTCTTCCTCTTCCTCTCTGATCTCTATTACTCTGATCCTGGAAATGATTGGAATTATTTCCTCTCTGGTTCTGACTGCTACTGGCCTCATCCTTCTTTTTCAGATCTTTATTTTGGCCACCATATGACCGTCCACCAGATCTTCCACCACGACCTCTTCCATTTTGTCTGTTCTCAAACTTCTTGTTCAACTTTTCCTCTACTTTTAAGGCAAACTGGTATACCTCCTCAATACTGTTCATTTGAACCAGATTCAACTCCTCCTGAATGCTTGGCCTTAACCCATTAAGGTATCGGACAACTTTCTCCTTATCAGCTTCTGCATGGCCCGTTCTAATGAGGAGTCGATAGAACTCTTTTGTATACTCTTGAACAGATCTTCCTGCTTGCTTCAAACTTTGCATTTTCTTTAGTAGGTCAAGCTCATAATCAACAGGAATGAACTGTCACTTCAATTTATCCACCATCCGATCCCATCTTGTGATTTTATCTTTCCCTCTTCTATTTCGCTCCAATTGAATTTCTTGCCACCAGATCTTCGCATGACCTTTCAGTCTGGCCTTCGCAAATTTGACCCTATCAGGATCCTCAACATCTTCATACTCAAAATATTCCTCGCATTCATTGATCCAGTCAATCAATTCTTCAGGGTTAAGATTTCCAAAAAATGTAGGAACCTCAATCTTAGGTCTTTTCCCAATCTTGAAAATTGCCCGAAAAAGTCATTCTTCCTCCTGGTTCACAATTTCGGCTTCTCCTTCTTGATATTCTTCTTCGGCTTCATCCTCGCTTTCATCTCTGACATTAAGGTTCATTCCTCTACGAATTTCTTCTTGCAATGCTCACACTTGTCTCTGCAGCTCTCTAACCTCAGGTGTCACAGCACCAGCTCTTCCGCCACGTTCTCTTCGTGGAGGCATTTTCGCGATGTGCACTAAAACCCTAACCACGGTCCTGGTGCAAACTACCTCACAGTCGGCGATCTGTTTACACACTCAAGAAAACCTAGCTTTGATACCACTTAATGAAGGGTGCTTCCCTTAATACCACAAAACACATAACAGAAACAGAGAAACAACAACGATATGCAAGAAAAAGAAATTGGCTTCTTATTATCTCCACAAATGTGGAATTACAAACTTTCAGAATCACAATTTGTAAAGCCACATGGGCATTCCCTTACAATATTCTGTAGGATAAAGCCTCGAATTATTACCCAGATCTACTACCCAGAATTGCCCTAGACAACACTACGAGCCTTCTTTATGTAGGCAATTTCTACCGCCCGAGAAGGTTTTAGAAATTTAGCCCTTAGGGCCGACCAAACTTAGAATTATTTTATTTTACAATTTATTACATCAAAGTCGGCTCAAAATGAGTTTTGAAACCCAAACAGAAATTTTGAAGAAAAATTATTTTCCGCCATTTCAGGTGACCCAACTTCCGAAGACCATAAGTCATCGCCCGTTGACCCGATTGGCTATTATAACCCCATTCTGGAAACGCCACGAAGCGCTCTACAGGCTTGACCAATGCAAAGCACCCATGACCCAAGTTTTCAACCTCATCCGGGGCCTCTAAAGCCTTCAAAATTGAGTTCAAAGTTTCTGTACCTTACTGCCAATACCGAAAATCTTCAATATCTTCAAAACTACACCTGATCTAGCCATGAAACTTTGCTGGCAGGCTGATATGACTGAGATGAACCTCCATATGTAAAATCAGACATTCCGAGACCGTAAGACCAACTTACTAAAAATAGCAAGTTTCCATAAATAGCAACTCTGCACAAGATAGCCCTTATTGAATACAAAAATAAAAATATTTTTGGGTGATGCAAGATTGCTCTTACACCCAGGATGCTCCTGCATCAATAACATCCAAAAGAAGAAATTTGTAACACTTTATGATGCAAATGAACTATGTTGTAATAGTATTTAAAGACAAAGTAAGAATTAGATAGAAGGTGTAATTGTGTTTGGTTGGATAAAGTAAATATAAATCTTTCCATTTGTAAGAATTGATTTCAAAAGATGTTTATTAAGTAGACATTAAATCATGTTTTGCTACTTTTAAAAAAAAAAAAAAAAATCTTTTATGCATAATTTTCTTGAGCAAATGTACACTTGAGCATGTACTCCTTATTAGAAGTAAATTTCTTGCATGGGAGGAGATTTGTTTTAAATTTTCATTTATATATAGATGTATGTGTTTGAAACATGGGATAACATATTGATTAATGTATTTCTATTGTTAAATCTATAATGATAAATAAATATAAAAACCGATTATTCTAGAATATCCTTTGAGAAAAGATGAATTATTAATAATGTGTGTGTGTGTGTGTGTGTGTGTGTGTATGTATGTACATTAATATATATATAAATGAATATAGTATATACACATTATATATAATTCTATCAAAAATTTGATAATAAAATTAATAAGATATATATTGATATACATTAATATATATATATGTGTAATATATACATATTATCTATATATATAACAATTTATCACAATCTAAAAATTGAACAACTGATATACATTTATATATTGATATATATTAATATATATATGTACACAGATTTTGTATATATATTACTATATATAACATATTTATTTATTTTTATAAAAAAAGAGATTTTGTGTTGTACCTATGTATATGCACTAGAATATATATTATATATGTATATACATATCAATATATATATACATCATATATAATAACAAAAAATTTATTTTTTTTTTAAAATCTTATTTTAAAATGAGGGGACTATATTTTTATTTTCCCCCGTACGCTAAGGTAAGGGAGGAGGGCTGTGAGTGGCTCCGCCACTGTAGACCCCATGAGCTATAGTGGCGCCACCACTGTAGCACCCCCGAGCTGTAGTGGCTGCCACTGCAATACCCTCATGTTGTAATCATGGTCATGCCCTTGCAGACTTAAGGGGGCCGCAAGTGGCTATGGCCGCCAGCCCCAACCCTTGTTTTAAAAGGGTTTAAAAATTTTATTTTATCATTCATTTAAAAAATAATAATAATATACTTTTATACATGAAAAAATATGAACTTAGTTTCATATTAAAAAAAACACAAACAAAACCCTAAGGAAACATTAAAGTAGAAGATAACATGGATGTATGTGCATGTATTGTAAAAATCTAAAGCTAGAGTAAAAAAAACTCAATGACAAGAAAAAAAAAGATTAGTACACAAATGTATAAAACTTAAATCTGGTTCTTCACCTTGTTGTGTATATTTTCATGAGGGTTTGATGAAACCCTAGGTTGGCCCATTAGTGTAGCATGCATACCCTCTACACATTTTGTGTGACATATACACACAAGTGTATATGTGTTAATATACACACCCTAGGTGTGTATATGCACACATGTACACGTGTACAAAAAATATTTTACAATTTCCATCTCCCCAACCCTCTACCTCAACCTGCACACACAAAAATGATGAAATTAGCATTTGGAGAGACTTTATAAAATTGACCTAACCCTAATTTTGAATTAGGGTTTTGGATTTCCATTTAGGGCTATTCTTTTCTTTATTTAATTAATTATGTTTAGTTTATTTTTATGTTAAGTGACTTTAGGAAGTCACCTTTATTAAATTTTGATTTAATGTTTGCGTTACCCAAAATTTTCTTGTCATTCAATTTTGGCCGTAATCTTGTTTTCATTGTCTGAAGTCGATCCATAGAGTTTTATGGTTTGCGATCTTGCCCCCATGTTCTTCAATGTGTCATCATGCTTCAGTCCAGATCGCATGTGCTAATTCATAATACCCAGGGAGATATTCAGGTTCTAAGGTTTGCTGGAAATATTTCTTCCATGTGCGCTACTGCGACTGTTTTCCAAAATTATCTAAGTAAAGCCTTGGTTGTTTTCGATCTTCATGCTAAGTGTCGAAAACTCTCGTTGTTTTTTTTTTCCTTGTTACCTTTTGGGTCTTCTTGAAAACCTGAGATGTTTTCGACCTCTTCACATCTTCGCACTTCTCACTGATGATAACATTCATTTCATAAGTGCGCTGTTGCGACCAGTTGGTGGGGCCCAGTTCATGTTTTCGAAGAGCTGCATGTGGTTTGTCATATGATTGCATAAGTCTTTTTCCCCTTATGTGACCATGTGATTAACCGATTGATCCTGTTAAAGAACTGCTAGCGGTTTGTCGCATGATCACATAGCCCTTTTTTAGGCTGTGTGAACATGCGACAAGCTGTTAGCCATGCCGATAAAAGATTTTCGTTCGGTGGTGGGTCCTCTCTTCGTGACGTGTCCATTTTTCAGTGGCTAGCTGGGTGATCACAAGGCCATCGGTGGGTCCGATGATCACTAGTTCTACAGATGTGCCAGTTGATTCAAGATCAATGGCTAGCGCATGATCTAATGGGATCTTCCAGGCCCATGCGATCATGCAATAGTCATTCGATTGTTATAAGTTTCCAGGTGGATATTTGGTGAGGCCAGGTGTCTTGCGTGGCAGAGTGGCAGACTTTAAAAGGAGTTGTCACATGATCGCATGCGACTTTATAACCGCATGCGATCATGTGACCAATGTTATTTCAAGGTAGGGTGGCATGCTCCAATTTGATTGGTCGAGGCAAAATTTTAATTTCTCACACGCATGCATTTAGGGGAAAGATTTACATGAAAGATTTAGAGCATATTAAGGACAATAGATTTAATACCATTAAAAATAGAATAATTTATTGCTAAGTAACGATCAAGGATTCAAGGGCTATTTATAGGCAATCTAGCTTCTTTATTCCTCAAATCGTCTTTGCTAGATAAATTGTTTGTTTAGGTCATTAGTCTGCTGTTGCACTCTGCAAATAATTTGTTTTTTAAGGTTTTTGAAGTTTTAGATGGACACTCCAATTAGGCTTCGATGCACATCTGAGGAGCCCCAGAAGGCCTTTTTGGGTTCCTTTTCAGATGAAACCTTACAATTAATTTGTAAGGAGGGTGGGCCTTTCTTAATAGAGACTACTAAAATGGTGTTGGGCAGAGAGTTTCTGCACAATGAAGATAGGCACCAAATCAACACAAACATTACATCCCATTTTTTGGCATCTCTTCTTGACCTCGGAGGAGAGAAGGTGGACATGTTAATGCTATTGAGGAAGGTTTTCAAAGAAGAATACCTGGGGACACCGTTCATGTTGTCGTGTTCATGGAAATAGGGGTGGGGATACCTTGGGCAAGTGAAATACCCAAGCTTCTCCTCCCAGGCCAGAATGTGGCCATGCAACCTTTTCTTTTGGGCTTGAATGCTGGGCAGTATAAGCGCCATAGAAAATGGACCCTGATTGCTAGGATTTTCTCTGAAAGTGGTTTATGCTTGACAAAGTGGAGGCTCAAGCAGGGCAATACAGGTGGCTCGATGAATTCTCGCAGTTAATCCTCTCTGCAATATTCTACTTAGATGGAGCTGAAGGGAAAAATTAGTATTGGACTGCTAGTTTTTTTTATAAAAACATACCTCATTTTTGGGGTTTTTTATTTATAGTAGGTTTCTCTTTGTACTGGAAGTGGACAATTTAATTATAATTTTATGAAAAAAAATAATGAAAATTTTGCAAGCTTTAGCTCATTTCAATTTATTTTTTATGGGTTCAAAAAATGGTTCTTAGACTTCTCTGTCACTATGATTGCAATATTTTAATTAGTTGTTTTATCTGTGTATTAGACATGTATGATGTAATTTGTAAGTATGTTTCAGTAGAAATAAGGAAACGTTCAAATGATGCCGATGGTATTTCTATTTTTAAATCTGAATATTTAAAATGTATCACAGTTGTACAATGTAGACAGTTGCAGTTAATAAAAAAAATGTCTTATCAGTTATCACTGAGTACTGACATTAAGTTTGGGTAATGTTTTTGATTACGGTAAAAGCAGGTTTTGAAGGGACCTCGAAACCCTTTAACAACTAAAGAAGAGATAAAGAATTAAAACCACCAAGAGAAGCAGTCCTAAAACCTACTGAAAACAGCATCAAAATCAAGTTTTACAGGGACCTGAAACCATAAAGATTCAACTAGCTTTCAAACCAAAAAATAGAACCAAAAACTACATCCAGAAAAAGGACCAGAACAGGACAAGATCAAAGAGCGAAACCCAAAGCTACTATTGCAGCTCCATAATCATCTTGGTAGCCTCCTTGCCAATCACAGTAGTATCCAGGATGGAATCAGCAGTCAAAGCAATAGCTTCTTTTTAGGCTTTCATCCTCGAGCTCTACCTTGTTCTCTTACTTGGACCCTCGGAAGAAATTTTTTCTTCACTAGCTCTTTTTCCAAGGCTCGCAACAGCAGCACAGATACTTGATGTAACCTGTTCCAACCTTGTTCCACTTTCCTTGATAAGCATTCTGAGATTTTGCTCATAATTTTTGAGTTTATTCAAGATATCTCCCGTTTGCTCTTCCAGTTGGCTGATTTTGGCTCAGTCGGTATCCTGGATATATTGCAGGGTTTCCACTTTCTTCTTAAGCCCCATCAATTCATTATAAATCCACGAATCAACATGGAGAATAGAGTCAGATTTGAGCTTAGCAAAATGCAGGAAGGAAAGCTTGGTTTCCCTCTGCGGAGAGTCACTGGTATCTTCTACAATCCCGTGAGGAGGGGGACCAATCTTGTCAACATGTTCCTCCCTTTCCCTCTGATCCTCCTCCCTGGTCTCAACAAGGTTCTCATTCTAAACTAAGCCCTCCTTTTCTTGCCCTCCAATCTCCGTAGCAGGTGAAGTTGGTTTAAACATATGATCCTCCTCTCTCATATCAACAGGATTCTCAGTTTGTTTTCCTTTTTCTTTAACACCTCCACTAGAAATAGTTTGATTGCCCTCATTATCAAAGAAGCTCTGTTCAGAATTTCCTTCACTTATGTCTTTCTCAATCCCTTTTTCATTTTTTCCTTTGGTCTCCGAATATCCTTCCAGATTGGAACTAAAATCCCCAACATCCGTGCCTTCCTCTTCCTCACAGATATTATTCTCAGAGCTTTCAGTATTCTCAGACTCAGAAACCTCTTCCACCATTTGTTTCTGAGTATTAGAGGGTTTACATTTATGAGCCTTCTCTTTTCCTTTTACACTGTCCTCCTTTTTAATGTTTTTTGAGTGAGAACCCTTATGTTTGTCAGAAGGGGTGGAGGAAATGGATTTATTTTTACAATAACCCTCTATGAGAAGTATCAGACCTTCATGCAAAATAGGACGGGACTCCTTCCTATGAGCATGCAAACTTTGAAGCAAAGAAAATCGAAGGTAGAAAGGGAAAGAGAGTCTTTCCTTATGCCTGAAATGAAGTTTGGGTAATGTTACATGTCATGACATTTTTCCAATTCACACACTCATATATTTAATATGAAAGATTTACAGAATTTTGAAGGACACATGAATTAATAAGGTTAGAGAAAAAGTTTATGATTTTCTAATTATAATGTATGAGAATTATATGTAATTATAATTATCAATGTTAAAGTTGTAATCAATAAAAATATCATTTTAACTTTAAGTATACTATATAATCAATAAAAAATATTACTTTAACTCATGTTTGGGAGACCTAGTGAGTCAGCGACCACGAAAATCTCGTAATCTCTAAACACTAACTTAAGTAACCTTAACTCCAGCCTTTGAAATTTATTAGAATGTAATATTATTAAAAAAATAGTGCATTTTGAATTTGATTGGCTAAAATTGTTACTATTCAATTAAATAACTTTAAATGTTATTAACTTATTATCCATTATTAATTAATATCTATAAAGGAAAAAATAACAGTATAACATTTAACAATGTCCGTTGCGAATAACTATCGTTGGATGAGCATAGATCGACAATGTACGATGGACTTCAGGATGAAAGGGAAAAGCAACTCGGCCATCTTTTCAAACTTGTTCCAGAATCATGACACATGTCACTAAACACATTCCACTCGTAGTCTCGCACGGTCTACCAACAATGTCATTTCAATTTGATGATGACATGACACGTCTGACTCGTGAGGTGAGTTAGCCTAACTAGGTGAGTTAATGGGACCCACGAGGCCACCACACCACTCACCAAATAGTGACTAACAATGACATTATGACCATTGGATTATTGTAAATCAACGATCAAAGTTGTATTTCGGGCCGAAAGGGAAAAGAAACCCCATCCTTTCAAACTCGTTCCAAAATCATGACACGTGACACTAAACATGTTCCACTCGCAGTCTCGCACGGTCTACCAACAATGTCATTTGATGATGACATGACACATCTGACTTGTGAGGTGACTGGAGAGTCAGCCGTCAGGTGACTAGGTGAGTTAATAGGACCCACGAGGCCACCACACCAGATAGTGACTAACAATGACATTATGACCATTGGATGATTGTAGATCAACAACCAAAGCTATATTTCGGGCTGAAAGGGGAAAGAAAACCCATTTTTGCAAACCCATTCCGGATTCATGACGCATGTCCACTCACATGGTCAATGACAAGTGTGACGATTGTAGATTGTGCAATTTTTGCGCTTTAAGTTTCCAATCTAATTTTTCATTTATAAGTATAAGTAGTCTACAGATTAGAAAGGGGTTATGGATTCTAAATTTCTAGGTTGAGGATTGAGGTCCGAGGAAAGCAACAAAGTCTCTCAGCTCTCTTCCTAGTCATAGTCTACAAAAATAGAAACTAAGGGTAATGGGTAACAACTAAAATCCCGAACACCTACATCCTGCATTTTAAATTTTTCAAATCTCTTGATTTACAACTTTACTATTTATATTATATAAAAAAATTTAGATTGTTAGGGTTTATTTTTTAATCACTCTTGTAAATTGTAGGCTTGTAGCTATGTATAAATATTTGAATTTTCCTACGAGTAAATAGTGATACCGGTTACCAACTTCCCACGATGGGCAAAACAAATATCAAGAATACGACTGTGAGTAAAAGGCCAAGTCAGATAATAGAATTCCATAATCTGCTTAAAACACCAAGTTTCACTTATTTATTCCATGATATTTATGATCATGTTATTCATGGAAATAAGAGAATAATGGAAATTAGATTTGCACTTGAAAACGAGTGGAACGATCCAAATAAGGGTTCAAAATTTTATTCATTTAACCCCATGATAAATGCAACGGCAAATAAAATTGTAGCGTGGGTTGCTGGATCAGCACGCATGGCGTTACCTCAAGTATTCCCTTGCCCAAAAATTGTCATGGTATGTGCTGAAAATTATGATGAAAATAGAAAAACAATTGTGAAAAAAAAAGACTCAGAAGGAAATTTTGTCCATAACCAAGAGTGAATTGGCTAGTCTGTTGAACCTAGGGTTTGAACAACAAAACTCAAATGTGCATATTGACCTGGGAAAGCTGGTAGAGGATTATGAAAAATTAGATGCAACACAGAGAGATTCTTATATCAAAGGAATAACAAGCGGTTCTAGTCTGAGTCCAAATCATAAGCCTCCTTATGATTATGATATTTTTGTTCCATGGGCAAAGGACACTATTTCCTTTCCAGCATTTTGTTTGGGATTGGATAGTAACAAACAAGTGGGTGCCAACAATCTTGAAATGCTTTTTCATATTCATTTTGAAAAAGAACCAATAAATATTGTT
Organism: Chamaecyparis obtusa; assembly: GCA_027943335.1. NCBI lineage: Eukaryota > Viridiplantae > Streptophyta > Pinopsida > Cupressales > Cupressaceae > Chamaecyparis > Chamaecyparis obtusa. The sequence goes on along the minus strand of BSBK01004955.1, from coordinate 473,911 downwards.
TTATTGAGCACATTGTTCATTACATGCAAGAACAATTACTAATGATTAAAAGAGGTTCACATAATACATTTAGATTCACAACCTACTTGTACTATCTTCTCTTAGCAAAGCATTGTGCAATATTTCAAACAAACAAGCTTTGCAGTTAGGGCCAAAATCCAATATATGAGTGGACACCTCAAATAAGGATGATTGATAACAGAAGGAACTACAACAATTTTGTAGACTTCTTTTTGGCACCAATGTACCATAAAATTACAGGCACTCCAATGCCTAGATTTTCTGTTACTTGTAGAGATTGCATTCAACTCAGAAGTCAAATACAATTGGCTAACTAGTACTTAATGGAAGAGTACACTGTGTTAAGGTTTTACGATTCAGTGGTAGAACCCTACAAACCTCCAATACATGTAACAGAGAGGGTATTTGCATTGGAATATGTACATCAGATGGAGAGCACAAATGTACTCTTTAATGGTCAGCAAAAGAAAATGATATTTCCTTCCTTGCCTTTCTCATTTGGAGGGTTCACATTTGAGAGAAGAGGATTCAAAGTGGCACAAGCCTTTTTTTCAATTTTTTGCTTTGATGTTGACAGTCACTGGCAGTATGATCCACTCAACATAATTGGAACAAAGCATAGAGAGAATGGGAACTCTACAAGCAAATGTCAACATGAAAGTATGCCATTGATAGAAAAATTTAAAAACATGGAGTCCTGGGACGAGGTCAAAAAAGAGATGGAGAAATATGTTGCTGAAAATAATATTTCAATAAAGGAATTGTCATCAAAATTTATGGCATTGCACAAATAGAAAGGAAAAGTGCAAGCCATGACATCGTACAATTTCTACCAAAAAACTGCTCAACCATCTACAAAATCTATTCCAAAAGACCTAATGGATGACCGTATGGATGATAATTGGACTCGAACCAAAATTCATGATTTTTGGGAAATGAGGAAGAATCTCGGCAAGCCAAAGACCTATGAAGATCTTTATGAGGTGGAAGAGGATAAAATTTTTAGCGAATTGTGGAATAAGGAGCATCTAGTTGAAGCATATCACGGTGATGATGATAGTCTAGATAATGAGTATGAGCGGGATTCTGTGAATCCCACATCCACTAAAGTATATTCAATTAGTAGAGGAGTTGATGTGTCCACAAAAGATCAATATACCAAAGGGGCAAACATTGTAGAAAAAATGAGCTACCTAAGTTTTGGTGGTCTGGGTCCCAGTGGACAAGGGCCTTGGTCTGCACCTAATCCACCAGCTCCACAAAAATTTGGTGAGAAACCAAGCCTTGGGCTTGGAGTTCAATCATCATATTCATCAACAAAAAATACTACTAAGTCAATTTCATGTGTTCCACCTTCAAATCCAGTTCTAAGCACTCAGGTTCAATCTGAATCAATTTCCACTCCCATAGTTGTGGATATCATGGGTACAACTACAACTAGTGGTCCGAAAAGGACATTATAGTTGGACATGAAAATAATGGTTCCCAGAGATCAAGGTAGTGTAAAGAAGAAAAAGGTTATGACAAGTAGTAGTACAACAATGGCAATGGTGACTATGAGTCCAACAATTGCCCAACCTTTAGGACAAAACCCTTAGAACAATCCAAAAACTCCACTTGTAATGGGTCAGGGTGTTGGTAATCCTCATGGTGGAATTAGGAGAACCATAGGCAACATAGGTGGAAGCTCGTACATCACTGCAAGTGTTATTCCACCATTCAAACATTCAATTGTGTCAGAAAACCTTGATTTTCGTTACAATGATTTTGTAACTAACTATGAAAATTCAAAAAATAGGAATAGACAAAATAGTAAGACAATGAAGATGGAAGCAGTTGTTGCAACTCGTGATGCAGAACCTGCATCCAACAGGTTATTTCCCACATATGACCCAAATAAAGATATGATGGAATTCATGGTTGTTATGCCCCCAGCTAGAGATAACAATCCACCAGAGAGTTAGTTAGATCCATCTCAATTTCAGGTTAGCACCCTCCAAATGGATTTATCCAAAATGTAAAATGTGGACAAGATAAATGTGTCAAAAATGACCAACCAAGTGGTCTACAGTTCAGTGATGAAGTTGGAGAGAGAGAAAGGAAAGCTTCAGTGCACAATAGATAAGTTAAAGGCAGACCTAGCAAATGTAAAGGCAAATGAGAAAGCAGCAGAAAATAGGTGCAAAGAATTAGAGAGAAGGATAAAAAATTCATCCTCTAAAGAAGCAATTGGACAGCAAGAACATATGGATGCAGAACTAAAACTATGAGGGAAAAATTGGAATAGAGCGAAAAAAAACTTGAGGATGAAAAAGCCTCTTCATTAAGTTTATACAAAAACTTAGAGAATGCAAGACGGGAAAACAATAACTTAAAGAAAGATTTGGAGAATGAGAGGGTAAAAACAAAATAGTGGGAAGAGAAAGCAAAATAGTGGGAAGAGAAAGAAGAGAAAATAAAATAGCATAGTGAACGCCAGTTCTCAGAAATGAGAGAAGACCTAAAGAAGGCAAATAATACAATTAAAAATTATGAAAACAGCTTGAATGACCATGTAAATAATACAGTCAAGCAAATAAAAAAATTCTTCTGGGGGCAAATAAAGATGTCTGGTGATAGGTTGTGTGATTGGTTTGAACTGAATGAAAGTCTTAGAGATGTTTTTGGGAAGCTGAAAGAGCACATTGAGAAGAACAAAAAAAATTGTCAGAGACAGAAAACTACAAAGCAGATTATGCAAGAAATCAACACAACCAGTGACAGGCATTTGGAAAGCAAGGGAATTCAAGACCGCGTTGGTGCAACAATAAAGGTGAACTCTGTCTTTCAAAAATGTCATAAACTAAGAAAAGCAGACGAAACTCTTACCTTATTCAGGCCAAAGATCGCCAAGATGAATAGTAAAACAACCAAATTGATATCTCTTGGTTTGCCGAGTCCTAGTCCTGATTACTCATCAACGAATTTCATTGGAAGAGAAGCTTACAAAAAAAATTTGGAGGGCACAATGACGTCTGATTTAGGCAAGCTTCCTCAGGACAGAACTCATGAAGGCATTGCAAACTGCATCAAAACATTGACAAATTTGAATGCAATAATGGAAGGAACATTGCTTTCAACTCACTCTTCCAAGTACTGACGGTTGACGAGGTTGCAGGTCATTTACTATAACATCACAATTTTTTCCCTTCCAACCGACGAAGAATGGAGCATACTAAAGAAACTAACAGAATCATCTTGATCTCATCAATCATAGTATGTGAAAGTACTTTCAGTTTAAATCATCTCTATATCTTTAGTATATATCTTTGATATTATCCTAAATACTAGAATTGAGTTTAAAGTAACAAGTTTGAACTTTATTTTTTGAATAGGATCAATGTTGTAGATGCTATTGCCAATGCTTAGCTACTAAACCAGCCTGTCAAATGCAAAAATGTACAACTACAGTTGTAGAGATGTTGTAGACTTGTAGTTGTCTTACTGATTTAGATTTTGAGACATCACATTAGGCAAATCGACCTGAAGCTATTGTTGCTCCCTTGTTTCTATAAAAGGGAATTTAGGGTCATTGGCTTAGGGTGATGAAATTGAAATTGGATAATGTGCCAAATTTCCAATGCGTATTGAGTCATTGACTTTTATAAATAGAATCACAGAGTTGTGTTCTTACTAGTATTAATGAATGAATTGTTATATTGTATCATATTTGTAATTAAATTAATGAGAATTAGTATTTCTAAGAATTGTAACATATGAATTTCTATGTTGTCAAAAAAAATAATGAAAAATCTACAAGAATTGTACCATATGAGCTGAATAATACAAATGAAAACCATTATTAATTGTGGAATTGAATCTTGATGACATAATGACATTATCAACCACATTCATGTTTTTGACATTGGAATTGAATCTTGATGACATTATCAACCACATCCATGTTTTTGACATTGGAATATGCTATTATGCATGATTGATGATGAGATACAGAAACTGACAGTAGACTTCAGGAAAAAGTTTAATAAATACCTAGGACCTGCTACTTCTACAACGGTTCAACTTCAAGCTACCACATCATATCATTATTGAGATCGTCAGATTCATCACCATCAACCTCATAGCTTCCTTGGTTCTTCGATATGTTTTCTTCACTCTACATACCTCTGCTTAACTGATGTTCACTGCTAGCAGTACCAGTACCAATACATGAGTCAATGACATCATTGTCTCTGGCATTCCCACTCTCAGTCCCACTTTGGTTTGAAATGTTGCCCAACCCTCTTCTTTGACATTTCTTCCTCCACAATTTCAGTGCCCTTTCATAAGGAAAAGTATTGACTTCATACACCTCAAGCAATTTTCCAGATTCTTGTCTAGTTTGTTTCTTAGCTTTGACTTTAGGAATCCCAAAGCACTGAAAACTCTCTCATCCTCCACCGACCCCAATATCATGGTCAAACATAACTCAACAAGCTTGAAATATTATGATATTGAATCAATCAACATTTCGCTCTCAGCTAGATTTTTTCAAAGCCTTGATACTGATCCATCTTCGAGAGGGTTCTGCATAATATTATATTGTTCCCTCATTGTCAGTGAAAAATGACCTAATTGCTCTCTCAAATGATTTTCATCTAAAATTCCATTTAGAGTTACTCCATTTAACTCTTTGGTTTTGCAAAAATGATCTATCAAAGTTAGTAGCTTAGTTTTAAAATCTTTCGAACTGTTCAGACTCCAATATCGAGGAAACACAATAGCCATGGATTCAAGTAGTTTGATTGGAGGGAATCTTGCCCTAATCTATGCAGAAAGATCAAAAGCAATGTGCTTCACACAAGTTGTTACAAACTCAATGATCTTGGCAAAGTATTCCCTTTTAATACTTGATACTCGCCTCCTAGGGTTCTTTCCTGGTTCCTTGGACTCAATCCTGGCAAAGTAGTGCATTGGTATCTCAACTCCGTGAACTTCTGCACATGACTCCCCGTTTGCACTGATTTTTAAAAAGTTATCAGGATTGTCTGAATTTGTGATTTTCAGCCAGCTGGCAAATTTTACATCATCACATAATCGATAGAGATTATCGAGCGTCATGCATATCAATTTACACAGCGCAGCATATTCTGCAATATGCATAGCTCTTTGTTGGGTCTTTTTCATTAAATTTCTCATTTCCTCAAGCATGGGGAGAAGACCTACTAATGTTAAGAGTGTCTCTACATTACTTAACATTCGCAGAAGTGTAGGAAATTTTGATTGCCCTGCTTCGTCACGACTTGAGTTCATTAGACCAACCAATGATTGATATTCTAAAAAAACTCCAAAAGCTAGATTCATTTTGTGGGCCATGCAGTGAATGGGAGTAACGTAGGGTGCACAAGAATATTGTATCTTTGTGCAAAGACCGCCCTTGTGGCCTTGCATTACTGAAGCTCCATCCGCTCCAACACACACTAGTTTTTTGACAATCATCATGTCATTTATACCTCCATATTCAATTAGAGAACTCTTTACTAGTTCAAATAAATTTTTCGTTGTCACATTATCCTTCATTTTAGCAATAGTTAGTAGATGAGGTTGGCGAACAAAATTGTGTACAGTATAAACATGCATGCATACCAAGGAAGTCTTTTCTACTATTGTAACCTCGTCTAAAAATAATGCAATAAAATTTGACTCTTTAATTTTTTCCTTTAGATCCTCTTTTTCAACCTCGGCAAGACAACCTGCCCATTCCCATCCACTGTTTACTGACTAGTGACTGTTAGGATAGTTACGAACTTTCAAAAAGTGTAATAAAGCACTCAATGATGGGTAGTCTGTCATAGGACACCCTCTGCTCAAAATATTAAACACAACACTTAACTGAACAACTTTTTCCAATAGTTCTACTTCCAATGCTTTTCCAAAACAAGCTTCAATATAGCCTTTAACTTCACCAAGCTTCATCTTTATATTATGATGAAATTCATATAATTTTGCATTCCTAACATGCTGAGATTCCTCCATTGTTTTCTCTCTTATCACTAATTTTTTAACTTTATCTATGGTTTTCTTTTCATAAACTTTACCCATATGGTTCTTTATGGTGTCAATTTTTAGTTGCAACCTCTTTTCCTTCTTATTTATCTAGCTGCAAATCTTACATATGCATTCTACCAGAGGCTCACCTTCAATTGGATTGTCCACTAGTTCAATGAATGGATACTTTGACACCCATTCTATTTGAAAATTCCTCGACAGATCCCACATCCAATCTTTTTTTTATTCTCTATCATTCTTTGATTTGTATTTTTTCTTCTTCTTCCCTGCACCATCATCTTCTCTGACATTCTCAGTCTCATCGAAGTCGATTATATCATTATGGCTATTCTGGGTATTTAACTGAAACTCTTCTTCAAGTTCATCATGATCTAAGATATCAAGTTCGTTGACTTCTTCAATATGTCGTGTAGGTTCAGGTTGTGAATCTTGAAAATCTTCTTGTGATGAAGTAGCTTCCCAATTTTGGCCAGAAACATTTCCAACACCATGACCAAAGTATGATGATAAGGTTCTGTGTTTTGCTGGCCTCTCTTGGCTTTCCCCATATGCAGGAACCTTACCCTTATTCTTGTTCGACATCTCGATTCTTCAACAAAATAAAGGCTACCAGCCTACTAGTGAAAAAAATGTTTACTTGTTGAAGAAGTGACAATAGAACTATAATATATATAAATATGATTCATTGACCCTTAAATCATGTCTGAGGTCACCACTGTTGACTAACCGGTCCCCACTAAGTAAGAATGAACTCAAATTTATATAGTCGCAAAATAAAAATCACTTACCTTTGCCTCAAATTCAATTGCAGTCGTGACTCGCCAATGCAGTCAAGACTCAACAGTCTGAACTTCGCTATCGATCAAATTGAACAGAGCCAAATTGGGTACAATAACACTGATCTATGAATGTATTTATAATAATCCTTTTTTGGCGAATTCAGTAGGAGGTATTAGGTCTCCAAATATTTGGCGAAGCCTGCGTAATTATAACACGTCTTGTGTTATTTCTTAGGCGATTATGGGTTTGTACAATACCTTGGTATGATTAATAAAGTTGGCGAAAATGCATCAGTTTGAGACACGGGTCCGTAAAATGCCTGGCGAATTTGGGGCCGCCTAAAAATATATATATATATATATATAAAACTATTGGTGGATATAGGCCGTCCATTTGGGGCCACTTTGAAATTATAGGCGAATGTTTAAACTATATCATGCCCAAAAATTATATGCCATTGGCAATAATGTGAAAGAAATTGACAAAATTAGATAAACTGATAGGCGATGGGCCCATGCATTGGGCCCAATTTTAATAAATGCGGGGTGATATGGTCAATCCCATATGGCCAATATATTTGCCAAATCGGGGGTCGCTGACATGCGACATTCGCCAAATGGCGAATAATCGCCACTAAAGTTTTCGCTGGTCTCATAGGTTGTTTGACCTCAAGGATTTTATAAACATCCATTCATTCATTCATTTAAAAATGCACATCAACCATATTAAAGTGTGTTTATCCTCGATAAGATTATAATAACAACTCACCACACAACTACAACAAAATATAACCATTGTTTTATGCTTGTTTAGTTGACGAGAATGTTTTATGTCCGCACATTCACAGTGGTAAAACCTGTAAAATAAATATCATAATAAGAATGTGCTATTTTAAGTAATAGTATGACACAATCCATCTAATTACTTGACTCAAAATTAAACATATAGTTTTTCTTACACATGAGCAAGAGAGGTGCATGCAAAACAATGCCCACCTCCTAGTCATATGAGTAGATAAAATATAAAAATGGGATAGTGAGTGCTCAATACTTTTGAGTTCACTAGATGGGAAAAGTCGACATCTTAGGATCAGAAATTATGTCATAGTGGAAGTTTCCATGCCTTAATTTTCTAGCCTTTCTGCTTATGGTCAAATAATAACAATGAGACTAAAACTTTTGGTCCCTATTGTTCCTCAAAGGTGGCTTTGTTGTTTATATCATAGAAGCATAAATCCGCAAAAAATCCCAATTATACCCAATTAATCCTGAATCCTAGAGCCAATCAATTTTTTCCCTCAAAAAATCTTGATTCATAAAAAAATCATTGACCTATTTTCAATGACCTTTTTGCATTTAAAGCACATTAAAATAATATTAAAGTCCCTAACTTATGGTAAAAAATGTAAAAATTATTACAAAAAACTAATGAAATTGATGAACAATATGGAAGCAAAGTCAACGTGGAAACAATTTGTAATTTTGTCCCTTCAGTTTTCTTTCCAACCTCTGGAAAACTCTAAATAGAGGAGCAAGAGGAGCAATGGTGATCAATGAAATTTGAAAGAGCCTCAATCATCCTAAATTGTGGGGGTATGTGAGATAGTTTCAAAGCAACTAATGAATTTGTCCTAAATTGCAATTTCAATGACCCGTGCTCTTGGCATGCCTCGTCACCACATGAATTTTGATGAGATCAAATATATAATTAATATTATACACTAATTTTAAAATCATAACTATTATAGATGACTCTTTAAAGAGGAAGTAGTGAAACCCTATAGTTTATAATTAATATTATAAAGTAGTTTCAAATTTTAAATTATTGTTGACTATTAATATATATTAATAGTTATATAATAAATTATAAAATTAAGAAAAATGTAAAATTTATAATATATATATTTATTTTTAATTTATAATTAGTACATTCAATTTTTAAATTATTATTAATATATTTAATTTTATCATTAACATAGGTCTCCACCTACAATACTAGTTGACAAAACCAATGGCTTGCTAATCTTTTACTTCAACCAAACCAGTCTTTGGTTGAATTCTACCACATATTAAGGACTTACCAATTGCCATCATAGAATATAAAGCATTGCAATTGTGGAATATGATTTGATAAGCTTTCTCAAATATTGAACTACCCTTACAAAATTCCTTGGCTCAATCATAATGAAAGTCTTGGATCACTTCAAAATGGTTTCCACTTCTAATATATTCCACTTTTTATAAATTCCTAACAATAGCTAGATTGATGTTTGATAATCTTGATCTCAATTACTTTGTAGACTTAGCTAATATTTGATCTCAAACTTAGACAACTATATGGTGATTACCCTCTTTAAAAGTCTGATAAGTTTTGATCTCAGTTACTTCAAACTTATCTAATATTTGATCTCATACTTAGATATCCATTTGGCAATTGCCCTCTTAAAAAGTTAACTAAATATTTGCCTATGTAATCAGCAATATGAATATAAACAAAAATATATGCTTTCTATAATTCATTTTGATGCTAGGTAGTTCATAGACATGACTAATATTTGATCTCACACTTAGGCAACTATTCGGTGACTTCCATCTTGAAAAGTTAACTGAATATTTGTGTATGCAATCAACAATATGAAACATAGAAGCATAAATCTACAAAAAAAATTGATTATACCCGATTAATCGGTGATCCAAACTAGCACCAATTCTTTCCCCAAAAAATCAGGAAAAAATCGATCAACAACAGTCAACAATATTTTGGCAAAAAAATGAGATGAAATTAAGTTTAAATCTGGATTAAATTGGGTTTAATTGCAATTGCGAAAAACCCTAATCCGTGCAAAAAAAAGTCTCCACAAACCCTAAATTGTGCCAAAAAGGCTTCATCGTTTCTTATAAAAACAATGCGCATGGACTCAAAATCACACACCAGAAACAAACGGCAACCAAAGATGGGCAACATTCATGGTGCGACAAGAAGTATTTCCCAAATTTTTCTTGTATATATTGAATTTGTTGTATCTATGAAATTTCTATTTACATTTGTTTGTATTCTATATATCAAATTTGTATATTTAATACGTATTATTAAAAAAAGTATAAATTTTAAGTAAATATTATGTATATTTAATATTTATTACTGAAAAATGTATAGAAAAATTAATATTATATATATAATGTTTGCAAATATTCAATACATAATATTTGTAGATTTCTGTAAATATTATCTATTGTATAAATATCCTATATATGTATATTAATACATATAATATACATTTATATTATATATATGTAATATGCATATTTAATATGAATATATAAACAATGAAAATCTATTTTCTACAACTGATTGGTTGGACTCTAATTTTTTTTCTCAATATATCTATACTATGGAAAGGCCTTTAATTTTAAGAAACGTAGTTATTAACTATTTTCCTTCAAGCTGTTTACGTGTTTTTTTTTGTAAATCCGATATTTATCCAGATTTTTTGCCATTTTTTTTCCTGTTTTTTCAAAAAAAACCTACTCTTTTGGTTTGCCAATTTATGTCATTTGTATAATCGATATGTTTAGGAAAATGTATAAAAGCCAGAACTTTTAAATTCCCATACGAAAATAATAGGTAACACTGTGTGTCATTGCCTTTCCTGCTTGTAGCATTGTTTTCAATATTCGACAAAAACCAAAAACGGCAAATAAGATTATTGATCACATTCTATCCAACGGTTCTGCAATATGCATCCCTAGTTAACAAGTTCAGAATTTTTTAACCGAATTCTGCAAGATCCGAATTTTTCAGACCTGCAAGAATTTCTTGATTCAGTTTTGGATTTTTCAATTCCTGTGAAAAAATTTATTATTTTTTTTAAATTCTGGATTTTCAGTTTTTTCTACCTCCCTAATAAATCATTTTCTCAATCTGGTATCTATCAATACAACATTAACAAGATCGTTTCAAAACTTCCATATTAGCTTTTATTTAGATATAGCGACTTCCCTTGATTAAGTCAACGATACAGGGCCACAATGAGGAACTTTCTGAAGAGCATATCGCAGAGGAAAAATGAGAGAAATGCATCATTATTACTACTAAAAGTTTGATCTACAATCAGTACACTTGAATGCTTTGCCCCTAGCATCGTATTATTTTGTAGAGGAAAACAACACTTGAATTTAATATTAATGCATTTTATTAGACACATTGTTAGAATGAGATCATCAATACTACTCCTCTTTGAACAAGGCACGACCAATTAGCATCCTTCTTATCTCGCTTGTGCCAGCCCCAATTTCAAATAATTTTGCATCTCTTAACAGACGCCCAGTAGGATACTCGTTCACATAACCATTCCCACCTAAACACTGGATTGCCTGCAATGCAAGCAATAAATTAAGTTTCTTGTTAAAAGATCATTAAAAAAACATTCATTTTCATAAGTGAACCAAAAGCAACAGATGATACAGATCTAAGGTATCGTTTAATTTTATGACCTATTAAATTGAAATTTTTTATTTTATCAATGTGGATTAAACGAGATGCTAAATTTTAAGAAAGCAATCTATGAAAATGGCACCAATAAGATCACACACTAGGCAATAACCAAACAGAAGATGCATTAAGCCATGGAAATGTTCAAATATTAACCGAAGTGTCAACCAGGTTAGACTGAACAAAAAAAACATTTTAATATTGCTACTAAATTTTATGAGAGCAATCTATGAAAGTGGCACCAATAAGATCACACACTAGGCAAGAACCAAACAGAAGATGAATTAAGCCATGGAAATGTTCAAGAATTAAAAGGGTAACTCTTGTGAATATTGGATCGGAACCTTGTGCAAAATTGTAGGAAATAAAGAATAAAGAGATTTGGTTGTGGGAGGGAAAAATATCAGTCTCCATCTCTCTTACAAGAAATGATGATAAGAGATAATCTTAGGTAAAAACAATCAATTACCAAGAGATTGAAAGAGATAAATGTGGGGGATGTAAGATCCTTTAAAAGTTTAAAATGTTAAAATTGGAAAGAATCTGCTTTTGAAATGGAGAAAAAGAGGAATAATTAAGCTGATCAAATGATGCAATAATTGGTTTGCTCAGACATAATGACTTGGCTTTTAGAGGATATATGTTTCCAACTTGAATTTCCCTTTCAATCTACTATTTAGACAAAAGAGAGGCTCCTGAATCCTTTTCTAACCCCTTGGAAGTTAAAGGAATTTGCTAAAGCTAAGAGGATAGCATTTCCTAATATACCTTTTGGGTGCCAAAATGAGAGAAGAAATAAGATATTAGGCTCCATGTTGATTTCATGAACTTAAACAATTAGAACTTTAAAACTCTTCAACCAAATAATGATTTGAAAGATAAACAGTAAAGAAAGATCCACAACACATAACACAAAACACCGAATTGTTCTCGAGGAAACCCTGTTAAGGGAAAAACCCCGATGGGAATCAAACCCACAAGATAGATGTACCCTGTTAAAAGTACCACCCTGATAGGAGCAAAATAAGAACAAGAAAGAATGCACATGCATTCACAGGCCCACTGCCTAGAGCGCACTGCTCACAATACAACGATCTGGCCCTTAGTCGGGTTCACTGATCAATCTTGATTACAATTCACAAGGGTGGACAAACTGTCTAGAATGATTGAATTGACTTACAGCATCTGCAATGCCAATACAGTTCCGATGTAGTACACTTTCTATCTTAATCTCAGAATACAAACATCTTCCTTTACACACACTTTCTCTCGCACACCCCTACATCACAATCACAGAATGATTGCCCATTTGTACATATTACAATGAATAAACATCAACATGGTCGACTAGGACCCATACACAAAAGATACAACATTATGCTCAAATCACAAGGCGATCCAAATCAAGTCGGCCAAGACTTAGATAGAATCCAAAACATTATCCTCAAATACGCAATAGCTTCGCGAAATCCATGCCAAGAGTTTGCAACATGTTACTTCACCAAGTTGGCTAGGACCTAAATGAAGAAACGCCAACATGCTAGCAAATCATCACATGCGATCACCTCGATCAATGCAATCCAGCATCAAGGTCATAACACGATCCAAGAATACCAACAAGTAGCATGAATAACTTCTCAAACCTTCTCATCATCTCGAACTCAAAATCCAAACTCATCTCTGCACTGAATACCAACAATACTAAACACCAAACTCTGTCACATTAGAAAGATAACTAGCTAAACTCTTAATCATGAAAAACACTAGTTGAGGACACAACAGTGAGTCCCAAACACACCACAAGCTTCGCAACATCTGAATCAACCATACTGATCCTCACCGAAGCAATAACTCAACCTCTGTCACAACAGGAACACTGAAATATTGTCACTTGATAAATCAATCATATCTTCCTCAAACTGTCACCCAAACTTCTGCGAACCTCTGTAGACCAACTACAGACATATCTGAACCATACCTTACAATCACAACACAAGATCTTCAATGTAGCATCTGAACAACCGAAATCGTTCTCATTAGACATACTGAACACACTGTCTGCAACAACAATTAGTATGTTGACATCAATGGCAAAACATTAATGTTAGCACGCATAAACACCAAACTCTGACATGCTCAACAATCTTCCAACAATCTTCCAACAATCTGTGGCAGGGTTCAATATTATTGTTTAGAGAATGTCATGTATTGATGGTTAAGTATCTACAAACTCAGAGGAGTATTCATTTTATTGTTCAGTTTGTGAGTATTGTAAAATTCTCCTATTATTATTCAATAAAGTGATCTTTTTGGTGTGATTGGGTTTTTTCCCTCGAGTAAGAGGGTTTTCCTAGGATAAACTTTGTGTTCTTTGTCTTATATATTGTTTTATCTGATTGCTTACATTTCTGATTGTAAAAACTAACATCATCATAGTTCTAAGAGATATAGATTTATCTCTATTGTTTTCTTGTTTTTTTGTTGACTTAATTTTGTTTCTCTTTTGCAACTTTGTTTTTTTCTCTTTTTTGCAGACTTTGTTTTTGTTTCTCTTTTGTAGACTAACTCATGCAATTAAGACATCCTTTATTAGATCCTTCATGTATTTTCGTCTAAGTTATTCTAATAAATAAGGATGCAATTATGTCCTCAAGCTTTAATTTTTGGGCCTAACAATTGGTATCAGAACTAAGTCGTTTTGAAAAAGCTTGATCGCTTAAAGGAGATCCACCATGGTGAGCATAAGGAAAGAGAGCCCTAAGTTCGATGGAAGCAACTTCCTAATATAGAAGGACCAGATGACTACGTACCTGATATGCATGGGGACAAGAGATGAATACTGGGAGATTACTGAGAAGCCTTACACCATTCCTAATGACTTATCCCAAGCTACTACTGATGAAAAGAAGATATTCAAGGAGAACATGTTAGCAAGGGAAGCTTTGATCAATGCCTTGTCTAACTCAGAATATTCTCACATCTATGGATTGAGGACTGCACATGAGATATGGACTAGATTAGAAACTATTTATGAAGGTGACAAGTATGTTAAGCAAGCTAAGTTGCAGGGATTGAAAGCAATGTATGAGGATATGAAGATGAGTGGAAGTGAAACTGCTTCAGCCTATTTGCAAAGAGTAAATGATTTGGTTTATGCAATCAGATGTGCTTGTGGTACCTTGACTGATAGTGAAGCTGTAGACAAAATTCTGAGATCTTTGCCCACGTGTTACAGTGAGAAGGTTGCATCTATTGAGGAATTGAGGACTATAAGAGACATTTCAAGAGAAGCTTTGGCAGGCAGACTCTGTGCCTATGAGATGACTAAACTTGGTAAGGAACTTCTGAAGGTTGAAACTGCATTTAAAGCCAGTGTGACGAAGTATGATAAGGGAGAGAGTTCTTCTAAAGACAAATTCAATCATTATGCTAAGCAATGGGAAGAGATCATGGAAGAGGAAAGAAAGATTAATGAACTTGAAGCCTTGATTGCGAAAAGACTACCGAAGGGTTCTAGTAAGTATGAAGGAAAGTTGCCTTTGAAATGCTTTAATTGTAATAAGATTAGTCATATTGCATCTAGATGTCCTAATAAAGCTTCTAAGGAACCTAAGTTCAAATCTAAAAAGTTTCAGTCTAAGGGTCATAAAAGTTTTTATGCTGAAGGTGTGACTGATGATGAGTCTGGGGAAGAAGAAATTGTGTGTATTGCTATTAAAGAAGATAATCTTAATGAAGAGAAAGCTTTGGTTTCACATGTTAATAAAAGAAGTGAATGGGTCATTGATAGTGGATGTTCACATCACATGACTGGTGATAAAGATAAGTTTGTGAAGTTTGAAGATTATGATGGTGGTGTTGTCAGATTCGGTAATAATGCTCCTTATTTGATTAAAGAGAAAGGATCTATTACTTTAGATGGTAAGAATAGTGATGGTCCCAACCGATGCTAAGAGGGGAGGAGTGAATCAGCACCTACTAAAACTTCAAAAACAAATTTGATATAATATAACTAAAAACTGTAAGCAGAACAGATTCTAGAACAGAAATAGCTATCACACAATTAAACAATAAACAACACTAGATTTATCATGTGGAAACCCAAATTGGGAGAAAACCATGGTGTGAGTAAACCTCACAAATTTTGCACTTTTCTGAAGTGTGCCCTGTATGGAGCCTTCCCTGTTAAAGGATTACAAACACACTATTAGATGCAACCCAATTAAGGGATTTAAGAAATAAGGTCTATAAGAACCTATTTGGTTAGAGGACTTAGAACACCTAAACAGATGTCACCCAGTTAAGAGATTTAATACAAGGGACCTGTTAATGTCCCCCCAAAATACTGGGATTTCGCTATTGCAATTATCAAGAGCAATAGAGGGTTTGATCTTTTGATGATGGCTTTGCTGAGCCTAATAAGATTGTTGTTCTGTTCAACTGAGAATCATCACCGGTCACTGCAGGTAAGTTCTCCTTTGTTGTTGTGCTTCTTTGCACACTCTATTTTTTTCTCCTCTCTTCACCTTAGTAGCTTCTTTAGCATACAGCTTCACTCTTTTCTTTGGCAGAATGAGGGCAAACTATATTCTTGTCAGGCAAAGGAGAATATAAACTTCTTGCCCTATTTTCTTTTTACATGCATGACCTGTATAAAGATCACCTTCGGATCCATCACCCAGTGGAGTCTTAGTTCACTGAGAGAACATCCGATGCATGCCATGCTTTATCTGCTTTATAAAAGAAACAACAGAATGTGTGTCAAAAGCTTTCTTTCACAAGAGATATCTTCATGTTTTAATGCCACAAATTTCGGCATTAAAACCTTCAATCACACCTTGTACCGATCATCTTGATAACTCAAAGTCTACCGGATTTTGTGCACCAAATCCTAGTCAAAGAATCAGACAACTGTTTGTCGACTATGACTCTCCCCGGTTCATTAGTAGTGATGAAATCTTCACTTGATCACTTAAAATCCTTAGGTTGTGCACTAGGAAGAACTTTAACCTGTCACCATCCCTTCCATTGCATGTACCGGTTGCATCCTTTCCTTGGTTCCTGTTACCGGTTACCGGTTTCATCATCCTTGGTGACCAGTTTCTCTGATGATCAGTTAGAGCAATATTAGTAACAGATATAGTCTCTTCTTACTTAGTCAGTGTCACCGGTTTCCAAACCAGTCTCTCCTCGCACTTATTGTTGTCAGTTGTGCCTGTCCTTGCTTCACAGATTGAACACTGGTAACCTTAGTCATAAATGACAACACCTCGTTGCCAGTCAATGACAATACCTCTTTTGCCATGTACTGGTTACATTCTTACCACATTCTTACCGATTAATGCCAGCAATCTCCCCCTTTGGCATTGATGGCAAAACCATAACAAATCATGACATTACCGGATCTCTGCTGGTTATAATCTCCCCCTTTGACAATAATGCCAAAGGCTAGTCAGAAAGACTACCTTATTGAAATCTTCTCCCCCTACGAGCAGCAGTCTTATTCATCAATCCAGTTAAGATGAGGTTGATTCATCTGTTGAAGCATAATGAACTGATGAACATCTTTGCCTATTTACTGAAGATCAGGAAGGGGGTATCACCCCTAATTTACCTCTAAGATACTCAAATGTACTCTTCAGTAATGGCTTTGTGAATATGTCATCAACCTATTCTTTTGTGGGAACATATTCCAATCTTACTTCTTTATTTTGCACCTGCTCTCTCAAATGGTGATAATTTATAGAAATGTGCTTTGTTTTAGAGTGCGTGATAGGATTCTTAGATATGTTTATTGCACTTGTACTGTGACAGTAAATTGCAATCGGTTCAGGTATCTCTTCTTGGATTCCTTCCAATATCTGTTTGATCCAAATCACTTGTGTACAATTGACTGCCGCAGCCACATACTCAACTTCTGTTGTGGACTATGAAATGCAATTCTACTTCTTGCTAATCTATGACACAATCTTTTCTCCAAGAAAGAATGCACCTCCACTTGTGCTCTTTTTGTCATCAATATTACCAGCCCAATCTGCAACAGTGAACACTTTTATTTGGAAGCCTCCCTTGTGAGGAAACCATAAGCCATACTCCTCAGTACCCTTCAGACATCTGAAGATTCTCTTCACTGCTATTAAGTGTCTCTTTGGGATTCGCAGAAAATCTTGCTACAATGCCTACTGCATGTGCTATCTCTGGTCTGCTATGCACTGCATACTGTAATTTGCCAATCATAGACCGATACAATGTCTCATTTACTTCTTTTTCATTATCTTCCTTTGATAACTTGAGGTTAGTTATCATTGGTGTACCAACCGGTCTAGATTCTTCCAACCCAAAATATTTAAGATTTTTTTTGACATACTTGGACTGAGAAATAAATATACCTTCTTTGAGTTGATGGACTTGTAGTCCAATGAAGAATTTTATGGCTCCAATCATGGACATTTCAAACTCTTTCTTCATCTCCTCAACAAAAACTTTGCTCATCTTGTCATCTCCTCCAAAGATGATGTCATCCACAAAAAATTTCAGCAATCAGGTTACCTTCTTTTCCAGTCTTGAGATACATATTGTTGCTATCTCCTGTTTTTGTGAATCCTATTGTCAGGAGGTATGAATGCAATCTTTCATACCAAGCCCTTGGGGCTTGTTTTAGCCCATAAAGAGCCTTCTTCAGTTTACAAACCATACCACTCTTCTCTGTGGATGAGAAGCCTTCCAGTTGTTCTATATAAACTTCCTCCTCCAGTATACCATTTAGGAATGCAGACTTTACATCCATCTGGTATACTTTGAACCTTTTATGAGCAGCATAAGCAAGTAGGATTCTCACTCCTTCCAGTCTGGCCACAGGTGCAAAAGTTTCACCATAATCCAGTCATGCCTCCTGTGCGTATCCTTTGCAAACTAAACTTGCTTTGTTCCTTATCACTTTTCCATCTTCATTCAATTTGTTTCTGTAGACCCCCTCGGTCCCAATGACATTCTTGTCCTATGGTCTTGGTACAAGAATCCATGTATCATTCTTCTCTATTTGCTCAATCTCTTCTTCCATGGCCTTGACCCAATTTTCATCTTCCAGAGCCTCCCTAGTGGTTATTGGCTCTAAGCTGGAAAGTAAGCAAATACTTTCTCTAGTTTTTCTTCTAGTCAGAATATTAGCATGTTTGTCACCTATAATGTTATCAATGGAATGATATGTGACATACCTTGGCAAAACTAGTCGGTGTTCCTGGTCTATATCTTCCGGTTGAGCAATTTCTCCAGCATGGTCATGAACAATTTCTTGTTCATCATCTAGAGTTGGTCTTATGTTTTCAGGTACATCATCCTGCTCCAAGGGTTTGATTACCTGCTGTTCTCCTTCATAAGAAGCACTTATTTCATTGAATTCCAAATGATTTTCAGCATTATGATCCTAATGAATGTCATACTCATTATGACTGATTTTACTTCTTGGTTCTAAATATTCATCAATCTTCACATTGATACTTTCTACTATTTTTCCTGGCCTCTTGTTGAGACACCGGTAGGCTTTACTCTTGGTAGAATAACCCAAAAATATGCCTTCATCACTCTTTGGCTCAAACTTGTCAAAATACATCTCTTTTAATGTAACATTTACTATCAAAGATTCTGAAGTAGCCTACACTAGGAGTGCGACTGAACCATAATTCATAGGGAGTCTTACTGGTTCCTTTCTTGACTTGAACTCGGTTCAGTGTATAAACAGCAGTGTTGATAGCTTCTCTCCAGAAGTGATGGGGTAGATCCTTCTGAATCATTAGGGTTCTCGCACAGTCAATCAAAGTTTTGTTCCTTCTTTCAGCGACTCCATTTTGTTGCGGGGTTCTTGGTGCAAACAACTCCCTTTTTATTCCCTGTTCCTCACAGTAGTGAGTGAACTCTTGAGAGGTACATTCACCTCCTCTGTCTGATCTCAGACACTTCAAACTTTTACCGGTCTCCTTCTCCACTCGAGCCTTGTAAATTTTGAGCATGTGAAAGGCCTCTAATTTTCCTCTAAGAAAAAGTGTCCACATCATTCTTAAGAAATCATCTACAAAAAGCATGAAATACATGTCTCCATAGTAGCTATTTGTTCTCGTAGGTCCACACAAATCTGTGTGTACAAGATCCAGAACGTTTTCAGCAGAAAAGGATTTACTACTAAAACTTGTTCCTGTTAGTTTTCCTAACTGACAATCCTTACAAATACCTCTGTCAGGTTTTGTAATCTCAGGAAGTCCTCTAACTGACTTCTTCTTGCTCACCTTGACAATACTGTCAAAGTTTATGTGGCAAAGCCCCTTATTCCACAACCAATTGTTGTCCTCTTTGGTTACAAGATAGATTTTGTTTGTTTCTCCTTTGCCTAATGCTATGAGGCAAGCTCCTTCCATTGAGTCCAAATAGAACAAGTTCCCTTTACTCTGTCTACCGGTAGCAACATGAGCTCCTGATTGGTTCTTGACAACACAAGAACCTTGCCCGAATTCCAATAGATATCCCTTGTTTAGTTAAGCAACACTCATTAGATTGTACTTGAGTCCTACTCAATACACATCCTCACATACATCATCGCTAAGTGCAATAGAACCTTTACCTTGATAGCACAGGGAGCATTATTACCAAAGGTTACCAATCCACCATCATTGAGCTTTAGGTTAATGAACTTGTTCTTATCACTAGTCATGTGGTGAGTGCATCCACTGCCAATGATCTAGACATCATGTTGATGAGATCTTGAGATAGTCATTTCACTTATCACTTGGCTTTCTTCTTTTATTGCAACAAAGGCAATTTCTTGATCTTCAGGGTCTTCAGGTTCATTGTCTATGACCCCTTCTGCAAGGTAGCATTTCTTCTTTGCTTTGCTCTTGAATCGGTTGCTCTTCTCTTTATTTTCATTGTCTGGACATCTTGTAGCAATGTGTCCTATCTTATTGCAAGAGAAACATTTTAGTGGAAATTTACCTTTGTACTTCCTTTTCTCTCTTGGAAATCTCCTAGCAATGAGTGCTTCAAACTCATCTTGCTCCATCTCTTCAGAGAGAAGATTCTCAACAAAACTTCTAGTCTTACCAATTTCTCTTCCTTTCTTGGTGGAAGAACTGTTAACAAAAGATTTAAAAGCAGCTTCTTGCATGGGTAAGCTGTTATCAAAATTGCTCAATTCAAATGCAGTCAACTTACCGATTAGGGAGTCAAGAGTGACTTGAACCGTGGTCACTGATCTGAGCTCCTGTATGGCTGAGATCTTGATAGCATATCGAGGCCTCAGCGTTCTCGATATTTTTCTTATCACATCTTCCTCACTCAGTGTTCCTCCAACGCTTTTGATGGAGTTCATTTCTTTGATTCTATTGTTGTAGAGCTCAATATCTTCTCCCTCGTTCATTCTCATATCATCATATTTGTCTCTAAGGCTTTCTACCTTAGCTCTTTGAACATGTGGGTCACCACCATATACTGTTTTCAGCTTAGCCCACATCTTGTGAGCAGTTGTCAGATTTTCAATCTCTGCATAGACATGATCAGGTAGCGTGCTTGCTATCATATCCATTGCAGCAATATGCTTTGTGCTGATCTTTTGTTCATCCGGTGTCAAGATACTAGTGGGTTCGGTGTAATCATGTATTACATGAGTCCAGTATTGATCTCCGGTGGTTTTCATAGACAACTTCATTCTGCTACACCATAAAATGAAGTTTTCCTTAGAAAACTCTAGTCCTTCCTTCCTCATCATTTGATCTTTTTCATGTTGCGATTAAGAAACTTTTTGACAAAGGCAAGTGGCCCTGATACCAATTGATGGTCCCAACTGGTGCTGAGAGGGGAGGGGTGAATCAGCACCTACTAAAACTTTAAAAACAAATCTGATATAATGTAACTAAAAATTGTAAGCAAAACAGATTCTAGAACAGAAATAGCTATCACACAATTAAGCAATAAACAACACCAAATTTATCACGTGAAAACCCAAATTAAGAGAAAACCACCGTGTGAGTAAACCTTACAAATTTTGCACTCTTCTGAAGTGCAACCTGTAAGGAGCCTTCCCTGTTAAAGGATTACAAACACACTGTTAGATGCGATCCGGTTAAGGGATTTAAGAAATAAGGTCTGTTAGAACCTACCTGGTTAGAGGACTTAAAACACCTAAACAGATGTCACCCGGTTAAGGGATTTAATACAAGGGACCTGTTAATGTCCACCCAAAATACTGGGATTTCGCTATTGCAATTATCAGAGAGTGATAGAGGGTTTGATCTTTTAATGATGGCTTTGCTGAGCCTGATAATATCGTTGTTCTGTTCAACTGAGAATCATTACCGAACACTGCAATTATTGTTCTCCTTTGTCATTGTGCTTCTTTGCGCACACTGTTTTCTTCTCCTCTCTTCACCTTAGTAACTTCTTCAACGTACAGGTTCACTCTTTTCTTTGGCAAAATGAGGGCAAACTATATTCTTGTCAGGCAGAGGAGAATATAGACTTCTTGCCCTATTTTCTTTTTACATGCATTACCTGTATAAAGATCACCTTCGGATCCATCACCCAGTGGAGTCTCAATTCACTGAGAGAACATCCGATGCATGTCATTTTTTATCCGCTTTATGAAAGAAATGACAAAATGTGTGTCAAAAGCTTTCCTTCACAAGAGATATCTTCATGTTTTAATGCCACAAACTTCAGCATTAAAACTTTAAATCGCGCCTTCTACCGATCATCTTGATAACTCAAAGTCTACCAAATTTTGTGCATCAAATCCCAGTCAAAGAGTCAGACAACTGTTTGTTGACTATGACTCTCCCCGGTTCATCAATCGTGATGAAATCTTCACTTGATCGGTTAAAATCCTTAGGTTGTGCACAGGTAAGAACTTTAACCTCTCACCATCCCTTCCACTCCTTGTACCGGTTGCATCCTTTTCTCGGTTCCTGTTACCGGTTACCGGTTGCATCATCCTTAGTGACTGGTTTCTCTAATGATCAGTTAGAGCAATATTAGTAACAAATATAGTCTCTTCTTACTTACTCAATGTCACCTGTTTCCAAACCAGTCTCTCCTCGCACTTATTGTCACTTATTGTTGTCAGTTGTGTCTGTCCTTCCTTCACAAATTGAACACTGGTAACCTTAGTCATAAATGACAACACCTCTTTGCCAATCAATGGCAATACCTCTTTTTCCATGTACTGGTTACATTCTTACCACTTTCTTACCGATTAATGCTAACAAATAGTACTAATGATGCCTTGTAAGTTGAATGCTTAAGACATAACCTGTTGAAAGTTGGACAGTTACTAGATATAGACTACCGATTGGAATTCATGAGAACTTTGATAATATGGTGAAGGTTAGCACTGCTAATGATGTAAGAGATTTGCCTAAATTGACAAAGCCTAACAATGTGTGCAAAGAGTGTCAATTGGGAAACTTGACTAGATCTACTTTTCAGAATAAGACATTCTTCAAATGGATTGTTGGATTTGGTACATACTAATCTATGTGGTCCTACTAAGACAAGAAGTTATTATGGTGATAGATACTTTATGCTATTTATTGATGACTATTCAAGGATGATGTGGGTTACATTTTTTAAGGAGAAATCAAAAGCTTTTCAGAAATTTCAGATATTCAAAATGATGGTAGAGACAGAATCTAGAAAGAGATTAAAGTGCCTAAGATTGGGCAAAGGTGGAGAATTTACATCTGGTGAGTTTTATGCTTTTTGTGAAGAACATGGGATAAAGAGGAAGACTTTGTAATATCCTAGGTCGTGTGCAATAAATTTCCACTAGAAAGAGATGTATGTTTATAGTTTCTTTTTTTGATGATAACCTGTTATTTTCAATTGATATGTGAACCGGGCCAGTTTGATCTTATAAGTCTGTTCGTTCTTTGTATTACTGATGTTTAGATGCTTGAAGACGGACTTCCTAGATTTCAACAAGAGAACAATGGTTTACAGAAAAATGCAGCAAACACCATAACGAAATGCCAAATACTAACGACAGAGATTTCTACTCTCACAATACATTTCTTTAATATCTCAATGATACTAATTTTATTGCAGTAACATAGATTTTTAATCAGGTCTTAAACAATACACAAAAGTGGTGAAATATATTGGCCAACCTGGTGTCCCGTAAGTCCCCAGGAATGCGTCTAAACTGTGTATCCGCGGCTGTGCAGACCTTGCTTCCGTGAGTGAGGGTGACTGAATATGATAGCTCCCTGGAAGTGCAGGCCCGTGCTATCTCCCTGCCCCTAAGTGCTGCTGAGAATATCCCGTGCTAGCCGTCTGGACACCCCAATCACTCTGCAATTTCTAGGCATGTCTACTGGTACTCACGCCACGGGTGACACCCATGCTAGTTGTTCTTCCTGTTTAGCAGCGTGGATGTTGCCTACACCCGCCCAACTCTATTCCACAAGCATGAATATACTCCAGTTCCCTGCGTGTGTATATAGTCTGCTGTCAATGATTCTAACCTTCCCCCACACCTGTTATAGACTGACAATACGGGTCAAGAATGGCAACTACGCAGTGCCAGAAAGGTCTCACGTTTCTTATGTTGTGCCGTGAGTTCAGAACTGGCATCTTCCTGATTACTTCTGGTGCGTACACTGTGTGACAAAGTCGGCTCCCTTCTTGAATATATTCTAGTGGAGCATCAATACCTGGAGCTTCCACTAATGTTTAATCTCCTGAACTTAGACCTGAACCGTGACTCCCTCCTTGTTCATCGAATGGAACTTCAAATGCTGTTGGTAGAATATTCAAAATCTCTGACAATACAAACGGGCCTCTAAATTCTGTGAGGAATGCTAAAACTGAAAGTGTTAACTATCTTACCACTAAACCTTGAACTTAAGCTGTGAAACCTGAATAATCTCACCAAGATGGAGATGCTGGGTTGGTGTCCAACGTCTCGATATTTTTGCCAAGGGTTTCCGTCCTTGAGAAAACAACCAATCACAATAAGCAACCAGACTTTTTCATTTAATTTAATATCATCTTATGGTGCCTTTACCGAGGTGTACTTTTCTTATTTATAACCTCGAAGTGAGTGCAATTGCAAAAAGCTAGGCCATGTGGGATAAAAGCTCACTTAAGTCACTTTTATAACTTAAAGTGACTTTATAACATAAAGCGACTTTATAAAATAAAGTAACTTTATAATAAGTCATAAAGTGACTTTATAACACACTTTAATAAATAAAGTGATTCTAACTATAGAAACTGAGCCTGGAATATTAATATTTGCCCACGCAACTACGTCACTGGCTGACATCCTTTCCAAAGCGGCCATTAGTTCATCCGGATGGCTAGATAGACTAATCCAGCATCTAAATGGTCTATTACCGAGAAGGGGACATTACAGTCCTCCCTTACCGGGATTGCTTGCCCTCAAGCAATCTCAACGTTGGGTACTGCAAGATCGACTCACCTTCCCAAGTGGCATCCTCATAAGGTAGGTCCCTCCACCGAATCAGATACTCACGGACGGTCCTGTTCCGCAGCTTCCTTTCTCTGACCTCAATAACCTCTGCTGGAACTAAAGTCAATTTACCCTCCTCATCCAATGGGGGCAACCTGTCTGAGACCACTATCTGCTGCCCTATTGCCTTCTTGAGACAAGAAACATGGAAAACATTGTGGATCCTGTTGTCTAATGGAAGCTCTAACTCATAAGCTACCTCGTCAACTCTCCTCAAGATGCGGAAGGGGCCATAAAATCTAGGCCTAAGCTTCTCTGATCCACTCCGCTTCAAGGAGCTCTGTCTATAGGGCTGTAACCGAAGATAGACCATATCACCTATCTCAAAACTCCGCTCTGTCCTGTGCCGATCAGCATATAGCTTCTGCTAATTCTGAGCTCTCTGGATGTTCTCTCTAAGAGATCTGAGTATATCTTGGTGATCCTGCAACCAATCTCTCGCGATCGGCGCCCTGCTATCCTGTAGAGCCAAATCTATAAAAGAAAGCAGCTCGCTGCCATATAGAGTTCAAAAGGGCGACATGCCAATCGTCATGTGATATGTGGAGTTGTAGCATAACTCCCCCAAGTACAACCATCGGACCCAAGCTCTCTGCTGTCCTGCTACATAGCTCTGAAGATAACCTTCCACCCACCTATTCACAATCTCTATCTTCCCATTTGTCTGTGGGTGGTAACTAGTACTAGGAGTCAATTCAGTGCCGGCCAATCTAAACAACTCCTGCCAAAAAGTGCCAAGGAACTTGCTATCCCTGTCGCTCACAATGGTCTTAGGAAGACCATGCAATCTAAATACTTCGTGAAAGAACAATTCCGCCACCTGAGAAGCTAACCAATCCGCAAAATTAGCAAAGAAGTGAGCGAACTTGGTGAGTCTATTGACCACCACATAAATGTTGTCCCTGCCTTGCACTCTCGGTAACCCCGTGATGAAATCCATTGATATGCCCTCCCACTTCTGAGCTGGGATGGGAAGGGGCTGCAATAATCCTGCTGGATGCTCGTGCTCTAACTTGTTCTACTGACAAGTCTAGCACTCTCTGACATACTGGAGTACATCATCCTTGAGGCCCTTCCAGGAGAACCTCTCTCTGACCTGCCTGTAAGTCTTGAAGAATCCCGAATGTCCCGCTATGGGCGCATCATGAACAGCCCTCAAAATCTTAACCTTGAGCTAAGAACCAGGCACTAGGTAAATCCGGTCCTTATAAAGGATGATATCATCAACCACTCTGTACCTGCTATCCGGAAACTGTCCATCCAAAATCTGACAAGTCTGAGTATTCTTGGAATACTCAACCAGCAATAGGGATTTCCAATCAGTGGAAATCTCTGATAAGACACAACAACTCGCCTCTGAAGGTCTCCTAGAGAGTGCATCAGCTACCACATTATTCTTTCCCTTGACATACTCGATGTCGAAATCGTAGGCCTGAATCTTACAGAACCGTTTCTGTTGTCTCTCATTCAACTCCTTCTGCTCTAGGAAGTAGCATAAACTGTTGTGGTCTATTCTGACTATGAATTTGCCACCCACCAAGTACTGTCTAAATTTAGCCAAGGCACACATGATGGCAAGCATCTCATTGTCATAGGTGGAAAAAAGCCTCTCATTATCCTTCAGCTTCCTGCTCTCGAAAGCTATGGGGTGCCTGTCCTACATTAGCACAACGCCAATTCCGTTCCCCGAGGCATCACACTCTAAGACGAAGGATTGAGAGAAATCCAGTAGAGCCAAAACCGGACAAGTGCTCATAACGGTCTTGAGCCTGTCGAAGATAGCCTCGGCCTCAACTGTCCACCTAAAAGCTCCCTTCCGGGTAAGGTTAGTGAGAGGAGCCGCTGTCTGAGAGAACCCCTTAACAAATCTCCTGTAGTATGAACACAGTCCCAGGAATCCTCTCAAATCTGATACATTGCGTGGAGGTGGCCAATCCTGAATAGCTCGAATCTTCTCCTGGTGCACCATAACCCCGTTTGCTCCTATCACATGCCCCAGATAGAGAATCTCTATCAGTCCGAACTCACACTTGGATCCTTTCGCAAATAGAGACTGGCTCTCCATGATGCTCAGAACCTCCTCCAAGTGCTACAAGTGCTCCGCCCATGTCCTACTGTAGATTAGGATGTCATCAAAGAATACAAGAACGCTCTTGCGCAACTATATTTTAAAAATATGGTTCATGTAGGACTGAAAAGTGGTGGGTGCATTAGTGAGCCCAAAAGGCATCACTAAGAACTCGTAGTGTCCGTAGTGGCATCTGAAGGCTGTCTTGTGGACATCCTCATCTCGGACTCGTATCTGATAATACCCGGATCAAAGATCACTCTTCGAAAAATAAATAGCTCCATGTAGCTCATCAATCCTAGGAATAGGGTACCTGCTCTTGATGGTTCTCTTATTCAAGGCACGGTAATCAATACACATGCGAAGAGTACCATCCTTCTTCACCAGAACTATAGAAGAAGCAAAAGGGCTAGAACTAGGTCTGATGTGCCCCATGTCCAATAGCTCCTTAATCGCCTTTTCAATCTCCTCCTTGTAAGGATGACGATAAGGAGTGGTGATTACGGGTTTGGCCCCTTCCTCCAACTCTATGATATGCTCAAAGCCCCTGTCTGGAGGTATACCCGGAGAAATGTCCTAAAAATCCCGCTTGTGCCTATCCAACACCCCCTGTATGTCAATGTGAATCTGCTGCCTTGAATCCGGTGAAGGACTGGAAGATATGAAGCACTGAGCTGCCCACTCCATGCTGTCGTGTCTGAAGATGGCCTCCATCCTATGAGATGAAACTACCTGTGATCTACTATTTGTCATGGCCTTAAGTGTAACCAACTAATCATTCTTCATAAACTCTAACTACCTCTGCTGATGATCAATAGTATACCGCTCGAGGGTCTGTAGCCACTGCATGCCTAGAATGGCGTCAAGACTATCTAAGTCAATGACGTAGAAATCTGCCTCTAGGAGATAAATCTCTGACATGAATCTAAAGACCTGAAATCTTCCCTGTGCAACTCAATAAGTCTCCCCCGGCCACCTTGACCTCAAACTCTGAAATGTTATCTATCGAAAGTCCCCTCTTGGAAACCAAACTGGCACTAATGAAATTGTGTGTAGCACCCGTGTCAAGAAGACATATGATCTGCTGTCCTCTAACCACTCCCTTGAGCCGAAAAAGAATGACAGGTGGGAATACCCGAAAGGGATGCTAAAGTAATAGGGGGCTGCCCCGTACGCACTCCCTTCTTCCTCTCTACTGTATGCTCATCCTGAGCCTCTGCATCGCTGCTCTCATCTCCGTTGTCCTCCTACCGATCATCCTCATCATTGGTTACCACCTCAATACAGTGTACCTGGCCCTTCCCACGACACTTGTGATCTAGAGCCCAAGGCTCTCTACATGTGAAGCATAACTTCTTCCTTCTCAACTCATTCCGAGTCTCGAAGTCAAGTCTAGGAGGTGTGCTCTTATCCTGATTTCTATTTCTCTGAAAAGAAGACCCCTTAAAAGTTTTCTCCGGTGGCTGTAGGATGGATGATGGTGAGTCCAAGTCATGTGCCAATTTAATGGCGTCATCTAAGGTGGCTGGCTTGAGGACTCTAACCAGCCCTCTGAACTTATCCTGAAGTCCCTCAATAAACAACATTACCTTCCTCTTTTCTACCATATCCGAAACCATAATAGATATCTGCTGAAACTCATCAATATAGTGATCCAATGATCCACTCTGCTTCAACTGAGCTAACTCCCTGTAGTAGACCTCAATGTCCTTTCGGTCAAAGCGGGTGATCAATTTAGTGCTGAAGATCTTGTAGGATGTAATCAACCCGTGATCCTGGGTGACGAGACCATGATGCCACCAATCATATGCTGCACCCTCTAAATGCATGGTTGCGAACTTAATCGCCTTCGTCTCTGACATAGGCTTTAGGGTCAGGAAAGTATCTAGCTTGTGAATCCAAGCTCTGGCAGAAGTCTTACCGCTGCCATCAAAAATGGGGAGGGTCAACTTATTCATAGCATGCTTAAGATCTCTATTGGGACCCCTGGGCCTCTTATCCTGCTGTACTCTCTCAAAATCTCTCCTCTGTGTCAGATACTACACAAATGACAAGTCAGCCTTGACGCTGTCAGGTAACAAGTCCCACTCATTATGTGCGGCTACAACATTGTTAGGAAGTGCAGATGCTGCCTCAAGCTGGGCTACCTCTTCCTCGGCATTATTTCCGGCGAATGTGGACATAAGGGGCCTGTCTATAGTCTAAGTGGCTGCTAAAGCTGCTCTCAGTGACCCTGCTACACTACTACCACCACTGTGATGGCTCTTGGGCCTCCCAGCTGCTACTATCAACTGCTGCATAACCCCTGTGAACTGGTGTAACACATCAGCGATGTGGTTCTGTCCATTACGAAGAGCCCTCATCATCTCTCTGACTTCTCTGTCCTCATCTACACCTGTACCTCTAGTGCCCTGTTCAAAAATAATATGCTCATCTTCCTCTGTATGACTGTTTTCAATGTCTACCTGTACTGATGGTTTCGATTGTCCCTGTTTAGCCCTGTTATGTCTGAAGTTATAACCTTTTTGTCTACCATGCATGCCTGGACTGCATTACCAAAACTGAAAGGAAAGCCCACAAGGTTGGCAAGACCTTAGGCTTTGATACCACTGTAATATCCTGGGTCGTGTGCAATAAATTTCCACTAGAAAGAGATGTATGTTTATAGTATCTTTTTTTGATGATAACCTATTATTTTCAATTGATATGTGAACCGGGCCAATTTGATTTTATAAGTCTGTTCCTTCTTTGTATTACTGCTGTTTAGATGCTTGAAGACGAACTTCCCAGATTTCAACAAGAGAACAATGGTTTACAGAAAAATGCAGCAAACACCATAACGAAATGCCAAATACTAAAGACAGAGATTTCTACTCTCACAATACATTTCTTTAATATCTCAATGATACTAATTTTACTGCAATAACATAGATTTTCAATCAGGTCTTAAACAATACACAGAAGTGGTGAAATATATTAGCCAACCTGGTGTCCCGT
Source organism: Chamaecyparis obtusa (assembly GCA_027943335.1). Classification (NCBI taxonomy): domain Eukaryota; kingdom Viridiplantae; phylum Streptophyta; class Pinopsida; order Cupressales; family Cupressaceae; genus Chamaecyparis; species Chamaecyparis obtusa. The sequence goes on along the minus strand of BSBK01004955.1, from coordinate 443,990 downwards.
GAGTCCCCAGGAATGCGTCTAAACTGTGTATCTACAACTGTCCAGACCTTGCTTCCGTGAGTGAGGGTAACTGAATATGATAGCTCCCTGTAAGTGCAGGCCCGTGCTAGCTCCCTGCCCCTAAGTGCTGCTGAGAATATCCCGTGCTAGCCGTCTGGACACCCCAATCACTGCAATTTCTAGGCGTGTCTACTGGTACTCATGCCGTAGGTGACACCCGTGCTAGTTGTTCTTCCTGTTTAGCAGCGTGGATGTTGCCTACACCCGCCCAACTCTATTCCACAAGCATGAATATACTCCAGTTCCCTACGTGCGTATATAGCCTACTGTCAATGATTCTAACCTTCCCCCACGCCTATTATGGACTGACAGTACGGGTCAAGAATGGCAACTACGCAATGCTAGAAAGGTCTCACGTTTCTTCTTATGTTGTGCCGTGAGTTCAAAACTGGCATCTTCCTGATTACTTCTAGTTCGTACACTGTGTGACAAAGTCGGCTCCCTTCTTGAATATATTCTAGTGGAGCATCAATACCTGGAGCTTCCACTAATGTTTAATCTCCTGAACTTAGACCTGAACCATGACTCCCTCCTTGTTCATCAAATGGAACTTCAAATGCTGCTGGTAGAATATTCAAAATCTCTGACAATACAAACGGGCCTCTAAATTCTGTGAGGAATGCTAAAACTGAAAGTGTTAACTGTCTTGCCACTAAACCTTGAACTTTAGCTATGAAACCTAAATGATCAAACCAAGATGGAGATGCTGGGTTGGTATCCAACGTCTCGATATTTTCGCCAAGGGTTTCCGTCCTTGAGAAAACAACCAGTCACAATAAGCAACCAGACTTTTTCATTTAATTTAATATCATCTTATGGTGCCTTTACCGAGGTGTACTTTTCTTATTTATAACCTCGAAGTGAGTGCAATTGCAAAAAGCTGGGCCATGTGGGATAAAAGCTCACTTAAGTCACTTTTATAACTTAAAGTGACTTTATAACATAAAGCGACTTTATAAAATAAAGTAACTTTATAATAAGTCATAAAGTAACTTTATAACACACTTTAATAAATAAAGTGATTCTGACTATAGAAACTGGGCCTGGAATATTAATATTTGCCCGCGCAACTACATGATTGGCTGACATCCTTTCCAAAGCGGCCATTAGTCCATTTGATGGCTAGATAGAGTAATCCGGCATCTAAATGGTCTATTGCCAAGAAGGGGACATTACAATCTTCTACTCCGCGAACCCCACAAAAGAATGGTGTTGCAGAGGGAAGGAACATAAATATTTTGGACATAGCAAGGACTATGATGATTGAAGGAAATGTTACGAAGAAATACTGGAGAGAACCGGTGAGAACTGCAATATATACCTTGAACCGAGTTCAGATAAAGCAAGGAACTGATAAGATTCCTTATGAACTTTGGTATGGTCATGTTCCTACAATGAATTATTTTAAAAAATTTGGAAGCAAATGTTACGTTAAGAGAGATGAGGATATTAGAGAGTTTGATCCTAGAAGTGATGAAGGGATATTCCTTGGATACTCTACTAAAAGCAAAGCATATAAATGTTATTACTATAGATTGAAGAAGATTGTTGAAAGTGCAAATGTCAGAGTTGATGAGAATGTGCGGAGATGTGAAAAAACTTGCAGATATGACATAACAAAAGAGAACAATCAGATTGTGGAAGTGCAGAATCAAGAACAAAATGGATCGGAAGAGCAAGAGGAACCTGTGGTAAATGAAGATGCTAATACCAAAGGATCTGCTAAAAAACCTATTTCTAAAACTCGACGGTATGTAAAAATTCATCATTCTGAAGATGCTATTATTGGTGATAAGAATAGAGATGTTCAAACTAGAGGAAGAATTGCTAGAGATGAAACATGTTTGTTATCTGAGTTTGAGCCTAAAGATGTAAGTTAAGTATGTAATGATGAAATTTGGGTGAAAGCAATAAGAAGAGAGCTAGATCAAATTGAACAAGATTGTGATTGGAACTAAATGGGTATTCAAAAACAAGTTGAATGAAGATGGTAAGGTGAATCAGAACAAAGCAAGATTGGTAGGCAAATGATACTCCCAAATGGAAGGTATTGATTTTACAGAGACCTTTGCTCCTGTAGCTAGACTTGAAGTTGTTAGATTACTTCTTACATATGTAGCTTACAGAAAATTAAAATTATATCAGATGGATGTTAAGCCTGCATTCTTGAAATGTGAGTTAGAAGATGTTTACATTGAGCAGCCTAATGGCTTTCCACTAATCGAGGAAGGAGATATGGTTTGTAAATTGCAGAAAGAATTGTATGGATTAAAGAAAGCTCCTAGAGCCTGGTATGCCAAATTGGACATGTACTTGACAAATATTGGTTTCAGCAAAGGTACTGCAGATAGTAACTTATATTTCAAAATTGCTAATGATAATATCTTGATTGTTGAAGAAGTCGTTGATGAAATTATATTTGGTGGTGATGATGAATTGAGTAAAAGTTTTGCTGATGAAATGCAAAAATAATTTGAGATGTCTATGATAGGTGAGATGAAACTCTTTCTTGGATGGCAAGTTACACAAGTTGGACAAGGGAATTTTCATTACACAGCCCAAGTATGTCAAAGAATTGTTGAAGAAATGTGGTATGGAAGATTCAAAATCAGTAGGAGCTCCTATGGTTACTGGTTGCAAGCTGACTAAGGATGATGAATCCCCTTGTGCTAATCAAACAAGATACAAATCGATGATTGGAGAATTGCAATATCTAACTCATACTAGACCAGATATATCAAATGTTGTTGGAATTGTTGCAAGAATTCAAGCAAAATCGAAGGAATCGCATATGGTTGTTGTCAAGAGGATTTTTAGATACTTGAAGGGTACAATTGACTATGGATTATGATATGGAAAAGATGATGACTTTACTTTGAGTGCATATATCAAATGTTGTTGGAATTGTTGCAAGAATTCAAGCAAAATCGAAGAAATCGCATATGGTTGTTGTCAAGAGGATTTTTAGATACTTGAAGGGTACAATTGACTATGGATTATGATATGGAAAAGATGATGACTTTACTTTGAGTGCATATATTGATGCTGATTGGGCAGGTGATGTGGATGATAGGAAGAGTACAAGTGGTGGTGCATTCTTTTTGGGTAAGAAACTAACTCTTGGACTAGTAAGAAACAAGATTGTATCTCTCAATCTACTATTGAGGTTGAGTATGTTGTTGCTGCTATAAACTGTAATCAAGTTGTTTGGATGAAGCAGATGCTAAAGGATTTAAGGATAAACATTGATGAACCTATTGTTATCTACTGTGATAACTGTAGTGCTATAAATATTTCTAAGAATCTTGTGCAGCATTCAAAGACAAAGCATATTTCTATTAAGTATTATTTCTTGAGGGATAAAGTCAATGAAAAGAGAGTGAAATTGAAGTATGTGTCTACTAAGGAACCGATTGTTGATATCTTTACAAAACCTTTGCCAAAGGATACATTTGAGTTTCTCAGAAGTAAGATTGGGGTTTTGGCCCCTCCTGATCAAAGCTAATGATGTTAACGATGGCATCAGTCCAAAAACTTATCAGAAACTTATCAGAGTATCATTCTCTAGATTGATGAGATTGGGGACTTCTCCTTAGGGGGAGCAGTCTTATGTTATGCTAGTATGGTCGAACAGTTATCCATTTTTTTCCTTTTGAGGTGAGTTCAGTTCTTTTTGATGTCTTTGGCCCTTTGCCATTGATGTCAAAGGGGGAGAGATTGTGTGAAAAAAAGAGATGATTGTGCTTGAAGAGATTGTGTTGAAGCTAGATATTCAAAGTGATCAGGTGGATATATTTGCAAAGTGATCAAGTGGATATATTGATGTCTTTGTGCATTGATCGGTTTTTCACTTCATATGTTGCCATCAATTCCAAAGGGGGAGGTTATTGGAAGATTGTTGAGCATGTCAGAGTTTGATGTTTGTGTGTGCTAACGTTAATGTTTTGTCATTGATGTCAACATACTATTTGTTGTTGCAAACAATGTGTTCAGTATGTCTAGTGAGAAAAGCTTTTGATTGTTCAAATGCTACATTGAAGATCTTGTGTTGCGATCATAAGGTATGGTTCAGATATGTCTAAAGTTGGTCTACAGAGGTTTGCAGAAGTTTGGGTGATAGTTTGAGGAAGATATGATTGATTTATCAAGTGACAATATTTTAGTGTTCCCGTTGTGACAGATGTTGAGTTATTGCTTCAGTAAGGATCAGTGTGGTTGATTCAAATGTTGTGAAGATTGTGGTGTGTTTGGGACTCACTGTTGTGTCCTCAACTAGTGTTGTTCATGATTCAGAGTTCAACTAGTTATCTTTCTAATGTGACAGAGTCTGGTGTTCATAATTCTTGGTATTCAATGCAGAGATGAGTTTGGATTTTGAGTTCGAGATGATGAGAAGATTCGAGAAGTTATTCATGCTACTTGTTGGTATTCGTGGATTGTGTTATGACCTTGTTGCTGGATTGCATTGCTCGAGGTGATCACGTATGTTGATTTGCTAGCGTGTTGGCATTTCTTCATTTAGGTCCTAGCCAACTTGGTGAAGTAACGTGTTGCAAACTCTTGGCGTAGATTTAGAGAAGTTGCGTGTTCGAGGATAATGTTTTGGATCCTATCTAAGTCTTGGCCAACTTGATTTGGATCGCCTTGTGATTTGAGCATAATGTTGTATCTTTTATGTGTATGGGTCCTAGTCGACCTTGTTGATGTTTATTCATTGTAATTGCGATGTAGAGGTGTGTGAGAGAAAGTGTGTGTAAAGGAAGATGTTTGTATTCTGAGATTAAGATAGAAAGTGTACTACATCGGAACTGTATTGGCATTGCAGATTTTGTAAATCAATTCAGTCATTCTAGATAGTTTGTCCACCCTTGTGAATTGTAATCAAGATTGATCAATGAACCTGACTAAGGGCCAGATCATTGTATTGTGAGCAGTGTGCTCTAGGCAGTGGGCATGTGAATGCATGTGCATTCTTTCTTGTTCTCATTTTGCTCCTAACAGGGCAGTACTTTTAACAGGGTACATCCATCTTATGGGTTTGATTCCCACCAAGGTTTTTTCCTTAACAAGGTTTCCTCAAGAACAAAATTCGTTGTTTTGTGTTATGTGTCGTGGATCTTTCTTTATTGTTTATCTTTCAGATCATTATTTGGTTGAAGAGTTTTAACGTTCTAATTGTTAGCTCACAACTGATTCACCCCCCCTCTTAGTTGTGCTTGCCTTCTTTTGGGCGTAAAACAGATATACTTCACAAATAATACTCCTGTAATAGCAATGGACATTACACACACTGTAATAACAACAACAAACACTCTAGCTAATCTCAAAATAAGAACCGACAATAATCAACACTCATGAACATAACATCCCCGATAGACACTAAATAATCATGCATGATAGACACCGAATGATCACCCACACTAGTCAAGGAATACAAGAAGAATACTTTCAACTATTGTCACAATGCCTTAGACAAGCCATCGAATCCTGATGGAATGCATTCTCACAATATGCAACACAATAATGATCACCCAGAATGAAGTCGATAACTTGAGATCAGGTTACTCACAATATACACAACATTGATCACCTATTGAATACTAACTCTTAACACAGCACTATGCATGATAGATAGATAAGAATCACCTACGGATACACACAATAATAAACAAAAAATGACTCCAGCGAGCATCCGCTCAGAATTACCCACTACAACAATAAGTGTCGAATACCAAAGGAATAACTACACATCCACTTCAGAATTTCATATGACTAGCCTCTCATACAAAACTCAGAATGCCGTTAACAAGCCAATTGAAGATGCTTGATCTTTGACCCCCATATGAACAGACAACTATTACCAAAATGTGTCATTCCATATTCTAATTGCCGTGGCACATGAAATGACTACGGTTACCGAAAATGAGTCATTTCATGAGCTAGATTTGACTACACTTCATTGCCTTTGACACCAAAGAACAGGATTCAGAATATGGAAGAACCATTCATCATTGAAGACTTCAACAAACTTGTATAGTTACATTTTGAACCACGACACTACATTTGATGTAGCTCTTCAATTACAAATAGTTGAGTCTCTTCAATAATAAGTCATGTACGCACATGAGCATATAAAACATCAACGCTGATGGAAATAACACTTTCACACACAAACAATCAAAATAGGTATAGAAGATAGCTCCCGCAGATACCAAACATCAACACTCCCTCTTAGCAAAGGAGATATCTTTTCTAGATTCTCATGCCATGGAGTCTCAGTCACAATGGCTACACCCATTGTGAAGGAAACCAAAACTTTATCACGAAGTCATTCAACGTGATAGCATCATGGAGTCACGTAGCATGATGTTCACCATGGCTACTCCCATGTGTTAAATGAATATAAACACAAGCTCATATCATGGAGTCACTCAAAGTGATGTTGTCATAGAGTCTCTCAACATGACATCCACTATGGCTACTCCCATGAGTGGAACAAGCAATACCTCCATCCTAGAGGCAAATAAGGGCTTTCACCTCAAATTTCTTTGTCATGGAGAAAAATGCATTACAGGGGCTTTCACCTCACATTTCTCTCTCACAAAGAAACATGCATTACAAGGGCTTTCACCTCATATTTCTCTCTCACAAAGAAATATGCATTTTCGCACATAATAAGAACAACTAAATGTTGAGACTCCCTCTCAGCAAGGGCAATATTATCATAGCTTTGACTATCACAAAAGAATTACAATTGGCTCCAATGTTTGACCAAACAATGAGCTTTTGAAGTCACACTACTTCTCAAGCTTGTTGATCCTCTACAAAGGACTTGGCACTCTCCATCTATTGCTCAAGCTCCCTCTAAATTTTCAAGCACTTGCATCAACCTCCTAACCTCCTCATTCAAGATTGCCTACAATGCTTGCCTTAGACTAACGGTTTTCAACACACACCTCTGAAACTTCTAACATGCTAGAGTCCAGGACTATACTCCTCGACCTCATCCCAGATCACCCTATACTAAATAAGTTTGCGGGGCTACCAATATCAAATCTAGATTGACTGTGCAATTCTGTTCTTTACAACTGAAGAGGTTTTATTAAGGACTTCAGCACCTGGCCTTGCAACACTACAACCCACTTAGTTGACACCTTCACTTCTTCCCAGAACTCCCTCTTGATCCCTGCCTTAGAGATTGCAAAGAAATCCTTAATGTTCTCAACTCATGCCTAGAATTCTTGGAATTTAACTCCCTCTGAATGTCATTTCCCCCTCTTCGAAGAAGCTGATCACAATTATAGGTTCTCCGTTGTTTAGTGTCTTCATCTTTTTCAATCTCATTGCCAATACAAACTCTCCATCTAGGGTTGACCCAACCTTGTTATGTGTCATCAACTTAGACTCGTGACTGCAATCTAAGTCTCCATGTATGTTTATTTCTCCGGCTAGCATAACTTCCTCACTAGATGTCTTAAGCTCTTCCTCCTTTGAATTCCTTATGCAATTTCGGATAATTAATCCATCATCCTTTTGCTCCTCAATCCAACCTGCATTTTAGACAAATTAATAATAGTTCATAGAATCAAACAACCCTGAAGAGAAATATACAGACCAATGCTAGAAGCATACATGATTCACTATTCTCAATGTTATTGCATGAATTATTATTTACTTCATGATCATTATTCAAAGATATAAATAAAAAATACTTAATCTCTTTATTGTTAATCAATTTAGCAATGCCCTTTCAGATTTCAATCTTCATATATTTCCCTTCTATCAGCACCATGGTCTCTTTCACCATATCGACACTATAATGATCCCCTCCAAGATGATCTCCATAAACCATTGGGAGTGGGACGCTATGTGTTGGTTGTTGATCACTGAGCATGCATCACAGCCTTACTCTGATACAACACCTCTCATAACTTGACTGCTATAACTGAGATCAGGTCTGCTATACACTTATGAGCAAGAAATAGGTCTGTAATAGGATTACACCCCAATGAATCCTCCAACCTTACCAAGGATCAAGACCAAAGTTGCAAATCAACCCAATATCAACTCAGCATTGTTGTATAGCCACAAAGAGATGTACTTTTCAGGTCTGAAATGAGATGCAATATTTGTTGCAGGTCTGCTGTCATAAATTGTAAGACTTGACAGCCATGAAAAGTCCCTCATGTGTCTAGACCATTCCATGAAAGCACTGACCAGCAATAACCTATTACTTAAATTTAACCTCATAAAAGCGAGAAGGAATTAATTTCCAGAGCTGATGACAAACCTACAAGCAACCCAGAGACTATGCTGACACTAGAAGTCAAAGGGCGATTTGATTCAGAAATTCGTATCTTCATTGATATTCACCCAAACTTCAATATAAAACCTCATGCCATGCCTTCATTCTCTTTGAATTAGATACATCAAGGCATCGATATATCAATATCCTTAACAAAGTCTTTACTCTGAATACTTTATGCTCATATATTCACTTAATAGTAAATCTCACATGTAACCACTCATGAATGATGCTCTAGTTTTAGAATAGCTGTATCATTTTCAGGGACTCATATCATGTTGCTCTAAGAAACTTCCAATCTGATTTGATGACACATCCCCTTCATACTGTATAAACTATAGCCGCTCCGAATACTGGAATAATCTTCAGTAAACTAGAAATCGTTTGGTACCAAGAGATGCAAATACGCTCAGCATGAGATATTCCCATGAGTTCTCCAGAATGTGTCAAACACCTCCGAGTCAACTCAAAGGTTACAATTATATAATAACAATATCTTGATAGCCTTAATTGTGACCAAGACGGTGGTGGCGGAAAGTATACAAGATTTTCTGCCTTCAAGAAATGATTTTGATGCAGTCGTTACTGAGAGCATGGCAAAAAATGGATAAGGCGAAGACTGAAATAAATCTTCACAACTTGAAGGCTTTCGCTGCTTAGCCAAAACTGATCAGATCTTTTCTAAACCTGGCTCTGATACCATGTTAGTTTTTATGATCAGAAATGTAAGCAATCAGATAAAACAATATATAAGACAAAGAACACAAAGTTTATCCTGGGAAAACCCTCCTACTCGAGGGGGAAAACCCAACCACACCAAAAAGATAACTTTATTGAATAATAATAGGAGAATGTTACAATGCTCACAAACTGAACAATAAAATAAATACTCCTCCGAGTCTGCAGATACTTAACCATCAATACATGGCATTCTCTAAACAATAATATTGAACCCTGCCACAGATATACTTTACAAATAATACTCCTGTAATAGCAATGGACGCTACACACACTGTAATAATGACAACAAACACTATCTAGCTAATCTCAGAATAAGAACCCACAATAATCAACACTCATGATCATAACATCCCCGATAGACACTGAATAATCATGCACGATAGACACCAAATGATCACCCACACTGGTCACGGATTACAAGAATAGTTTCAACTGTTGCCACAATGCCTTAGACAAGCCACCGAATCCCAATGGAATGCATGTTCATGGTATGTAACACAATAATGATCACCCAGAATGAAGCCGATAACTTGATATCAGGTTACTCACAATATAAACAACATTGATCACCTATTGAATACTAACTCTTCACACAGCACTATGCACAATAGATAGACAGATAAGAATCACCTACAGATACACACAATAATAAACAGAAAATGACTCCAGCAAACATCCGCTCAGAATTACCCACTGCAACAATAAGTGTCGAATACCAAAAGAATAACTACACATCCACTTCAGAATTGCATACGAGTAGCCTCTCATACGAAACTCAGAAAGCCGTTAACAAGCCAATTGAAGATGCTTGATCTCTGACCCCCGTATTAACAGACGACTGTTACCAAAATGTGTTGTTCCGTATTCTAATTGCTGTGGCACATGAAATGACTGCGGTTACCAAAAATGAGCCGTTTCATGAGCTGGAGTTTAATACACTTCATTGCCTTTAATGATCGACACCAAAGAACAGGATTCAGAATATGGAAGAACCGTTCATCATTGAAGACTTCAACAAACTTCTACAGTTACATTTTGAACCACAATGCTACATTTGATGTAGCTCTTCAATTACAAATAGTTGATCCTCTTCAATAATCAGTCATGTACGCACATGAGCATATGAAACATAAACGCTGATGGAAATAACACTTTCAGACAGAAACAATCAGAACAGGTAGAGAAGATAGCTCCTGCAGCTACCAAACATCAACAGATGAAATGTGGGAGCCGCATACAAACTTGGGCATTTGAAGAAGCAAGTAAGATAGAAAAAAAGATTGACAAATCTAAGGCACCTAAAAGTATTCATACCACAGAAATGAAAACCTCCACTAAAGAAATTGAAGTTGTACGCCTAGAAAATTCAAGTACACACATAACGTCCATGGCTGATTAAGTCAAGTGCTTCTTGTCAAATGAATTTCTACAAGGAGTGTTTTTCTGAATAGGATAGATATACTTGAGGTGATGTCCATCAGAAACAACTAATCAAAGAACATCATAGGCTGCGCAAGAGTCAGGACTGTGCTTAAAGGTGGTAGAGTTAGAACACCCCCAAGGTTCCACGTATCCTAAGATTGGCTAGAAATCTAATATATGTAAGAAAAATGAGTAATGTCTCGCAGGCAATGGTGTTGGAAAAAGAGATCCGTGCTATAACAATGTTCAACTTTGAGGCAGGCAAGGTTTAAAGATGGAAGAGTTATAATTGTCCCAAGGTTCTGCATATTCCACAATTGGCTAAAAATCTAACTGTAAGGAAAGAGTGATGTCAGAATGTAAGTAATTGAGTTGGCATTAAAGGTTGAACAGCAAATTTCAGTTTTGAGGCAAGCATTGTGAATGGTCAATCTAATAGCTTTGTTGCTCCCAGGGTTAGCAATGAAATGGGCAAAACTTCTATATGACATAGAGAAAATAAAGTGCTTTGGCATGAAAGAATGGGGCATATTGAAGGAAGGCCTCTGAGATTTGCACATCAGAAGAATGGCTGAAGGAATTTCCAATTACCTATTAGATTTTGGTTTTCGAAAACATGATGCATATGGTAAATAGAATTAGGTAAAGTTTCTCATTAATGCTACAATTGCAAATAGGAAATTTGCAACTAATGCATGGTGATGGTTTTGGACTTACACATTTTCTTTTTATGTTTCTTGTATAAATGATTTGTCAAGGAAGACCTGAATATATTTCAACCAATAGGAATCTCAGGTTTACAATAAATTCAAGGAGTTTGAGGCTCTTCTAAAAAAATAAAGGTGGAGAATGGAAAATGGTGAAAAGTTTAGCTCAAATGAATTTGAGGCTTAATGTGGAATAGCAAGGTTAAAGACAACTCAATACTATAATGTCCTTTCCAAGTTGACAAGGGGAATTAATAATTAATTAATTAATATTTTTCTCCTTCAGGTCTATTTAAAAAATAATATTGTATAATTAATTTAGGTGGCCCATTGAATTGAAATGTTATTATTTGGGGCCACTCTTATTTCTCCCTCAAGGGCCCAATTGAAATTCAAATAATTTGGAGGGAAACTGCTTAAAGTGAAGCATACAAGGAGACTGATGGGAAGCATGGAAGCATAAAATGTTTTGGAATTTCATTAACCTGTGCTGAATACTTGCAAGCTGGAGGAGTTTCACAGTTTTGGTGATGAGAATACCCACCCTAGTTTGCTAGAGATTACGCAAATTGTGAAGTCTCTGTAAGAGACAAATTTGAATAACTAGTCAAGGTTATAGCCGATTGATTAACTAGCTGCACACTGAGCATTGTCTGAGAGATTAAAATAATCAAATGATAATGGCAGATTAATATTTATTTGCAAGAGATGGAAAAATCACTTCCGGCAAATTGGATAGTTCAGTTCGTGATTGATTTCAGAGAAGGAGATTTCTTGTGCATCGCATTAAGGAATTTGTATTAAGTCTGAGACTATCGTGGCAATCATATTAGCAAATGCATATCAGGTAGCAGTATTATTATTGTTACGGTGTGAGGCTAACTTAGCTAATTAGCATCCTTATCCATCAGGAATTCGAACTCGGAGGATTAAGGAATCAAGTGATGTGAATGCCTGTATCAATTATTCCAGCATTGCAAGCTATTCATTCCTACAGAAGTGAGTTAAAGACCTACATAGAGTTGCTTGATTTCAGGTCTCTCCACATCAAGTGTAGGCATGGTGTTATCTTTATCGGATCTAAGAATCATGGGATTGCTACAAGTTCTGATAGCAACACAGAATCTTTCTTCTAAGAAGAACCTGTCAGATTTATTTTTCCATGAATGAAAAGACAATTGATCTTATTTGGAGAATCACGACATATAACACATGGTTTTGGGTACGATACCACTAATAATACTGGAGATAAATGTAATATCCCCTTCCTTGACCCCCCCCCAAAAAAAATATAATAATAAATTAATAAGCAAATCTATACATTAAGAAGAAATTGTTAAATCATTTTCGATATCTATAACTGATCTTTATCAAATCAATAAACAATCAATATTAATTCATATTAATTTACTTATATCTCTAAGATATGTAATTAATAGTATAAATTATTTAATATTCAGTAACTATCAATTGATAGTATTCAATAAAATATTGATTGCAATTAATATTTAATAAATTAATGATACTATATTAATAAATATTATTAATAATAAAATATATAATATTATAAATATTATATATATCATATTTTATAAGATATATTAATAAAATATATATTAAATAAACTAAACCTACCACTAAGGCTGCAGTTCGCAACCTTAGTGGATGCAACTGGGCCGCAGCCTTTGCTGCGACCAGTCACATCCCCTAAGGGATGCGACCCGCAGGGAGGAGACGTGACTCCCCCTCCCTCTCCTATATATATGGGGGAGTAAAAAGAGTAAAAGGGAGGAAGAAAATAAAGAGAAAGGTTATTGGCAGTCGGGAAATAGGGAGGAAACAGCAGAGTTAAAAGGTATGTTGATTATATTTGTAAATAAATTATATATATATATATACGTGAGTATTAATTAATAAATATTGTAAATTAATATATATATATATATATATATATACACACGTATTGTTTAATATGCCAAATATAATTATATAAGATTATATTTATATAAAGATGTAAGATTATATTTATATAAAAGTATATGGAATTTTATTTGTATAAATTGTTATATATATATATATAAAGATTGTTTCACAAGTATTATATAATCATGTTAAGAGATATATATATATATATAAAGTTTACTTGTTATCATAAATAAATAAATATTCACATAAGATTGGTGAAGTAATTACAAAATATAGTAAAGGAATCATATACAGATGTTTACATTATTTTATGATTAATGTTCATAATTAATGAATTAGTTAATGAAATTATTATTGATGATATAAGCCATCATAATGAGAAAGTCATTATGATATAAGCCATCATAATGGGAAAGCCATTTGATGGAAATTATGACATAAGCCATCATAATGGGAAAGCCATTAAATGATGGAATTATGGAAATTATGTGTAATACTTGGTATGAGACATCATAATGAGAAACTCATTAAATGATGGACGTCATATCTCCACAATTGTTGGATAGCCCAGTCATATGCATATGCGTAGGCTTGGAATGCAACTAGTTGGAAAGCAACTAGCGGCTTCCAAGAGGACCTTAAGGGTTAGTTGGAAAGCAACTAGCCTTAAGGGCCAACTTCCCCTTACTAACTTAAAGTAGAGTATGAAATTTTATATATATTTTTTTATGATATCATGTACTAACGTCGGTTTTGCAGGATTTTACAAAAGTAGAGAACCAAGGGACATTACAGTGGTATCAGAGCATAATCCTGCCATCCTGTGGAAGAAGTTTCATGCAAACGTATAAGAGGAAGAAAGGAGAGAAAGCCATGGCCGAGCAACTAGCCAACGAACTAAGAAACTTCATGGAACAAACTAATGAGAGGTTTGAACAGACCAACCAACTAATTCTGCAAGCTATCCAAAACATGAATAATAACAATAACCACCAAGGACGTCAGACATCTCCAACCCGAAGAGATCCACACTCCAATCATTCAGAAAATGAGCCTCCATCCCAAGATTCCAACACGAGACCATCAATACCTTCATTCCTTCCAAGAGAAGAACCTATCCTAGGAAGTGAGACCCCTTCTACCCACTCAGTAGAAGAAATGGCACAAATGTATGCCAACTTAGAACCTGAATTACAAAGACTCATTTCTTTTAAAGAATATTATGAAACCAAAACCATGGCTAGTAATAGGCAAAGGAAAAACCATGGAGAGAAAGAAATCAAAGAAAAATTCGGAAAAATGTCCCTACCTCACTTTGACGACTCCGGGAATGAAACAGCTCAAGCTTGGGTTCAAAAACTAGATACCTACCTATCACTTAGTCCGATGACAGAAGAAAACGCCATCAAATTTGCAATAATGCATCTAACAAGAGAAGCTCATAACTGGTGGCACCATGGGATAGTCACATTAGGACATAAAAGTATTAACACATATAGTGAATTCACTCAAAAACTCATAAGTAGATTTGATCAAAAAGAACCAGAATGGTACTTCCAAGAGTTAACTCACTTAAGACAAACAGGAACAATTGATGAATATGCCAGTAAATTTCAAAGCCTATCAGTGATGGTCCCCGATGTATCCCAAAAGAGGAGAGTATACATGTTCGTAGAAGGACTCAAAGAACACATCAAAGTTAGGGTAAGACCATTCGAGCCCCAAACTGTGGAAGATGCTGTTAGAAAGGCAAGAATGTCAGAATATGATGAAAAAGAGAAACCAAACGAAAACTCCTATAGGACAACCACTAAGGAAGAAAATCCTAGTAAAGATCCTTCAAAGTGTTTCACATGTCAACAACCTTGGAGCAAGGACCACCGCTGTAGAGACAAAGGAGAACTCGTCCAAAAGGGACTGTGTTTTAAATGCAGAGCCCCCTGGACTAAGGGTCACAAATGTAAGAAAGGACAAATGAATGTCATGGAAGAGGCACCAGTGGAAGGACCTACAAAAAGGACTAGACGTGAGGACTCTGTGCACTTCCCCACCATACATAGCATTGATGAGGATACTTCTGCAGGACACTAAGTAATTGAACAATCATCAAGTCTGAATAAGTCGAATAACAAAATTATAAACACATTCGCAACAAGGTTGAATTGCTTGAGGACAAGCAATTTTGGGAAGGGTGGACTATAATATCCCCTTCCTTGACCCCCCAAAAAAAAAAATATAATAATAAATTAATAAGCAAATCTATACATTAAGAAGAAATTGTTAAATCATTTTCGATATCTATAACTGATCTTTATCAAATCAATAAACAATCAATATTAATTCATATTAATTTACTTATATCTCTAAGAAATGTAATTAATAGTATAAATTATTTAATATTCAGTAACTATCAATTGATAGTATTCAATAAAATATTGATTGCAATTAATATTTAATAAATTAATGATACTATATTAATAAATATTATTAATAATAAAATATATAATATTATAAATATTATATATATCATATTTTATAAGATATATTAATAAAATATATATTAAATAAACTAAACCTACCACTAAGGCTGCAGTTCGCAACCTTAGTGGATGCAACTGGGCCGCAGCCTTTGCTGCGACCAGTCACATCCCCTAAGGGATGCGACCCGCAGGGAGGAGACGTGACTCCCCCTCCCTCTCCTATATATATGGGGGAGTAAAAAGAGTAAAAGGGAGGAAGAAAATAAAGAGAAAGGTTATTGGCAGTCGGGAAATAGGGAGGAAACAGCAGAGTTAAAAGGTATGTTGATTATATTTGTAAATAAATTATATATATATATATATACGTGAGTATTAATTAATAAATATTGTAAATTAATATATATATATATATATATATATACACACGTATTGTTTAATATGCCAAATATAATTATATAAGATTATATTTATATAAAGATGTAAGATTATATTTATATAAAAGTATATGGAATTTTATTTGTATAAATTGTTATATATATATATATAAAGATTGTTTCACAAGTATTATATAATCATGTTAAGAGATATATATATATATATAAAGTTTACTTGTTATCATAAATAAATAAATATTCACATAAGATTGGTGAAGTAATTACAAAATATAGTAAAGGAATCATATACAGATGTTTACATTATTTTATGATTAATGTTCATAATTAATGAATTAGTTAATGAAATTATTATTGATGATATAAGCCATCATAATGAGAAAGTCATTATGATATAAGCCATCATAATGGGAAAGCCATTTGATGGAAATTATGACATAAGCCATCATAATGGGAAAGCCATTAAATGATGGAATTATGGAAATTATGTGTAATACTTGGTATGAGACATCATAATGAGAAACTCATTAAATGATGGACGTCATATCTCCACAATTGTTGGATAGCCCAGTCATATGCATATGCGTAGGCTTGGAATGCAACTAGTTGGAAAGCAACTAGCGGCTTCCAAGAGGACCTTAAGGGTTAGTTGGAAAGCAACTAGCCTTAAGGGCCAACTTCCCCTTACTAACTTAAAGTAGAGTATGAAATTTTATATATATTTTTTTATGATATCATGTACTAACGTCGGTTTTGCAGGATTTTACAAAAGTAGAGAACCAAGGGACATTACAGTGGTATCAGAGCATAATCCTGCCATCCTGTGGAAGAAGTTTCATGCAAACGTATAAGAGGAAGAAAGGAGAGAAAGCCATGGCCGAGCAACTAGCCAACGAACTAAGAAACTTCATGGAACAAACTAATGAGAGGTTTGAACAGACCAACCAACTAATTCTGCAAGCTATCCAAAACATGAATAATAACAATAACCACCAAGGACGTCAGACATCTCCAACCCGAAGAGATCCACACTCCAATCATTCAGAAAATGAGCCTCCATCCCAAGATTCCAACACGAGACCATCAATACCTTCATTCCTTCCAAGAGAAGAACCTATCCTAGGAAGTGAGACCCCTTCTACCCACTCAGTAGAAGAAATGGCACAAATGTATGCCAACTTAGAACCTGAATTACAAAGACTCATTTCTTTTAAAGAATATTATGAAACCAAAACCATGGCTAGTAATAGGCAAAGGAAAAACCATGGAGAGAAAGAAATCAAAGAAAAATTCGGAAAAATGTCCCTACCTCACTTTGACGACTCCGGGAATGAAACAGCTCAAGCTTGGGTTCAAAAACTAGATACCTACCTATCACTTAGTCCGATGACAGAAGAAAACGCCATCAAATTTGCAATAATGCATCTAACAAGAGAAGCTCATAACTGGTGGCACCATGGGATAGTCACATTAGGACATAAAAGTATTAACACATATAGTGAATTCACTCAAAAACTCATAAGTAGATTTGATCAAAAAGAACCAGAATGGTACTTCCAAGAGTTAACTCACTTAAGACAAACAGGAACAATTGATGAATATGCCAGTAAATTTCAAAGCCTATCAGTGATGGTCCCCGATGTATCCCAAAAGAGGAGAGTATACATGTTCGTAGAAGGACTCAAAGAACACATCAAAGTTAGGGTAAGACCATTCGAGCCCCAAACTGTGGAAGATGCTGTTAGAAAGGCAAGAATGTCAGAATATGATGAAAAAGAGAAACCAAACGAAAACTCCTATAGGACAACCACTAAGGAAGAAAATCCTAGTAAAGATCCTTCAAAGTGTTTCACATGTCAACAACCTTGGAGCAAGGACCACCGCTGTAGAGACAAAGGAGAACTCGTCCAAAAGGGACTGTGTTTTAAATGCAGAGCCCCCTGGACTAAGGGTCACAAATGTAAGAAAGGACAAATGAATGTCATGGAAGAGGCACCAGTGGAAGGACCTACAAAAAGGACTAGACGTGAGGACTCTGTGCACTTCCCCACCATACATAGCATTGATGAGGATACTTCTGCAGGACACTAAGTAATTGAACAATCATCAAGTCTGAATAAGTCGAATAACAAAATTATAAACACATTCGCAACAAGGTTGAATTGCTTGAGGACAAGCAATTTTGGGAAGGGTGGACTATAATATCCCCTTCCTTGACCCCCCAAAAAAAAAAATATAATAATAAATTAATAAGCAAATCTATACATTAAGAAGAAATTGTTAAATCATTTTCGATATCTATAACTGATCTTTATCAAATCAATAAACAATCAATATTAATTCATATTAATTTACTTATATCTCTAAGAAATGTAATTAATAGTATAAATTATTTAATATTCAGTAACTATCAATTGATAGTATTCAATAAAATATTGATTGCAATTAATATTTAATAAATTAATGATACTATATTAATAAATATTATTAATAATAAAATATATAATATTATAAATATTATATATATCATATTTTATAAGATATATTAATAAAATATATATTAAATAAACTAAACCTACCACTAAGGCTGCAGTTCGCAACCTTAGTGGATGCAACTGGGCCGCAGCCTTTGCTGCGACCAGTCACATCCCCTAAGGGATGCGACCCGCAGGGAGGAGACGTGACTCCCCCTCCCTCTCCTATATATATGGGGGAGTAAAAAGAGTAAAAGGGAGGAAGAAAATAAAGAGAAAGGTTATTGGCAGTCGGGAAATAGGGAGGAAACAGCAGAGTTAAAAGGTATGTTGATTATATTTGTAAATAAATTATATATATATATATACGTGAGTATTAATTAATAAATATTGTAAATTAATATATATATATATATATATATATACACACGTATTGTTTAATATGCCAAATATAATTATATAAGATTATATTTATATAAAGATGTAAGATTATATTTATATAAAAGTATATGGAATTTTATTTGTATAAATTGTTATATATATATATATAAAGATTGTTTCACAAGTATTATATAATCATGTTAAGAGATATATATATATATATAAAGTTTACTTGTTATCATAAATAAATAAATATTCACATAAGATTGGTGAAGTAATTACAAAATATAGTAAAGGAATCATATACAGATGTTTACATTATTTTATGATTAATGTTCATAATTAATGAATTAGTTAATGAAATTATTATTGATGATATAAGCCATCATAATGAGAAAGTCATTATGATATAAGCCATCATAATGGGAAAGCCATTTGATGGAAATTATGACATAAGCCATCATAATGGGAAAGCCATTAAATGATGGAATTATGGAAATTATGTGTAATACTTGGTATGAGACATCATAATGAGAAACTCATTAAATGATGGACGTCATATCTCCACAATTGTTGGATAGCCCAGTCATATGCATATGCGTAGGCTTGGAATGCAACTAGTTGGAAAGCAACTAGCGGCTTCCAAGAGGACCTTAAGGGTTAGTTGGAAAGCAACTAGCCTTAAGGGCCAACTTCCCCTTACTAACTTAAAGTAGAGTATGAAATTTTATATATATTTTTTTATGATATCATGTACTAACGTCGGTTTTGCAGGATTTTACAAAAGTAGAGAACCAAGGGACATTACAATAAAGCAGAGGTGTGAAGACTTCATGGCATATATTTTGACAGTGCCAGCAATACATTGCTTCAGTCACCTACAGTGTGGAAGTGTGCAAACCACATATATATGCTTGGAGTCGATGCTATCAAGTGCTGGTCATAGTATTCTATTGTTTCTCATAACAACGGGACAACCTGAAATAATCAACATGCAGTCATACACACACTGAGGTATAGTTATTGGGCATGGCAAATATTATTTGGCAGAAAAACCATAGTTCTAATATTTGAACAGGGGAACAATTACCAGCGTTGAACTGTTAAAGGTCAGATATATTCAACTCATTTGTAACTACAGTTTCCCTATTTGTGAATATGATGATGGAAGTATTTATCTTTAAGATCCAGAATTAGTTGCTCAGTTGAATTTCAGAAATGGTATGATTATTCGCATATGATATTTTACTTATCACTCTTTGAGGTTATAAATCTGTTTCAACATTTTTAATAAACACCGTTATCTTTGCAAAATTTGTAAATGTTTATTCAAACAAACTGTTTGTCAAATGGAAAAGAATGTAAGTTTTTGCTGTAACTAGACACAGGATTTACAAATACGCACTGCAACATTATACGGTTACAAATAAAATTAACACGAGACTAATAGAAAATTCAAGGAAACTAGTAAAATCTCAGTACCAGAATTCTAGGGAAACACAATAGAGATTACTTGCTGCCTGGCCAATCAACATTAATTAATTAAATTCCACAAGAGACGTGGACTAGCAAGAAAACCTCCCCTGAGCATCTTGAGAATTTTTAGTTGTGATGCTTACATGAATATTCCAACGGAAAAGAGAACTAAGGTAGCCCCCTTCCTAAGCACTTCAACTTGGTGACCATTAGCCTATATAGCGGGTTCCCCAAGGCTAATGGGTTGGGATTACGGGACTCGCAGTGACAGGTTGGTCAACTTATTTGGCAATTGCAGCTATAACATTGAGCTCGGTTAGTTGAGATTTGCATATCAACTTTTTCTGAAGTGGATTTGAATAATTTGCCCATGCTATTTTTAGTAAGTGTCAAGCTGGACACCAACTTGGTCAATTGACAATGTTTCTATTTTGAGAATATTGGTGGATGCATTGGATCTTGATATCTTGGCAGTTAATGGACCAGAGCATTTAATTTAAATAAGATTAAAGTCAAATTAAAGATTTAACTTTAGTGTTATTTAATTTATTATTTTGTATAGTGGGTGCTCAAGGTGATATACGGTGACTTTAAAATATTAAATAAAATATTCTCTTCAAATGGGCGCCTAAGTAGGGATTATGTAAGGAGAAAACCTCATAGTTGGGTATGGACTTTTTGAGGCCTATATAAATCGCTTTTGGAGCTCATTTACTCTATGCTTGCTTCTTTATTCTGAGAACAGATTTGGTTGGTTGAACTAGTTCATCTTGTGGCTTTGTGATGATGAAAACTCTTACAAGGAACATCCTCTATGTTAGGTAAAGATCTAAACCAGAAAATTATTTGGTGATTTCATGCAAGAATCACAGCTGGGCTCCATTGTTGGTTTGATTCACAAAGTATTCAAGATAGATTAAAGAGTGATTGTAAGGATCAGATTTGCAGAGTTTGCAGCAGATTTCAGAGCAGACTATATCCTTTTTGTTGGTCATACCTTCTTCCTTCTAACCATAAAAGCTTGTTGGGGACATGGCAGCTTTGTAAGAGGAGATGCCTAGGGTTTGTGGCTGGTTGAGGTCGCCTAGGCCTGCATATCGCTTGGTTTATGGTTATGAGCAGATTCAGAGAGATTTTTCAGTGTGGCATCTAGGGTTTTAATCAGTGTTACACGGTGATGCGACCCCCCAAACCCTAGTGTTCCCAGAACGGGGATGTCCCCGAGATGTGGGGACGTTGTTTCCAAGTCCCAACTGCACCACCCATCGTTGCCAGGATGCGAATATGTCCCGGCATTCATGGGACGTCAAGGGCTACCTAAGCATCCCTCAAGCATCTCGGGGATGTTTGGGCGTCCCCCGATGGCGGGTGCATTTTGCCATGAGTTTTAATAAAAACATATTTTTTTTATTTCTTTTTTGGTTCTATTCGAACCCTAAGTGAATGTGGGGCCCATCTAAGGCCTTCCAAGCCTACAAAAGGCCCTCCAAGCTTCATTTTGATTTGCATTGTCATTTCTAATTGTTTGCTACAAGAAGAAGAGTGAAGAGCTGAGAAAAGAGTGATTGAAGGAGTGAGAGGACTGATTGCAAGTAAAAGAGGAGTGACAAGGAGCAAGAAGAAGAAGAGGAATATTTTTCACCTTGTTGAAGAGATTCTTCAAGCACAAGATAGAGTTTTTAACTTTTTAACAGTTTTTATTTGATTTTTTGATTTTCATTTGTAAATTGTAATTGTTTTTGTTCAATGTTGTTTCAAATTTCAATATTATTTCATTTTATGTTGTTCCATTTTCTAAATTAGACATTATGATGAATCTTGAGGGCAAAATGAAGAATAATTGTGATTCTCCATTTTGCCCCCAAGAGTCAAGATTGAAAAATTAATTTAGATTTTGTTTTACAATTTGAAATTTGTTTTTAAAAAAATTAAATTTAGAGTTTAAATTTTTTTAATTTTAAAGTAGGGCCTAGGCTGAAACTATGTGTTTGAATTTTTTTTCATTTTGTGAAATGCATGTCAAAATGAGCTCCCATAGTTATGATATGAGTGAGGATGAGATGGAAATTCATTCTCATGGTGCAAACCAATTAGAATATGAACCTAAGCATGAGGATGAGGGGGATGAGCATGGGCCAAATTTGGAAAGCCAAACTAGCTCCATGGATAGTGCACCACTTGCTACTGATTGCCCCTCCCAGCTTTTGGCAAAGTGGGCTAGGGGTCCTTATGATCCCAAATCTCCTCTAAGACAATTTGCAACAAGAGTAACAGCCCCAATGCCAATAGGTAGCAGAATGAGGAAATGGAAATGCAACATTTGTGGTACAAAATGGTTTGGAAGCATCACTAGAGTTAATGCACACTTCCTCTTTTGGCCAAGAAAAGGTGTGGGAGCATGTGAATTTTTTGAGAAGGCTAAAAATTTGCATTACAGAATTGAGTTATGTTAGATTATAGCATTGAATTGATTGAGATAATCATATTAATATACCAGCCGATATTATATATATATATATATATATATAGTTATTAAGAATCGATTATATTAATATTGCATTTGAGTTTTACAGTCAGCATTTATATCGATATAGTCGATAGTCTAAATACAGCCAAGGATATCCATTGTAGAGATGTTACGGTTAACTATCGTTCAATAGTTAACGTAACATATCATATTGACATATGATATGTTATGTTAACTACCAAAAGGTAGTTAGCGTAACATTTATGTGTTACGAAGGGGTGCGTGTAAATGATGACCCGTAGAACATGTCTGCATATAGACATGGCTCTACGTGGTTCAAGCCATAGAGTCATGTCTCTACGCAGACGTGGCCTTTCATAATTATACTTATATGGATTGTATTGCCTAGAGGAAGCAATCAATTACAAGGGCATTGTCTTCTATCTGCAAACATACGATTCAGGTTAATAAGCATTTCACTGCTCAGAATAACATACAAATAAAACAGTAAGTTTATCAGATTTACTCTATCAAGATCCTAAGAGGGAGTGTTAAGATATAGCTTCATTCGTATTATATATATATATATATATATATATATATATATATATATATATATATATTATTGTTAATGAAGAATTGTGATTTATATTTATGTATTATATAATATGGTATATATATTAGTGTTAATTATGGTTATAGTAGACAATTATGGTTATTACCATAATTGTCATATTATATTATTATATGGTCATGACTCTTCAAGGCGTGACTATTCAAAAGATATAAATATATATCCATGGCTGGTGAAAAGATCAATCACAATGGTAATCTATTTCACTACAGCACTCACATATATTCTCTATAGGACGATCCAGATTCCATAACAAATTTAACATGGTATCAGAGCCTCAATAGAGGAAAATCGTTTAAACTAACATTGAAATTCTTATAAATTCATTACAAACAAAAGAGACATTATAATGGCCAGCGATATTAAGGTAGAAGACAGACTCGAAGGTGCCAATAATTTCTTTTCATGGAAAATTCGAATTCTTACATTGCTTGAAGAACTCGAGTTAGACTCTTATATTGAGAAAAACAAAAATATACCAAAAGAACCGAAAAAATCAACCTGGAAAAGACATAACAATAAAGCTAAGAAGATCATAATTGATGCTGTTAAAGATCATATTCTCCCCTCCATAGCCAGACTTAAAACTGCCTATGAAGTATTCAAGACTATTCAAGAGACATTTGAGATTAATAATACAAGTAGATTACTTACTCTCAAACAGCAACTTCTAAAAATAAAGATGAATAAAGGGGAAACAATCACATCCTACTTTCTTTGAATTTCCAAGTTAAGAGATCAACTTTTCACTATTGGAAATAATATTGATGACATGGAGTTAACACTAATAGCTCTTAGAGGATTACCCATCACATGGGAATCATTTATTCAATGTATAACTGGACGTCCTTCCTTACCCAAGTTTGATCAACTCAAGAATGACTGCACTCAAGAAGAATCTCGGTTAATATCAAGAGGGATAGGGCCTACCAAAGGGAATGAGATGCAAGCCCTACATACTCAATCAAACTTTAAAAGCAATAAAAGGAAATTTAAAAATAAGAAAGGAAACTCTAACACAAGTCATGTAGGGAATCCCTATAAAAATCACAAAAACCGAGACTTCTCCAAAATACAGTGTCACAAATGTGATAAGTTTGGTCATACACACAGATTTTGTCCTAAGGAAAAGAAAATTCAAGCAGCATAAGCTAAAGTCAAAGAAGCAGAAATATCATTATTCTTCTTGGCATTATCAAGTGAAGTTAACCCTAACAAGAACACCTGGATGATTCAAAGATCAATTCGAAACTCTAGAAGAGGATTCTTCCAAAGAAGTTACAATTGGAGACAATTCCACTTATCCAACCAAAAGAGTTGGGACCTGCTCTATCAAGTTGAAATCAGGGGCAACTATACTACTAAAAGATGTTCTATTTGTGCCAGGCATAAAAAGAAACTTAGTCTCAATTTCAGGCTTAGCTGATCAAGGCTATCGAGTTACATTCCAAGAAGATAAAGTACTAATATGGACAAAGAACACTAATGTTAAAAATGCAATTTCCTTAGGGTATAGAGATGGAAGCCTATACAAAGTAGGAAATAGTATCAAATTAGCACTAAGTCATGAAGTATCTAACACCAATGAACTCTGGCACCGAAGATTGAAAATTACTACAGGGATATCAAATCTAAACTCAAAACATATAAGCATTTGTAAAGGATGTGCTCTAGGAAAGAATATAAAAAATCTTTTCCCTCTAGTGAACACAACCAAAGCTGTATTAGAGCTCATTCACACTGACTTATGTGGACCTATGTCAACCCTCTCCCTTGGAGGTTTTTCATACTATGTGATCTTTATTGATGATTACTCTAGAAAAACTTGGATTTATTTTCTTAGACTACAATGAAACTACGAAAGGGTACAAGGTATACATACCTGGACAAAAATCCATTGAAGTTAATAGAGATATCAAATTTAAAAAGGACACTACTATAAAAATATCCACTCTCACTAAAGAAGGATCAAATGAGAATCAGAGGGAGAATATTATAGAATAAGATGAAATCAAAAATCAGAGGGAGAATGTTTTCCAAAATAGTGAGAATCAAAGAGAGAACATAATAGAAAACATTGAACCTTCTCCATCTCACCTTGAAGATGTTGATATTCCTAACAGCAAGAAAAGACCATTATGGGCAAGAAAAATGATTGAAGAAAACAATGTTGAACCAGATGAAATGTCCAAAGAAAATAAAAGAACAACCAAAAATGCTACCTTGCACTTATGGCAGAACTCACAAAATCATAACCAACTAATGTGAAAGAAGCCCTAACATGTCAAGCCTAAAAAGATGCGATGATTGAAGAATACCAATCTATTGTTAAAAATGATGTTTGGGAAATAGTGCCTAGACAAAAAGGGAAAACCGTCATCTCCTCTAGATGGTTATTCAAGGTCAAATATGCATTCGATGGCAGTATTGAAAAACATAAAGCCAGATTTGTTGCCAGGGGTTTTTCTCAAAAGGCTGGAATTGACTACGAAGAAACCTTTGCTCCTGTTGCTCGTTACACTTCTGTAAGAACTATCATAGCCATTGCAACATCCAAAGGCTGAAAGATACATCAAATGGATGTAAAAACAGCATTTTTAAATGGAGTCATCGAAGAAGAAGTATACATAGAGAAACCAGAAGGCTTCATCACCCATGACATTAATTATGTTTGCAAATTGAAGAAAGCACTCTACGGTCTCAAGCAAGCTCCCAGGGCTTGGTATGAACGTATAGACAATTATCTATCCAAGTTAGGGTCTCCAAGAATGAAGCCGATCCAAATATATACTTCAAAATGTCAAAAGGTGAAATGGTAATCATAGTTATTTATGTTGATGATCTACTAATTACTGGAGAAGATTGTCTCATTGCTAAATGCAAATAGGAACTCACAAATGAATTTGATATAAAAGATCTAGGATTATTACACTACTTAGGATTAGAAGTAGTACAGAAAGAAAACTATATTTTTCTAAATCAAAGGAAATATACCATAGATATATTAACCAGATTTGGCATGAAGGAATGTAAACCATTAACCACTCCGATGCAAACAAATCTTCACAAACTCAAAGAAGATGCCGCAAATTCAGAGCTTATAGATTCTTCTTACTACAGACAACTAATTGGATCTCTTATGTTCTTGGCAAACACTCGTCCTGATATCTGCTATGCTACAAATGTTTTAAGCCATTTCATGTGTGAACCTAAGAAGATTCATTTAACAGCCACTAAACATATTTTGAGATACTTATGTGATACAATTGAATTGGGACTGAAGTATGAAAATGTTGAGATACAACTCCAAGGATTCACTGACTCTGATTGGGCCGAAGACTCTATCGATCGGCAAAGTGCTATAGGATGTTGCTTTAGCCTTGGGTCAGCCATGATTTCGTGGTTTAGTAGAAAACAGTTAGCAGTTGCTCAAAGTTCTACTGAAGCAAAATACATGGCTGCCTCTATGGGTGCTCGTTAAGCAGTATGGTTAAGGAAGTTACTATTTGGACTGTTTGGCAAGCCTCTACAACCTACAATAGTTTACTGTGACAATCAAAGTTGCATTAAACTCTCTATAAATTCAGTTTTTCATAACCGCTCCAAACACATAGAAATTCCTTATCACTACATAAGAGACATGGTAGACAAAAATGTTATCAAGCTTGTCTACATAACTAATGAAGAGCAAAATGCTGATATCTTTATCAAGCCTCTTGCGAAGTTGAAAGTTGAGTACTTCAGACAGAAACTTGGTATGATTAATGAAATGACCCTAACCGGCCATTTACTAATTTTCACCAATAAATCTTAAGCAGATTTGAAATAAACAGTAACATGCAAATAACCAGCAAATACTCTCGAATAACTAGTAGATTTATTCATAAACTAGCAAATACAATCTCGTGAAATAACTCAGAAAATGGTATGTATTTTACAACAACAATACAAAACCGTAGATTATTACATTCCACTCTAAACTACAGGAAAATAACAGTAAGATTGGATGATAAAGAACCTAGTAAAACAATGGCGAACTCTGAATGAATCCGCACCGGGATGAATCGGGTTTCCGTCCAATCTACCAAGAAATGCTGAAGGTTTCCGTCCTCAGATTTCTGATTCGATAGCTGAAGCTTCTCGAATTCTTAAGGAGAAATAATATCCATAAACTGAAGCATGTTGAATGAGACTCCAAAACCTCCTCTTATGGCTGCAGCTATGATTCTTCAATTTCCCTACTGTGACTCTTCATATGCCCATTTCGTCTCTTTATAATTTCACTTTAAGTCACTTTTAAATAAAATGACCGTTGAGTTATAAAGTAAAATAATAAATAAAGTGAGGGAAACTTCTAACATTAAAACGGGGGCCCAAACGAGCTCGGATGCTGACGTGTGATAGCTCGCCGGAAAGCTCTCGACAAGACGCTCCAAGTCCACTACTGAAAAGCCGAGAATTCTGAACCCTACTGACTTACTAAAAATAGTAAGTACCCTGGAAACCTGCTCCGACTGGCCTGGAACTGAAACCACCTAGACCAATTATCTCCTGGTGCACTGCCACGCCACGGTTAGCCCTCCGAACTGAGGTGAAAAGGCTAACAACACGATACAATATAATGTACCCCGAAAAGGGGACATTACAATTAAGTTGTGATTAAATTTCTGAGATTCTATCTCTTAAATATGTAATTTATTATATTCATGAATAAAATTAAATATTGCAATATTGTGATTTTCAAAGATGACGATCTTTCTTGTGTGTGAAGTCTCTATTGTAAGGTGATGACCTACAATAGTTTGACTTAAGTTATCATCTAATCCAGTTCCGAATTTAGTCGGGGATTATGATAACGAATGGTTCAAGTTTTGATCTGGATTGCGCCGAATATCTTGACACCTATATTTATCATTAAATCCAGTTCCGAATTGGTCGGGGATTGTGATAAATTTTCTTATCAGGTTGAATTATGTTCTGGATTATGCCGGAAATCCTAATCCTAAGTTATTATGTGTTATTAAAAGGAAATCTAGTTCCGAATTTAATTGGGGATTTCAATAACACTCACTTTTGTGAATATCAATCTCCTCTCGCTAAGAGGGAGTGTTAGATTATAGCATTGAATTGATTGAGGTAATCATATTAATATAACAGCCGATTACATATATATATATATATATATATATATATATATATATATATATATATATATTATTGTTATTAAGAATCGATTATATTAATATTGCATTTGAGTTTTACTGTCGGCATTTATATCGACACAATCGATAGTCTAAATACAGTCGAGGATATCCATTGCAGAGATGTTACGGTTAACTATCGGTCATGTCTCTACACAGACGTGGCCTTTCATAATTATACTTATATGGATCGTATTGCCTAGAGGAAGCAATCAATTACAAGGGCATTATCTTCTATCTGCAAGCATACAATTCAGGTTAATAAGTATTTCACTGCTCAGAATAACATACAAATAAAATAGTAAGTTTATCAGATTTACTCTATCAAGATCCTGCAATTTAAAAAGTTCAACAAGCTTTGGGGTATTCCAGATGACATTGGAGTTGTAATGCCTACTACCTTATTTGGTAGGCAACATATTCAGACTATTTAGCAGATTCAGGGGCAGCAAATGCAGGGACAGCCACATATTTCTACTCATGCATTGCATCAGAGAGAATGAACAATGTTAGGGTCAGCCTTAGGACCTTCATCCACTCATAGTGATGTGGCTGAATCATAACAGGACAAGGGGAAACGCAAGATGCAAAGTAACCCCACAGCTGATAGAACCATGGGACCCAACTCACATGTGTGCAATTAAGGCTAAGGCGAAACAAATTGAATACTTTACAGCCCCTAAATCAAGTTCAGAAACTTTAGAACAGTAAACTAAATCTGAGACAAGTGGGGAAGAAACTTCATCAAAAGAGTTAGAAAAGGAACAAGGAAGGGGTAGTGTGATGGCTCAATTAACTAGCTTGCAGAAAATAGGATCTTTCAAAATTAGAGTGTTGTGTGGCCAGTGAATAATCACTCTTATTGGCACAAGTGCAACAAATAATTTTATTGATGAGCGTTGTGTGACAAGAAGGGGGTTGAAAACATGTGAAGACTTTTAAGGTAATGGTTGTTGACGATTTCACTCTCACTTGCACTAGGAAGATCCCTAAACTATGTATTCAACTTAGGCAAGTATGAATTGAAAGATGATTTCTATGTTGTGAGTATTGGTGATACAGATGCAGTGCTTTGTAAGATCCCCTATAGGAATCTTATCAAATTGCTCACTTTCCTATTGTTGTTTGAAGCACATTTTGACAAACAGTTGCCTCATGAAGTACAAGTAAGGATTCTTGATTGACAAACACAAAATAATAACAAATCCTGAATCACTTAATATCATAATAGAGACAATAATGATACTACTTTAAGATTTTCCTCAAATAATTACCAGGAATTTACACTTCAATATATATCGATCAACGAATGCCTCATCAATGTCATTCTTACATAATCAAATTATGAGTTTGAGTTTATACCAAATGTTTGACAAGAAGTTGCAGCACAAATATAATGATCAGGAAAGGCATGATATTCGTATGTTTTTGCAGTAAAACAAATAACCAATTTGCTCCACAAATACAAAAGATATTTATTAATAGCATGCAATATTCAGTACCTCAGATTTTCTGGAATGAACTCGTCTCTTCAACAACTAGCCAGTGATTGCAAACTTTGTTGAAATATAGCTTCGTTCGTGTTTAAGTATGCAATTGAATATAAGTATATTCAATATATATATATATATATATATATATATATATATATTATTAAAAGGTTGGCATACTAAATCGTTCAAATGAAAAGCTTACTGCAGTCTCAATAACACATTGCATACTCCAATGTATACATTGCAGTGCACAAGTATCGTGCACTGCAATGTATACATTGCAGGCACGATATGCATCGTGCACTGCATTGTATTGCAGACACGATACATATCGTGTACTGCAATGCATTGCAGTCACGGTGTATATTGTGCGCTGCATTGCAGGCACGATAATATCGTGTGCTGCAATGTAATTGCAGTCACACAATAATTATCGTATGGCTGCAATTATATTGCAGCATACGATAATCCTCAACTCATTGTTATGAAATAATAAATATCAGTTGGGTTATTGTTAATCTGCAGTTAGTGATTGAATCAATATTATCGTAGGGTCATGACCCTACATGGCAACTGCCATGTACGGTCATGACCTTACATACTAATATATATAATAAGTGAAAAATGTGGAATCAATCAATCACCAAGGCAATTGTATTCTACAACAACATATAAATTAAAGTAATATATATTAATCTTCTGATCTAATATTTCTTAACATGGTATCAGAGCAAGGTTATTAAAGAAGATATATTATATTATTCATTATTTATATTTTTGATACTTCATATAAACATAATAAAATTTATTTTGTTTGATTATTATAATTTCAAAAAAGAAATGGCTCACAGTATGAGAATGGAAGATAGACTTGAGGGAGCATCAAACTTTCTATCTTGGAAAACTAGAATTACTTATCTATTTCTAGAGCTCGAATTAGAGGATTACATAGAGAAAGAACCTACAATATCTGAAGATGAAGCAGAAAAATCCACTTGGAAAAGACGAAACAACAAAGCCAAAAGATTGATTATTGACTCTGTCAAAGATTCTATACTTCCAAGTATTTCAAGATTAACCACTGCATTTGAAATATTCAAAACCATTCTGATTTTGTAAAAGATTCTTTGGCCAAAGATTACTTTCGCATATGTTTCATTAATAAGCTTGGTTAGTGTTGTATGTTCTCTCTGTCATTCTGTGATTAGGATTTCTATTTCAGACTAAAGATTGTTGTAGTAGATAGAATCACAGTTGCTTCATATTCTTCCGACTCATCAATGCCGAGTTGCTAGTCTTCTCGAGCAGGGTCGGTGCGCTTCCATATCAGGGTAAGCCCTGGGGGAGCTAACCACTCCATGGTTGGGCGGATAAAGCGCTTGGGCCACACTCCTGTCTCAGGATTTGCAGGTGGGCGTGTTGTCTGGAGGCTTAGAAGACAGGGATTGATTCAGTGTGATGCCTAGTTCCGTTATATGACGGTTTGGGAAATAAATATTATTTTTGATTTATTGTATATGTTTGAATTTTGACAAAAGGTCGAAACTTTGTAATAAAGATGTATTTATTCAGTTTTAAAGTTTGTACTTGTCAACGATATGGTCGAATGTAGTAAGTCGTAAACCTTTGACATTATTGTATAATGACACTTATGGTCAAAATATGGAAAAGTAATGGCAATCATGAAATTTTATTTTGGCAATCATCAAAAAGGAAAAGAAGTACTAAAATCTTCAATAAAAGGGATCTTTCAAAGGTACAGTGCTACAAATGTGAGATATTCACAAATATTGTCCAGAAAGAAAGAAAATACAAGCAACACTAGCTGAAGTCAAAGAGGTAGAAAATCCTCTATTCTTCTTAGCCTTGTCTAGTGAACTAAACTCAAATAAGAGTACATGGATAATTGATAGTGGAGCTTCAAGACATATCACTGGATTCAAGGATCAATTTGAAACATTCAAAGGAGACTCCTCAAAAGAAGTTACTAGTGGTGACAACTCTACTTATCCCGTGAAAGGAATTGGGACCTGTTCAATCAAGATAAGAGGAGTGATCCTATAGTTAAAAGAAGTACTATACGTACCTGGAATAAAAAGGAACGTAATCTCCATTTTTGGACTAGCAGATCAAGGATATAGAGTCATATTTAATGAAGATAAAGTCCTTCTCTGGACTAAAAACTCAAATATCAAAAATGCTATCAATATAGGGTCTAGGGAAGGAAGTCTATATAAATTATGTGGTGAACAAAAAATTGCCTTAAGCCATGAAGTTTAAAACAAAAATGAGATATGGCATAAAAGGCTAGGCCATATTAGATATAGTGCTCTTCCAACCCTAAGAAGAATCACACTAGGGATACCTCATCTTAAATCTGAACACTTAGGTATATGCAAAGGATGTGCCTCAGGAAATAATACAAAAGATCTTTTCCGACAAGTGAACACAAATCAAAAAATGTATTAGAACTTATACACACAAATCTATGTGGTCTTGTGTTCACACACTCCTTGTCATGTGCTTTATACTATGTAATCTTTTAATGACTACTCTAGAAGAACATGGATATACTTTTTCTAATGAAAAGAATCAAATGAAGTCTTATCTAAGTTCAAAGAATACAAAGCACTTGTTGAAAATCAAACTGGCAAGAAAATTAAAACTCTAAGGTCTGACAATGGAGGTGAATATACCTCTGACAGTTTCAAAGAATTCTGCAAATCTGTTGGGATTAAGAGAGTATATTGTACCATATAATCCTCAACAAAACGGGGTAGCAAAAAGAAAGAACAGAACCATCATCGAAGCAGCAAAAGCCATAATGCATGATCAAAATATTCACATCTCTTTCTGGGCTGAAGCAGCAAACACAGCAGTATACATACAAAACAGATGTCCTCATGCTATTCTAGAAAATACCACACCAGAAGAAGTGTTTACAAGGAACAAACCAGACCTAAGTCATCTAAGAGTGTTTGGTT
Organism: Chamaecyparis obtusa; assembly: GCA_027943335.1. Classification (NCBI taxonomy): domain Eukaryota; kingdom Viridiplantae; phylum Streptophyta; class Pinopsida; order Cupressales; family Cupressaceae; genus Chamaecyparis; species Chamaecyparis obtusa. The sequence goes on along the minus strand of BSBK01004955.1, from coordinate 410,847 downwards.
GTCCTATTTACATAGGATATAGTGAAGATACTAAGGGATATCAAATTTACATTCCTAGCCAAAGATCGGTAGAGATCAGCAGAGATGTAAAGTTTGAAGAAAATTGCACATCCACAACTACTGAGGATAATTCTATAACAGAGCTAGATAAAGACCCTACAACTAAGAATGAGAGGGAGAATCTAACAATAGAGACTGAACCTACATTTTCAAATGTTGAGCCTACATCCCTAAATATGGAACCTACAAACCCAAAAGATGAAAATAATATAACATCAAATAGCACCAAAAGACCTTTATGGGCAAGGAAGATGTTTGAAGAAAATAATATAGAGCCAGATCAAATATCCAGGGAGAACAAGAGAACAAGAACACAAAAATGTTATGCTGCCCTTCTAACTGAACTCGCAGAATCCGAACCTAACAATGTGGAAAAGGCCTTATCAAAACAAGCTTGGAGAAAAGCCATGATTGAAGAGTATCAGTCTATTATGAAAAATGATGTTTGGGACATTGTACCCAGACCCAAAAACAACTCAGTAGTCTCTTCGAAATGGTTATTCAAAATAAAATATGCTTCAGATGGCAGTATTGAAAAACATAAAGCCCAGTTTGTTGCCAAAGGATTCTCACAAAAGGCTGGGATTGACTATGAAGAAACCTTTGCCCCTGTAGCCTGTTACACTTCTGTAAGAACCATTCTTGCAATTGCAGCATCAAAAGGATGGAAAGTACACCAAATGGATGTCAAGACAACTAGACTAAATGGGAAAATTGAGGAAGAAGTATACATAGAGCAACCAAAAGGATTTATCACACATGATAAAAATCACTATGTATGTAAGTTAAAGAAAGCTCTTTATGGTCTTAAACAAGCCCCCAGAGCATGGTATGAAAGAATAGACAGCTATCTCACCAAACTAGGGTACTCCAAGAACATAGCAGACCCTAACATCTACTTCAAGGTAGTAAATAGTGATATGATAATTCTAGTCCTATATGTTGATGACTTGCTTATAATAGGAGAAGATCACCTTATTGCAAAATGCAAACAAAACCTAGTAGTTGAGTTTGATATGAAGGATATGGGCCTACTACACTACTTTCTAGGTCTGAAAATTTGGCAAAAGGAAGATCACATTTTCTTGAATCAGGAAAAGTACACTACTAACATCCTTACTAGATTTGGTATGATGGATTGTAAACCATTGGCTACCCCAATGGAAACAAATCTACACAAGCTAAAAAGTGAAACTGAAGATTCTAAACCTACAGATCCATCACCGTACAGACAAATTGTTGGATCCCTCTTGTATCTAGTAAACACGCATCCTGACATCTGCTATGCAACAAATGTGTTAAGTCACTTCATGTGCAAACCTAAGCTAATACACATGATGGCCGCTAAGCATATTCTAAGATATTTACAAGGGACCATTGGACTTGGCTTGAAATATGAAAAAGTTGAGATCAAACTTCAAGGTTATTCCGATTCAGATTGGGCAGGTAGTTCCACAGATCGCAAAAGCACCACAAGATGTTTCAGTTTAGGATCTGCAATGATATCTTGGTTCAGTAGAAAACAATTGGCTGTTGCTCAGAGTTCCACTGAAGCTAAATACATGGCTGTCTCTATGGGAGCTAGAGAAGTAGTCTAGTTAAGAAAACTATTGTTTGATCTATTTAGAAAACCACGGGTACCTACTGTTATCCATTGTGATAATCAAAGTTGCATAAAGCTCTCTGTAAATACAGTTTTCCATAATAGATCAAAACATATTGAGATTCCTTACCACTACATTAGAGATATGTTCGACAGGAATATCATCAAACTAGTATATATCAGCACCGACGAACAAAATGCTGACATATTTACCAAACCTCTTGCAAAACTAAAGATAGATTACTTCAGGAGTAAAATTGGTATGACTATACTATAAACTTGATGGGATGAGATCCTTACTCTTGTACTTTGTATTCATGAATAAATAAATAAATAAAGTTATTTTTTTGAAATATTTCATTGTGTTCAAGAAGATGACGATCTTGACAATAGTTGACCAAAATTTCAAGATTGACACCTTAACGGGTTGTCCTGGATTGTGTTGGATATCTTGATGATATAATAACCTATATATCATGATTGACACCTTAATTGGTAGTCATGGATTGTGTTGGATATCATGATATTGGAATGTCTAAGTATACAATGATTAAGACTTCTTTATGTTGTCCCAAATTGTGTCGGTAATCATGACATACTATGATCTTCCTCAACACATCTTAAACCCTCTCTTACTAAGAGGGAGTGTTGAAATATAGCTTTGTTCGTGTTTAAGTATGCAATTGAATATAAGTATATTCAATATATATATATATTATTAAAAGGTTGGCATACTAAATCATTCGAATGAAAAGCTTACTGCAGTCTCAATAACACATCACATACTGCAATGTATACATTGCAGTGCACAACAAGTATTGTGCACTGCAATGTATACATTGCAGGCACAATATGTATCGTGCATTGCATTGTATTGCAGACATGATACATATCGTGTACTGCAATGCATTGCAACCACGGTGTATCTTGTGCGCTGCACTGCAGGCACAATAATATCGTGTGCTGCAGTATAATTGTAGTCACACGATAATTATCGTATGGCTGCAATTACATTACAGCATACGATAATCCTCAACTCATTGTTATGAAATAATAAGTATCGGTTGGGTTATTGTTAATCTGCAGTTAGTGATTGAATCAATATTATCGTAGGGTCATGACCCTACATGGCAACTACCATGTACGGTCATGACCTTACATACTAATATATATAATAAGTGAAAAATGTGGAATCAATCAATCACTAAGGCAATTGTATTCTACAGCAACATATAAATTAAAGTAAAATATATTAATCTTCTGATCTAATATTTCTTAACAAACTTCACATGACTGTTAGGATCCCACACACAGACAGAGTGAGGGAATCGTTCAACCGGGAAACAATGCCACACGCTTATGATAGGAATTCTGATCATGATTGTTCCCGGCAGCTCTAGTACGAAACAGAATATCATATATTCCTCCAAACTCCCACGCAGACCAGATTCTATGCCCACTTTGTTCACTGTGATTGAATAGCAACTATCAAAACACCCATTTCCAGTAATGACAGTGATTGAATGAAGACTATCAATGCCAATGCTACTACGCGAATCACAGTTTGCAATTACCACACAACCGAGACTTCATACAACCCATGTTCAACCAAACAGCTCAAGAATACCAGGAAATATGTCTCCAACACTGTTAAAGAAAAGGCTCATCTTGTATTTGTATTACGACAAGCAATCAATTGTTTGCATTTCAGTCTAGATTGGGGATCTGGAACATTCATCTGCATCACAAAAGGGCACCACGGCTCACAAAAAGCCCACAAAACCATCATAAACTTCCATGGCGACACTTCAAGGTGATCCTATTGAAAACTTGGCACAAAAATATTGCTAATACGAGGGCTCAATTCCAATTATTTTTCCTCAACTACCAAGTATTTTTCCTCAACGTCTTGTAAATATTTGCCTCCAAATAGATTACCCACCATTATTCTGGCAAATATTATTCACCATTTATAAAGTTTCCATGCCAAATTTATATCTTCCAAGTTCCATTTAGATCAAGTTTCTCACTGACAAAAATGATCGTCCAATCTTACATCCCGAGACTGTAAATCTGAGACTCCTCAGAAGCATTAATATTAGAAAGTATAAATCAATCCATGCCAAAGGGAAAAAGAACATAGTGACCAATGCGTTGTCTAGAAGACCTAATTTATGTTCTTTAGTTGAGATTACAGCAGATTGGAAGGAATCAATATCAACTGAGTATGCAAAAGATTCTTGGGCTTCCAGCATTATAGAAAATGTCACAACGAGCTCATCTTTTATAAAGGTAGAATATTTCTAGTGCCCAACTCTAAGTTCAAAATGGTAGTCATTATATCTTTTCATGACACTGCTATGGCTAGTCATCCTAGTTCTTTTAACACATACAAGCAAATCAGGGAGAGGTTTAGTTGGAAAGGGCTTAAAAATGAAGTTCTGAAGTTTGTTCAAGAGTATCCAACATGCCAACAGAATAAATATGAAAACACATATGCTGCTGGCCTATTGCAGCCCCTACCAATTCCCAATCAAAAATGGGAAAGTATTTCAATGGATTTTATTACCGGGCTACCCAAAGTGCAAGGGAAGAATTGTATTTATGTTGTAGTTGACAGGTTAACTGAGTTTGCCTATTTCTTTGCAATTTCAGCCGTGTTTACAGAAGCTCAAGTGGCAGGTTTATTTTTTTGGAGGTTTTTAGATTGCATGGGTTGCCTCGGAATATAGTAAGTGATAGAGACAGTAAGTATTTGACTTTGTTTTGGCAGGAGTTGTTCAAGTTGAGTGGAACATAACTTACTCCCAGCACTAGCTACCATCCAAAAACTGATGGTCAAACAAAAATAGTTAACAAGTGGGTGGATGGTTATTTGAGAAACTACATTTTTTGGGCAGTGAAAAGCGTGGGTGAAATGGTTACATTTGAGTGAGTATTGTTATAACTCCACATATCATATGTCAATCAAAATGTCTCCATTTATGGCACTCTATGGGTATGAACCTTCAAGCTTCATGGATTTATTGTTTGGGGATGGTAGGGTACCTAAAGCTAAGGATTTGTTGTAGCAAAGCCAAGACATCATGAAATCCTTGAAAGAAAATTTCCAACAAGCCCAAAATCAGCAAAAGCAATATGCAGACCAGTATAGAGTTGAAAGGTATTTTGAGGTTGGTGATTTGGTTTATTTGAGACTCCAGCCCTACAGGCAATACTCACTAAAAAGGAGTGGTTCAAAGAAGCTTGACCCAAATTTTATGGTCCTTTCCAGATTGCCAAGAGAATTGGAGAAGTGGCATATGCATTGGGATTACTAGCAAGCAACAAGGTACACAATGTTTTTCATCTCTCACATTTGAAGAAATATTTGGGTCACAATGTAATTCCCTCTTCTCTCTTGCCACCTTTGAATGAAGAAGGGAAGTTAATCCTAATTCCGAAAGCCACCATTGAAACCAGAGAGCATAGTCTTAAGAAGTGGGTCATTAAAGAGTACTTGGTGAAGTGGAAGAACCTTCTGGTAGAAGATGCAACTTGAGAAAATGAGCAGATTTTGTTGTATTCGGGACTGAAATTGCTTGAGGACGAGCAATTTTGGGGAGGGAGAAGTGTATTGTCCCCCCTTAGTTCATGAGACTATATTATTAATTTTAATTAAATGCTAAATTGCCCTCATTAGCATTTAATTACATTAATTAATATTTCACTTGTAATTAATAAATTAAAATTAAAAATAGGTGAAATATTATTTTGTCCTATGCATTGAAGGAATTTAAGGATTTAAGTTTTAAAAGAATTTAAAAAACTTTGGGGCCAATTATGTGAGGGGAAAAGGAGTTAAAAGGAACGGAATCCTTTCATGGAGCAGACTGGGAAAATTCAAAATTTGGACAGAGATATGGCAGGTTGCAGAATGAATGAAGAACAGAAGTTAATCCTAATTCCGGAAGCCATCATTGAAACCAGAGAGTGTAGTCTTAAGAAGTGGGTCATTAAAGAGTACCTGGTGAAGTGGAAGAACCTTCCGGTAGAAGATGCAACTTGGGAAAATGAGCAGATTTTGTTGTATTCAGGACTAAAATTGCTTGAGGACGAGCAATTTTGGGGAGGGAGAACTGTAATGTCTCCTCTTAGTTCATGAGACTATATTATTAATTTTAATTAAATGCTAAATTGCCCTCATTAGCATTTAATTACATTAATTAATATTTCACTTGTAATTAATAAATTAAAATTAAAAATAGGTGAAATATTATTTTGTCCTATGCATTGAAGGAATTTAAGGATTTAAGTTTTAAAAGAATTTAAAAAACTTTGGGGGCAATTATGTGGGGGGAAAAGGAGTTAAAAGGAACGGAATCGTTTCATGGAGGAGACTGGGAAATTCAGAATTTGGACAGAGATATTGCAGGTTGCAGAATTTTTTTAGCTTCTAAAGAACAGCCAATCTTCAAGAGGATATTATCTTCAGAGCTGAGAAATGTTCTCAAGATTATTAGCCATTCAGAAATAATTAAAAAAAATTTGCTGTTGAAATTAAATGAAATGTAGGTTGAGTTTCAAATTCAGAACTTGTTTGGAGGAGAAGCAAAGTTTGTTGTTGATGTGTGTTATTTGGGAAATTGCTCGCTGAATGAACTCAAACAATTCTTTTTAAAAGAAATTAAAAAAAACATGGGCATAACGTTTGTCTACGCAGCCGAAACATTCTGTATACGGGCTATCGACACAATTTAATAGGAACTGGAGAGGCCTGCCGTTACAGGGGTGGTGTTTCATTGAAGGGAATTTATACAGATTTACCAAGCTATACCCAGGTTGTTTAATGAATAGAGAGATAAGTGGTAAGGCACGACAGAGACCCAAGGAATAGTGAAGAGCTCGAACGGCAACCATTGAGCAATATTGTTAGTGATTCAGAAACGGAAGATGTTCAGTGTGATTTCATCGAAAATCCATGGAGTTTGTTGTATTGGTTAATAACTGTGGGAGATTGTTTTAGCAGAAAGAGTTTATCGGGCACAAGGCACTCCTAGAGTCTGAGGAAAGAAGAAATGCTAGCAGTAAACTGAAAGCTGCATTCTTGCCGTCTGTGAAATTCTGGAACCATTGTGGTGTGTGTGAGCTAATCTGGAAGCTTGTGGGTGAGGTAACATGGAGAGTTGGTTGTTTGAATCGACAATGTCACTAACTCTTGGGAAAGATATTTAAGGACCAGTCTGGGTTTGATTTAGCGACTACGAGCTAGTATTGGACACATGCTAAGGCAGTAATTTGCAAGCAACCAGGGCACCAGACTCTCAATTGGTGTAAACACTTGATTGTCGGTGCATGATTCCTGTAGGAAGGGGCGAAGCACAACTACTAGTTCTAGCTGCATCTACTTTTGACATCCCGTGTAGTGCTGGTCAAGTTGTTAGAATGGAAATGGACTTAAGGTGCATCTTTCTTATTTCTTACATTCTCTCAAAGTCTAATAAATCTAAGAGGCAATTAAATCATTTTCAGACTCTGTTTAACTTCAGAATGAAGCATTGGTAATTTTTAGATAGCTACTGTCGTTCATTCATGCTACTGCTGCTCATTCATTATGTGGCAAGCATTTAAGTTTGTCTCTCGGACAGTTAAATGGTTTGTGTTTAAATTTCTGTTGAGTCCAATATCCAATGCACCTTAAATTCAATTCAAGTGAGTACATCTGCCTATAAAAGGAAACCAGAAAGGGAAACAAAAAAAATCAGTAAATGTTTCAGAGACTTTAAAAGGGGGGCTAGCCTCTTACATAGGTTTACACTGCATGCTGGTTTTACGAGTAAAAGTCTCTCCCATGTGTGTATGCAGATAGGGAGATATACAAAGAAGACAACCATAACATAGTTGAAAAGTAACAAGTATAACTTCAGTGCAAATTGTGTTTCGAATACATGAAAGCTTGTAACACTGTAGTTATATTAAAATGTCTTGATTTTCTATTTGAAAGACGATAATTTTAAATCATATTGGTATATTAAAAGAATTCAAACCACTGACTAGAATATCATCAACTTCCACCTAGTACTTGGATGCTAAGGAATTCTCCACATTTTTTAATCTAAGGCAATGCCCCAAAAACGTAAAGAAAGAGTACTTGTTTACTTAAATTTGAAATAATAACTGCAGTTCTAAATAAATTGAAAATGTAAAAAATGGACCAACAAATGTGAGTAAAAGTTTACCTGTAGAGCAACTTGAGTAGCATTTTCTGCAGCAAAGAGAATAACGCCAGCACAGTCCTGAGAAATCAAAAAGAGTACTTAGAAATGTAGCTTGGCCCAACAAAATAATATACTGAAAATAAAACAAAATGAAGTTACCTTCTTAGAATACAACTATTCACAATAAAGCCATTATTATTCACACAGATTACTTATTGGCATTTACAAGTCTACCAATGATGTAATCTACATAACTGGCCTCTCGTTTAGTGGCTTCAGAACAATAAGATAGAACTCAAAATAAACGAGAATCAATATGTAAACCCATCTCCAGAACCCACGACCACTGAATGATGATTTTGATGCTGCAATGGATCCTTTTCCTTATAGTTCGTTGATTTGTTTTCCAAACTTTTATTTACCAGCATAGCTTGCTACATATGGAGATTGAAAAGCGGATTGGATGTTCTTTTCAATTCAATGATGATTGGTGTCTGTTCAGGCCCCAGGGGTGTTGCCCTCGCAATAGTTCATCATGGAAGGCTGCCTTAAAACTTCTTGAATATGGATCTGACTATGATGCCTTTGGGTTCCTTAGCTTTATTGTTTCTTCTCTTAATAAAACATACACAAAATATATTTTATTCTTGTCTCTTGTACAGCAGATACTAAATATATGTTTCAATTGTCCTTGTCCTCAATTAGCTTGGACTTTAACCTATATATATAACAATTAATTAACTCTCAAATTGATTATGAATTGATATGCATAAAATGTGTTCATATACTAATGTTGAGAATTTGGATACAAGCAACAAAATTTTATGTAAAGGTAGCATCTCTATGATAGCTCGACGTATCAATGGTAGTTATAAGAAGCTACAGCAGCGACTGTATTGGAAAATTGAGAATGGAAAAATTGCAAAATTCTAGGACAGCTAGAACAGGAATCCTAAACTGAGTAACACAAACCTCCAAATTCTGCAGACATGCCTTCAAGCCAAGAACCTTAACAAAGTGGTGGGTTATCTCTCCTACTTATGCACTGCACAGTAGGATATGGAGGAACAAGATGGACCCAAAAGAAATTACCATACAGAAAGTGATTTTGCTTCAGGGCCTACTAGTTCACTGGCCAATTTGTATTTCAGGTGCAAAAGATCAAATAAGATCAATCAATACCATTTTACCAACACAACAACATACACCAACTTTGGCATATGCGGCTACACCACCCCCTTCCACTCAACAAAACAATGCTTTCCAGGGAAACAAATGGAACACACTAGGATGCACAAAACTAATATTCTTCTAGATGACTTTGCACAAGAAGTTTCTAATTTATAATACAAGATCATCTCACATATAGAATTTTTGTGGGAGCAAGTACATTGCTAAACTGCCTCTGAATGGAGGAAACTACAAAACACCTTACCCTTGTACCCAACTTGCCCAAAATGTCTAGATAAATTGTGCCTCCCATCTCTAGGTGAAATCGAAACAAGCTCATACTATGAGGAGGATTAAAAGAATGTGAAGATATACTGACCACATGAATACCCCAATGCTTATCCACAAGTTAGCTTCAGGTCTTACCATTTGGTATATACAGAAAATGCATAACAAAATATTTGACAATGTCATAAACTATAGGAAGACTCTTCTTCAAATGATCAGAAACCAAATTATTGCTATGGCCTACAGTTGCATTTACAGAAAGCAGGAAAAATCTTCTACGGACATCAATGACTTCATTATTGCTAGTAAGTAGGGAATACTCGGGCAATGCACAACTAGCCGCTTCATGTGAAATCCAGAATTGGTGGATGCAAGGACATAATTAGATCCTATTTGAGACATTGTACAGTTGCCGATATGCAGTCCAAATTGCTTTGCTTGAAGGGGGAGACAAAATAGTGAAGGTAATGAAAATGGAATAACTCCATATCAAAGGTGATTTTATACTAATCATCAGTCAGATTAAAAAAAGCTCTTTAAACAAGACTCTCGTCACATTTGAAAATGCATCCCATTGTACATAATGCAGCCATCACCTAGATAAGATTTCAATAAGTTAAATTCCAAGATTAAGTAAGAAGCACAAGAAAAATTGTTGATTGACTTGCCAACAAAGCAATTAAAATCAAGAATTGCACTACACAAGTTTGGCTCTCACAACTATCACAGTTACCAAGGCCAGCCCAAAGGATAATCAATGAGGCTGGCTATTGTGAGACAAACCAGTTCTAGAATAATTTAGGGTTCACATCATGATGTTAACATTCAGTCTATGACAACCAGTGTTACAAGACACAAACTCAGCTCAGACTCAGCAAGCTGATTTTTGACTCGGACTCCGTTAATACCAAACTGGTTACTAAGAGGGGGGTGAATCAGTAAATACTTTTCTAATGCAGTAATTCTTAACTTGTTTAATTATCCTTTACTAATATGCATAATTAAACAATCATTCACAAGCATAAAAGAATCACACAGATTAACACAAGTATTTATACATGGAAACCCTTGGTTAGAAGGAAAAAACCACGGTGAGACAGAGCTCACAACTTCACTACTGTCGAATGAAGGCACCCTATTAGGAGCTTACAAAACACTGGTTAAGGTGCTACCCGGTTAAGGGATTTTACAAAAAATCGGTTAAGATCTAAACCCTGTCAAGAGCTGCCTGGTTACAAGACTTTGAACATTAACAAAGATGTTACCCTATTAAGGGATTTTACAACGAACCGATTAGGTCCACCCTGATAGAGGGATTTCAACTTACTTTCACACTTTATAAAAACAATGATCTTCTATGACACTGAATGTCTGATCAGATCATACTTGTTGATCTCTTCCCCGGTTTGCCTAACTATTGACCTCTGCTCTCTTTCACCTCAATGACTGTATCACTTCTCTCAGAACATATCTCTCCTCTGCTCTATGCTATCACCAATAATCAACAACAGCAACAACAACACTTCTTGTGTCCTATGACCTATATTTATACAAGAGTGAAACTCTTGACTCATAAAACCGCCAGGGTGTAAACTTAACCATAAATCATGCAACACATAAAAGCTTATGCATTCTGATCTGGAGTTTACCTTGAGATCATCCGTAGATATAAAAGCTAACTCCTGTTAAAAAGCTAACTTCGCTCTGAGCGGTGGATGTCCCGTATAATCAAGTTTTTAACTCAAACTAATCCGCAGAATCCGGATCGGATCTTTCTTGCAGTTGGACCGGTATATCCTCATACATGGTTCATCCTTGTATGCAACATAAGACCGGTACTATGTACTTTGTTCGGTCTACCGGTGTATTTATTGATATAGGCAACCGGTGCATACACTCTGTTCTCAGTCTACCGGTGCGTTTTAGAGTAACGTAAGTGACCGATGACCTTTTACTGGTGTGAATGGTGTTTGTGAAATACACTAATGACAACTCATATTGCTAACAGACTCGGCATCCGGACCTGGCATAAACTTGGCAAGGACTCCACATATTGAAAAACCCAACAAATTCAAAGATTTTTAAGGATTTAAAACTTGTTGCATGCATCATTTAATAAATTAACATTAAAGACACAATAATCTCAACAAATAGAAGCTACCTTGTACACATACACAAGTTTACATTGATCATATAAGTATAAATGCAAATTTTAGGCTTTAGTTGAAGAAAATAAGTTAAACTAAATAACACATTAGAAATAAAAATAGCATCAAATGTGTAAAATATTCATCGAATATGAAAACCATGGAATCGAAAGTTCAAAACATTTATCAAAATAAAAGCTAGAACATAGAAGACTAAAGCTCAAAGCAGCCTATATCAGTGACCAATCGACCCCACAACCTTCCTACGTGTACACCTAAGATAAGTCCTAGATGATTCTACAACCATGATATTTGCCTGTGTCGCAGGCTTAGCCACAGTGACATCCACATCCTCATCCACATCATCCTCAGGGTCCTCCAATGGATCTCCTCGTGCTTGTAAGAACCTCTACTAATTTTGCCATGTTTTCTCAATCTTGGATGTTTGACATTTAGTCAAACATTTGGAGTTCACTTGAATATGAATGGTTCTGAATATTATTATCTATATGATTTGTTTAATGCTTTCATAATATTTTCCCCTTCATATAATTCATCTTGACTTTCATATAATCAAGGAGACCTTGTGACAAAAAGTTTGCAAACATACCATATGACTAAATATCAGGGTCACCCGAGGACGCGTCCCCAACCTAAATCCCCATATTTCGGGAACGGGGATGTTTCAGGGACTTGGGGACGGCCAGGGGACATCCCCTCCCCGTCCCCATTTTTTGGAATTTTCATGGGGACATCCCAGAAACTTGGGGACGCCACCCACAGAAATCGGGGACTTCTGGAAGTACTAGGGATGGCAGAGGACGCCGTAGCCGTCCCCTAACCATACCGGGGACAACCAACTGTCCCCAATTCTTTTCGCCCGAAAAAAGTCAAAATTAAATTTAAAAAAGCATTTTTTCCACAAGGGGGGTCGGTTTGTGGGCCCCACCTTCTTACATGCCCTAGAAAGCCAAAAAATTTAACATGTAAACTATTATCTATGTAAAGATACTAATACTATCTTCTTCATGCAATAGAACTGTAGCACATTTAACAAAATTATACCACTGGAACTAGCCATCAAGCAAGTTACCAAAGTGCTAAGGCAGATAATGTTTGTAGTAAATCTTTAATTCACTGAACATAACAGCCAAAATATGTAATATACACATAAGATACAACATTTCATATTCCTTTTTAGAATAGAAATACTGCTTGGCATAAGACTCTATGTAGATATTTTCTACCATGATGACATTCCGTTGACGTAAAAATTCTATAATAGAAAGTTTGATTTCTAAATTTCAATCAGTTGAAAATTTATATGAAATTGCAGAGATCTTAACATTATTAGGTTAAGCTCATTGAAGAACCACATCGAAGAGAAACTAAAAGTCCAATTTAAAGTAATAAACTATAATTTGATTTCTTTTATATGTATATATTACATTAAGTAGTAGAATCAGACAATGATGGAAATACTAAGTTTAAGAGCCAATCTCAACCACAAGAAAACAAAAAGCTGGATTAATAAGGAGAGAATTGACCACCACCAAAGGCAAAATGGCATGTTTTATCCATATTTTCATATGAATGTCATGTATATTTGCAAATTTCCCTATATATTTTAAAATTTCCCTATATTTTATATAGACGTCCCCTTTGCTGTCCCCCCCATCCCTAAAATCGGCAAAAAAATTTGCCGTCTCAAAAACCCGTCCCCCCCCGTCCCCGTCCCAGAAACTCAAGGTAACACTGCTAAATATCTAAAGTTTAAACATTATAGACTGTTGTATACAACTCAGAAAATCAGAATGATGCACATATAATGCGCTGACCTTAGTGAACAGAAGAAATAAAAAACTCAGAAATTGTAATAGCTGAAAGCCTAAAACAATGAATTTCAATATAAATACCTTCTTGATATATAGGGATTGTGATGCATTGATCTGACCATTCAGATTACAACAACAAATAGATTTCATTAATAGTTCTTCATTTAGCATACAACTCCAAATTACAATAACACAAAAAAAACAATGTCCCAATATTTGCCTAGCAATTGCAAAATAAATTCAAGCAGCATTTTAAACCTGCATATCAGATCTATGTGAATTCATATCCCAAGATACCCAAAACAATATAGCCAATGCCCTAGGATATATAAGCAAACATGAGGATTTTGTCTTGCCTGCGGACTTCATAAATTTGCCTGTCAAACCCTCTAGAGAGATTTCCAATTGAAACCTCCACCAATTTTGATAATGAAGCACAATGGTGAATTTTGGATGAATCCACACCTAAGGTGAATTTGGGTTTCCATCCAAACCGCCAAGAAACTCCAAGGGTTTTTGTGCTCAGATTTCTTGTAAATCAAAGTTAAAACTCTCCACAAGAAGTTTTATAAAAATCAAATGTCAAGAATGAATCTCTTTTCCCCTTTCCCTCCTTTTATAACCCTTCTTTTCCAATGTTTAGAGGAAAACTTTATTTTTTCTATTTTATTTTGCCTCCAAAAGAAACTTTATACTATTTTTATTAATTTAAACTCCCTTGTTGCTCTAGAAAAGACCTTTTCATTAATATAATGATAATTTGACACACAAGGTCCCTTTTTTATGTGCCCAAGATTTAAAACTTCTCATCCTGATTCCAACGAGCTATAACACTAAGGTGCCTATTAAATAATTTCAATAAAATTAGCAACCTTAGTAAATATAATTTAATTATAACCAATAGAACACCCAACTTGCGGAAATGGCCTAACAGCACTAGAATTGAAATCTGACAGCACAGCAGTGATCTTGATGATAAAAGATGATGAGCAATCTTGACTGGGTGACTTACTAAAATTAGACACTCCCTCCAAGGATCTTGGAGCCAAAACCAAAAGTCAGAAATAACATATGAAAGCGTCATTTAACTCTAAACCATCTGAGCTTGGAATCATCAAATAGATATTCTATTAACGTTGACACTTATCCAAAAGGTTAGTGCCAACTGCAATACAAAAGGACCCAAAAATGGGGACATTACAAACCTCCTCTGCCATCACTACTGCCTTTGCCTCTCAATCCACCTGATCAACCCATTCCAAGTCTTCATCATTGAAGACAAAATCATCAACCTCAGTATTCCAATCTACTTGTGGATCAACCTCCTCTAAAGCGATAGAAGATGTTTTAGCACCCAGGATCTATCTGTGACAAAGGAGAAGGTTGTAGTGAACAAACACAAGGCCATTCAACCTTTTCACTGCCAACTTGTGCTTTTTAGAGTAAATATGCTCTAGTTGTGCCTGCATCCTAAAGCACAACATGGCTAGCTCAAGATATGAACTGCAATCCTTTGTAGATTTGGCACCTTAGCACCAAACATCTCCCACCATGCATTTGAAACAAGAAAAATTAAAAATCAATTCTATTGTATAACTTTGACTTTATCAAGGTTAAATGATAATAGAATCATAGATAGCAAAGATTAAGATTTAAATTTTAAATTATGCCTTGAATAGATTTTTACCTCACATCATTTGTGTCCGGTTTTGCTTGCATATGTCTCGTGAGAAGAAGTCTCCTTGTGAATTCCTAAACATTTTTGTCTCACGGACAATGTGTGCTCCAAGTATTTTTATACTATCATCCTCCAACATCCTCAAAATACAGCCCCAGAACTGCCATCCCAGAAACACATCCCCTGACATACATGTCCCTCAAAAAAACAAGTGGAACATGGCAAATATCCATATTTTGCTGCTCACTCTCGTGCACTAGCTGCTGCTTGAACCTTAACCATTTCACTTGCATGTTTTAATTTATCATTATGTACAAAGGATTTGCAGCTTAATGAACTTTCAGTCTACACTCATTTGATAATAATAGAAACTAGCATTTTTAAGGAACTAATTGCAAACAACCACTTATTGAGACCCTTATAAAAAGCAAGCTAGGTGACCTTGCAAATTTTAAGTTGAGCAAATCAGAATATATGTGCAGATCATCCAATCAAATATAATGCTGATCAGATAGGAATGTGCTTAAACATGCTATACCTTCTTGTCAACTTCGCCACTGTCACATTTCTTTGCAACAGAATAGACGAAAGCCCTGTCAAGCACAAGGATGAGTTGCAATTTGTATTAAATGTTATTATCTGTTCTCAACAAAAAAAATAAGTACATCATGTCTTACCTGGATGCTTGCAGAGCAGTGTACATATCAGCCAGTTTTCCCTGTCTCTCCAAAAACAAATACAACCAGTAAGAATCTCACTATTCACCACTAATTCTAAATAGAACTGTTATTGCTAGTTACATGTTCTGTTACATTCTTGTTATCCCTGTGAAAAAGAAAGCAATGAAAAAGTTAATTCTGAAAATTTGAGGTTCTGCAGCCATTGTAAGCCAAATGCATCCCAAAGATCTATTTTGCAAGATATTAAATTTGAACCTGTATAAACTGAAACTCCCCAATAGGACGACCAAATTGTTCACGCTGGCGAACATATGGAAGAACAGCATCCATAGAGGCCTGCATTAGACCAATAGGCCCTGCAGCGAGGACTAATCTCTCCAAATCTAATCCCGACATCATGACATAAACTCCTAAAAAAAGCAAATAAATACCTTATTTAATTTCACTCTGAAATTTCCAACCTGGTATAGAAAAGATTTTAAAGCCCTTGAACCCAAGAAAACAGTTCAATAAACATGTGTTAATATAGTATCAGCATGATCAGAAACCTCCTAATGTATTGTGATTTAAACAGAGCATGCATACCAAGATTATCTTGTTGATTGAAAAGTATATGTTCAAAAAACTTGCATAAAAGCCCCTTAGGGATTTCCTTCTAAAAAGTAAATTTCTAACATGTAACAATAGTGGTAATTTGTTAAAAGACATCATAAATCATACCACGAAAATTACTAGGGCTCCTATGTTACATATGTTGATAAGATATGATATATTAACATCTTTTCTACATGTTAGATTACCTTTCCCTTCTTGCCCTAGAACGTTCTCTTCAGGAACAAAACAGTTCTCAAAAACAAGTTCACATCTGCAAAGCATAACTGAAACATGTGGATAAAATAAAAATATCAAAATTAGAAGAAAGATCTTAGAAAATTTTCAAAACTCACGTATCACTGCCTCGCATTCCAAGCTTGTCAAGTTTTTGAGCAGTGCTGAAGCTGCAGAGTCATATAGCATATTTAATAGCAAAAAAGACAACAGTCTATGAGACATCAACTAAACAAAAGAAGCTTGATCTACAGAAGTACCATTTAGCTAGATTCTACTTGTTGAATATTTATTCTTCCTCTAACCATATTTAAAACTTGCGCATAATAATAAGAACACAATAGCACATGATATTTGTATGGAAAGCCTTACAAGAGAAAACCATGGCAAGTTGCTTATATAATAATCTCTTACAAATTGCATAGGCTCTAATTTACTAGAGGCACCAACCCCTCATTCAATTCATGAGCACCAGACCACTAGAGGCACCAACCCCTCATTCAATTTGTGAGCACCTGCCTTCTAGACACACTAATCCCTCATTCAATTAGAGACACCAACCCCTCATTCAAATTGTCTTCATAAGAGCTACAAATCTCTTCTTTAATCTGCTCTATTTAATTCTGTTATAAACCGATCATAAAACTCCCACAATTTGCTCACAATCTTCTCATTAAAATCTGTTATAAACCTCTTATAATCTTTGTTTGTTCACTCTATCATTGTTGCACTCTTAATTCTGCTATTTGGTCCGCTTCAAGTTTCCTATAACTCTTCAAAAAACTGTTCAAAACTTTGCCATCAAATCTGCTCATGAATTCTTCATAATTTGCTTCAAAAGGTCTTCATAAATCTGCTCAAGCCTATTTCATATTTCTGCTCACCAATCCTTCATATGTTTCCGTTCTAATGTCTCCACAAAATCTATCCTTTTTCATATGATATTACATTAAGGAGCATCTACACATACTCCACACTCTTCTTATCATTCTCTCTTCATTCTGATATACTCATTTGTTTTACACACGCCACTCACCCTGTCCTTTTCACAACCTAACAAGATGATTTTATATCTTTCCTTTCTTACTCTCCTAATTTTATTCTATATCCATTCACAAATCTGCTGTTATACTCACTCATCAAAATGCCATATAGCTGTTCACAAAAACATGAAGGATACTCCTCAACACTGTCCCACACTTTTCAATCCGGACCCAAATCCAATTTATCATCTGTGATAAGTCTTCATCTCTCCACTTTGATTTCTTAAATAATCTTCTTTATGTTTATTTATTCACATCAAAAAACTTGTCACGCCTCCACTCACTCATTACTTTTCTCTTATATCTTATGAGAAGAGGCATCTTTTATAAAGGGAGGTGTCCTTTTATTATTAATCTTAATTGCTATCTTTTCATTAATCACTGATCTGTTAAAATAGAATCGCTTCACATCAGTTTATTACTAACAAATGTCTGTCCTTTTCCAAGAGCAACTTCAGCTGCTCTTTAACCGTGTCTTTGTTATGTCCTATTTATTTTGTTTTATTCCTTTTGTCTTATCTGACTCTTTTGTCTTATGTGCTTTACTTATTCAATTTTAGCTATTTTATTGTTGTTATTAAATATGTAAACATAAGACAATGAATCACTGCCCATAATACAGATCGCTGTCCATATCTGTTGAACACTGTCCATTATGTTAATATCATTGCACTTGAAATCTTCTCAATCACTTTAAGATATGATCTTATTGCTGGTCTTGAAATGCAAATCATATTTCTGTAATTGTGATGTCCCCATTTTGAAATAGAAATTAACATTTTATAAAATAATAAAAGAAAATTTAATAAATAAAATGATATAATATAATCTATTATTAAAATAATAAAATAATATATAAGCATACTAATATATTATTAAAATAATAATAATAAAATATGATATATTAATATAATATAACATATTGATGTATCAATATAACAATATTAATAAATTATTAAATATAATAAATAATAAATCAGTAAACACACTATAATTATAATCTATTATTATTTATAATATATTATTCATATAGTAAATATAAATAAACAAAATAACATAATATAATCCAAAAGACATGACTTTTGGAAAACTAAGGTATAAGAAAACAATCACGGGGAGAACAGGAAAAACCATTAAGAAATAATATGGAAAACTTGAAGGAGAAAAGATAGAAGAAAATGTAGGAGGAACACAAGGGAGGAAAAAAGTATAGAAGGAAAGTAAGAAAATATTAAGACCTTACATTGGGACCACCGAAGGAAAATATAAAAATAAAGTATAAACTATTACTTGCAAGATCAAACCAACATTAACAAAAGTAATAAACTTATTTCATTCATTACGTAGGAACAAGGAGGTGTTAGGGAATAGAAAACCAACACAAAAAATAAAGGTATGTCCTCTTAGTAAGATGAAATATATGGGATCTAGTTCCATTTCATTTATATACTAAATTAAATAAATGTCAAAGCTTTAGTTATTTTGAAATATATTTTAGCAATAAAAAAATTAGGAAATAGAAGAATTAATTATGGAATATAATGGATACTCTTCAAAAGGAAGAGAATATGGAATAAGATTGTGACTAGTAAAGTATTTATGAATCAATGATAATAACAAAATATTATATTTACATTCTATCAAGACCAGAGGTCTTTATATATTATATTTTATTTAATATATATAGGAATTATATCAATTATATTATACAAGATCTCTTTTACTATTTGGCTTAAGTAGAGAAGGTTGTAATGTTACCAAGGAGGGGCTTGTCTAAATCCAAGCAATGATAGGGTAGGGGTCAGCATTCCAGAAGCCTTGAGGGAAAGTCCCAAAATAGGATATGGGCTGGGACCTGTAAACTTTCCATTGTAGTTGGTCTCTAGGCACCTTGGATAACATCTACTCTTCCCTTCATGGAGTTAAAATAGTAATAAGGTTGGATTAGTGTTAAAGATAACTAAATCTAATGAGATAAATGACTAATCCTATCATGGACATTACAATCCAAACCCTAATTGAGAAATTTAGGATAAATTAAGAAAGGTCCCAACATGGGACATTACAGTGGTATCAAAGCCAGGTTCCTACCATCCTACAGGGTAAAAGTAAGAAGGTACAATTATAATTACACAGCCATACAATTTGGTACTGATCTACAATATGGATAGTACTATGGAACTATGAATTCTAACTTCATAAATGATGAGATCCAAGCTATGCTTGGTGGTGACTAAGATATTGATATAATCTCCATAGTATGAGATATTGAAATAATCTCCATAAGAATGACTTGACTAAGATTGATATAATCACCATAATGCCAGAATATTCTAATGAGTCAACTTATGCATATGCAAACAGCCTTGGGTGGAGGATATCTCTTCCAAGATGAAAAGCTTTGGGTAGAGGATATGTCTCCCAAGATGAGAAGCCTTGGATAGAGGATATCTCTTCCAAGATGAAAGTCCTCTTAGTAAGATGAAATATATGGGATTTAGTTCCATTTCATTTATATATTAAATTAAATAAATGTCAAAGCTTTCGTTATTTTGAAATATATTTTAGTAATAAAAGAATTAGGAAATAGAAGAATTAATTAAGGAATATAATGGATACTCTTCAAAAGGAAGAGAAGATGGAATAAGATTGTGTCTACGGAAAGTATTTATGAATCAATGATAATAACAAAATATTATATTTACATTCTATCAAGACCAGAGGTCTTTATATATTATAATTTATTTAATATATATAGGAATTATATCAGTTATATTATACAAGATCTCTTTTACTATTTGGCTTAAGTAGAGAAGGTTGTAATGTTACCAAGGAGGGGCTTGTCTAAATTCAAGCAATGGCTATCTATCCCAAGATAGGGTAGGGGTCAGCATCTCAAAAGCCTTGAGGGAAAGTCCCAAGATAGGATATGGGCTTGGACCTGTAAACTTTGAGGGAGCCCATTGTAGTTGGTCTCTAGGCACCTTGGATAATGTCTACTCTTCCCTTCATGGAGCTACAATAGTAATAAGGTTGGATGAGTGTTAAAGATAACTAAATCTAATGAGATAAATGACTAATCCTATCATGGACATTACAATCCAAACCCTAATTGAGAAATTTAGGATAAATTAAGAAAGGTCCCAACATGGGACATTACAGTAATATATTTAATTGTTTGCCTTGACATATAATCTTTGCTTGAATATATTCCTGTGTATACCGAGGAAGTCAGCTAGCATGCATTGTATATGTTTCATTGCTTCTCTCTCTACTAGTTAGCGACCATATGAGGAATTCTTATCGTATGTATATGATACGAAACATATATGATATCAGTCCTTGCATTCATAAGCTTATATCTTCAAACTATTATACTCATCACTGCTCCTTAAAGTGTTTATCTATTTCTACTCTATGGCCTTTGGCCTTCATTGCCACTATGCTCTCCATACATTTATGACAATATCTTCATCAACATTGTTGTCCACAATCCTTTAACATCCATGACTTTATTAATGACATTCTTTTCACCTTTGATATCAAAGACAACATTTCTAACAATCTCCTTTGAACACCATTGACATCAATGACAATTTTTCCAATATTTCCGTCTTTGTACCTTTGACATCAATGACAATATTTCCAACAAAGATGAAACAAGAAATATCAAACAGAAATTTCATGGCTACAGACTTTGGGAAACAAGATGTGAGGTAACTTTGATGTTGATTGGTGTAATATAAACTACACTTTGACACAACCTCCTGACTGCTAATGCCCTAAACGATACTTTGTGGTTTTCTTCTAAACAGTGGTTTTGAATTAACTTGATGCCCTAGATGTTATATGCTTGTTTTAATGAAACAGTTTACTAATTTGATGCCCTAGAAGTTTAACCTAGTTTTTCATAAAATAGTGGTTTTAGTTATCTAATGCCCTAGGTGATAAATGCATGCTTTAACAAAACAGTGGTTATTGATTTAATGCCCTAGATGATATTTACTTGTTTTATTGGAACAATTGTTTTGATTAAGGTTATGCTTAATGTTGTTTTTGTTTCTTGGAACAGTGATTCAAAGTGAAATGATGAGATGTTATATATTTATCTACAACTGTAATGATTATTTTTTATGCAATATAATCATTTTGATAATGACGGACTGACTACATTTCTTGTTTGAGTGAGTGCAAGAAAGACCCGTCCTCCGAAAAAGGAGGGAAAACATCACCAGGAGTGAATGTAAACATGATCATGAACATCAAACCATCTGAATTCTGAGTTGGTAAGTCATGCACACTAGCGTTGGTCCTTGACCTTATCAAAAGTATAGGAGGTAACCTTAGAGGTATTCCGTCAAATTGTCGTTCTACCTTAGACCTTGTCGATAGGACCTTGTGCCTAGGTATTGACACTGGTCACCCTTGCACTCTTCTCGTTGGATAATCCTAATATCATCTGTGTCGTTTAAATATGCTTTATTTTAATCTCACTTGAAATTATATATATCAATATATATTCGCATTTACGCTTTTCCTTGCAACTCATTTTTAATTATTAAACCTATTAAATAATTGTGATTCCTTAATTAACATATTAAACTATAAACCTTATTTCCATTATTAATCATTTTAAATTATATTAACATTGAATTAATAAATATTCATGGAGTCTTACTTTTTATTTATTAAATAAAGAAATATTAAACAAATTAATTTTCCTAAGTCAAATAAAAAGAAAAGAATTTATTACCGTGTCTAAAGGGGGGGTCGAAATGGACATTAATAAAACTTTATAGATCCCTAGGTCAAAACAAGAATCTCACATTTTTGCTAGGAAGGAGATATTTGTTAAGAAAATAAAAATAACGTGAGCCATAAGAAGAGGAAAATAAAATGAGGACAGGAGGAATTTCGCAGAACTTATAAAGGCATTTCTATTTCATTTTTGGGACATATGATTTTGGCTCTCTCATTTACGACATGGTAGGAGTTGCAAAACATAGAAGGAAGGAGGTTGTTCATTGGAAGCACCCTTAGGCATTCATGGAGGGCAAGAGGACTCATGCACAGGTAGAAGGGTAGGAGGACTGCAACAAAGGAAGCAGCGAGTATCATTTGGAGGGTTTTCCCAAGATGAACGCACTTTTCCAAGCATGTAGCATGTAGGAATGAGTTTTGGTAGCTGTTTTTTGGGGTTCCAATCTATGAAATTGTATTATGGAAAGAATTTCCAGATTTTTGGCTCTTACTCTTTGATTTTTTATTTCTATGTGTTAATTGCCAAATTATGAGTGAAGTATGTGAAATAAGATATAAATAAATTTAAGGAAATTATGCAGGTTTACACGGGGAGACGTCCCCGGCCAAAATCCCCAAGTTTCGGGAACGGGGACGTTTCAGGAACTTGGGAACGGCCAAGGGACGTCCCCTCCCCGTCCCCATTTTTTGGAATTTTCATGGGGACGTCCCAGAAACTTGGGGACGTCACCCAAAAAAATCGGGGACTTCTAGAAGTACCGGGGACGGCTAGAGAAGATGACATGGCAGCTGGTATGATTCATGCAACCTATTTGATGTGTGTTGATAAAGTGCAAGTGGATATGTGAGAAATTTTGAGAATTAAGTTATTTGAGAACTTAGAAAAGATTAAGAAGACTAAGAATTCCCAGTTTAGATTCTCATCATTGATTACATATATGTTTTTCCATTTGTTGAGAAGATTTCCATTTACTATTGGAGAAGACTGGAATGATAACAGAACCACCATGGACAGAATTAAGAGAGTGTATCTGAGATATCCCATAGATAAGGTTAATGAGTGTAACCTTAGTGACCAAATCATTTCATAACTTGATGAAGAAAAGAACAAGAATTCCACAAGCTATAGTTGAGAAGTATAAAAATGAAGTATGCTTTATGGTTGACATTGACTTTACCTTCATTGAAGCAGTTGAACCTAGAGTAGAGTTCATAGACCCTCTTGGTTATGAAATTTCTGAAGTTGAAGCAGAAGAATATGTAAATAGATTACTGAAATGTAAATTGGATGTAAATAGCAACAGATTTGGGATTATGAGGAGAACTTCAACTCCGCAAAGTCTATTTAGGAAGAAAAGCTATCTAAGAAGAGAGTGAAAAGCACTATAAAGAAAAGTCTTAAGGATACAAGTATGACAGAACAGGAATTCATAATTGCAAAGAATACAACAGCAACACTAAGAGGCATTGGACAAAAGGAAGTTTTGTCTGTTCCACCCCTGTCAGCAGTTGCAGATGAGACTGGAAATTTGCAGAATATAGTAAAAGTGGAGAAAGTTGAGAAGGAACTAGAAACTAGAAAATCTACAAGATCTTCCACCACTCCACCAAGGAAAAGAGTGAAAGAAATGACTACTGGACCAGGCAAAAGGCAGAAAACAATAGTTGCCCCAGTTCAAAGGAAAGTATCTGAAATTAAAGATGATGAGGATACTGAAGTCAAGAAGAAGAAATGGAAACCTAAGATTGAAAAGGTAAATGAACAAATCATCAGTGATGGAGACTTTTCAAAGATGAATAAGTATTATGAGCTATATAACTATTTAGAGAGATTAAACTTGGAGAATGCAATTGTAAGACATATGATCCTAGCAAACAAGAAATTTGATACAATTCAAGGAAAGATACCTGATGAACTATTTGAGAAGCTAGTAAACAGGAAGAAGAGAGCAACTGAAGAAGATAACAAGATCAGAGAGAACTTTGTGAGGAAGCTGTGACATTAGAGATGAAGGTCACTTTAAAAAAATCATGAAAGAATTTGGTACTCATCTAAGGACAAAAAGGAGAACTATTCAGATAATGGGAGGAAACTATGAAGAAATCAACAAGGAAACTGAACAAGCAATAATAAAGGCGATGACAACAAGTGTTGGTAAGCACTCTAGTGCAGCAGAACAAGCTATGGAAGCTAAGCATCAGAAGAGTTCCTCTCCACCACCATCAATTAACATTGAAGATGAATCAATGAATGTGGAAGGAACTAATATCACACTGGATAGTGATGATAATCCTTTTAGTAACCTTGAGAACATTGTTGACAATTCGGCTTTGGAAGTGCAGGACAGGTCAATTGAAGAAGGAAGGAAACAAGGAAAGAAGAAGAAAAACAATCAGAAAATCAAGTAAATACAGAGATTCAAGGACAGAAAGAAACACCAAGCAAAGTGGAAATCAGTCCTACCCCTGAGATTGCAGCAAAGAAACCACAGTTTGAATCTATCTTTACTAACTTTGGGAAAGAAGTTGATGACGATGATCAAATGGAGTTGATCTCATCCCTAAACAAGATATTTGGAAAGAACAAGAAGGTGAAAAGCCTTGAAGGATCATTGCTGGAAGTGACAGAGAAATTACAGTGTTGTGAATAGTCAAGTAACAGAGGCAGATCCACAGATAAAAGCTAGAGAAATGATGAAGGCATTTGATAATGAATTCACTAATTTATCTGATATAGCTACAGAGAAGGCTCGGGCAGCCTATGAGGCTAAAATGTTTCTTGATATAAGTCAAAATATTAGAAATGATATCAATAATTTGGATGTATGTATAAAAGATCTAAGAAGGAATTTGGACAAATAAAGACAACCATGTATCAGAAGTGACTAAGAAGATAAGAGCAAATGAGGCAGAAATTCAGTCAGAGGTAAATCTATTAACCAGTCCTAATGTAAAGATATTGGATATTGAGAAAATAATCAGCAAAATGAATGATGAAATAAGGATTCTTAATGATGAAAGAGACAGAAAATTGAGAAGATTCACTCTTCTAAGAGAGCACATTTCAGTGAAGATAAGTATCATTGAAGGGCAGTTGGAAGAATGTCTTTCATCTAAGACATCTTATGAGAATTTCAATTTTGCAAACCTTCGTGCATGTGAGATCGCATCTTACAGTTTATGTGCACTACTCAATGTTGCAGACACCATTAAGAAGGCATAGGAGAAGGAGATAGAGAGCATTAAAATAGATTTTGCAGATTGTGTTGCAAGCCTGCCGGCTCTGCAATTTTGAAACAAGGTAAACTTTTTGAGATCACAATTTTGGCACCCTTCTTTTTTGTCATTGTTGTCAAAGGGGGAGTGATAGTAAAAAATTGATATATATTGATATATTGATATCAGAGTAACGAGAATCGCCGCGATTCAGGCAATTTCGGCGATTCTGCAATTCGATCACCCATAGGCGATTTTTCATGAATCAAAATCAGAATCGGCCGATTTCTTGGCCCAAAATCGCCTGAATCGCGATTTCTAGGCGATTTCCCAAAAAATCGTCGATTTCCAACCCTGTGAATCGGCCACGGCAATCAACAAGTTGAAATTAAAATATTTAAAAAATCTTAAGTTTTTGGCATTCTTTTTTAGGTCGTTTTGCTTTGTTTTAACCCTAAAAGGGCTTCTATTTCACTTTTATGAGTTAAAGTGAGGGAAAGTGAGAGAGAGGAATAGAAAAGAGAAAACATAGGTTTAGGAACAGCAAGAAAGAAGAGCATAAGGAGAGCATAAATCTGTTTGGGGAGGCTTGAAGTTCGCATTGGGAGCATCAAGGAGCCAATAGCAACACTCAACTCATTTCCAAGAGGTAAGTGTTGATTTTTTTTCCATGTTAGTGTATTCTTCATTTTTTTGCAAAATTTGTTTAGTTTTAGCTTTAAAATTTAGAACTTGAATGTTTTTTTGAATAAATTGCAAAGTGTGATCTTGCAAACCCTACAACGTGTTTACAACCAATTTGCAAACATAACTTTACAAATTTCACAAAAAAAAATGTAGGGTTTAGGGTTTTTTAAGACTGTTTAATAGCCATTTAAGACATGTTTTTAATTTTTAATTTAATTTTCTTATTGCAGCAACCTTAAGTTTTAACTTTCATTTTCCAAATTTCCACAATGGGAAAAGACTCTGCTTGGAAGTATACCGAAGAATTTCCAGGAAGGACAAAATATCAAACAAAATGTATTTTTTGCGAAGAAATAAATTCGGTGGCATTTATAGATTCAAGTTCCATATTGCCGGTATACCTGGACATGATATCGCACTTTGCACTAAACAAACTCCTGAGGCACAACGTGAGGTATATATGCAAATAGAGAACTTTGAAAGAGAAAAGTTAGAGAAGAAAAAGAAACTTGAACAGTTGCAAGCTATTGGTTCCCCATCCCCATCCGCATCTGCATCCGCATCCGCTTCTATAGGTTGTGTTGGAGAGGGTTCTTCTAGGCCACCATTTTGTCCTAGTGCTAGTTCTAGGGCTACCACCACTGCTAGTGCTATTCCTTCAGCTTCTACTTCTGCTACTCAGCCTAGTATTACCATTGGACCTAGAGTGCGGAAGTTGCGACTGGACAGTTATTTTGTACAACGCACTACACCTAGCGCACAACCCTCGCTTGAGAGCATGTCTTGGAACAAGGACATTCATGATGCTGCAAGAAAACAAATTTGCAAATTTTGGTTCTTTTGCAATATTCCATTTATTGCAGCTAGGTAATTAAAATTTAATTTACTTTATTTGGTTTTCAACATTTCCTTAATTAAGATTTTTAAGATTCTAAATTCTATTCATAATCTATTTGTGACAGGTCTCCTTATTGGCAGGGCATGATAGATGTCGTAACTATTTGTGGTGCGGGGTTCAAAGACCCTACTGAGGCTGAGTTGAGTGGAAATCTTTTAGACGAAATGGTTGAGGACATGAAGGCTGAGCTAGAGGAACACCGACTAGAATGGGTCAAAAGGGGATGCACCATCATGACTGATGGGTGGACTGATATGAGGAATAGAACACTCCTCAACTTTCTTGTGTCTTGTGGAGGTGATTAAATAATTTAAATTCTGATTTGTTGAATAATTGAATGCTAATTTAATAATGATTCATGATAATTAATTGTTTTGTTCTATTTATTTTGTGTAGGAACCACCATGTTCATCAAATATGTTGATGCTTCCGATCGTGTAAAAAATGCCACATACTTATGTGAGCTTATTGAGGAGGTTATAGTAGAGGTGGGGGAAGCAAATGTGGTGCAGGTGGTCACAGACAATGCAGCAAATTATGTTGCTGCAGGTAAACTTTTAAGTTTTTTAACTTCTCTTATTTAAGTTTTTAACTTAATTTCTGAATTCTAATTAATTTAAAATTTTTGTAGGTAAACTCTTGATGGAGAGGCACCCCACAATATTTTGGTCTCCTTGTGCGGCCAATTGCCTTGACCTCATGTTGGAGGACATTGGTAAGCTTGAGTGGGTCAAGGCATGCGTTGATAAGGCCAAAAATGTGTGCAAGTTCATCTACAACCATGCACTCGTCCTCAACACAATGAGGAAATACACAAAGCAAAGGGAGTTAGCTCGTCCAGGCATCACGAGGTTTGCCTCGAATTTCATCACATTGCAGTCCATCTTGAAAGTAAGGGTAGAATTGAGGTCCATGTTTGTTGGGCCTGAGTGGACAGCCTCTTCCTTTGCCACCACCACTGCAG
Source organism: Chamaecyparis obtusa (assembly GCA_027943335.1). Classification (NCBI taxonomy): domain Eukaryota; kingdom Viridiplantae; phylum Streptophyta; class Pinopsida; order Cupressales; family Cupressaceae; genus Chamaecyparis; species Chamaecyparis obtusa. Next base: position 382,792 of record BSBK01004955.1, on the reverse strand, counting down.
GGATAGATGTTGTGAACACAATGTTTGATGAGAATGGTTTTTGGCTACCTGCGGCTGAAATATGCAAGGTAAAATTTTCACAAGTATATAATTTTATTTTATTTTTAGTTTAAAACTTTAATATATTATTATAATTTAATACTTGACTCAATTGTTTGTTTTACAATGTAACTTACAACTTACATTATGATTATATGCAAGTTTGTGAGCCCCTTGTATCTCTCTTACGAATTGTTGATGACGAGAAGCCCTCTATGGGCTACATCTATGAGGGCATGGATAGGGTCAAGGAAGCCATTAGAAGCCAGTATGCAAGAGTACATGAGAAGTATGAGCCCATTTGGGAGATTATTGATAGGAGATGGCAGAATCAGCTCCATAGGCCCATTCATGCAGCAGCTTATTACCTAAATCCTGCGTTTCATTTCCGTCCTGACAAGGTTTATAGTGGCCTATTTACAGTGTTGCAGAAGATGGGTGGCAATGTCCCAGCTACAACCAAAACCATAGAGCTAGACAAATTTAATTATAAGGAAGGAGTCGCCTTCTCTAGTTCAATGGCCATAGAAGGTCGGTCATCAATACAGCCAAGTAACCATAAAAATAATATAACCTTAAGTTATATATCTTTTAAGTTTTTAACGGTTTAACGATAACCTTTATCATTTATGAGACTAATTGTTTTTTCTTTCATTTATTTCAGATAGATGGTGGGAGACATTTGGGTCCTCTGTCCCAACTCTTCAGAATATTGCCATTCGGATTTTGAGTCAGCCAAGTAGTGCCTTTGGATGTGAGCGTAATTGGTCCATGTTCGAGCATATCCACTCAAAGAGGTGAAATAGGTTGTCTGTGCAGAGGTTGAATGATCTTGTATTTGTTCATTACAACCTCTGGCTTAGGACCAGACAGATTTTGGACCCTGACAACTCTCCGATCACTCTAGACGAGGTTGATCCAGAGTCAGAGTGGCTGACTGAGGCTACCAATCCTGTCTTCACGGAGGAAGACCATGACTGGGTTGACCAGGCAGATAGAGAGGCCGAGGTAGTGGCCATAGCAGAGGAGGAGCTTAGATCACGTTCAGGCACTGGCAAACGCACACGCACACGTAGAGACTCTATAGTTTCAGCCCCTGCTGCTGTTGTTCAGGAGTCTGTGTTACCTGCGGGGGCTATGGCTACTCAGAGCTCTAGGACCTACCTTAGACGCCTTGCTAGGAGGCAAAATATAGATTACTCTGAGGCTGAGACTAAGGTTGCGGCCGAGCTAGAGGATGATGATTCAGATTGAGGCACTTGGCAGATAGACTTGTTTTATTATTTTGTTTACAAACATATGTTTCATGAATCATAAGTTATAACTTCATAAGTATAACTTTCATGGATCTTCATCTTGACATACATATATGATTTGATGTCATTGGTTTTATGATTATCATTTATGCTTTATCATAGAGTTACATTTACATCAGCTATGTCATTGAAATCCTATGTTTTCTATTTACTTTAGCTACAATTTACGTTTTACGTATGTGATGGATCATGGATGAACCTTATTTATGTATGTTAGGCTTTAGCTTCTATTTGATGATGTAAAAGTGTGCTTATTAAGTCATAATCAATAAATGGTGCATGAAATAAGTTTTAAATCATTAAAATCTCTAAATTTCAAGGGTTTTTTCACTTTGCCGATTCATAGCCGATTCACTGGCGATTCACCGCCAATTCGCGATTCGATTCGGCCTTGCCGATTCCGATTCTTGTTACTTTGATTGATATATATATGGAAGTATATTCCTAGGGGGAGTATAGATGATAGATAAGCTATATGGAGATATAAGGACAGTAAAGATATATTTTGTTATGGCCACAATTTTGGAGTTTTATGACTTAGCCAATTTTCTCATATGTTGCCACCAATGACAAAGGGGGAGATTGTTGACAATTTGGCTGAGTTAGATATCTAGATGTTGTCATTATGGCAACATATGATCTATGTGATGACCGCATATGACAGAGAGCAAGTATGACAGAGCGCAGAGCAAAATTGTCCAAGTGTAAGTAGCATTTTCCCAGTGTAACTGGAGACAGTTTTGATTGGCGATGTCGATAGAAGTAAGTTCAATGCTTGCGCACTTGAACATGGATACTATGATGTATATGAAGACTCACCTGAGAGCGCAAGTCTGTACGACATGTACGGAAGAAGTTATTGCACTATTGCCAAAGACAATGTTAAAGCCGACAAGACAGAGAAGAAGACAGAATTGGTAAATAGTTAAGGGATTATTTTGTTTATCAAAATAATGTCTTAATCATGTAAAGGGACGACATCCTAGATGTTAACCCTTGGGTAGCGCATGTTAAAATGTATTTTGTAAAGTGCTTTATGTTTAGTAAAGCCGACTGTAAAAGTTATTATTCCTAATAACTTGGATAAATGTAAGACATATGTAATGCGAAGCATATAGATGAACATATGTATGCGAAAGATATTGATGCGAAGTTGTGAAAGTGAAAGCAAGTAGTATAAGGTTATGTACCTTGCCCTATTTTTTGTAATCAGGAATTATTGTACATTACATGTTTGGGCAGTGGGCTCATCTTGTAATCATATCATTTTGTACTACCAACTCTTAGCAGGGTTGAGGCTTCTAACAAGGCCTAGAGTCCATTACTCAGGACTGAGACACTATATATATGTAACAGGCTCCTAACAGGGTCAACATCCTTAACAGGATACTTTTGATTAGTGGATCTCTGTGGGTACCATCCCCACCGAGGTTTTCACTTGGCCAGGGTTTCCTCGAGAACAAATAATGGTTATGAGTTCATTTGCTTTACTGTTATGCATGTTCTTTAGTTTACTTTGTTATGCAAGTATCAAGTTAATCTGTTATATCCATAATTGGGCAAAAGTAAAAGTTTGTAGAATACTGATTCACACCCCCCCCCCCTCTCAATATTCCATGTTTCTAACAATCTTAACATTATTAGGTTAAGCTCATTGAAGAACCACATCGAAGAGAAACTAAAAGTCCAATTTAAAGTAATAAACTATAATTTGATTTCTTTTATATGTATATATTACATTAAGTAGTAGAATCAGACAATGATGGAAATACTAAGTTTAAGAGCCAATCTCAACCACGAGAAAACAAAAAGCTGGATTAATATGGAGAGAATAGACCACCACCAGAGGCAAAATGGCATGGTTTATCCATATTTTCATATGAATGTCATGAATGGTATGTACATCATATGATATTGAATATGATGTACATACCCAATATTTGATATGAAGGTGATTATGATGTTATTACCAGCATCTTAAATAATACTTTTATCAGCAACCTTACACATTTAGAGAAAGAACTCGAGCATCTCATCTTGTATTAGAGAAAAAGATATATTTACTTATTCTGGAACTCATTCCCACATTAAGATTTATGTTGAACTCATGACTTTCAAACTCTTACAGCTGTAGCAAGGAAAGCAATTATACTGTTCTTATTCAACACCTAATATGTGTCTTACACTGCCATAATCAGCATTTCAATGCTAGATATGATGATTACATCCAACATTGAAATGAGGATTATGCAGCACTACTTAATTGTTATCATATCGTTTGATTCAGACCATTGAAATTAGAACCTCAATGATTAATCCCCACCTTTGAAATTAAAACATTTAATTCAAACATTGGGAATTAGAACCATGTTATTATTTCAGACTTCTGAAACTAGTACAATGTTGTTAATTTCAGACCCTTGGAGCTAAACTCGTGATGGTTATTCCAACCTTGGGGAAGAACCATGTTATTTATTTCGGACATCAGGAAATAGAACACGCATAACTCCAAGTCTAAAGAAATAAAACACAAGGTTGTATGTCCAATTGTAGAACAAGTATACCCTTAATTCAAACAAGCATGAGACTTAATGCTAATTCCTCCGTTAAGTATGTAAGGTTAAGGAAAGACCTTATCCTGAGTCAATAAGATGAAAATCACTCTTAATTCACCTTGAGGTTGAGAAAAACGAACTGATTAGGGTGTAGAATTGACTGTACAAATAATCATGCTTGCACTAGTAAAACCTTGGCCAAGGTACACTAATATGTTAGTGGTAGTCAATTTGTTGGTACCAGAAACACGATTAAGTCAAAGGTCGTGCTAGTTAAGAGTGTCTATAGAGTATGACCGGCTTGTTGTGTAGGGCCAAACCACCAGGCTCACTTCGAGTAGGAAGTGAGCAAGGGGGATCAGTAAATCCGTAGATGGGTGGTAAAAATGTCCTCGTGATGTTTTCCCTCCCAAGATGCATGGGAGCAAAAGGTAGACAGAATGGAAACTCAAAGCAGTTGAATGCAGTAAGAAACCCTAACCCTATCTGGTGATTCATTTATGATTATTTAATTTCATGCAACATAGCTTAGCTTCATTTCTGTACTTATTTCCTGTATTTCATTTCCGTCATTTCTTACAGTTAAAAGTTTAGCTCATTCTTAGCTTCTTCTTTTTTTAAATATGTACCGTTGTCCAAAATGTTAAAACTCTTTAATAAAATTCTTCTTGTTCAGTTCCTAGTTCATGTATTTAGTTTCTTTCATTGTTGTTATATGGATCTGCATGTTACACATTTCCTCCAAATAAGATGCTACATACTTGTTGGCCCATGCACAAAATAAAGACTTCTATGAAAACCATGGTAATACAGTTATGTTAGTGTTTTTGTAACTGAAAAATTCAAACAGCAAAGTTAGACAGAAGCCTGGAGAAGAACTCACCATACTCCTTCAAAAATAAAATCTTTTAAGAAATGGGAGGTTTCAATTTTAATTGCAAAGTGGGACTAAACGACTAGGAACTAGAATGAATTAAAGAATAAATGTTAAAGCAACTAGATGTCCATTTCTGAAGAAGAGGACCTGAGGTCAAAAAATTAATTGGTGATCACAAAAGAGCATATTACAGGAAAATTACCCTTCCATGCCCTTTTCAATAATGAATGCAGTGATTCCTTTCGAGCCTGCATTTAGATCTGTTTTTGCATAAATTACCTGTGTCAAAGAAACATGTGTTAGAGATAGTACAGAGAAAGCAGCTTCAGAGCTCAGTAAATGCATTGAACAAATAGATAATTTTCTTGTATTAGTAACGCTATGATTTATGGTACAAGTAGATTGCAGAAGGATTGAAATACACTAAGGCATCTTCTGGATTAGAAACTTTTTCTAGGATAATTTGTTATGTCCCCCAAGTAAAACTCATACGAACAATACATATTCAAAAAAAATTATTACAATTAAATAAAGTTTGTGTTAATCAAAAGATCGGTAATATGGTTACTTACGTTTGAAGTTAATATCATTATCAAAATAGAAACATCACTTCCTAATTAACATAATGTTGCCATATTAGATTAAACATTATTGATAACATTATTATTTAATTATTAAAAAAATAATCATTTAATACTAATAATATATATTAGTTTATATAAATTAAACATTAATATTATTAATAATAAATAATAATATTAATAATATATTAATAATAACCATTTAATAATAATGTATAATATATTAATAATATTATTATTAATATTAACCATTTAATAATAATATATAAATTAATAATATTATTTAATAATAAACAAAGGGGCGGGTGACTGATGTGTAAGGTCGCACCTTAGAAGGTGCGACTGGATCGCAGCATCAGGCTGCAACAGGCTGTGACCAGTCGCACCCCCTAAGGGATGTCAACTAGTGTGGAGGGGACGTGACTCCCCCTCCCACACACATCCTTAACGGATGCCAAACAGTGGTTAAAGGGACACAGGGAAAAAGAAGAACAAAGAGAAATACAAACAGGAAGATAGGTAAGGAGTTATGGAGGAGAAAAAGGAAATAACAGAGTTGCAACAGAAAAAGAAAACGCAGTCCGTAAGCAACAAATGGTATATTAAATATTTCTTTATTAATTATTATTGTTATATATATATATATATATATCTGAATTACTCTATTTTTTATAGACATTTATATATAATTTACAGACATATATATGTAAATAAGATATACATGTATATATTATGTAAAATCAATGCAATCTTAAGTAATTCTGGATTTCTCTTATGAATAAATCTAAAAATAATGATTATATAATCAATTTTAAGGATTGTACAATTTCGATGCCCACCATAGATGATGATATGGATTCCATATAAAATGAATCTTATATTGATTAGAGATGGATCCCCATATCTAGAGGGGTCTAGAGGAAATTGTTATAGTTTTCCCACTCTCGAGATTATTATAATCTCACGTAGGCAGTATATATATTGATGTCAGTCATATGCATATGCATAGACTTGGATAGCATTTATTGCTTCCAAGAGATTCTTATGGGCAGTGCTCTATGGGATGATGTGTCGATAGCCCGGTTGCTTAGAGTGGATCGTATATCCCTCAAGCCGAGAATCGGCAATTCTATGAAGCCCGACCTAGAGGCAGCCCTAAGAATCAAATCCCCCCCTTACTAACTTAGAGTAGAGTATGAGTCATGCAAATATTGTATAATATTTTGTACTAACGTCGGTTTTGCAGGAAATTATAAAAGGAGAATAAGAAGGGACATTGCATAATTAGACTGCAGCTCTGAGGACAAAAAAAAAGACAAACTTTCTTAAAGCTTTCAGCATTGCATCATTCCACAAACATGATAGTAACCCTTTCATATTTCATTATCAGTAAAAATGTCAAGTAGCTCAGCAGTCATTGATCACACACAATTCAAAACTTTGTTAATATCTTTGTGGAGTGATTTCCTAAATTTGACCTGCTAAACCTTACCGACCAAATTTTTGTAACCCAAGAGTTTATCACTTAGTATTCCCCCACAAAAGAACGAGGAAAGTTATCCAAATCAAATTATCCACAATAAGTAAATAGAAGTGATTTTAATTTTTCTCAGACTTTCTACCATTTTGTAGCTCTCGGGAGCATTTTAGGGGTTTGTAGCATGTTAGCAGCAGTTTTTGCTCACGTACTATACTGCGCTGTAACACCTCCATCCCCTGCACAAGCCTGTCCAAATATACCAAATAAATGATAGGGTTAGTGTTTCTCACATCAATTTCCTTGCTTGTCCATGGACAAATTTTCATTCTGTTTTGTGTTTGTCAATGATTTTTCGAGGTCTAACTCTTGACCATTGTATCAGAGAATCAATCCATGTTTGCCTCGCCACTATTGCTGCAACTTACGAAGCCCACGCTTCTTGAATGTACAGCTTAGTTGTGATCGAGTCTTTCAAGGGCAGATAGACCACAATCTCCAAGAGCTTCATTTGGCTTAAGGAGTGTGTGTCAAACACAAAAATCATCTGCATGTTCTATGAGAGCTGTAAACTCAGCCAGAACATTGGTTCACCACATGGCTTGCTCAATGTCAAGGGCGAACATGTTGGCATAGAGCTGGCCATTTGTGTTTGGATCATTACTCACAAGAGCTTCCTTGCAAAGGTTCACTACACATTCTTGTTGTACCCCTACAAATTTTTTGTATGGTGTCAAGTTTAAAGCTGACATCTATTGTTTTCCAAAGCGCAAGTCATGATCAGATCTTATCTAGTTTGTTTTTCTTGTCATCTTTGTGGCACTTTTCTAAATGTTCACAAGATCAGAGAATAGAGCTCTTGAAGTCATCTACATTTGTTTTGTCTAAACAACAATCATGCAACTGATATAGGAGTAAGGTATCATGTTTTTAAAACCAAAGACAATAATTCCTTATCAAGAATGCACCTATGTGAGGCAAATAAATAGATGGTAAAGAAGTGCAAAGATTAGAAAAAAAAATTACTATTGAGGTGTGCATTTGATCATGGATTTCAAAGATGCGTGTACTGAAATTAAAGTGCAGAATCAGGTAAAGTAAATTAAAGTTTCAAAATGCACTCATAAGTGACCACTTGAATGGAAAGTTTCATCCAAATTCAATCCTAGAGTTTCCATTTTGAAGGGACCTCTGTAAAGAGAAAATGCCTCAATACACCTTCGAGACGGCAAAGTTAAAATAAAAAATTGGCTATGGCATTGACTCTTGTAGTTATTACACAAGTAATTGGTAAAAAATTGGATAAATTAATAAATGAGCAAGACGCTCATTTATAGTTTACAAAGACGATGTTTCTATTATGAAACAATCGCTATTATTAGAAACATTCTAATAACGAAAGATTATCTCCAATATTAGAAACATTCTAATATTTTTAGGATTTACAATATTGACCATTAAAATAATAATAAACATGATATTAGGGAGATATTATTCTAATACCTCCATTAATGGTCAATTTGTCTACAACACCAAGGAGCCCCCCTGTTAGTTTTTCGATCAAAAATGAGACAAAGCAGAAATAACAGATACAACAATGGACACAATGAATTATCCTAGGAAAACCCACCAACTTGAGGGAGAAAAAACCCAGCCACAAATATAAAATATATCACTTATATTTAATGAAAGAGCAAAAGACAGATTTACAATATGGCCACACACTAGACCGAATTGGAGTGATGATAATAGCACCTCTCTAGATGTGAATATACCAGTGTAACCCCAAGTTTCCGGGATGGGGATGGCGGGACGCAAGGGGACAAGTTTCCAGGACGACAAATTTTTTTGCCGATTTTGGGGACGGGGGGTTGACGGCAAAGGGGACATCTATATAAATATAGGGAAATTGTTAAATATATAAGGAAATTTGCAAGTATACATTACATTCATTTGAAAATATGGACAATGCATGCCGTTTAAATATCATAGAACCTTAACATACAACATTTCAATGCCATTTAGTAAATACTAAATAGTAAAAGTAAAACTATAGTCTAAACTCTAACTCTATTATGCATTCATAAAACAGTAAACTAGAAATTTCAAAGTTCAATTCATTGTCAGATTGTCAATATGCATATGATAACAAAAATATAAGTTTAACATAGAAAAGTAAAACTGAAAATGCCCAAAGGCTTAAGTGCTGCCATAAAGTTTCATCATCGTGTTCAACATAGAAATCAAAATATAGAAAAATGAAGCACACTACTCCTATTCTTCTGTTGCTAACACGGCATCAAAATTAGAGTCATCTGAGTCACTGTCACTATCATGTTGCACTAGAAATGAACTCTCATCCAATGGAACCCCAACCAATCCCGGTGCTGTCTCATCCTCGTCAATCTGGGCCACATCTTCAGGATCAACATCCCACCGTAAAGTTGGAGTCTACCTATACTCTGGAGTCTGAAGATCCTGAAGTCGAAGAGCACTATGCACAACCACTAGCTTCTCCGCTCGTCTAGAGGTAAGCCTATTCCTCTTAGGGAGTGGATAAAGCCATATGTAGACCAATTCCTCTCTGCGGCTAAGGAACTAGCAACCTGTGAAAGTAAGCGAGAGGCAAGCACTTTCAACTCTGGTGTATCCCTCCCATGCCATGCCACCATCCAATAGGATCCCTCTGTGCCAAAATCACTCTATCCAACCTTGCATGTGGTTTACCCAAGTTTGGGCCACGAAGTTGTGTGAAGTCAAGGAACTGTGTGCGAAGAATGGAGGCCTCTCACGGTGGATACATCTTATCAATGGCTCATGTGAAGCCATCTAATACCTCAGGATCATCACATGGGAGGGCCCTTCCATCCAATTCTGCATACCATTTGGGATTTAGAGCGTAGGCTGCCATATGAAGCGGGGTATTCACTATGTTCCACCTCCGCGTCACTATAGGCCTAATATGCTGCTATAAAACCCCAAAGTAGGATCCTTATCTGCAATTGTTTTCTTTATCATCCCCAACATACTGTCAAATGTCTCATATATCTCTCCAAGACTAGGAGAGTCAGTATCGGCATATCTAATGACCTCTATGATGGGTGAGATGACAGAGCAAATATATCTACAAGATGCAAACAAAAATTAAAATCAGAAATTATAATTTAATATGAAAATTAGCAAGCAAATGACTAACATTTAATTTTAATTTTTATATAAAATCAGCAACTTACTTTATTGTGGACCACCAATTGTCATCAAGGATCTTTTGCTTCACCGATTTTCCTTCAGAGGAGCTAGAATTGGACCATCGGGTCCACTCTAGATTCACCACCATCAATTGGAGAGCCTCATGCACTTCAATCATTCTCTCCATCAAGATGAAGTAAGTGGCATACCTATAATTAAAAATTTAGAACTTAAAAGTTAAAAGTAAAACACATGCAACAATAATTAAAATAATTTAATAAATGAAGTAAAGTTTAAACTAAACTAGTAAAATTAAATTCAAAATTGTACTTAAATTGACATACCTTGTCTCAGCTGGTTTGAGGAACTCCTTTAAGGACATAAATAGAGCAAGTGAAGTGTGGTGGTTGCATATGAACATTTGTATCTCTCTAGCTTCTGACACCACCTATTTTACCCAATCAATCTTCCCTATGTCTTTTAATGCATTGTTCAATGCATGAACACAAGGAGGGGTCCAAAAGATGTGCCTATAAGCACCCTCTACCATCAAACTGGCTGATTTGCACACACGTGCTGAATCTATGATCACCTATACTACATTTGCCGACCCAACCTCCTCTATGGCATCCCTCAAAATGGTGAGCTGAAACTCTGCATCCTTTATCTTGCCTGAACAATCTATGGCTTTCAGAAAATAAGAGTCAGCAGGTGATGTGACAATGATATTGATGAGTGGCCGATATCTAACATCGGTCCACCCATCCATCACAATAGAGCAGCCCATCCTCACCCAAGTACGTTTCATATCCTCAAACAACACATTAATCTTGGAATACTCTTTATCAAGGATGGTGGTTCGTAGCTTATGTTCACCTGGAGGTGTGAACGAGGGATTCATAGTTAGTATATCTTTGACCATTTGTTTGAAATAAGTGGAACGGGCCGCATGCAATGGGATACCATTAGAAAAAAACAATCTACCAATGGATGACTCTGTGGTTTCAATTGCTTGTGCATTAAACATACTTTCCAATGATCCCTTCTCACCACTACTCATCCTCCTCTTCCCTCTTGTGTCAATAGGGCTGCTAGTAGTATCATTGGGGGATGTCATACGCTTAGATGATTGTGAGTGTATAGTTGCAGAAGATAAAGGTGATGTTACTGACATACCTTGTGCCCCCGTTTCAGCCTCTACGTGCAATCTTTGACATTCTATTTTTTCCTCATCAGTCATATCGGGACAAGCTATAACTCCATGACCTGCAATACCTAAAAAGTGTGACTTTACCCTTGTATAGCTGCCCCTAAAATCATCTTTGCAAATATGGCAATCCCATACCCTAGTCCCTCCTACATTCTTTTTCTTTTCAGGCCTAGCTGTGACATATTGGAGAGGAGATTTTTTTTTGTTGAAAGGGCCCTTTGCATGTTTGCTCATGATTGTTGAAGGGCATTTAAATTTATCAATTTGTTGTTGCTGACTACTAGCTTCAACACTAGCACTTTCAACCCTCAAATCAAAATGTTCTTCATCACTACTATTATCCCCACTGCTGCTCATTGTGCTTAGTTTTGATATTTAAGAATGCAATGAACTGAGACAATGAAAAAAATTTAAAAAAATCAGACTCTTTCAAGCTTTTAGTTTGGAAAAAAAAAAATGAAAAATGGAAACATAAAGAGTTTCACACTTACTTGTTGCACAATGTAGGAAGTTGAAACCCTTGCACAATCACTCGAAGAACGGAGAAAATATGCAAACCTCCTCTTTCAACTACAAAATCCAAAATACAAACTTCTTGTTACAAATAATGGACAGCATATAAAAAAACCCAAAATGCTCATAATGCCAATATAGAGGGACGAATTAGGGTTTTTTGGGCAAGTGTGGTGGTGGGGCCCACAAAACGACCCCACCCATGCAAAGGCGTTTTAATTTTTTTAACTTTTTTTAACTTTTTTTTGAGCCTTGACATTGGGGACTTACGGCCATCCCCGGTATGGTCGAGGGACGTCTATGACGTCCCCAGGACGGCAATAAGTCCCCCTTTTTTTATGCCCCCGTCCCCAAGTTTTCGGGATGTCCCGGTCATTTTGGGTGAAAAGGGAGATGGAAATGGGCCGTCCCCAAGTCCCAAAAATGTCTCCGTCCCGAAAACTTGGGGATTTAGGCCGGGGACACGTCCCCAAGTTACCCTGGAATATACAGACAATAATGAGTTCTCCTTAGTATTGATCTCCTTGAAGCAAAAGATATCAATTTGCAGTATCCATGCGAGTTCCTCATGGAAGAATATAAAATTGTCTTGACTCTTCATTGTCTTGATGTTATAAAGTGAAGACCCTTCATTTTCTTGACATTACAAAGTGAAGTGACTATAGGAGGGAAAGATAACTCTTGCCACTATTAACATCAACACTCCCTCTTAGCTAGGGAGGTATCTTTCCAGATATTCATGTCATGGAGTCTCTCAACATGACACCCACAATGGCTACACCCATTTGTGGAAAAGAGTATCACAAAATCTCTCAACGTGATAACGTCGTGGAGTCACTTAACATGACGCCCACCATGGCTATTCCCATGTGCAGAAAGAAGCATGTGCACAAGTTGATGCAGGAGCATCTTGGGCTCTAAGCAATCTTGCATCAACCAAAAAGATATTTAGTTTCTTGTTGATCAATCAAGTGTTTCGGGTTGCTGTCGATATGTACTTGTTTGAGTTGCGGTTTCTACAGTGTGTTTATGGCTTCGCCATGAACCTTATCCTATGGTCACACCTCATTTGGATTCATCGTGCGGGAGTTATTGCAGATTCTTGGTGAGACTGTCATGTTCTTCATTTACCAGTCAATCTTTGTGTTCACCAGTCGATCTTCCGATCTACTAATTGGATTTCGCGATTGCGATCGTGCCAGCGCATTTTTATGTTTGAGGCCAACTTTCTTATGTAATCGCATCTCTTATTTTATTCATTGGGGGTTGTTCCTAGGGATTTGGGAGCTGACCTATTAGTTGTATTGCATTTTCTCTATTCTTGGGAAATGTGATATTTTCTAAGTCGACCGATGGTTGTATTGGCTATATAAGCTTATGGACTTATTCCTAAGAGATAGGTGATTTTCATAAGATTATTTGGCCATAGTTTGGCTAGGGTTTGTAAGGGATTTCTGATCATAATCAAGCATGTATGCCTGGCGTGTAAGACTGCATGTTGCAAATCTGTTGTAACTGATTTTCTAATAATAATTGAAGGTTGATATTTCATTTCTTTGGTATCTTAGCTATTGTTTTTGTTGTGTTTATGTTGGCTGCAAGGCTAGACTGATCTTTTGTGGGTTTCTCCATCCTTGACTGCATCACAAGTGCTCATCATGGAGTCACTCAACATGATGTCGTCATGGAGTCTCTCAACATGACATTCCCCATGGCTACTCCCATGAGTGGAAAGAGCAACATCTTCATTTCAAAGATGGAAGAGGACTTTTACCTCATATTTCTCCGTCTCAAAGAAATATGCATTTTAGCAAGTAGCAAGTAGCAAGGATCACTGATGCTAAGACTCCCTCTCAGCGAGGACAACATTCTCAACAACACCAAGCTTGTCTCAAAAATGTGCAAAATTCACTCTGAAGAGAGGCTTGGTGAGAATGTCAATTGTCTGTTCATCAGTGCAAATATACTTGAGTTGAATTGCTTTCCTCGGCACCATATCTCTGATGTAATGATATTTGATCTCCACATGTTTTGTTCTATCATGAAACACTAGATTGACATAGAGCTTCACACAGTTTTAATTATCACAATGAATCATAGTTGGCTACAATGTTTGACCAAACAATCCTGCAAGGATCTTTCAAAGCCACACTGCTTCTCAAACTGCTACACATGCTACAATGTATTTAGCTTCTGCAGTGCTTTGGGCCATAGATGTTTGTTTCCTACACTACACCAAGAAATCATGGTAGAACTCCCTCTTGATACCTGCCTCAATGCAGAAGTTATGAAATACTCCGAAGGTGTACTCCCCCCCATTATCTGATCTCAGAACTTTAATTCTTTTCCCAAAACTGTTTTCAACTTGGGACTTGAATTCTTTGAATCTTTCAAGGACTTCTTCAGACTCAGATTTTAAAAACATATATCCAAGTCTTAAAAAAAACTTATCAACCAAAGTCCCAATGAAAGAACAAATTTGAGCATAAAGCCTGAAACTTTCCCTCACCACGAGCTCTAATGTCATAACAACAAATCTATTCCCTTGTGCTGCCGACGCCGGAAGACATGCAATTGCACAATCTAAAAGTCGTTGAAATTCGGGTGTTTTGTCCATCAAACTCACCAGAACTTTCTCATCCTCTTCAATGCCATGAAACTCATTCTCAATGCTGCAAAACTCGAGGGCCTCATCAACAAACAAACAATACACACACACGAACTCAAAGAAGTGTCATCTTTTAAATTGAAGAGGCTAAACACAAGCTATCTTATAGCTCTTGCATGACGTTCATCCCCAAATCGCACCAGGCGATGAAGCAATCTCACACATTTTAATGCCACCACCAATTGTTGCATTCTGTTGAATCTTCTGCTCAAAGCTTTCGCTGCATCTTTCACACAATTCGGCACATGAGAACAATCTGCAAAAACTGCATAGCAAACTTATCATACTCTGCAAGATTCAAGATTGTGACTCGTTGCCTTCACGATCCCGAATTCCAAGTCCTAAATCCGATTGTGTTTTAGGCTAACTATGGCTAGACCGATCTTGGTCTGGTCTTTTACGCAGCCCAAAGTCTGTCAAAGTTTTCTTTGCAGCCACACCATCTCTGAATTCTTGAGAGACTACCTTAGCGAGTTGCCTTGACCTCTTACTCAAATCTGATCGGATCTTTTCTTAAGCCTTCTTTGATACCATGTTAGTTTTTAGATCAAAGGTGAGACAAAGTAGAAATAATAGATACAACAATGGACACAACAAATTATCCTAGGAAAACCCTTCAACTTGAGCGAGAAAAACCCAGCCACAAATATATCACTTATATTTAATGAAAGAGCAAAAGACAAATTTACAATATGGCCACACATTAGACCGAACTATAGCAATGATAATAGCACCTCTCTATATGTGAATATATAGACAATAATGAATTCTCCTTAGTATTGATCTCCTTGAAGCAAAAGATATCAATCTGTAGTATCCATGTAAATTCCTCCTAGAAGAATATAAAATTGTCTTGACCCTTCATT
The DNA here is from genome assembly GCA_027943335.1 of Chamaecyparis obtusa. Taxonomy (NCBI): domain Eukaryota; kingdom Viridiplantae; phylum Streptophyta; class Pinopsida; order Cupressales; family Cupressaceae; genus Chamaecyparis; species Chamaecyparis obtusa. The sequence continues at coordinate 367,501 of BSBK01004955.1, read as the reverse complement.
GTCTTGACGTTACAAAGTGAAGCAACTATAGGAGGGAAAGATAACTTATGCCGCTATAACATCAACACCCCCTGAACTTAACAAACTTCTCTGGAAGTAGGGACTTGGTGAGAATATCGTCAGTCTAGTCTGTTGTAGACACATTGCAAATCTACAAATCTATCTTCAAACAATTGGCGAATGAAGTGACAATAAGGTCAATATGCTTGGTTTTCTCATGGAAGACTGGATTTTTGGCAAGTTTGAGCACCCCTTGATTGTCGCAAAACAGGGGTGAAGGGCCTGTCTCAGACATCTGGATGTTTGAAAGCATCCTTCAAAGTCAAACTGCCTCACAAGTTGTTTTGATTGTTCCTCAATATTCAGCTTATGTCAAGGAAAGAGATTCAACTTGTTGCTTCTTACTAGTCCAAGTGATAGCACCTGTGCCCAAACAAAGTCTCCCCAATCCGAATCAGTGTATCTGATGAGGCTGGGATCTTTGGTACGTCCATAGAGGACACCAAAGTCGAAAGTGCCCTTGACATAGCGCAGGATGCGCTTCGTTGCAATCCAATGTTCTAAAGTAGGAGCTGGCATGAAGCGTGATATGTAAGTCACTGGGAAGCTCAGATCAGGTCTAGTAGCGGTGAGATAGATTAAACTACCCACTAGTTGCCTGAATGTGGATTCATTCCCAACTAGAGAAGAAGATCCGATGGACAAATTTAGGCCAAATTTTTGCATTCTGAATTTGTCTAGAAGAGCCCTTGCATACTTAGACTGAGAGATGAAGATGCCATGAGACTACTGCCAAACCTCGACACCTAGGCAGTAGTGCAGAAGCCCAAGGTTGTTCATGTCAAAAGACTGGCATAAATTCTCTTTGATTTCCTGAATCAAAGATGTCAAACTATTAGTGATGATGAGATCATCAACATAAATAACCAAGAGGATAATGTCACTGCTAGTAGTCTTGACATATAGATTTGAGTCAAAAGGATTCCTCTAGAAATTCTGATCTGTGAGGTACTTATCAATTTTCATGTACCATGCCCGAAGAGCCTGTTTGAGGCCATAGAATGCTTTCACCAGTTTAAGTACCTGGTGTTCTTTTCCAGCAACTTTTAATCCAAGAGGTTGTGTCATGTAAACCTTAACCTGTAACTCACCATTCAGGAAGGCACTCTTGATGTCCATTTGATGGACCTTCTAGCCACATTGAGCTACCATGGCTAGGACAAATCTAATAGTGCTCATCTTTGTTATCGGATAATCAATTACTTCATGCGGAGAAAAGGCGAACAAGACAAGCCTTATACTTATCTAAAGTACCATCAGCCTTGCATTTAACTTTTTAGACCCATTTGCATTCGACAGGTTTCTTTCCTAAAGGAAGATCTAACAAAATCCAAGTGTTATTTTTCAACAGACTATGATGCTCAGTGTTCATAGCTTCTTCCCACTCAAGTATCCCTTTTGTCTCTGTGTATGTTTGAGGCTCATACATACTGTGAATGTTGGCCATGAGAGAGAAATTTACATAATCAAAAGGTTTGCTCTTCTATCGAGTAGTTCTACCCTTGATGAGCTCATCATCATGAAGATCGCCAATCGTTTTAGCCCACCATTTAGGCTGGGGAATAAAAGTGTCAACATCAGAAGCAGGAGGTGCAACAAGATCATCATCATCAAACAAAAGATCGAATGAATCCTGAGGAAAATTAGGTGGTGTAGCTGCATGTTTGGGTGATCTTGCAGGAGAAGGAACTGATGGAGAGGAAGGAACAGGAACGGGAACAACTAGAGCCTTCCCAGCTGGAGCCCTCCCATCAGGTGGACCTAATGGAAAACACACACCCAAGTCTTGAGCCTTGAGAGACTGATCCTCTAAATCCATAACTAGAGGAGAGAGCTAAAATGGCCCTTGTTCCTCGTTAAAGACCACATCATGACTGAAGATGAGACGGTTAGTCTCAATGTCAACTAGTCGGTAGGCTTTGTGGTTATCACTATAGCTGGTTAGCATGAGTTTCTGGCTCTTGGCATCGAACTTGGTGCATTTAGCATCAAGAATCCAAACAAAAGCAATAGAGGCAAAAACTTTGAGATGACTGATTCTAGGCTTACGGCCTGACCAAGCCTCTCCCGAAGTCTACTTCTTGACAGTCACTATAGGAGAGCGATTGAGAAGATAGACGGCAGTGTTGACTACTTCAGCCCAAAATTTCTTTGGAACACTCTTGTGTTCAACCATAGACCAGGCCATTTCGATGATCATGCGGTTCTATGATCAACAACACCGTTTTGCTAAGGGGTGTAGGGTATTGTTAATTGGTGCTTTATGCCATGTTCACAGAAATGGGAGAAGGCAAAGGAACAAAATTCTCCCCCATTGTCAATTCTAAGAGTAACAATTTGTTGACCAAACACTTTTTCTACAAATACTTTTGAACTTTTGAAACAAAACAAAAACCTTTGATCTTTTATGAAGGAAATACACCCACATTTTACGACTGATATCATCAACAAAAAGTAAAAAATATCTAGACCAAGTAATAGGAGTAGCCATAGGTCCACAGACATCAACATGGACCAATTGTAATACCTTAGAGGCTCTCTAGGAGTCGCCATCCGAAAATGGAGTGAGATGTTGCTTCCCAGCCTAACATGCTCCGCAAACTCCAAGCTTCTAGGTCTAAATCTTTGACAGTCTAATAACAACATCTTCCCAAACAAGCCAAGAAAGATAGTGCTCATATCGCTGATGCCAGAGCGTACTAACAAGGGAGCAATGGACTGCCATAGCAGGCTCCTAAGAATCGCCAAAGTCAACAAGTCTAAATAGACCATGATCCTCAAGCCCCACGGCAACAATAGACTGAGTCTCCCGATCAATTATACTGCACTGATGTGAAATAAAGGGCACATCTAGCCGAGGAGAATGCCCCAAAATTTGACTAACAGAGAGAAGGTTGCATTCCATTCCTAGAACATAGTACATATCAAGGAAAATCAGTTTCCTCCCTCAAGACTGAATCTGTATATTGCCTTTTCCAACAATGGTGTACTCTTCCCCTCCAAAACTATCTAAATCTGATAGTGGCTGAAAATCTGTGAACCAATCCCGATGATGAGTGAAGTGGCGTGAGGCACCTGAATCAATAAACCAAGCAAAAGATTTGACATGATCTACAGGTCTTTTAGCCATGAAGGCATAAAAGGCAGACTCACTCTGCTCAGTGTGCTTTGCTACATGTGCTTTAGGTTGTGAACCAGATTGCTTGGCTTGAGAAGCTAAGCATTTACGACACTCTAGCCTCATATGACGAAACTTATGGGAGTAGTTGCACTGAATATTTTTCTTCTTCAGGCCTTCTGATGACTGAGCAGAGGGATTATGTTAAGAAGACTAAGAAAATTGATAGTTGTTTGTATCCTTATGAAAAGAGTTAGCTGAAAAAGCTTGTGTTCGAAGATGAACTGGTACTACTGCCAAATTGTTGTTTCCAATGATCTTGTTGTAAAAACATTATGTAGAGATCAGAAAATGATACATCAACATGAGTGGAAGCAATGTTGAGAGTTTCAACAAAGTGCTCATAGGAAGATGGTAGACTCTTCAAGGTGATCACCACCATGTCTTCTTCCATTTTGCATCCAATGGCTTCCAACTGATCTTGAATGGCGTTGATTTTATTGAGATGATCCTATAGGGACACATATTCATCCACCATGATCGTGAAGAGCATGTTCTTCAAGAAGAACGCACAACTCTTATCAAAGGTTTCATGCAAACCTTTTAGATGGCTCCAAATTTTTGTAGCTGTTTCGACAGAAGGAACCAGCAGCAATTAATCATGAGTAATGGAGAGTTTGATAAGCATGATAGCTTCTCGATTTTGCTCATCAAATTTGTCTTGCTCTTTGTCTTCATCTATAGGACAATTAGTCTTGCCCAAAACAATTTTGTCAAGACATCTGTATTCAATGATTGTCATCATACGTTGCTTCTAAGTATTGTAGTTTTTCCGTTGAATTTCAAACTCCCCTCAAGCAAAATATTCGTCAAAGATGTCATTGAAGAAAACTGAGGTCAAAGGTGGTTGACCGAATGGCAGCACAAATATTGAGGCAAAATAAGATCAACAAGAAAAAACATGTTTTGAACAAGATTGAGGCAAAAAATAGGTACTGATATCGAGGCTAAATAGAAAAATTTTGGGCACAGATCCCAATGTGGGAATTTTGATAGACCCAAAAAAGTTTGCCATACACACAAAAACGCTCTCGAAAAACCCACCAAAAATCTACAATCAAAATTTGAGTTCGACAAAAAAAACCAGAGGGTTGTTGGTAAAAACCCTAGCCGACCAAAGAAGACATGCAACTTGTAAAAAAAATAAAGGATTTTTGGAAGAAGAGAAATGCAGGTCACGCTTTCAAGAAACCCTAGTCGTATTTGCTAAAAATGATGGTCGTGGCTTGATCTGAACACAAACAAAAGGCAACGGACTACAAACAAAAATACGTCAAAAGCATCAAAAGGGCCATCGATCAAAAAAAAGCAAGCCACGAACTGAGAAAGAAGCCCATTTTTAGCAAATGTTGACTGCAAGATAGGTCGTTTACCAAAGAAAAATCCTTGTAGGTAGCTACGAAACATAGGCGACTAAAAATATAGTCCTGTTTGCAAAAGAAAAGGACCAAAAGGCAGGTTGGGTAACCAAAAAAATGGTTGTCGTTTCTTAGATTCTCATCCCGTCGGTTGAAGAAACACCTAGAAACAAAAACGTGTGCAGGAGAAAATACGAACCAACACTATGAAACGACTGCCGTATTAACAGAAAATGTTGGCAGCGGGAACAAACGACCAATGTGAGAGATTCACAAAAAACTGCGTGTTTAGCAAAAAAAACGACCAAATGTGTGATCTTGTTTAGCTAAAATGACAAAAACACCCTTGCGAATAGCTCAAAAAACATCAAATTCGGCCACGAAAATCTGCACAAAAACTAACTCCCAAAAGGAGGATCCCACGAGTTGCAAGTAAAATTTTGAAAAAATCTTCAGCAAAAGCCTTAGATGCCCAGAATTTCAAAAAATTTAGAAAACTAATAATTTCTAACAGCAAATATAAATTTTTTGAAAAGAAATAATTAGCTTAGCTCTAATGCCATATTACACAAGTAAAATTGATTTTATTATAGCTGTGGTCGGAATCCACAGGCCGACACAATCAACATAAACGTTGTGATTATATTATCATTGTGATAATATAATTATTAATAATATAATATATATTAGTATTAATATTATATTATATTAATATAATTATTTCATATATAATTATATTAATATATATTATTAAGAGAGGCGTCCCTTGGTGAAAGGGCACCTCTTGCATATATATTATGAGATGTTTGATCTCATTCAAGGGAATAATTGAACAAAAATAGATGTGCAATTTGATATATATTAGAGTGCTCGGGGGGACGATAGCAGTTCATCTATGGTTGGGAGGGCAATGATTATGCCCGTGGTTAAACAAGCAATAAAAAATCAACATGGTATTAGAGCAGTGTGCTTTCCTAGGGGCTTGTGCGATTTATGAGTAATTGAGAAGGAAATGGGACTATTTCGCATGTACTCAACATTTATAGGCACTGGAAAACACCTATCAAGAAGTACTGTATGCAAATCATCCAATCCGCAAGAATATATCCAATAGGCGATGATAGTCTTCATTCACGGGAGAGGAATTAAAGATACACTTGACAAAAGCACCATATTGAAAAGAAAGGAATGGAATTAGTTTCAAGTACAAAATACAATCGATGATTTCAAGGGAATTGCATCGATTCATTAGAAGCACCAAAGATAATGATATGAGATATCATTGACTACTGGAATCACATGTGAGTTGCAATGGATACAGCAATAGGTTTCCTTAAGACTGTGAGCCATCCGAGATTCACCGTCATTCATTCATTGACTACAGGGGGATATCAGTGAATATATTTATAGATGAGGCGAATATGGGATCATATATTACCAGAAAATTACATTATCAACGGGAGGAAATACCATCCATGAACACGACAAATATATAGGTCCCAAGTTCAGGGAAATTACCTTTTCAATTAGAGAATTGAGTATTTGAAAAGACTGTTGAGATATAGCTTCGTTTCGTATTCAAGTCATAGTCATAATAGAACAATGGATATATATATATATTATTGTCATGTCACTATGTTGAATCGAAATATATCACCGAGTATCACTAATGATATAGTAAGTGCTAATACCATATATGATAAGTAGCACGATAATTATTGTGCAACTGTAATAACATTACAGTCACGATAATTATCATGCAAACTGTAATGTTATTACAGTGCACGAAACTTATCGTGCTAACCATAAATCATACGTGTTGTGTTAAATACCATTCGGTCACTAATGGTGAGGGTTATGAAACAGCATATAAACAATGATTAATACGCACCGTTTGGCATTGATAATAAGTTACGTAATGTAGGGACATGTCCCTACATGGCAACTACCACGTATGGACGTGTCTCTACATGTTCGTGACTATTAACATCATATATATATGAAACGGGTGTTGTTGGTAAAACAATCAATCACAGTGGCAATTGTTCTCCATCACATCCAATCTCTGCTATAACATAATAATATTTATTTCTACTTGATCCTACATTTCACAACATGGTATCAGAGCCAGAACAATAGAAGATAAATATATAAAACATTTTATTAATCTCAGAACAGAATTATTGATTTAAGAATCTTCAAGGCAGCATACCTGTGAATTTAGTAGAACAATCACTCGTTTGAAAATCAATATACTTACAGCTGTTCACTACCAGCAACATATAAAATGGTGAATGGAATTAGGATGGAGGACAGACTTGAAGGGGCTTCCAACTTCATGTCATGGAAAATTAAAATCATCTCACTTCTACAAGAACTAGAATTAGATTCATATGTAGAGGAAGACAAGAAAATGACTGAAGATGAGGCAGAGAAGATAACCTGGAAAAGACGTAATAACAAAGCTAGGAAATTAATCATTGATTTTGTCAAAGACTATTCTTCCTAGCATAGCCAGATTAACTACTGCATATGAGATATTCAAAACCATTCTGAACACATGAAATAAACAATGCAAGCATAATGCAAACTCTAAAAGAACAAGTTATGAGTATAAAAATGAATAAAGGAGAAACTATTACATCTTATTTCTTAAGAACTTCAGAGTTAAGAGACCGACTTTTTACCATTGGTAATAATATAGACGATCTTGAACTATCTCTAATTGCTTTGAGAGGATTACCCATCTCTTGGGAATCTTTCATTCAATGTATATGCGGACGACCCCCTATACCTAAATTTGACCAACTCAGAAACGATTGCACACAAGAAGAATCAAAGCTAATCTCTAGGGGAATAGATCCAAATAAAGAGGGAGAAATCAAAGCACTTCATACAAATACTTCCAGCAAGAAGAAAAAGTTTTTCAAATGGAAGAGAGGAAGTAAAAATTACAATAAAAGGGATCTATCTAAAATTCAGTGTTACAAATGTGATAAGTATGGGCACACCCACAGAAATTGTCCGGAAAGGAAAAAGAACCATGCTACCTTAGCTGAAGTCAAAAAAGAAATCTCACTATTCTTCTTAGCCTTATCAAGTGAACTAAATGCAAATAATAGCACTTGGATAATTGACAGTGGAGCATCTAGACACATAACTGGATTCAGAAATCAATTTGAAACTTTTGAAGGGAACTCAACAGAAGAAGTCACTATTGGTGATAACTCCACATACCCTGTGAAAGGAATTGGGACCTGTTCTATCAAACTAAGAAGTGGAGCATCTCTACAGTTAAAAGATGTTTTGTTTCTACCAAGAATCAAAAGGAACTTAATCTCCATCTCAGGCCTAGTTGATCAAGGATATCGGGTTACCTTCAATGAAGATAAAGTTCTTCTCTAGACTAAGAACTCTAATATAAAAAAATGCTATAACAGTGGGGTCAAGAGATGGTATAGCCTATACAAACTATGCAATGATCAGAAAGTTGCACTAAATCATGAAGTTTCAAACAATAATGAAATATGGCACAAGAGGTTAGGACACCTAAGATATAGTGCCCTTCCCATCATAAAGAAAATTACTCCAGGACTACCTAATATAAAACCTGAACATTCTGGGATTTGCAAAGGTTGTGCTCTAGGGAAGAATGTAAAAGGATCTTTTCCTTCCGCAAATCAAAAGTTATCCTAGAGCTGATTCGCACATACTTATGCGGCCCTATGTCAACACCATCCCTAACAGGATCCTTATACTACATAATCTTTGTTGATGACTATTCTCCAAAAACCTAGATATATTTTCTAAAGTTAAAAGAATCAAATGAAGTACTATCTAAGTTCAGAGAATTCAAAGCATTAGTAGAAAACCAATCAGAAAAAAAAAATTAAAGTGTTGAGATCTAATAATGGGGGAGAATACATATCTGACAACTTTAAAACATTTTGTAGTTCTGTTGGGATCAAGAGGGAGTATAATGTACCATATAATCCTCAACAAAATGGAGTGGCAGAAAGGAAGAATAGGACCATAATTGAAGTAGCAAAAGCCATGATGCTTGATCAAAACTTACACACTTCATCATTCTGGGCAGAAGCCTCAAATACAGCAGTATATATCCAAAATAGATGCCCACATTCTATCCTAGAAAATATAACTCCAGAAGAAGTCTTTACACGGAACAAACCAGACCTAAGCCATCTTAGGATACTTGGTTATTCCATATATATCCATGTTCCTAAGGAAAAGAGGACACAATTAGAACCATCTGGTAAAAGAGGCATACTTGTTGGCTATAGTGAAAACACTAAGGGATATCGAATCTACATTTTAGGACAGAGATCTGTTGAGATAAGTAGAGATGTAAAATTTGAAGAAAACATTACACTCAAAGATCCTGAGGATGATAATATCACTAAATTAGAAGATCACACAACTAAAATTGAGAGGGAGAATATCATAAAAGACCTTGAACCCCCAGCATCTAATGATGAGAATATTGAAATACTCAATAACAAGAAAAGGCCTCTGTGGACAAGAAAGATGATGGAAGAGAATAACATGGAACCTAATGAAATATCCAAAGAGAATAAAAGAACAAGAACTCAAAAATGTTATGCAGCACTTCTGACCGAGCTTACAAATTCCGAACCAACCAATGTTAAAGAAGCTTTATCAAATCAGGCTTGGAAAGATGCTATGATTGAAGAATATCAATCTATACTAAAAAATGATGTTTGGGACATAATGCCTAGACCAAAAGACAAATCAGTTGTCTCCTCAAAGTGGTTATTCAAAATTAAACATGCACCTGATGGTAGCATTGAAAAACACAAAAGCTCGTTTTATGGCCAGGGGTTTCTCTCAGAAAGCTGGAATTGATTATGAAGAGATGTTTGCCCCAATAGCCCGGTACACGTCGATAAGAACTATCATTGCAATTGCCGCATCAAAAGGATGGAAGATACATCAGATGGATGTGAAAACAGTTTTTCTGAATGGTTCAATTGAGGAGGAAGTATATATAAAACAACCAGAAGGGTTCACTACACATGATGAGACCCACTATGTATGCAAATTAAAGAAAGCCCTCTATGGCCTAAAGCAAGCTCCTAGAGCTTGGTATGCAAGGATAGGTAGCTACCTCTCTAAACTCGGATATTCCAAGAACGAAGCAAATCCTAACATTTACTTCAAAATATTAAATGGTAATATGAAAATATTGGTTCTTTATGTTGATGACTCTTGACAACAGGTGAAGATCATCTCATTGCAAAATGTAAACAAGATCTAGCAGCTGAATTTGAAATGAAGGACTTAGGCATCCTACACTATTTCTTAGGCTTGGAAGTATTGCAAAAGAAAAACTACATTTTCCTAAATCAAGAAAAGTACACCTTAGATATCTTGACTAGATTTGCAATGATGGAGTGTAAACCATTGGCCACTCCAATGGAAACCAATCTACACAAACTCAAAATTAAGGCAGAAAATTCAAAACCTACCGATCCTTCACTTTACAGACAGATTATTGGTTCTCTCATGTTCTTGGCAAACACTCGTCCTAATATCTGCTATGCTACTAATGTATTAAGTCACTTCATGTGTGAACCTAAGAAGTTACATTTAATGGCTGCTAAACACATTCTAAGATATTTGCGAGGCACTATTGGACTTGGCTTAAAGTATGAAAATGTTGAGATTCAACTACAAGGATATTCTAATTCTGATTGGGCTGGGAGCTCCACTGATCGTAAAAGTACTACAGGATGTTGTTTCAGTCTTGGATCCGCCATGATATCATGGTTCAGCAGGAAACAGTCAGCAATTGCCCAGAGCTCCACCGAAGCAGAATACATTGCAGCTTCCATGGGAGCTCGTGAAGCAGAATGGTTAAGAAAGTTACTATTTGAATTATTTGGAAAATCTCTAAATCCTACCTTGATTCATTGTGATAATCAAAGTTGCATCAAACTCTCAGTAAATCCAGTCTTTCACAATCCATCCAAGCATATAAAGATTCCTTACCATTACATAAGAGACATGGTAGACAGGAACATCATAAAACTAGTGAATATCAACACTGAAGAACAAATGCTGACATCTTTACCAAGCCCCTTGCGAGATTGAAGATAGAGTACTTCAAGAGCAAACTTGGTATGACTAAACTATCATTGTGATTGCTAGGATTAATTCCTACCACTTGTGTTTTATTCATGAATAAATAAATAAACAAAGTTATATTGCAATATTTAATTTAAAGGAAGATGACAATCTTCAATCTAATTGGTTAAGGTTACTATTTCAAGGTGACGATCTTGATAGTAGCTGACCAAGTGTCAAGATCGACTACATTAAGTTATTGTCCCAAACTATGCCGGATATCTTGATTCTCACATATGTGATGTTATTACTTGATGTGTAATAACAATATTATATCATGATTGACTCCTTAAGTGTTGTCCCGGACTGAGCCGGATATCATGATATTGAGATACCTAAGTCTATTGCCATGACATGACTACATTAAATTGTTGTCCCAAGTTGTGTCGGAAGTCATGGTAGACTATGACTCAAAGAGTATTACTTAAATCCTCTCTTGCTAAGAGGGAGTGTTGAGATATAGCTTTGTTTCGTATTCAAGTCATGGTCATAATAGAACAATGGATATATATATATATATTATTGTCATGTCACTATGTTGAATCGAAGTATATCACCGAGTAGCACTAATGATATAGTAAGTGCTAACACCATATATGATAAGTAGCACAATAATTATTGTGCTACTGTAATAACATTACAGTCACGATAATTATCGTGCTAACTGTAATGTTATTACAGTGCACGATACTTATCGTGCTTACCGTAAATCATATGTGTTGTGTTAAATACCATTCGGTCACTAATGGTGACGGTTATGAAACAGCATATAAACAATGATTAATACGCACCGTTTGGCATTGATAATAAGTTACGTAATGTAGGGACATGTCCCTACATGGCAACTGCCACATATGGACATGTCTCTACATGGTCGTGACTATTAACATCATATATATATGAAACAGGTGTTGTTGGTAAAACAATCAATCACAGTGGCAATTGTTCTCCATCACATCCAATCTCTGCTATAACATAATAATATTTATTTCTACTTGATCCTACATTTCACAACAAAGAGATCTGATGTACATCCTCCCATAACATTGTCCGCAGATTCGCATCATTTTGGCATTGAAAGTTCTTCGAATTTTTCAGAAGTTGCCTCCATTGAACCTGTGATTTTACATGTGGCAATATCACTATTTCTTCTCTCTCTGTTTTTTCGTGGTTATGAAATATATACTACAGTGACGAAGGAAGAGCACGATATATCTCTCTGTCAAGGCAGCGATACATGTACGGAAGGTAGACAAAGAAAGGTCAACTCACTGCACAAGAGTTGCGATATATTTTTCCACTACATGTTGACATCCTCCATTGGCAGCAGAGATATATACTGGTTGTGTTATACATAAATGAAAAGTAATATATGTTTTCGCACACATTGATATCCTGGCTGATATTAGTGATGGTGAATATATTTAATATTGTGGGGTTATTAAATAAAAACAACATCGATATATTAAAGAGGTGTGATATATACTTTAAGAGGCATCAATTTTCTCCATTCACCAACAGCTATATGTAATGTTTGTCCACATTGGCAAGTAGTAGGCATTAATTATTATATAAATGTGGCAGATCATCGTTGGGAGCGATATCAATGAGGAGCGAATATTAAATATTTGAAGTTGTCAAAGGTGTGATTGACTTACTATTGGAGCATCAAAGATCTGGTTCTATGTGGGAACGCCCAGTCACAGTATTGTATTCAAATCTGATCTTTGACTTGACCTTGGGGCAGCAATGTGCAAGTGTGAGAATTGGATGTAGTAATGGTTACTGCGGCTTACAGTGGTATATCGCTATCAACAGTCCACTAACTATTAGAGTATGTCACATAAGATGGAGGAGATTTATATGTATCAGGATTCGAAAGGAGTGTCGCCGACCCTTCTTGATGTCTCTGATCAAATTATGGATCTTGTTTGCTAATAAGGATTGAATTGCTGTATTGATAGGTCAAACTCTGTGGTGAGGGTCACCAAGTTTGCCCGCAAATTTTTGAAAAATATGTCACTCTGTGAGGAAGTATACAGATGTTGAAAGCCGCGGATATGAACAATGAAGGTGTGGCTTGTATGCTGCTGATAATCAAATGATATCGCTATGTGAGATATAACAATATGTTTAATCGCCAATGATGAGGAGATGATTCTGAGATCTCTACTGGAGTCATTCTGATATTTAAATCTATCTAGAAATATGTAAATGAGTTGACGCTGAAGGATTGATTCTGCAAGGATTGAGTTCCTCATCACAACGTAAACTTCATATGGTTGCCGCCCATCATCATCTATATTCTATGTATTTCTAAATTTCGTCTTGAACATTAATCTTTGTGCATTCCATAGGAACACTAAAACCTGGTTCAATCCCAAGATGAATTGGAAATGCCTTGAAAATTCTTGCCAGAGAATCAGAAGGAACAATGTTGGGATTAGTTGCTTAACCAATGCCTGACCGGCCTTTTGTAAGCTGTAACACGTTCTTGACAAATGGAAGCAGCAGCAGTCAATTGGATATTTGTTTTCAGAGGAAAACTGGAATTAATTGTTCCTGTGTCTGTCATGTAATAAAATGCAGAGCAAGTAAGGACAAGCAGAAAATAAATCTCATCGCTTAGTAAGGATATAATAGATCTTGTTTTTGTTCTGAGTACTGATTCCTGCAAGAGTAGCAACGATTGAATTAGTGGAAGTTAGAGATGGCTTAAACTCTATCAATGGTCCTTGTTGTACGAGTATTGCTTGGCGGGTGTAATCCTTTGACTACAAGAGATAAGTATTTTTATGATTATACCTTTTCATCATGAATTTTATGTAGTTGATTCATACTGTAACATTGGGATAGTGAATCTTGTATGCTTCTAGCATTGGTATCTTTCCTCGGGATAGTTTAACTCTATGAACTATTAGTAATCTCTCTCTAAAATACTTCTAGGACAGATCGAGGAGCAAATAAATTTAAAAAAAAAAGATGATGAGAAATTGCATTCAATGGAAGAAGAGCTTGATACATCCTATGAGGAAGTCACACAGGCTAAAGAATGGAGACATAGCCCGTTGCCTTGGGACTAAGTTCGTGGCACATAATTAGATACATCTGTTGAAGAGAGAGAACCTATACAGATTGTCATTACAATCAGTTTCTTCAAAGAGGAGGAATTAACATTCAGAGGGAGTCTGACAATCCATCACAAGCAAACTTGGACGAGGAGGTCAGAACGTTGATATCAGATTTAGAGGGAGTCTAACATTTCATCAAAAGCAACCTTGGACGAGGAGGTCAAAAGGTTGATATCAGATTCAGAGGGAATTTGACATTTCATCTTAAGCAACCTTGGACGAGGACGTCAGAAAGTTGATATCTATTTCAAAGGGAGCCACATCATCATGAAGATCTGCTTTGCATTCTCTCTGTGAGAGAGAAGTTTGAGGTGCAAACCCTTGTTAATGCATTTTTCTCTTTGAAGAGAAACTATAGGTGTAAGCCCTTATCTCCACCCTTTGATATGGTTTATGGTGGATGTCATGTGTGTGACGCCATGACAACACCACGTGAGAGAGTCCGTGGTGATTTTCTAGTACTTGTGTGTTTACCCTCTAGATGAGCCATGGTGAATATCATTGTGAGGTGACGATCTCAAAATGATGAACAATTGTGCATCTTACCATCATTGTGAGGTGACGATTTCACAATGATGGTTGATATCTCGTGAAGTAATATCTATGGATAGCCATAATGGTGGACATCACGTGAGGTGATATCTATGGATAAGCCATATTGGTGGATATTACATGTGGAGATATCTATAAGCCATAATGGTGGGTATCACATGAGGTGATATCTATGGATAGCCATAATGGTGGATATCATGTGAGGTGATATCTATGGATAAGTCATGATGGTTGATATCATAGAGAGGTGATATCTTTCCTTTCCACATATGGATGTAGCCGTTGTGGTCAATCATCACAATAAGATGATGTAACTTGTAAATATTAAGAAGGATTCCTCCCTAGCTAAGAGGGAGTGCTGATTTCTAGCATCAAGAGGATTGTTCGATGGTAAGACATGAATGTTTACTATGCCATTTTGCAAATCGATGGTCAAGCATTTACAATAATAAAGAATTCTCCAGATTCCAATTAACATGGTCTCAAGTGATGCATCACATCACTTGAGACGAGACTATTTACTATGCCATTATGCAAATCGATGGTCAAGCATTTACAATAATAAAGCATTCTCCAAATTCACGATTAATGAATGAGACTAATTGATATGGAACTAATCAATGGGAAACTAATTGATGGTGGCTATTACTAAATGACTTTGATGTCAAGTGGGATTCCTCCCTAGCTAAGAGGGAGTGTTGATTTTATTATCGTTGTGGTCAAAATCCACAGGCCGACAAAGTACACATAAAGGTTATGATTATATAATTATATAAATATATTGATAAATATAACTATTAATAGTATAATACATATTGATATTAATATCATATTATATTAGCATAATTATTTCATATATAATTATATTAATATATATTATTAAGAGAGGCATCCCTTGTTGAAAGAGCACCTCTTGCATATATATTATGAGATGTGTGATCTCATTAGGAATAATTGAACAAAAGTAGATGTGCAGATTGATATATATTAGAGTGCTCAGGGGGACGATAGCAGTTCATTTATGGTTGGGAGGGCAATGATTATGCATGGTTAAACGAGCAATAAAAATCAACACGTAATTGGTAAAAATTGGATAAATTAATGAATGAGCAAGACACTCATTTATAGTTTACAAAGAAGATGTTTCTATTACGAAACAATCTTCATTATTAGAAACATTCTAATAACGAAAGATTATCTACAATATTAGAAACATTCTAATATTTACAAGATTTACAATATTGACCATTAGAATAATAAATAGAATATTAGGGAGATATTATTCTAGTAGTGTGCACTTAGAGCAGAGGGATGCACCTGATAAAGGTAATGTCAAGTGTGCAAGGGAGCATGAGATGCATGCATTTAAATTGTGCATGCCTAAGTGAAGTGGACATAGCTTCAAATTGAAACTTTCCAAGTATAATAAGTTCACACTCAACAAATGAAATAAAATCATAGTTACCCCACTTGTCACAATAGGTTTCTGGGACGTAAAAGGGCCTAAGTTTGGGGATAGTGGTAGGGGGAAGGGGGGTGTTGTGTACTATACATATAGTACTTGAAATGCTAGATTGCTAGTTATGAAAAGTTGTATAAGATATTAAGAAGTAAAATAGCAAAATTGCAAATACATACTAATATTGTAATACTAAATACTTGAACATTGCACTGAACATTGAATATCGATAGAATTGGAATACTAAATAAAATTTCAATTTGACAAATGAAATTGTTGAATCGACGAATGGAAGATTTCTATTATATTTATATGAAGATCAAAAATATCATAAAAGATGATTACAATGAGTAGCTTGATATCAAAACAAGAACAAAATGTCAAAATGTAGTGAAGGGAGGCCTCTAATCATCCCTCAAGACAAACTCCTCATCACTAGAACTACGAGACTTCTCATGGTCAAGATCCGCCAAACGAGCACCAACCAGCCCTGCATCTGAAGGCAATGCATCCTCTTCCTCATCAACCTATGATGGCTCCTCTGGATCTACAATCCATCATATTATTGGGCTCACCTTGTACACACGTGTCTGGCAATTAGTGATACGCAAGGCACTATGTGTAGCCACTAGCTTCTCTACTCTCCTAGAGGTAAGTTTGTTCCTCTTATGAGAGTGGATGAAGCTATAAGTAGACCATTTCTTCTTTGAAGTTGAAGAACTAGAAACTTGAGATAGTAGACGGATGGCTAGTGTGGTAGTCGATTTCTGTCCATGACAGTTCCACCACAAAATTGGGTCCTCCTATGCCATAGTTCTTATATCCGCCTTTTCCGCACTCGAATAACCCCTCAAAGTGGCTAATTTCATCCACTCAGTGTGAATCTTGCCAACAATTTTAACACCATACATCCTATCAATGCACTTGAAGAACCTTGCCTTCACCTCATCATCTTGAATCGATGCAACTCTATCAAGCCTTGGTATGTACCACTTCGAATTCAATACATAAGCAGCCATGTGCAAGGGAGTGTTCAACTGGTCCCATTTGCATTGAATGATTAGCCAAATGTGCTCATTGTAGAATGCTAAAGTGGGGTCCTCTTGGCACAACAACCCTCATATGGTCAAGCATAAAATTGATGCACTCATACACCTCTCCAAGGGTAGGTGCATCCCCATCCCCATATCTACTTACCTAGAAAATTGGAGCAATGATAGAAACTTATGTATTTTGCATTACTCCAAAATACGTCACTCTTCACTATCTCCTTCACCCTCTTCCCCTGTTCTGTCTTGACCTCATCCCACTGATTCCAATCATTCGTCATAACCATGAGTTGCAATACCTCTTGCAACTCAAGCATTCTCTCCAACTGAATGAAATAGGATGCATATGTGGTCTCAACTGGTTTCAAGAACTCCTTGTTCGCAAAGTTCTTGAAGAGTGCATGTAAAGTGTGGTGGTTGAAGATAAACATCTACACATCTCTCACATTCCTGACCACTCCTCTAATCCAATCAATCTTCCACATGCCCTTGAGTGCATTGTTCATGTCATACACACAACATGGAGTCCACCAAATATGTTTGTAGGTTGCCTCAACAAGCTTCCAACTTCCTCAATGACCACCCTAGGGATGTCAATTGAAAATCGGCATCTTTGTGATGCCCTGAACAATCAAAATTAGAAGATCAAACATCAATTCACAAGTGCACGTGAGAGCATCAAGCATGCACCTAACAGTGACGATCAAATGTCTTCAAGTTTTAGATTGACAAGAGTACACCTAGAGGAGAAGTGCACACCTCAAAAAAGAATGAATTCAAAATGCGAACATCAAAGAAGCCTTTTTCAAGTGCCCATCTCGGGTGTACTTGTGCACCTCACCAAGAGAATATGCAAATCCAATTATCAAGTGTGTGTCTAAGTTGCAAGTGCACACATAACTAAAGAAAATCTGATTCCAAACTTAACTTTGAATCCAATTATTTTGTGCTAACGTGCACGTGCACAACTCAATAAAGAAAACATGCTTTCAAACTCAACTTTCAAATCTAATTATTAGTTGTGCATCTAGGGTGTACATGTGCACCTTGGCAATGGGACATTTCAGGCTGCAAAAATTGTTTTAACACATGTTCATAGGTGTGCACCTAGTGATGAAGTGCAGACATGTACAAAAGAAATCAAATGTCAAACTTCAAAAGCCTATTTATAGTGTATTGGTGCACATGTAAAGAAAAAGTGCTTGCCTATCAAAGAAATTCAAAATATTCAAGTGGATCTTCAGGTTTTTTAGAAGTATTCAAAGGGTCAACCATGGTCTATTTTTAGTCAAACCTATTCCCATGCTATTTTTAGCTTTCTTCTAGTTTCGGAATTCCCTATCTATAGCCTAGGCCATTTTTAGCTATCTTTATATTTAGCCTACACTATTTTAAGCAATTTCTATTTTTAACCTGAAGTCAACTATTTTTAGATCATCTATCTTGGGATCTCTTGTCATATGAGAAATGTGACTTCAAGTGTCAGTTTGCAATAATCTTTATCATCAATCTAACTAACACTTTAACAGTTTTAGTTTTAGTTTTAGAAAGATAGGATTTAATAGAAAAAGTTGCATTGCATGCACATAGTCTATTCCTAAGTAGCAATTAGCTTTTTATTTATTTTCAAGCAATATCTTTGTAAACATTACAATTTACATTTGATTTTCCCATAGTAATTCCATGTGTAGCTACTGAAATTGTTGCTTTGTGTTATTGTCAAATCTAGAATTTGTTATTAATTCAATACAATTTATTATGCCTATCTTGCATCTAAATTTCTGTCAAGAGTTTTTGTATTGCTTGTTATGTGTGTTTAGATAGATTAAATTTATTTCAGCAAGTTTGTAAGCTTTATTTGCCAGTTTGGTTGAAGTTGAGATTGTGGCTTTATACCAATCACTAATCTAATTGACCAAAGTGTTTGTGTCCTATTTAAACCTATCTCCCCTTGTGTACTTAGACTATTCAATCTTTGACTTTAGCTTAACAACATAAGCACATGATCATAGGATTCATTTTCACTCAAAAAGTACAAAAATATTTTCCCTTGAGTTGAAAAAGTCTTTTGCCCAGAGGAATTTAAAAAACTATTTATTTATATTCATAGTTGCACGAAGACACTTCCCCAATCCCCTAGGACACATACCGAAGACGGAACTATTGACATTACGGTAAACGGTAAAGAGACCACCAGTAATAACCAATGGTGTTGTCATTGATGTCATTAATGTCTACGCTAACAATGTCCATATGCTAGGGAACAAGTGACAAGAGAAAATGTTTAGGAAACCAGTGACAAGATGATGAGATCAGTGTTGTCCAACAATTCACTTACTGCTCAGAGAAGTGACCGATGAAGACAGTGACCAATGAAGTCATTGACCGGAGTAGTGACCGATGTAGACAAAGAACAGAGAAGTGACTGGTGAAGACAGAGACTAGAACACTGCATAAGAAAAGATGTAAACCGGTCACCAATGATCATTAAGTAATCATTGAGACCGGTGAAAGGCACAGTTGACGAACACTAAGGAGACTCTTCTACCGAGATTTGTTGCACAGATCACGCAGGATTTTTTGTTGAGGAAAAGACCGGTGAAAGGCACAGTTGAAGGCTACTAAGGAGATTCTTTTACCGTGATTTATTGCACAAATCATGGAGGATTTTCTTTTAAGGGAAAGTATGTGACACGCATCTAATGTTTCCTTTAAAAGACTAAATGACGGATTCATGGCAGATCTTCTATTAAGGGAAAGCTTGTGACACACATCTGATGTTTCTTCTCATGACTGAAACACGACTAGATGGTGGATCAAAAAGAGATTGCAACGGCAAAGAGCGGGAAGATCTTTTGTAATTTGACTTAAGTGACATGTGCATCTTTCTCCTTCTATACAATTGTCCCACACTCTGCAGGAAGTGTATTTATTCTTCAGTTAGCGAAGAAAATCATTTTCCTTCATTCTGCCAAAAAGAAAGAGTGAAACAACACGCTGATAAAAGCTACTGCAAAAGAAAGGGAAAAGAAGAGAAGAAGAAAAAGAGGAGAGTGTGCAAGGAAGCACAGTAACCTAGGGAGAGCATATCAATGGTGCCCAGTGATGACTCTCAGTAAATGAAATAGTGATCTTATCAGGCTCTGCAAAGCCACTTCAAAGGATCAACCCTTCTATTGCTCTCTAACAATTGCAATAGCCAAATCTCAGTATCTAGGTGGACATTAACAAGTCCCTTGTACTAAATCCCTTAACCGGGTGACATCTAGTTGATGTTTTAAAGTCCTCTGACAAGGCAGGCTTTAACAGGCCTTATTCTAAATCCCTTAATCAGATCGCACCTAACAGTGTGTTTGCAATCTCTTAACAGGGAAGGCTTTTCACAAGGCGCACTTCAGAAGAGTGCAAAATTTGTGAGTTCCTACTCACACCATGGTTTTCTCCCATTTTGGGTTTCTACGTGATATATCTGATGTTCTATGCTACTATGATTTTGTGTTGTTTACTTCTTTTATAGGATATGTTTTTCATGTAGTAACAGTTAGTAGATCTAAGAGTGTCTTCAACTTTTATTGGGTGTTGATTCACCCCTCCCCTCTTAGCACCGGTTGGGACCATCAGGGACATGTCTCCCATACCAGAGACTTTGCTAGTTTAGTGATCTACTTGTTTTGGAAACCATTTTGAGGTTTGAGAATTTAAAAGCAACTGTAACAGCAGAAATGAGTGGGGATTATAGTGTTGGTAGGGGATTTTGGTGTTACAATCTCCAAGTATCATTAAATTGTAGTTACAGTCCACTATATTTTCAGATTTTCTATAAATTATTAAATTATAATGAAAAAAATAGCGGCATCTCCAAGTACCCCTGTCTCCTATTTTCAAAAAATAACCATACCAATACCAGTACCAGCCTCCAAAGTCTCCAAGTACCTCTGTCTCTATGCAACCTTGTTTATATTCAACATGAACATAAACCACTCCAAAAAAATGTTGTAAACATTAAGAATAAACAAGTTATATTGGCCAAATTAAGGTTTTAAGCTTTATTTTGTTTATAGGTGCCTTACCTTCTAACTGAAAGGGCAGTTCTACCACACATATTTTCCATTTTAAGTCGCACTCAATGATGTGAATTCAAACACTAACAATTCTTCCACTTACAAGCCTATTCACCACAATGCATAGCCTCCTAAAGTTGTATATAGGCAGTCAGCCTTAATAACTACCAACCTTAAGTTTGGATGGATACAGGAAATTTTCAAGATACCCTATTACAAATACAACTAGAATTGATAATTATAAAAATATACATATACTCAATTATTTATACATCTAAGGGTAATAGGACATTACTTTTAATACACATGATACTTACAAATACAGGTTTCATCAAATAAAACAAAATGCAATTGTTACAGAAAGAAAAACTGCCAATATGAGAAACATTTTGAAGTTAATGTTTCCAATGGTAAACAATGATCCATTTCTCTTGTATCATACTTCTCCCCCATGTGTTCACTCAAACATACAGAACAGGATTGTATGCATTTTGTTATTTATTGGAGTATTTTCAATGTTTGGAACTTGTGATTGCAATTGTGATCTTCAAGTTTTGGAACAAAAGAAAGTATCAAGTTTGTAAATTTAGGTTGTCAATTTTAACCTGGGCAAAAACTCCAATAATCTATGATGTGCCATATCGAAACACTTGTAACCTGCAAATCATATACCTTCACAAAGAAAGAAAATGTTCATTCCATGTCCTCAACATCATAGATGACTGATTTACGCTAAAGGCGGGACTAAGAAACACTTTTTACATCTAATCATGCTTTGTTTTCTCTAGTAGTCATAAAACCCATGCATGGACTGATTTATTCATAATCTATTTTACCTTTCCCTCTGCATCACCAGCAACCTTGTTCCTATTGTTTTCTCACTTTAGATTTTAATACGTAAAACAAGTTAGCATCTAATGGTTGAACTGGGTCCCAATTCATGAAGCTAATTTTGTATAGGTTTTTAAGTGTGTATCCTCATAGTTTATTCATCATTTTTATGATTATTAAGAAATTGTAACATATGACAGATCAAATTATCCTAAATAAGTATCATATGCATTATGAAAATACAAAGAAAATCCCAAGGTAAATCAATTTTGTAATTTTTCTAAGCTAACATGAAGAACAGAAAGTTTTTATGGCATAGTACCAAAAATATCATCTGGAAATAATTTGAGACTTGAGAATCTATAAATTTGATGAAAATGGGCAATGTTGTTGTCCCGAAACACAAACATGTGAGAACAAAGCTTGTAAACAAGTTAGGAAATACCAAAGTTTGTGCCACTGGTCCATTTGTACACCACATTTTGTTTCCATTAATCCGATAACCACCATTTACACGAACAGCCTTACATTTCATGCTGACAACATCAGAACCAGCTGAGAATGAATCTATGTCAGGTTCCTAGGCAACAAACTTGCATTTTGTAAAGCATAAGTAGGTAAAATTTAGCGTAATTCAAATTTCTTGACTTCCAACACAACAGAGAAGTTCCAAATATATGTGCAAATTAGAAGAAAAATAGAAAAATTGTAATAAACTCACAATTTGGCTCACTCATTGCCAATGCACCAACATGCTCACCACTGATTAGCTTCAAAAAAAACAAGTACGTAGAAATGTTTATGAACTTGTGAAAGAAGGAATGAATATTAGCATTACAATGCTACAATGTATTGAAAATTTGAATACATTTGATAAATCTGTTTTAAATAGAGTAACATAGCACTCTGAAAAAACACACCAAAAAGAAAAATCACAAGAATGAACCCAAAGGACTATCTGGTCCACCATACACACGGAATCTGGAAACATGGAAGAAAATAGAAGATATACCAGTCAATGAAGTTAACTCATCATTTAAAATGCTATTGACTTGACCAGAAGTGAAATAAAAAGTAGAATCCAAGATCTATGTATGTAACCTTTCCAATCTAACCCTCTATATATTTCAAATTCTAAAGTCACAAGAGTATACACATGCTACAGGCATCCACTTCATCTTATAGTTGCATGTCCTTGTCAACAAATTAACGCATGCGTGTATTAATAATTCAATTGTCCTATGCATGAGGATACAAAACAGAAAGAAAACAAACTCATATGTAAAGCAATGGCTAAAGCATACACAATAGTACGTGTCAATTGTCAAAATAAGTGTGAGTGATAGATCAAATAGAAAATTTAAAAAATAGCTTTGATGATGATCTCTTCTCTCTTAAAGTATAGCAGAAGATGACCCATGCATCAATCTATTCCAAAATATAGTCAATCAAAAAGGATTTAGTTCAATTCACCTATGTGAATGATATATTGTGTGAATTTTTACATCATTTTTGGCAGGATAAAAGAAAGTACATAACAGGTCAAGGATGCATTTCAAAAATCAGTGCATGAAAGCAATATCCACTTTCTCTTGGGGGTACAAAAATCATTGTCATTCCTTGTCAAATGGCCTTCCTATATTAAAACCTAACCCTAACCATAATCCTAATCCTAAACAAGACCATAACCCAAAAATTAAACCTAACAATAATCCTAATATTAAACCCTAGACCCTAATCATAACTATAACCCTAAATTCAAACCATAATCAAAACCCTAACCCTAACCATAATACTAACCATGATGTAAACCCTTACCCTACCCTAAACCCTAACTCTAATCAAAACCCTAAACCTTACCATTATACTAACCACGATGTAAACAATAACCATAATCCTAATCCTAAACCCTAATCCTCATGCTAACCTTAAACCCTAACCCAAACCATAACCATAACCCTAATCCTAAACAAGATCATAACCCTACAACCAAACCTAACCCTAACCATCACGTATACCTAAACCCTTATTTGAGTCCTAACCCAAAACCCTAATCCTAACCATAATCATAATCCTAAATGATAAACCTTGATCCTAACCCTAAAACCTAACCCTAGCGATAATACTAACAATGATTTGGAAATCCTAACCCTAACCATAATTCTAACTATAATCCTATCCTAAACCATAAACCATAATCCTAACCCTAACCCTAAACTTAGACCCTAATCAAAACCCTAACTCTAACCATAATATTAACCATGATGTAATCCCTTACCCTGACAATAATCCTAATCATAAACCCTAATCCTGACCTTGATACAAACCCTAACCCTAATCATGGTACTAACCATGGTGTTAATCCTATAATGTACCTTTTTGGGGACATTAGAAAATTGCAAGTCAAATTAATAAAATGTTAAAAGTGACTTAATTGGGGAACTGAATACACATTATTAAAAGTCACTTTAATATTTTTAAAAAAAGGGAAAGGTGACGAAAGAGGAAGAAGAGGAAAGAAGAGGGAAGCTGAAGAGTCACAGGACGGATCCTTGAAAGGAGTTCATTGTGGGGATGCTTGGATTATGTTTGATTTTTTATTTCTCTTGGAGAGATTTGGAAAGCTTTGAGCTTTTGTTTCTGAAACCTGAGGACAGAAACCTTCAAGCTTTCATCTCTTGAGGTGGATTTGTGACGGAGTTCACATATGTTTTACTAAGTATTTTCTGATATTTTGTTGGATATTTGGAAATCTGTTCCATGCAAATATTGTTTAAAAATTTGTGTTACACTTGAGAAATTTGTGTTACAGAGTTATTTGCAATTCAAAAAAATTTGGAAAATAGATTGCAGTTCTGAAGTCAACAAATTTTTCTAGTATCCTTTTAAAAGGATTTAAAGGATTTATTGAAGCAAATTTGATAATGGTGAAATAAGTTATTTGGTCTGAATATTATATTTGTCTAATATTATTTCACAGGACCCAAATTTTTAATGGTATCTTTCTAA
The DNA here is from genome assembly GCA_027943335.1 of Chamaecyparis obtusa. Lineage (NCBI taxonomy): Eukaryota > Viridiplantae > Streptophyta > Pinopsida > Cupressales > Cupressaceae > Chamaecyparis > Chamaecyparis obtusa. Next base: position 342,648 of record BSBK01004955.1, on the reverse strand, counting down.
TAGAAAGCCAATACCGTTACCAATAGTATTGTTGAAGGAGAAACTATGGAGTGAGCTGAATTCAATGATACAAATGGACGGAATGCATTGGAAGTTAAGAATTCTAAGTAACTGGAAAAGTCGTAAGTCTGGAGCCGTCCTCTAAACCGAAGTGACCAGCGGGAAACATAGTTGGATTAATAAAATCACGACTTAGAGAGTAGAAATAGTGGTCGAGCCGGCAGAAGTTGGAAACATTCAAATCCGCAGGCGTTTTTCTTGTGTCTTGCGCTGATTAATTTTAATAATTTTTGTTACTTTATAATAAAGTGTGGGCCCAATATATCAGCGGAGAAAAACAAGGCTCCTAGTTAATTTGCTTTCCACGGGAACCAATTTGAGGAGTCGGGCGTTAATTTTCTAAAGCCTTCACATAACGTTGGAGTGGCTACATATATAAAGTTTTTATGCCGTGTGGATGTAAATATTGAAATATTTCAATAAAGTTCCTACCTTTCTAATAGGGTTTGGCGGATAAAATAAAAGTCCCAAATTTATATGTTTTGGATTGTGCTGTGAATATTAGCGAGAACTATTGTTGCCAGTTAAATATTTCGATGCTTTCCTATAGTTTGCGGCAAAGTCCCTAAGAACCAAGATTCATTATTTGGTGGAGGTAACTGACTGGTTATTTGGTAGCACAAATACAGATATTTGGGTTGGCTCGACATCTGTGGCTTACAGAGTCGGAAGGAAGAGTGATAGAACTTATCGAACTGTGGTGATAGAAATGGTTATTGGACCGTCAGACTAGCTGTTCTGGGAATGTTGGGAGCCGTTAGTTCATTAGAATGGGTCGTTGTTAGCATATGAACAAAACCATGTTGAGCGATTGTGCAATCTTTCTCAACACGTTATCGTGTTTGCTTCTGAGATGGGAAGATTCGAAGATTACTTGCAAGGGAATCGTTCATTGCTGATAGAAAACAATCCCCATAATGGTGGTTTAATTTGTCGTCTTTCTGAGTTAAAAGAACGTTGGACTGTTGATGGGCTTTACAAAGGTGAAGCGAAGTTCTGATAGCTCTCACATTTACGTGTGAGTATAGAATAACAACTGCAAGAGGCGGAAAGGGAATGCAAGGTCATGCGTTTCGTATTGGAGTAAATCAGTGGTCAGTAGTTTAGCTTGCTCATCAAACCAGTAGCAAACCACATGCTGGTTGGGATTGTCGTAAATAATATCTGGAGTGATTGCGGAGTTTTTTTTTCATCAAACGAGACTATAGTAAGTCTCTTTGCAGCAACTGGGACATCATTTTGGTGTTATCGCATAACAGAGGTGATCAGACATGAACAGGGAATATAGCAAGAGTGTCGTTTCCTTCCAGAAAGTCCATTCCAACTACAGGTTAAGAGTTGCTTATTAGACGACCATACAAGCCTGTCTATCAGGAAGACATATTCAGGAGGTCGACAGGAGAAGAACATTCACCAAGTACCTTGTCAAGCCTAGTCGATATCTGACTATATGGAAGTTGTTCGTTAAGATAACATCGGCAGTTTAAGAATAGTTCATGCTAGCAAAAACGTCCCTTGAATCTCCATTTCAACATGTCGCCTGGGAAATGTTGACGTGACCAGAGATATCAAATCCGCCATTCCAGTTATTGGCAGCACAGAACTGCAAGAATCTGGGCATAAGAAAGGAATTTTGCAGAGAAAAAATCGGGTGTATTCCAAACTGTGATCTCTTGGACGCTATTGTTCATGATTGCATGTTACTGGAGTTGCCACCAAGGTACCGTACAGGGATTATTACTGCTACACCATTCTTTGCTCAGGTCGAGGAATCTATAGGTTGTCAGCAGCTTCAATTGATATTTGGAACCTAGTATATATTTCAGGACTATACGCATGTTGTTTGAAGATTGCATCAAATGATATCATTATCAATTATTCAAGATTAATCATTTCAGATTACTGTCTGGAAGGATTTGTTTAGCCACTACAAGTATATTTCTGATTGTTGTTATTGTTGAAAGAAAGTAAATTGCATATGATTTCAAAATCAGTATTTCTCCAGAATATAGTTTCTGTCTATTCATCTCTTGACAGTGGATCAAATTTTGAAATAAGATTTTTATATTGGAGATATCATTCAGAGCTAAAAATTGTCATTCCTCGTTATTTGTGAAGGCAAGCAACCATACTGAGTTAGTCCTTGATGCCTGGTGGTAGTTCGGAGTTGTATTTGATGGGTGTGACTGGCTGCTATGACCTTGTATTGCTGGCTACAATCTAATTTCTGGGCATTCACCATTTGTCTTTTGTGGTTGTTTGACGTAGCTGGGTAGTTTACAAGGTATTTGCAGTTATTTGGAATGTGTTGGAAGCCATTAAGGAGGCCTTACAGACTTACAATACCTGTTGTACTGTCATTCCAGATCAGTCTATGTACTCAGAAAATGATAGCAGATTTGTTCACCTCTAGAACTGCAGACAAATAAGTGACTGGAGGCCTCGAGGAGATTGTTGTGAGCTAATCACCTTGTCTCAATCAACTACAAAATGTTTGTTCAGTCATACTTAGACCTGCAACACACTTGTCCATTTCCTTTGTGAAATGCTTCATTTGCTTCTATTTGAGGACAGGCTTAAACATATAACTTATTATTGTAGTAAAAATTGAAGTGGCAAATAGGGGAGGACATTAAAGTGTGCATCAGACAAAATTAAAACAATGGAAAATCTGAAAAGCAGTGTTTTCTCAAGGGAATTTAATAATACGTTCAATGGTAACCAGCTACGGGACTTACAAAAAGAAGAAGAAATAGGGAATGGGTTCTATATCATTAGATTGCAATTGGAGTATATGAAAACTATGGATGGTGTTCTTTCAAGGTTGGAAGAATTGGATTCATATTTATCCAAAGTGGACCAGTCTGATTGGAGGTTATTGAATTGGGCTTTGCAGCCCTCAATGGTTGCTCTAGTCCAACACAGGTTAATGGAGCATCCATGTGATGTGAGACTAATGGTTGCTTCTTGTCTCAATGAAATCATCAAAATAACAACTCCTATTGCACCTTATAATGATAGTATATTGAAGAAGGTTCTAGAACTGATAGTGGACAGCTTATATGGATTACATGATGTCAAAAGCCCTACCTTTGGTAAGAGGGCTAAGACTTTGGAGATTATGGCAAAAGCTAGAATTTTTATCATCTTGTTGGATCTCAATTGTGAAGGAATGATTCTTCAAATGTTTCAATGTTTCTTAAGGGAATTTAGGAAGCATCATCTAGACAATGTGCGGACTTGCATGCGCACTATCATGTCCTTAATCTTGGATGAGGATAATGATATATGTAAGCAGTTACAATCAAATTTGTTGGCAATTTGGAGAGAACATAAGATCTCACCTATGGCTTATGAGCTCACAAAGGAATTGATTGACCATAAGATAAAGAGGTTCAAGGATCACATGACGGAAAGTGAGCTGATAGCAATGGGCATACAGGTTTCAGGATCTTCCCCAAAGTGTAGGAACCAAATGAGGGAAGAGCAGATTTGTTTTACATGCCAAGAGGCTTGGTCACTTGAACATGTTTGCGGTATTATTCAGAGGGAAGATTTAATGCAGCCAAGTGATGATGGAAATACAGCCTTAAATTCATCTCTTACAGGGCATAATGAAGGCACAAAGGAAAAGTGTTTCCAATCAGCTGAGATGGTTAATGTGGAGGAAGAATCAATCACCACAAGTAAGGGGTATTCAGAAATATTTGTTGGTGACTTGCAGATCCATATTGATAAAACATATGAAGAGGAAAAGTATGTTCAAAAAACTACACATGAAGATTGTAACTCACCAGCTATAGAAGTAAGGGTGATGGAAATGTTGCTCCCTTAGTTGATGACAAATCAGAAAATTTGACAAGTGACAGCCCATATGCCTTGGATAATTTTGGGCAAAAACCCTTATCACTGCATGATTTGAGGGACATGTTATTGGTTACAGAAGAGAGGCTTGTACAAATGTTAGCAAGGGCAGATGATTCTTACAAATTCATTGAAGATCTTATGTGGAAGACCAAAATGGATGAGATGCAAAAAGGAATTGCAAGTGGTGTTACTAGTTCTCAATTGCACACCATCAAAAGCATTCAAAGGGATGAAATCAGATTACTTGCAGCTGTTAATGGATAGGGATCTTGTCATCAAATTTGGGGAAGACAAAGAAAATGAGGTAGATGATCTTTGTTACCAGCTTAGCATGACTCATTTCTCTCTATACAAATCAGAAAATCAGTTTGTTTCATACACAAACAAGGGGCAAGAAGTGGGCACTAGGGGATTGGAGATCAAACAAATAGTAGAGGGTGTTGATGAACTCATGAGATAAGAAATGGGAGACAATATTATCAGAAAACTACATACTAGAGACACTCTAAATGTTGGTGAATGGACTGTAAACCTCAACATAGTAACACCATGCAGCCTTGAGACATCTTATGAAGAAGATTTAGATGATGCATCACTCCCTCGGGAAAGACATACAGCAAGCCAAGGTATGGTGAATCATGAGTCGTCCAAAGAGAGTTTACAAGAGGGGACTAAAATTCTGATTTGGAACAGCAAAGGTTTGTCTTCACATTCACATGAATTGGTAGCTTTAACACATGGAAATGCAAATGATCAAGGGTCTACAAGTGTTGGTATCTCTAGTACAAGTAGTAGTCATAATATTTCCAGTGAAAGGGTGTTTGGAATGAGTGAAGATTTGACACAAGGAAACCACCAGAATCCTGATTTTTATATCAGAAATTATGTGCCCTCACGAAATCATGAGGTAATCATTTTCCCACGTGAGGATGAGGATAAACTGAGTGATGTTAGTTCTGAAGTTTCATGTGATGATAATCATTTTCTTAGTGGAGGTGAAGATTTGTTTGATAACATTTATGGTGAATCAGAAATTCCAGAGTTGTCATTAATGCATAGTGAAAACTTCCACAATTCATTTAGAGATTTGTCACTGAGTTCTTATGATATGGAAGCTGACAATTTATTAGTTGGTGATTTTTTCTTCATCCGTGCTACAGTTATTAGTGGCTGCCCTACTTGGTCTATTAGTACATTTTCAGAATTGGCTTGGCCTACAGGAGTTAGTGAGTTGCAAGCAGATTTATGGAGACATCTCATCTTGTGGTACATACCTTATGAGATGATTATCTTTACAGTACAGGGGCACAGTGACAACAGTGTTATCATTCATATTGCTGATTCGGATTATGACAGTGACATTTGGGGGTCTGATAAGCTGATTTTGGTGCATACTGGAGTTGTCTTTCACAACCTTGGAGTGATCTACTTGTTCAGTTAGATGATACACGAAGATAGTAGATTGATGGACACTTTTTCCTACTCTCAGGATCCTGTTGACGGGCTGATTTGGGATCCAGGAGTTGACAGGATGAGTGTGTTGCATTTTGTGGATCATGACGGGTTGCTTCACAGTCTAAGCCTTGGTGTAGTTATGTTCAGAGTAACGCAGCAGACAAGTGCAGCAACGCTTTACAGGTTGACTTGGGATCCAGGGATCTTACTGTTGGATGAGCTGCATCCTTATTTTCATCTCCACAACATAGCATGTCCTGATCCCAGAGTTTTTATCATGAGCTACAAAGAGGCTTGCAAATTGATATGGGATCCTAGTATAGATTTACAGCTTCATGATTTCTTGGGGACAAGCAATCTCAAGGAGGGAGGACTATAATGTCCCTTTTTTGGGACATTAGGAAATTGCAAGCCAAATTAATAAAATATTAAAAGTGACTTAATTGGGGAGCTAAATACACATTATTAAAAGTCACTTGAATATTTTTAAAAGAAGGAAAAGGTGACAAAAGAGGAAGAAGACGAAAGACAGAAGGGGGAAGTTGAAGAGTCACAGGACAGATCCTTAAAAGGAGTTCATTTTGGGGATGCTTGGATTATGTTTGATTTCTGATTTCTCTTGGAGAGATTTGGGAAGCTTTGAGCTTTTGTTTTTGAAACCTAAGGACAGAAACCTCAAGCTTTCTCAATGGGTCAGACTGAAACCTAATTCATCTCTTTAGGTGGATTCGCGACGAAGTTCACACATGTGTTTCAGGTTCATTTCTTATTATCCAATCTAGTTGTACTTTTTGTATTTACAGTTGGATATTGTTATTGTACTATTGAATATTGAAAAGCAATAATATTTCTGAGGCTGTTTTTATCTAAGTATTTTCTAGTATTTTGCTGGATATCTGGAAATCTATTGCATGCAAATATTGTTTAAAAATTTGTATTACACTCAAGAAATTTGGTGAAATATCCATTTCGGGATATTACAAATGCATACCATAATTGTAACCCTAACCCTAAGCCCTAACTCTAGATCCTCAACACTGATCTTAATCCTAACCCTAAGCATAATACTAAACATGATGTAAACCCTAACCCTAACCATATTCCTAATACAATATGATTATATACTAATTAAGTCTTCCATGTTGCACCACGACTACTACTAGCTTATATATACTTTATTATATATATATATATATATATATAATACATCGAGAGATATCCTTCTCAAGGTGCCTATTTTAATCATATTCACCTTAAGGTGTAATAGGTGCCTTGAGAAGGATAAACAATAACATCTTCCAAAAAACTACTTAAAATTGAAAAACACATCTTCTAGAAAACTACTTAAAATTGAAAAATATTCATTTTAAATTTTTAAGGAACAACACATGTGCAATGTCACAACTACAAATGTACCAATATTGGAAGAAAAACACTTTGACAAGATCATAAATTACCAAAAACAGACACAAATGCACATTCAGCATATTCAGCATCACATGTGATGGATGACTACCACATTGTCTTGAGGTTGACAATGTACAATTGATATTACAAATGGAACTAGCTTCGCAATTTCTCAAAAAAGGTAAAGTGGCTTGCAAGCTATTAGTAGAAAAACAATCTTAATAATTTTTCCATCATTTGATTCCTAAAAGAATCTCTATTCTTGTGAATTTAATTGCAAATTCGTTAGCAAAGATTTAGTTGACACAATGCAATTTGACCTCCTTAGCTTAATACTATAAATAAAATTGAAGATCTTAAAGAAACGGACAACGATTACTCCATATGGTAACAACAGCCTCATCTTCTCTATTCGTCATGTTACCTTGAATGGTTTCAGTATGTAAGTTTATTTTTCCCTAGGAATTTCCATTCAAATATTTCTCACTGAGTGCTCTTCTATGGTTGTTTTCATTTGTGAATGTGATCCAAGAAGCACGGAACACATCAGTGTGCTAAAGACAACTACTGATTTGATATTTACAGATAAAACTTGTTAGCAAACCTTTGGCAAGTACTTCTCCTTCTGTGCAGGGGTGCCATGCCTTACCTACACAATATTCAGCAAAAGAATTAAGGCATCATAAGACTGAAATGAAATGGTAAACAGTGAAAAGATGAAACGAGTCAGAGCATTCAATCCATCTATACATACTATTTGATTTAAACATAGATTTGAATGGGCTCCATATGAAAGACCAACAGACCCAGAAGCACGACTGATTTCTTCCATTGCCATGCAGTGATATGAGTACCCTAATCCAAGCCCTCCATATTCCTCTATGCAAAATAAAATCAATATATCAAAGATAATTACAAAGATTTTTCCTCTTTCAAAATAGATCTTGTAGCTATCAGCATCTAATTAGCCAAGAGACTCTTGTAGACTCTACTGTTAAACCAACATATATAAGAATGCAAAATCACCTCATTAGGATCTTCCAAAAGATTTCTATTTGCACTCAACATCACCATAAAAAAACTCAAATTGTTTATCAATTAATCAAACGGAGATATACATGAATGTCAAATCAAACATTTTATTTGAATACAAAGCAGAAAACAATGTCCAACTGCACCATTTTGTTACTAAAAGTAAATTGCAGTCTCATCAAGGAACTCCAGCATAAGGACCCCACATATCTAGGTAATGTATCCATATCCTTAGTCATATACTCCCACCCTGATTTGAAACGGTGTGCCAGCACCCAAACCCATGCCCATATCTACATGTGACTGGTAATTCGCCTAAACCATTGCCCAATATCATGATAAAATAAAGCAGAATAATCTGTACTCATCTTTTTACAATATAGAAGGAAAAACTCCCTGATAAAAAAAATAATTGCACTTAATGACCTTAAAATAAGTTAGTGTACAATGAGCAGTAAAATCCACCTCAAGATCAATAGAAAGAAAGAGATTATTTTGATATCCATGATTGACCACAGTAGGTCAATAAGCCTCAAAAGTACATCCAGGCGCAATAGAAAAGAACTAGGGTAGAATAGAATCCTAGATGCTGATAAGGTGACTAAGGCTAACACTAAAACACAACCAATTGAAAGCAAAAATATCAAGGCAATTGAACGCTATGGGATACACATACAAATACAAACAGTGAGTTGAGGGTGGCACCAAAGTAAAAGAAGCTGATAAGATCACCAATGAGAGCAAGGCAGTAAATTTTCACGTTCACATTTTTAAATCAGATGAAAAGAACTGCTGGCATCATTATCATCCACAATTACCACAGTTGCAAAAATCTCTAATCATAGTATCATAAGGTGGATCAACATCCTCTCAAAAGATTTATAAACATTAGTACCTCTTGGTATCTCATTACAAAAAGTAGTCAATAAAAGGAAACGAAGTCCAATAGCAACTATTAGAATAACTGAATATTGCATCATTGTATATGTGTGTTAATAATAATTGCACGTTATTATTAAGATTGGGTTGGTGGCCGGTTTCCTCTTGTAATGCTCATGTATGTTAAGTCTTGCCCCATCTTGTTTAATAGACAATTAAATTATGTATTCTCTATATTATGATGAAGTCAAAATTAAATTCTATTATTGAAATGTGAATTACGATGACCAGTTAAGCTTACCTATCACTTCAGCTTTTTTACATATTGGATGGGTGCACGTAACTTTTGACTGAACTGTGCAGGTACAGGTCAAATCCCAATTGTGGTTGACTGGAGGTGTTCACATGGTTTGTCTATCATAGCTACTCATCAAAACCCTATCAAGGTGCAAGACACACACGATGTGTGAAACTGGTTAGACCTAGCCAAAATCATTTTCAATTCCTGATTCCCATTGTGATAGCCCAGTAAATGTTTGCATTCCTGTGTGCTTTTATTATTTTCACATATGCATATTGATTGCTTTGGAGGAAATCATTTAAGTAGCCTTATGAAATGTTAAAATGGATTTGAAATTATAAGATAAATGTTGGGAATTAAAATGGAAAATAAATTGGGTTTCCTATTTATATAACCTAAGAAGGTTCATGACTTTCAAAACATAATGAAGGGACCATAAACTACATATTTGTTGAAAATTAGATATTATCTTCTATGTTACCCCAGGTTTCTGGGACGGGGGCAGGGAAATGCGTTTCAAGGACGGATTTTTTTTTCTGAAGCAGGGGACGGCAGGGGGCAGCAGTGGGAATGGCTACATAAAAAATAGGAAAATTTTAAAATATATAGGGAAATTTTAAATATTCATATGAAAACATGTGTTAATGTTTTGAACCAAAATACAAGAATTCATTATACAAAAACACAATAACAGATGACACAAAAGATTATCCTAGGAAAACCCTCCACTTGAGGGTGAAAAACCCAGCCCCACAAAAGATAGATCCTTTATTGAATACCCAAGACTAAATAAAATGTTCTCAAGTTGATCAGAATAATATAACTAGAGTTTTTGTATCTCGCAGATACTTAAGACAAGAAATGATAAACACACTGCAGTGATCATGCCCAGATCATGCACAATAATCTATGGCATACACACGATGCTCACTATAAAAATATGATAATGTTCAGTCACAAAAAACTCTTCTTTTCACCTCTACTAACACCACCCACAGAATGATCATGATACACCATGAATTCAACTGTTTCTCAACAAACACTAAAAACAGAATGACTTTCTTATGTACGATACTAAACACAGAAACCTGCTCTTATGATAATTTCTGAGAATAATATGATAGCATAGAAAATGTCTGCAGTAATCTCCAATGCACAAGAGAATAACAAAACACAGCATAATATATATTGTGACCTTCAGATGCACCATCTCTATCCTTAAATGCTAAATAATATGTCAAAGCCCACCATTGAATAACCAAGACATGCACCCCTTGAGAGTTGAGACAAAGAAAACCGTCGTCTCTTCCACTTCACTAAACATCACATCAATCAACAATCGTTACACATAAAGGCATTAATCAATAATATATGATGCCCAAAATAAGAGAGAGACACAAAATTATTACAAGATATGAAGACACATGTTTACACGTTGGCACATGAGTTGGCAGCTGATACGAAATAGAGCTTAAGGAAGACATAATATGAATTGATGGCAACACAAAGGCAAAAGACACAAGCCATATAAAAGATCTTCAGTTACCGTAAGAAACCAAAATGCTACAACCTCTTCATCTGCTGACTTACGTCAGGTATGCTGATATCTCCTGAAGTTACAAACTTTAACACTCCCTCTTAGCAAAGGAGATATCATTTCCAGATTTTCATGTCATGAAGTCTCTCAATATGACAAACATAATGACTACACCAATATATATCAACAACCAAACTTTATCACAGTTTCTCTCAACGTGATATCGTCATTTCAACATGACGTTCACCATGGCTACTCCCAAAGGGTGAATAAACACGAGCTAAGTCATGGAATCTCTCACATGGCATCCACCATGGCTACTCTCAGAGGGTAGAGCAAGGGCTTTCACCTCAAACTTCCCTTGCAGAGAACTATGCATTAACAAGGGCTTGCACCCCAAACTTCTCTCATAGAGAAGAATGCATTAACAAGGGCTTGCACCTCAAACTTCTCTCACTGAGAAGAATGCATTAACAAGGGCCTTCACCTCAAATTTCTCCCTCTCAGAGAAAAATACATTAAAGAACATAAAAGATCATCTAAATGTTGAGACTCCCTGTCAACAGGGGCAGCATACTCACAACTTTGATTATCACAATAAATTAATTGACTCCAATGTTTGACCAAACAAGGAGCTTTTGCAATCACACTGCTTCACAAGCTTGCTATACTAAAAGCTTGCTACACTGTTCTCCTCGACCTTATCCCAGATCATCCTATACTGAAAGTTTGTGGAGCTACCAATGTCAAATCCAAATTGACTGTGCAATTTTGTTCTCTGCAACACTACAACTCATTTAGCTAACATCTTTACTTCTTCACAGAACTCCCTCTGAACGTCATATCCTCCTCTTAGAAGAAACTAATCACAATGACAAACTATATAGGTTCTTCCTCTTTAATGAAGTTATGTGTCACCAATTCAGACCCATGGCTACAAGCAGTGTCCCCATGTTCATTTCTACAGCCTGCATGACTTTGCATGTAATCTATCATCATCTTGTTGCTCCTTGATCTATCCTGGAAGCATTTTTAGAGAGATTAGTAATAGTTCATAGAATCAAACTATCATGAAGAGAAATATACAGATCAATGCTTAAAGCATACACTATTCCCAGTGTTATAACATGCATTAATATTAACTACATAAAATTCACTTATCTCTTTATTGCCTAAATTTCCTCACAATCCACCAATAGATCTTTCACCATCACAAGATTATAGTGCAAGCAAAGAGTGAAAAATTCAAACACCAACACATATGCTATCCTCATAGACATGAATGCAAAACATGTAAGCATAGATGGGCATGACAGCATCCTCCCTGTTGATGTCACAAATGGAAGCTTCTTCAGAGATTCTACCTTCCAAGGCTCTTCAGCTACACGTTCTCATAAGAATCCCTCATTTCTTGCATCTCTTAAATTCCCAATTTTCCTATTCTGATTCTGATCTTTACTAGACCCGCTCTAATACCATGTTAATGTTTTGAACCAGAATACAAGAATTCAATATACAGAAACATAATAACAGATGACACAAAAGATTATCCTGGAAAAACCCTCCACTTGAGGGTGAAAAATCCAGCCCCACAAAAGATAGATCCTTTATTGAAAACCCAAGACTGAATACAATGTTCTCAGGCTGATCAGAATAATGTAACTAGAGTTTATGTATCTCGCAGATACTCAAGACAAGAAATGATAAACACACTGCAGTGATCATGACCAGAACAGGCACAAAATAATCTATGGCATACACACGATGCTCACTATAAAAATATGATAATGTTTACAATCACAGAAAACTCTTTCTTTTCACCTCTGCTAACAACACCACCCACAGAATGATCACGATACACTGTGTATTCAACTGCTGCTCAACAAACACTAAAGACAGAATGACTTTCTTATGTACGATACTAAACACAACCTGCTCTTATGATAATTTCTGAAAATAATATGATAGCATAGAAACTGTCTGCAGTAATCTCCAATGCACAGAGAATAACACAACACAGCATAATATCTGTCGTGACCTTCAGATGCACCGTGTCTATCCTTCAATGCTATATAATACATCAAAAACCACTGTTGAATAACCAAGACATGCACCCCTCAAGAGTTGAGACAAAGAAAACCATCATCTCTTCCACTTCACTCAACATCGCATCAATCAGCAACCATTACACATAAAGGCATTAATCAATAATATCTGATGCCCAAAATAAGAGAGAGACACAGAATTATTACAAGATATGAAGACACATGTTTACACGTTGGCACATGAGTTGGCAGCTGATACAAAATAGAGCTGAAGGAAGGCATGATATGAATTGATGGCAGCACAAAGGCAAAAGACTCAAGCCATATAAAAGACCTTCAGTTACCATAAGAAACCAAAATGTTACAACCTCTTCATCTGCTGACTTATATCAGGTATGCTGATATCTCCTGAAGCTACAAACTATAACAACATGGATAAAGCATGCTTATACACATTATAGAACCTTAACGCATAATGTTTGTGTTAAATAATTTAAATTGAGAGTTCACATGAGAGTGGAAGTCAAACAAATTATCAAAACTCAAACATTATTTAAATTAATTTTATGGGACAGCCAGGGGACGGGTTTCTGAGTTTCCAGGACGTCCCTATTTCTGGGACGGGTCAAAATATGTTGGGAACGCGCCCCCAGGTAACACTGATTATCTTGTATTTAAAAAAATGAGTGTGAAAAGGATCAAAGGGCTATGTATTCATTTAAAAGGGTAAATGAATCCTATGTATTCATTTATATGAAAAAGGTATTCATTTTATCGGGCTTCTTCTTTGCCTTACAAGTTTTAAGATAGCAAAAGAAGAAAAGAGTATTTTCTTGAAAACCCTTAGCTTATTTACATTGAAATCATGATACAGGTTTTAGAAAAGCTTGAGATTGCTTGTTGATTCTCCTTTGAGTGTGATAGATCTGCAACTTTCTAACTTTCAATTCATTGAAAATTAAAAAAGTATTCCTTGTGATTTTGTTGTACATTTAGGAACAATATGTATAATTTTATCTGTTTATGTTAAGGAAAGTTGAATTTGTTAGTGTGTCTTTGTGTCGCCATGCTCCCATTTTTGTTAATATTATTAGCTTATGTCGGATATATATATATTTTGCATTGAATAAGTAATAAATAACTATCAGTATTATAGTCGATGTGTTATCGACTGAGTTATTAAGTTATCGGCATATTAGTCGATGTTATCAACAAGCTATATGAAATGGTGCATTCACCGGTTGAAGTGCCATCGTGGAATGACATCCACGATGGGCGTGACTCCTTAAGGAGTCACGACCATCATGAGATGTCTCCACGATGGTTCGGGGATACCATATTTATATGCTAAGGGTGTATGCAGTAAAACACAGAGAAGATAACATATATAATACAGTTCAGTAACTATATTTACTGCATACACATTACAAAGTTGAAACATCTGAGATTGAAATTAAAGCAAAGTTCATCATATATATAAAACAGTAAGTATATTATATTTCTGATCAAATCTCCAACATGGTATCAAAGCAGGCATAAGAAGATCCAGATCAGATTTATATAGAAAGACTCACTAGATATATATGTATTTCATTTGACATAATCAAAATGGTGAACGGAATGAGATTGGAAGATCGTCTCGAGGGAGCATCAAACTATGTGGCGTGGAAACTACGAATGATGCTCACATTCAAGGAACATGATCTAACAGCAACCTTGGAGAAACCCAAGACTGAACCTAGTGAGAATGATGATCAAAACAAATTAGACAAAGACAATACCAAAGCAATGAAGTTGTTGGTAGATGGAGTAAAGGATCACATAGTGCCAATAATCATAAGATTAGAAACAGCACGTGAGATGTTTAATGCTCTTAAAGACATGTATGAGATTAACAACACAAGTAGAGCACTTACTCTTAAAAGTCAACTACACCAAATAAAAATGAAACAAGGAGAAACTATATCATCTTATTTCATGAGGATTACAGAATTGAGAAATCAACTCTCCGAAATTGGGTACTCTTTTGATAATAAGGAATTATCAATGATCGCACTTAACGGACTACCGTTATCATGGGAATCCTTCATTCAAGGAGTTAGTGCTCGATCTAAAATTCCTAAATTTGATAGATTAAAATCAGACTGCATTCAAGAAGAGTCTCGATTGTTAATCAGAGGAATCAATACAACTACCACAAAAGAAGTCTCCCAAGTACTCAATACAGAAGTAAACAAAAGGAAAAGGAAGAACAATTCCAAGAAGAAAAATGGAAATGATTCATACAAAAAGTACAAACACAAATCTAGAGACCTATCCAAAGTACAATGTTATAGGTGTGACAAATTTGGTCATTTTGCCAAGAAGTGTTCTGAAAGAAACAAAATAGAAGCATCCTTCTCAAAAGTAAATAATACAAAAGAAGATATGAAACCAGAACAACTTGCTTTCTATTCAGCATTATCAAGTCAAGTTTCAGATAATCAGAGCACCTGGGTTGTTGACAGTGGAGCCTCTCGACAAATCACAGGGTTCAAAGAAAAAATGGACTCCATAGAAGAAT
The DNA here is from genome assembly GCA_027943335.1 of Chamaecyparis obtusa. Lineage (NCBI taxonomy): Eukaryota > Viridiplantae > Streptophyta > Pinopsida > Cupressales > Cupressaceae > Chamaecyparis > Chamaecyparis obtusa. The sequence continues at coordinate 327,502 of BSBK01004955.1, read as the reverse complement.
ATTCTACACAAGAAGTTACTATTGGAGATGATACATCCTATACGGTAATGGGAGTTGGGACCTGCACCATTTACCTTGAATCAGGAGTATCCCTACAACTCACTGGTGTTCTGTTTGTACCTGGCATAAGAAGAAACTTAGTTTCAATCTCAACATTAGAAGACAAAGGGTACAAAATCACCTTCATGGATGGAAAGATTTTAGCTTGGACCAAGAACTCAAATATAAAGAATGCACACACTATTGGTGTTAGAGATGGAACTCTCTATAAATTAAGTACTCCTTCAAATCAAGCTCTCATAACTTCAGTGAATGAAAGTGAACTATGGCATAGGAGATTAGGACATCTTCATTTTCGTGGTTTAATTTCATTAGAGAAGATGGTTACAGGACTACCAAAACTAAGATCTGAAAATATTGGAGCTTGTAAAGGTTGCGCACTAGGAAAGAATACCAAAAGTACTTTTCATCATAGTGAAAGTAGAACTAAGAATATCTTAGAACTTATTCACTCCGACTTATGTGGTCCTATGTATGTTCCCTCTATTGGAGGATGTTTATATTATATTATCTTTATCGATGATTACTCCAGGAAGACCTAGATATATTTTCTAAAATGTAAGGAGTCAGAAGAAATTCTCTCAAAATTCAAAGAATTTAAGGCTCTAGTAGAAAATCTATCAGATAAGAAAATTAAAATATTGAGAACAGATAATGGAAAAGAATACACTTCCGAGATATTTCAAAGTTTCTGCAAACATGTTGGGATCAAGAGGGAGTTTACAGTTCCGTATAATCCTCAACAAAATGGAGTAGCCGAGAGGAAGAACAGGACAATAGTAGAAGCTGCAAAAGCAATGATGCATGATCAAAACCTAGGAACCCATCTTTGGGCTGAAGCATCCAACACTGCAGTTTATGTTCAAAACAAATGCCCTCACTCTCACCTTGAAGATAAAACTCCTGAAGAAGCATTCACAGGCACTAAACCTAATGTTAGTCACTTAAGAACTTTTGGATGTCCTATATATATTCATATTCCTAAAGAGAAAAGAAACAAATTAGAACCCTCAGGAAAGAAAGGTATATTCGTGAGATATACTAAAAACTCCAAAGCCTACAAGATTTATATACCAAGGCAAAGAAATATTGAACTAAGCAGAGATGTGATATTTGAAGAAGATACTGCTCTCATGAGATCCAAAGAAGACTCTTATGATCCTTTTGAAGAACAAAACCTTGAGATTCAAAGGGAGAATCAAAATGTTGAAGAAAATGAAACTCCCATTCATGAACCTGAAATAGGAAAGAAGCGACCTCTTTGGGCTAGAAAAGTAATTGAAGAAGGTGAAAGATATGCTGCTCCTGACAGAACATTCAGAGAAAATAAAAGACCCCACAGATTCTCCAGTTATGTTGCACTAATGAGTGAACTTCTAAATTCAGAACCTTCTAATCCAGAAGAAGCTCTTCAACACCAAAATTGGAAGAATGCAATGATAGAGGAATACAACTCTATTCTGCAGAATGATGTTTGGGATATTGTACCAAGACCTAAAAACATATCAATAGTCTCCTCCAAATGGTTATTTAAAATCAAACATGTTGCAGATGGAAGTATTGATAAGTACAAGGCAAGATTTGTTGCAAGGGGCTTCTCTCAAAAGGAAGGTATCGACTATGAAGAAACCTTTGCTCCAGTTGCTAGATATACCTTCGTAAGAACAGTTATTGCCATTGTTGTTGCCAAAGGTTGGAAGATCCATCAAATGGATGTGAAAACAGCCTTCCTAAATGGTGTGATTGAGGAGGAAGTATATTTAGAGCAACCAGAAGGATTCATAGTACACAGTCAACGTACTCATGTATGTAAACTCAAAAAGGCATTATATGGACTCAAACAAGCACCTAGAGCATGGTATGAACATATAGATCACTACCTATCTAAACTTGGTTTTTCTAAAAATGATGCTGACCCTAATCTCTATTTTAAAGTGGAAAAAGGAGATATGTTGATTGTAATACTCTATGTAGATGATTTACTAATCACAGGTGAAGATCATTTAATTGATAAATGTAAAGAAGATCTTACAACTAAATTCGAGATGAAAGACTTAGGGTTGCTACATTATTTTCTAGGTTTAGAAGTTTGGCAACATACTAATGAGATACTTCTAAATCAAGGAAAATATACTATAGACATTCTAAAAAGATTTGGAATGATGGATTGTAAGCCCGTGTCCACTCCTATGGAAATAAATGTGCTCAAACTAAAGGAAGAAGCATCAAATTCAGAACCCACAGATTCCTCTCTTTACAAACAAATTACTGGATCCTTAATGTACCTAGTAAACACTAGACCAGACATCAGTTATACAGTAAATGCTCTTAGTCAGTTCATGTGTGAACCCAAACAAATTCATATGACAGCAGCTAAGCACCTACTAAGGTATCTTAGAGGAACATTAGATCTTGGACTAAGGTACAAGAATGTAGAGTTGCAATTGCATGGATTTACCGATACAGATTGGGCCGGAAGCACTATAGATCGGAAAAGTACCTCAGGATATTGTTTCAGTTTGGGTTCAGCCATGATATCCTGGTTCAGTAGGAAACAGTCATCTGTTGCTCAGAGTTCCACAGAAGCTGAATACATTGCTGCATCTATGGGAGCACGTGAAGCTGTATGGTTAAGGAAACTGATTTTTGGATTATTTGGAAGATCCTTGAAACCCACCATTATTTATTGTGATAATCAGAGCTGCATAAAGCTCTCCTTGAATCCTGTATTCCATAACAGATCCAAGCATATTGAGATACCTTATCACTACATTAGAGATATGGTGGAAAAGAATGTTATTGAACTAAAATACATCTGTACAAAGGAACAATCAGCAGACATTCCTACCAAGGCTCTACCAAAGGTAAAGATAGAGCACTTCAGAGGTAAACTTGGTATGATTGTAATTCCTGAGAATATAACTCAGTAATATTTCTTTTATTGTTTCAATAAAACATTCTTTATTATGAGTGATAGTTCATAATTATGTGTTCTTTGTGTATATCATTGAAAGTGACGACTTTTGATGATTTTCACTTATGGTAAAAAGGTTGCTATAAGGTGACGATCTTATAACAACCTATCTATGTCTTCATGAGACTTGATATTCAGGAGGCCAATGCTCTTGATAATCACTTTGGGCAATTGGTGAATATTTGTGAGTTGTATTCTGTAGGCCATTGCTCTGAGTAATCAGTGAAGTATCATGGACTTGATACTCAAGAACCATTACTCTTAATGTCAGTAAGATGATATGAATATATTAAGTGATTTTACACTCACATTGAGTACTTGGTGGACATCATGTGACTTGATGTTGATACTTTAAGTACTTGGTGAATATCATGAGACTTGATATTCAGGAGGCCAATACTCTTGATAATCATTTTGAGTAATTGGTGAATAATTGTGAGTTGTATTCTGTAGGCCATTACTCTGAGAAATTGGTGAAGTATCATGGACTTGATACTCGAGAACCATTTCTCTTAATATCATTAAAATGATATGAATATATAAAATGATTATTACACTCACATATATATATTATGTATATATAATTAATTACCTATTATCCTCCTTAGCTAAAGAGGGAGTGTTAATATTATTAGCTTATGTCGGATATATATACATACATACATACATATATATATATATATATATATATATATATATATATATATATATATATATATATATATTTATATATATATATATATTGCATTGAATAAGTAATAAATAACTATCAGTATTATAGTCGATGTGTTATCGACTGAGTTATTAAGTTATCAGCATATTAGTCGATGTTATCGACAAGCTATATGAAACGGTGCATTCACCGGTTGAAGTGCCATCGTGGAATGACATCTACGATGGGCGTGACTCCTTAAGGAGTCACGACCATCATGAGATGTCTCCACGATGGTTCGGGGATACCATATTTATATGCTAAGGGTGTATGCAGTAAAACACAGCGAAGATAACATATATAATACAGTTCAGTAACTGTATTTACTGCATACACATTACAAAGTTGAAACATCTGAGATTGAAATTAAAGCAAAGTTCATCATATATATAAAACAGTAAGTATAGTATATTTTTGATCAAATCTCCAACAATTTTAATTGGTGATGCATATGGCTGCATGTTTTGCTTGTGGTGTAGTAAGAACAATGAATCTTTGTGTTTGACAACTGCTAGATTTCGTTTTTATTTTGTAAGGAATTTAATTCTGGAAAATATGAAAATTGTGCCCAAGTCCCTGCAAACTTTCTTAAAATTATATATATGATTGCATAAGTGTGTAGTTGGGTGAATTTTTAACAAGAGGGTCTTTTTTGAATTTTGAATTTATTTGTATTTCAGATTTTAATAAAATGAAAAAAAAAGGACATTCTTAAAATTATATATATGATTGCATAAGTGTGTAGTTGGGTGAATTTTTAACAAGGGGGTCTTTTTTGAATTTTGAATTTATTTGTATTTCGGATTTTAATAAAATGAAAAAAAAATGAAGGTTCTCACATGCTAAAACCTGAATATAGGGGAATTTCAAAAAATATCATATGATATAATTTTTTACTTTGTGATTTGTGTTGGAAAACAACATTTTCTCCTATCATTTGAATACTAATGAGCCTTTGAATCCTAATGCTAACGACTATGCTAATGCTATTGTGATCTTATGCATACTTGCCTACTTGTGATTTAGAGAACTCTTGCTATCACCATCACCCTCATAACTATGAACTTGCATCAATCAACACCCTCCATTCCTTCCTATGCATGTGCTTGAATTTATGAGACCAACCATCCTTTCATACAAGATCTTAAAGGATAGGAGAACAATGGAGTCCAGCATTTCTTGAGTGCATTTGAAACAGCTTTGCTTATTTTGTGCTTTGCGTTGATGAAGAAGAGCTCTATTGATATGATGTTGGATTAGTTTTCAGATCTAGAGCTTGTGGTTGGGCTTGATTAGGTTTGCAAATAGTTGATCCAAATTCATCATCTTCAATTATCAACAAATGGAAAATTATAAGGGGATTTTCCAATGAAAGAAACATATACAAGACTCAACACAATAGAATGAATAAGATCCTGTTAAATTTTGAACCAGAATATATATATTTAGCAATGAACTAAAATTCAAAACACAAAAATAGTAGACACAAAAGACTTATCCTGGGAAAACCCTCCACTTGAGGGTGAAAAACCCAGCCCACAAAATGATGATCCCTTTATTTAATTCTCAGAACAAATACACTAAATTCTCGCTTATGATTGATGACTTCAAACAGTCAGTCAATAAGCCTGATTCACTTCCTTCACAAATTGAACACTTTTGACTATAGATAACAGAAAGTGACAGACTCTAACATCTCACATAGAACTGATTACAAATGAATGAATCTCACAAAATAAGCATACCGATCATCAACAGATCACATATGGAGATACAATATATATGTCACTTAGCAATTACACTCTCAAGGCTGAAGAAACACACAAACCAGAATCACTGTAAAACCATACAACAGAATAAAGGTTACGTTAGGGTGATTTGTTTTCATCTGCATTACATGAATCATGATGAAACTATTTTCTCACAGAATGTCAAGGAACAATCAGTTACAAAGCCCAAATGGCATCCTCCAAGCATGAACCAACGTCTACTTCCCTTAAACCCACGACACCTTCAAAACATGAACGGATGATATAAACCAACAGCATGACCATCATTACACGCATGGTGCCAAGTCACATTACATACAATTCTCCTCAAAGCTCTTCAACCACGATGAAAAGATACAGCCCAAACATGATAGAGACAGCTGGTCACAATAAAAACACGGCACAATCATGATATGAAGACTAACTCAACGCTCGAATTCAGTACAAGAGTCGCTTAGCGGCACTATGAAAACTTCTCCAGCTCAAGCCCAACAAAATACTTAGACGGAAGCAAAAAAAGAGGAACAATATCATATCAGCAAAAGAAGTAGCTCGTGAACCAGGTAGAGAAACAAGAATCAGGAAGAGCAACCAAATAAATGAACAAGCCAGACAATGAAAATCACAATCCATCATTTTAGATGAATTCTAGAGAAGCTCACGGCAAATCATCATAGGTAAATGAACTCTTTCGCAGATACAAAATCATTAACACTCCCTCTTAGCAAGAGAGAGGTCATTTATGAGTCATGGTGTCACACAACATGACAGGCATAAAGAGTTGCAACCCAAAAATGTTAATAACAAAACTTATCAAAATTTCCTTCAACATGATATTGTCATCTCAACATGACATTCACCATGGCTACTCCCAGAGGGTGAAGAAACACAAGAGTTAAGTCATGGATTCTCTCACATGACATCCACCATGGCTACTCCCAGAGGGTAGAACAAGAGCACCTCAAACTTCTCTCTCATAGAGAAGAATGCATTAACAAGGGCTTGCACCTCAAACTTCTTCGTCTCAAAGAAAAATGCATTATAGCACATAAAGGAACAACTAAATGTTGAGACTCCCTCTCAACAAGGACTCCCTCTCAGCAAGGACAGCATTCTCACAACTTTGATTAACAATAAAATACAATTGACTCCAATGTTTGACCAAACAAAGAACTTTAGCAGTCACACTGCTATATGAGTTTGTTGATCCTCTGCAAAGGATTTGGCACTTTCCATCTGCTGCTCAAGCTCACTCTGAATTCAATCACTTGCATCAACCTACTGACCTCCTTGTTAAGGGTTGCCTACAATGCTTGCATAAGAGGAATAGTTACAACACACCTCCGATACTTTCGACATGTTAAAAAAAATCCAAGACTGTCCTCCTTGACCTCATCCTGAATCACCCTATACTGAAAGTTTCCAAAGCTACCAAAGTCAAGTCTAGATTGGTTGAGCAATTATGTTCTATGTAGACTTTAGCACCTGACCTTGCAACACTGCAACTCATTTAGCTGATATAATCACTTATAATGACCCTAGCCGGCCATCTCCCGAATTTTCACAAATATATCTCATGCAGATTTAAACAAATAAATACATGCAATAAACCCTTGATCCAATAACAATAACCAACAAATATATTCTCATAAATCTTCTTAGAAAATGGTATTGTATTATACAACAGCAATACAATAACCACGAATTACAAACATCCCAATCTGAAATACAGAAATACAGTAAGACTGGATGATAAAGAACCTGTAAAACAATGGCGAACTCTGTTGTGAATCCGCACCGGAGATGAACTGGGTTTCCGTCCAATCCACCAAGAAAGCCTAAAGGTTTATGTCCTCGGGTTTCAAAATCGAAAGCTGCAGCTTCTTGAATTCTCAATGAGAAATAAAAATCCATAAACTGAGCATGTTGAACTGAGACTCCAAGCCTTCCTTTAAGGCTGCAGCTGTGACTCTTCAATTTCCCCATTGTCTCTTCATATTCCCACTTTTGTCTTTTTATATTCCCATCTTAAGTCACTTTTGAATAAATATGACCGTTAAGTTATAAAGTGACACAATAAATAAAGTGAAGAATCTCCTGGCATTAAAACAGAGGACCAAACGAACTCGGATGATGACGTATGATAGCTTGTCGGAAAGCTCTTGGCGAGACGCTCCAAGTCCAATACCGAAATGCCAAGAATTTTGAACCCTGTTGACTTACTATAAATAGTAAGTACCCTAAAAACCTGTGGAAATTGCTCTGATTGGCCTGAAACTGAAATCACCTAGGCCAAATATCCAACTGATCACTGCCACACCTCGGTTAGCCCACCAGACCATGATAAAGTGGCTAACGACACGGCATGAAATAATGTGCCCCAAAAAGGAGACATTACAAATCATCCCTTCCCGCAGATTGCTTGCCCTCAAGCAATCTGTATCTGCATGTTGTGATCACAATACCTAGATCCCAAACCAACCTCAGGGACGCTGCTCCACCAATCTGTCGTGTCAAACTGAAACAGCATTATGTTCTGACCTGTAAAGCCACTCAAACCGCAACAAAATAGAAACCAGTCTAATGCCAGGATCCCAAATCACTGCAAGATCAATCATACCAATCTGCCCTATGCTGCTATCATCTGTGAGAAAGTCCTCAACCCAACTGAGAACCTCACTCCAACTGGGATCACCAGTGCCTCTACGGTCAGATGCAGGGGGAAACCAAACCTCATACCAATCGGCTCCCTAAATAAATACCAACCGCAAGTATGTCCCTCCCGGATCCCATAAGCATAAGGGCCATCCATCTCCCCAACTGGCTGAAATATCCTGACGCTCTATGCCCAGACTGAGAGAATCATCAAAAATGTCCAACTGCCATAACAATGCCCCTCCCATCTGTAGCCCAAACCGGAAACTATACTGAAGAGGCAAGCTACCAAGACTGTTGGACAAGGCTTCCATCTACAAGCAGGGAAGCATAGCCAACCAATCACTCAACTCACTCCTATCCAATAATTAGAAAAGAAAGTCCCCCGTAGGTGGGCTGAATGAAAAATAAAATGCATCCCATGCAATAAGGCCAACATGCGATGCACTGATCAACTCTACTGGAAATTCTAAATTAGCATTAGGATTCCATAACTATTTCTCTATACCCGGGACCATACACTACATACCATTGTGTGAAAAATTCACACCAACCAGCATAACCATCATGCCAAGCTCGATAACCCCGTACTAAATAAGCTCTACCCGATCATCATCATCATGCCTAAAATATGTGATGATAGAATTACCATAGGCTCTGGATGTATCGGTATGGTAATGTAGAGGAGTCGCAGCTGTGTGAAAAGAGGAGTGAACCAAGGGATGCTCACCAACACGAGACATCTCACCATCAACGAGAGGTGGTGCAAGGAAAGGCGTATCACCCATCATGCCACAAGACATAACTGCCCATCCTAGACTGGTGGTGCATAAACCACACTACTCAGCAACTGAGCTCATCCCGCTACTCTAACTTGGTGACCAAGACTTGCCTCTAATAACTGGACCTGGGTCCCAAATCCTGCAACCAACCTCATCCTCATCCTAGGAATAGGAAGTATCTCCCTCATCTATCTCAAAGAGGGGATTATCAAATGTCAACTCGGCACGCATCTCAAACAAGGAATTATCAGTCGCCTGAAAGTGGTCTAACTCATAAAGGAACTCGGGGTGACCCAAAGACCTTTTTGGACAACTGTCCAAATCATAGGTATCTTGTATGCTATCAAGCTCCTGAATCACCTCCTGAAAGAATTCAGACCTTTCCTTGTCGTCCTACTCCCTGTACTAGCTAGAGATTACAATCTAATTTCTCGCCTCCTATAGAGCAATACGTGTATGCTCCAAAGTGCCCTGAGTAGCACTAAGCTCCCTATTGAGCTTATTGACCTCATCCTCCTTTTCCCTCAACTGCTCAACATACTTCCTAACAATCTATAACAAGTGGTCACGGTCTATAAGTAAACTCAGATATTCAGATTTCCGATACTCAAATGTTGTTCTAACCCCCTGTAAATCTGCAACATAGGATCCAATCCTTATACCATCTTGCCCTCTATCCCTCTAAGTTGTCCTGTATAGATTATCAATAATCTAATGAGTGCTATCATGGTGAACAAGAGCTGCAATAATGGCATCGTCACTGACTTTCAGCTGACTTTTTAAGGCACACTTCTCATCAATGTTACCCTGGGATGTACTACAAAATGGGTCATCCAAATCAATATAATGTGTGAGGTGCTGCTAAAGAAGTCACACAATTCCTCATTACCTGAATCGCTAAAGGTCTCCAACTGGTTACCACAACCTCTAACCATGGACTTATCAAACTCAACCACCAAGTCACCAAAGTAGAATTCTGTACACTCTCCACTATGTCCTAAAAGAGGTGTAGTCACAACTGTAATTTCTCTATCACTAGGCTGCAATTTATCTTCCCCTTGATTATTAGTGCAAACATGCCCTTGTGACCAGCCCTCTTGGCATAAGAAACAAATCTGCCATGTACTCACTAGGTCCTGGCCCATTACCAGAGATCCTGCAACTTGTAAGCCTAACGATACCTATTCATTTTCAGTCAATGAACTCTTGAAATTTTCAGCCTGGAGTTTAATTAATTCAGCTAAGAGTTCACATGCCATGGATGCGTACTTTATTCCTCCTCTCCAGATTGCCAACAATTATGATTGCAATTGTTTGCATGTGTCATAGTCCTCATCTAAGATCGAGGATAAGATAGTCTTTATGCATGTCTTCACCTCATCTGGATGACGCTCCCTGTAATTGCTTAGGAGACACTGAAATAGTTGTTGAACCATTTTATCATAGCCTAGATTCAACATGTAACTGAAAACTCTAGTGCTTGCCATTAACTCCAAGATTTTTACCTACTTACCAAAGGTAAAATCTCTGTCATATCTCAGTCCATCTAAACTGTCTACAATTAGCTGTAATACCTGTCTCCAAATGTGCTCGGTATAAGGAATAATAGGAGTTGTAATCCGAGTGACCTCACTGAGACATGAGGCAACTGCAAGCCTAACATCTCAATGTGTATGATTCATAAATCTGCGTTGCACCAAGCCAACCATTGAGGGATGCATGGCCCAATTGAAAAGTCTGCAATCAGATTGATCTATCCTAGATAGGTACGAATTTATTTCATCGAGATTGGCAAGCATACTTCCCGTAATTTTCTGCTCTTCCAATTGCCATCGAAAGAAACATAACTCATTCCCTATCTCCATTTCCTTCCGAATATCTCTTAGCTGCACACCGTAAAACATGCCATTGAATTCCTTAGAGAATATTGGGCTTTCCAAGGTCTCCATTATTCAAATTTCACCAGGCTTTACATAAGGGGCTGAATCACTTCTGTGACTGTGAAATGTTGTCACTGCAATAATAAATCTGATTCTATCTGCTGACAGTATTTTACCTCTATAATATCACTACACTATTCTGAGCTATTCAATTTCATCAAACAATTTGTCCACAAGGTCTATTCTGAGATTTCTGTGATCTTATTACAAGCACAAGTTCTTGTGTAGATATTATCCTGCATACTATCCTTAATTAATTTTCTGATGTGCATGTTGAGTGCATCCTTAACTAACCAAAGACTGACTGGTTATTCTCAGATGGATATGTATTTGGTTTTCCTTTCAACAAACATAATGTTTCTTGTTCAGCAGTTGTGATATGTATCCCTGCTCTATAGACTCATTAAATTTTCAACATAATTCTGAAATGTACTAGATTATTCTTGACTGTTATGCTTCTCCCTGAATCTCTCTGATGAATGAGTTTGATTTAGTTTACTAGCGATATCTCATTATTTTACCGTACATATTTAAAAGTGGAGATTACAACTTAAGAAAGAATAGAATATTCAAGTTTGCACATACAACACAAAAATTTGAAACCAGCTCCAATACTGGAAGCCTATCTAGGATTCACATTCAACCAATTTCGAAATGCAACAGAGGTATACTTTAAATGTTATGCAGTGTACATGAGGAATACCAAACAATATTTAAGTTTGACTTACAATTTTCCCTTTTGTCGATTTTCACCAAATGCATATGCCAAGATAAATCCAAAAGCCCGTCACCAACGTCTTTTGATGGCCTGATGGATGTCTGTTGCAGAACATCGTCTGGTGGTGTCACCTGAGGTGGATACGCTTAAGTATCGAAATCCACGCGATATTGCATCAACTACTAATGCGAGCTGGATATGTAACCAGAACGTGTGATCTCAACACAGCCCATCTCCAATCCCACCATGCACGTCCAGTGATACGCGCGACATCGGATTTTCTATGCCTTCTGTGCGATTGGGTATCTACGTCAGGTACTGACCGCAACTCACATTTCAGCTCACGCTTGGGTGGATATCACCGTGACTCAACACCCGATACTATTGCCAGTGTCTTCCCACTCCCACGCTCTCTGCTCTATGACACGTCTAGAGGTGTTCGCTATGACTTTCTCAGTCACGTCCCCGTTCCTTCCTCACCCGCACTCTGGCACTGGTGATACGAGCCGGTTAGAATGCAATGGCTTATCAGATACGTTCTCCAGGCAAGCTGTGATAATACTTACAACATATAGCGCGTGGTACTCTCCAAGGACAAATTCCACTAAGGGTGTCTTCCCTACCAAGAATAGTACTGCATGCAGTGTTTGATGAATATTCAGGGTGCCTCCCGTTGAGACTCTAAATAAACGATCACTCTCTGCTTATACCGCTGAGTCTTCTTTTAATGGCTAACTCTAAATAACTGAATCAATACTTGAACTATTTTCTTTTATCAATGATTGTAACTGGACAAACAAGCTTTTTCTAATCACTACACTACCAGACTATATAACAATCGAATCCGCACAATTTTATTAACTTCCTCTTGAGACCAATACTGCAACTGAAAATTTCCACACTTAACAAACATTTGTCTCTGTACGACTTGTTTCTGAAGAAAACTTCAAACACTGCTAAAAACTCTGTGATAAATAATATTCAAAAAAAAAAATCTCTTCAAATCACTTCTCACTTGACCCAAAAACCTCACAGGCTGGCAGAATTCTTGGCTATGATACCACTGTAATGACCCTAGCCGGCCATCTCCCGAATTTTCACAAATATATCTCATGCAAATTTAAACAAATAAATACATGCAATAGGCCCTTGATCCAATAACAATAACCAGCAAATATATTCTCATAAATCTTCTCAGAAAATGGTATTGTATTATACAACAGCAATACAATAACCACGAATTACAAACATCCCAATCTGAAATACAGAAATATAGTAAACCTGGATGATAAAGAACCTGTAAAACAATGGCGAACTCTACTGTGAATCCCCATCGGAGATGAGCTGGGTTTCCATCCAATCCACCGAGAAAGCCTGAAGGTTTCTGTCCTCAGGTTTCAAAATCGAAAGTTGAAGCTTCCTGAATTCTCAATGAGAAATAAAAATCCATAAACTAAGCATGTTGAACTGAGACTCCAAGCCTTCCTTTAAGGCTGCAGTTGTGACTCTTCAGTTTCCCCATTATGTCTCTTCATATTCCCACTTTTGTCTCTTTATATTCCTATCTTAAGTCACTTTTAAATAAATATGACCATTAAGTTATAAAGCGACACAATAAATAAAGTGAGGAATCTTCTGGCATTAAAACAGAGGACCAAACGAACTCAGATGATGACATGTGATAGCTTGTCGAAAAGCTCTCGACGAGACGCTCCAAGTCCAATACCGAAATGCCAAGAATTCTAAACCTTGCCGACTTACTATAAATAGTAAGTACCCTGGAAACCTGTGGAAACTACTCTGATTGGCCTGAAACTGAAATCACCTAGGCCAAATATCCAACTAATCACTGCCACACCTCGGTTAGCCCACTTGACCATGATGAAGTGGCTAACGACATGGCATGAAATAATGTGCCCCAAAAAGGGGACATTACATCACTTCTTCACAAGACTCCCTCTTGATCCCTGATGCCTAAAATATTGCAAAGAAGTTCTCTGAAATTGAACTCCCCCTGAATGTCATTTCCTCCTCTTAGAGAAACTGAACACAAGATAATCTGAAAAGGTTCTTCTTTATTTAGTGTCTTCATCTTTCTCAATTTCCTTGCAGATGCAAACTCTCCATCCAAGACTAACCCAACCTTTATATGTGATATCAACTTAGACTCATGATTGCAAGTAAGTAATCATGTATGTTCATTTCTCCGGTTGGCATAACTTCCTCACTGAATTTCTTCAGCTCTTCCTTCCTTGAATGCAATCTCTCGTCATCCTTATGCTCCTTGATCCATCCTGGAAGCAGTTTGGAGAGATTACTAATAGTTCATAGAAATCCCTAAAAAAAGACCAATGCTAGAAGCATACATTATTCCCTATTCTAGTGTATGAATTGATAACTACATAAAAGATTCATGAACATTATTCAGGGGTACGAAATACTTATCTCTTGATTGTTTAATCTTCCTCACAATTCATTAATTGTACTTTTCTAATCTTTGAGCCTAAAGATTCAGATCTGATTCGCAATCTGGCCATACTCCATCACATACACATAAGCGACAACCTCAACGTTGATTCTAATTTCAGTACCTTCCATGGGAATAGCAAACGTATCCATCACAATAATAGTGTCCCCGTCCGTTATTCCTTGCATTAATGTAATGTGCCCGAAAAGTAATGTCCCCTTTTTCGAGCACATTATCTCGTGTTACGTCGTTAGCCTTTTCATCATGGTCCAATGGGCTAACAGAGGCTTTATAGGGGTCAGTGTGGTATTGGGTCTAAGTAATTCAAGTTTCAGGCCAATTAGAGTAGTTTCTGCAGGATTTCCAGGGTACTTATTATTTATAGTAAGTCGGCAAAGTTCAGTTTTCTTGGCATTTCTGTATTGGACTTGGAGTGTCTCGCTGAGAGCTTTCCGGCAAGCTATCACACATCGTCTTCCGAATTCATTTGGTCCTTTGTTTCAATGCCAAAAGATTCCTTACTTTATTATTATGTCACTTTATGACTTAGCGGTTATATTAATTTAAAGTTACTTAAAGTGTAAATATGAAAAGACAGAGAAGGGAAACTGAAGAGTCACAGCTGTAGCTTTAAAAGAAGGATTGGAGTCTTATTTGGATATGCTTAGTTTTATGAATTTATTTCTCTTGGAGAATCCAGGAAGCTTCAACTTTCGATTCTGAAACCTGAGGACAGAAACCTTCAAGCTTTCTCGATGGATTCGATGGAAACCCAGTTCATCTCTGAGGTGGATTCACAGCAGAGTCCACCATTGTATTTACAGGTTCTTGATTATCCGATCTTGTTGTTGCATTCTGTATTTCAAATTGGATTATTTTGTTTCATTGTTATTGTATTGCTATTGTATAATACGATAACATTTTCTGAGAGATTTATTGGAATATATCGCTGGTTATTTTTGTTGAATCAATATTATATTGCATACAAGTGTTTGTTTATATTTCTGAGATATATTTGAGAAGTATCCGGGAAAAATATCCATCCGGGATATTACAGTGGTATTAGAGCTAAAAATCTTGCCAGTCTATGAGGTTCTCCAGAAACAAATCATACAGATTTCACATTGGGATTCTATGAGCAGTGAACAGGTCAGTTTGGTACTCCAGTAGTTCTAAGCACCGTGACACCAGCAATTTTTTTTTTTTAAATAAACATCATTCTCAGCACTTATTACTTCATGTATGGGTGAAAGAACTCCTTTAGCAGTATCAAACATTTTCAGTTCTTGCGTGCGATTGGATTCAAGATGAGTCTTGTATTCTCGGCAGCAAGCAAGGAAGCAATCGGTAGTGCCCAGGCAGTCGGTCCACAATACACGCACTGGTAAAGCATGTGACTGGGCATCTTCTTAAC
This sequence comes from Chamaecyparis obtusa, assembly GCA_027943335.1. Classification (NCBI taxonomy): domain Eukaryota; kingdom Viridiplantae; phylum Streptophyta; class Pinopsida; order Cupressales; family Cupressaceae; genus Chamaecyparis; species Chamaecyparis obtusa. Next base: position 312,011 of record BSBK01004955.1, on the reverse strand, counting down.
CCCACGTGACTGCAGTTCGCACGAGACAAATGCAATATTCAATTTAAAAATTAATATTTGAATAAGCCGGCGAGTATTTGGAGTTGAATATATGGGCATTAAATTTACCTATTGATTGATCATTGTGAAAAATAAGTAAAGGCGACCATATACATTTCACGGAAGATCTAATTTATAAGAATCGCGGGACCCAGTTTATTGGAGGCAATTCGTAAAACTCGATAAACATATTTTGTTTATGTTTGTAATTGGTGAGAAGATTAAATTTTATATTTCGCAAGGTTCTCAATCTTATAGAGTCGTGGAAATAATTCGGGGCCCACTATTATCCCGATACTCTAAAGTTTTATTGTGCATATAACTTTCGGGCCCGAGCTTAAATATTACAAAGTCTTGAGTTGTCATGGAGACACCGAGAATGAAGTCATTGGCTGGGAGATTATATTTTATTAGTGAAACTTAGGAAATGATAAAGTTGAAACTTATATTATCGAGCATAAATAGGACTATAGTCTGCGGCAAATATTCCAACGGCAACCTTTGCAGATTTTATGTATAATTTGGGCGGAAGCTTATTCCATTTCTTCGGACTAATTTCTAAGAAAGCTTTGCAGAGGAGTCGGGTGTTTTACCTTCAGCTCGTGACTGATAAACATTTGAAAACTTAGCGCAACTTCTATCAAGTTCGGCTACTAGTCACGGCTTAGCAACGTGACTGCCTCCTATTAGCAACTCTTGCTTTTGGCAGATGCTACTGTTGCCTGCAGTCTTATTGGCTTAGCGCAACATCTCATTCTCGTGGGTCACATACAACGTTAGCTGTGGGCTCATCTGGGCGCAAAGATAATACCGTTTGGCAAGGCAGGAAGCTTGTAACGGTCACAGCTAGAAGAAAGTCACCAGCAGTGCGCGTGACTGGTGTGGAGAGTTGGGCATCTGGACTGTACACGACTTCACATGTATCCATTGACAGTGGGATTTGAAATATACTTGGCGGCATAGCATACACAACTAGTGCCCGATACTGGGAATCCGAGCGCATTGCAGTAAGCTCGAAAGTGTTTCGGTAGTAGAGTTCAATGCGGGTGCAGTAGACTGTTGCACACATACACCTCCGCTTGGCGTAGCCTTACTCACTCCACGCGACAGCTGGAACTCACATGGGGTCCTCTGTATCAAACCTACGTTTTGGGGTGTTATTCATGTGTGAAGTCCGGTGATAATCAGTTGGTATTCCTTGTTAAAGTGCAGTTCTATTAGCAATTCGGTTTAGAGTTTATCTTTCATGATCGAATATATATATATATATATATATATATATATATATATATATATATATATATATATATATGTTGAATGATTATTTGAAGAATCTCTGTTTCAAACAACTTAATACCCAACCATCAGTGATTATTCTAATTGAAGAGTTTATGATAAGTTAAATCCGGTACTAGTACACATTGAGAAGAACTAATTGTTCATGGTGATATTAAACAATCCGGAATCATAAAACAAACTCCTTCCCGATATTATTTAGAAAATTTTCAGCAAAGATGGGCTTGGGTTATTACAGAGATTGGCTTGGGTTGGTACTTGTTTTGCTTGGAGAGTATTTCTGCATTACTGAGAATTCTTGCACAGTGAGTAATTGTGGGAAGAGTCACATTTCAGTCTTATTAACTCAGCAAAACAGTGACAAAACTTAAATTGAAAACACTACGACAAAACTACGAGAACAGGGAATTATTTGATCATCTTCAGCAAGAATAAATCAGAAACATTATTGTGATGACAGCATTTCTCAGTTACAGAGGTTGATGGTATTAAAATCTTATTCAGTCCATTGCAGGAAGCTTAGAGGAATTGAATAATGGAAACCTTGGAAAGCCCAGTATTCTCAAAAGAATTCAATGACACGTTTTACGATGAGCAACTAAGAGACATTCAAAAGGAAATTGAAATAGGAAATGAGTTATGTTGTCTTGGATGGCAATTGGAGGATCAAAAAATTATGGGAGATATGCTTGCCAAATTAGATGAGATAGATTCATATCTATTTAGGATAGACCAATCTGATTGCAGGCTCTTCAATTGGGCTATGCAGCCCTCAATGGTTGCTTTGGTTCAACGCAGATTTATGAAACATCCACATAAAGACGTTAAACTTACAGTCGCCTCATGTCTCAGTGAGATCACTCGGATTACAGCCCCTATTACACCTTATACTGATTGCATTTGGAGACAGGTATTATAGTTGATTGTGGACAGTTTAGGTGGACTGAAAAATGACAGAGATCCTACCTTTGGTAAGCAGGCAAAAATCTTCGATTTAATGGCAAGGACTAGAATTTTCAGTCACGTGTTGAATCTCGGTTGTGATAAGATGGTACAACAGTTATTTTAGTGCCTCCTACGTAATTTCTGGAAGCGTCATCCAAATAAGGTGAAGACTTGCATTAAAACCATCATATCCTTGATCTTAGATGAGGATAACAACATATGTAATCAATTGCAATAAGAATTGTTGGCAATCTGGAGAGGAGAACTAAGGTCCTCACCCATGGCATGTGAGCTCTCAGCTGAATTGATTAAGCTTCAAGCTGAAAGATTCAAGGATTTATTGACTGAAAATGAACAAATATCAATAGGCTTACAGGTTGCAGGATCTCCAAAAATAGGCAAGAACCAAATGAGGACAGGGCATATTTGTTTTATATGCCAAGAGGGCTGGTCACAGGAACATGTTTGTGATATTAATCAGGAAAAGAGTTTACAATCAGCCAAGATGATTAATATGGAGGAAGGATCAACCATCACAGGTGAAGAGTGCTCAAAGCTCTACTTTGGTGACTTAGTGGCTGAGTTTGACAAAATTATGGTTAAAGGTTGCGATAATCAGTTAGAAGCCTTTAACAATTCATGTAATGAGGAGTCATGTGATTTCTTTAGCAACACCTCACTTATGTATAATGTTGATTTGGATGACCCTTTAGGTAGTACATCCCATAATAACAATGACGAGAAACATGCCTTGAAGAGTCAATTGAAAGTCAATGATGATGCCATTATTGCAGCTCTTGTATACCATGATAACTAACACTCACCAGATTATTGAGGACCTTTATAGGAAAGCTCAGAAGGAAAAGGGACAAGGTGGTATAAGGATGGGTCTTATGTTGCAGATTTACAGGGGATCAAAAAAGCATTTGAGGATTGGAAATTAGAATATCTGTGTTTACTTTCAGATCACGACTACCTGTTACAGATTGCTGGAAAATATGTTGAGCAATTGAGGGAAAAGGAGGATGAGGTTAATAAGCTCAATAGAGAGATTAGTGTTACTCGGGGTACTTTGGAACACACACGTATTGCTCTTCAGGAAGCAAGAAATCAGATTATTACCTCTAACCAGTATAGGGAACAGGGCAACAAAGAAAGGTCCGAATTTTTTCAGGAGGTTATTCAGGAACTTGATAGCATACAACAAACTTATGACTTGGATAGCTGTCCCAAAAGATCTTTGGATCATCCAGAGCTTCTTTATGAGTTGGATAACTTTCAGGCAATTGACAATTCCTTATTTGAGATGGGTGCTGATTTGACATTTGATAATCCCCTTTTTGAGCTAGATGAGGAAGATATTTCCTACTTCCATGGTGAGGATGAGATTGGTTGCAAAATTTGGGACCCAGGTTCAGTTACTAAAAATGAGTCTTGGCCACCAGATTGGAGTAACGAGGTGAGTTCAAATGTTGAGCAATTTGGCTTCTACATCAACGGTTCAAGATGGGCAATTGTGTCTTATTGCATGATGGGCGATATACTTTTCCTTGTGTTATCTCTCATTGCTGGAGAGATGTCTAGTATCGATTGCATCTAGGAGGCAATTGTCTTGTCACTTTTGATAGAAGGACATAATGCTGATTGCAAATCAGCCTTGGTTAGGGACTTGGTTATTAGTATAACCAAAGGGTACCTAAGGGGAGAGGATAGTGTTGATGAGTATCCCTTGATTCTTTCCCCTCTTCACACAGTTGGGACTCAACTACATTACCATACCAATTCATCCAGTGCCTATGGCAACTCTATCACCTCATATTGTGAGCATGATGATGACGATTGGGTAGAGTCTTTTCAGTATGGGATTGTTGAGCTTGGTATGATGATTGTGCTTGTTGGTGTGAATTTTTCACATAATGATGTGCATTGTAGGATTACGGGTTTAGAGAGACAGTTATGGAATCCTAATGCTAATTCAAGATTTCCAAGGGAGTTGGTTAGCGCATCAGATTATGGCCACATTGTATGGGATGCAGTTTGTTTTCCATTCAGCCCACCTACGGAGGACTTTCTTTTCCGATTATTGCATAGGTGTGGGATGGGTGATTGATTTGGTACGCCTCCCTTCTTGAAGGAAGAAATCATGACCTGCAGTTTTGATAGTTTGTTTCTTCAGTGCAATTTCCGGTTTGGGTTACAAATTAGAGGGGCAGTGTTGTGGCAGTTGGACCCTTTTGACAATTCACTCAATATGGGCATGGATCAACAGGATATTTCAGATAGCTGGGGAGATGGATGGCCCTTTTGCTTGTGGGATCCAGGAGGAACGTTCTCGCAGTTGGCAATAATTCAAGGAGCTGATTGGTATGATGTTAGGTTCCCCCCTTCATTTGACCTTAGAGGTGCTTGTGATTTCAGTTGGAGTGAGGTTTTTCTCACAGATGATGGCAGCATAGGCCAGATTGATTTGACTGATCAGGTATATGGGGTGATTTGGGATCCCGACATTAGAATGATTAATGCATTGTTGCTGTGTGAATGGCTTCACAAGTCGGGACATATTGTTTGTCTCAATTTTTCACGACAGATTGGTGGCACAGCTTCCTTGAGGTTGGTATGGGATCCAGGTATTTTGGTCACAACATGCAGATACCGATTACTTGAGGGCAAGCAATCTTTGGGAAGGTATGATTTGTAATGTCCCATTTTTCGAGCACATTATCTCGTGCTGCGTCGTTAGCCTTTTCATCATGGTCTGGTGGGCTAATCGAGGCTTTATAGGGGTCAGTGTGGTATTGGGCCTAGGTAATTCCAGTTTCAGGCCAATCAGAGCAGTTTTCGCAGGGTTTCCAAGGTACTTACTATTTATAGTAAGTCAACTTGGAGCGTCTCGCCGAGAGCTTTCCGGCAAGCTATCACACGTCTTCCGAGCTCATTTGGTCCTCCGTTTTAATGCCAAAAGATTCCTTACTTTATTATTATGTCACTTTATGACTTAACGGTTATATTAATTTAAAGTGACTTAAAGTGAGAATATGAAAAGACAGAGAAGGGAAACTGAAGAGTCACAGCTGTAGCTTTAAAAGAAGGATTGGAGTCTCATTTGGATATGCTTAGTTTTATGAATTTATTTCTCTTGGAGAATCCAGGAAGCTTCAGCTTTCAACTCTGAAACCTAAGGATGGAAACCTTTAGGCTTTCTCGGTGGATTGGATAGAAACCCAGTTCATCTCTGAGGTGGATTCACAGCAGAGTCCACCATTGTATTTACAGATTCTTGACTATCCGATCTTGCTGTTGCATTCTATATTTCAGAATGGATTATTTTGTAGTTTCATTGTTATTGTATTGCTATTGTATAATACGATAACATTTTCTGAGAGATTTATTGGAATATATCGCTAGTTATTTCTGTTGAATCAATATTATATTGCATGCAAGTGTTTGTTTATATTTCTGAGATATATTTGATAAGTATTCAGGAAAAATATCCATCCAGGATATTACAATTAATTCCATGACCTCGATGGTGTCTCCTGACCTTCACCTTCTTGAAGTAGTGTGGGTCTCTGCACATAGTGTGTCCTGCTGCACCTTGATCTGACTGACCTCATCATATCTATATATGGCATTACACACCAATATGTCCATCTCTCTTTGCAACAGCAGAAATCTAAGTGATTTAATACAGAAACAATTCAACACCCCTAAATCTCAACATTGGTGTGGTTTATCCTTGTACCATGGAGGGAGTAATGATTGATTAGCACAACTCAGAATGAGCCCAGCCTAAGCCCACATGATGAGAAGTTGATTCTTATCCTCACAGTATGCCCAAAAGACCAAGCTTATTTGCAGATTTCAATCTGAGTGTGTATGAACTTTCGGACACAAATGTATCAAACTCAGAATATAAAACAGAAAAGAACAAACCCAAATTGCAGACTTACATGCTGAAATGGAATTTCAGAGCCATTCATTCACATATGATGATGAAATGCTAATATCTTCACAGATTTTACATATCCCACGAACATATCCAGTCAATGTTATTTATCCATCAAGACATTATTCCATGTGCAATGACTGAGAAATAAGAGTAGAGATTTCACCAGGTCTCAACAGTACTCAATAATGACACTGACACAAAGTTTACGATTCATACCTTGGAAGAATACAAATTGTCCTGTCTTCTAGTATCCCCTGTTTGAGATGGACCTAACTAGAGGCAACATCATCATTATTTCAGAGCTCCCGATGACTTCAATATTGGACATCTTCATTTCAGTTAAATGCCCAGTCCATATTAAATACAAATCTCCATGCGAAGCAGCAACCTCGCATTCCCGTCAAATGTTTTTATGTAATCATCACATGTCACAGGCCATTTACAGACAATTCGCCAAGCTGGAGTTATTAAAGGTAAATTTCTTGTCTTAAAAATATTCAAATATTTTTTTTATTAAATGTTTTTATTGAAATGTATGTAAGATTCATATGTTTTTACAAATTGTTATTTTTTGATTGAAGGTGGTTGAGACACGCTTTGCTACACACTACACCGTTCTCAAAAGGCTTGTTGATGTCAAACAAGCCTTGAAAAGCATGGTCATTAGTGACATTTGGGCGGTATGGAGACAATCACAAACGGATAGAGCAAATAATGTCAGAACTTTAATTCTTGAAGATGATTGGTGGGCTCAAATAGATTATTTACTATCTTTCACTGAGCCAATATACAACCTCATTCGTCATTGTGATACTGATAGGCCAATATTAGGTGACATCTATGATTGCATAGATACAATGGTGGAGCAAGTTAGAGATATTATTATAGCAAAAGAACAAGATCCCTCTGAATTTTTTTATAAGCAAATATATGAGGTAATCAAGAAAAGATGGGATAAAATGACAACTCCTTTGCAACTTTTGGCATATGCTTTACTACCATGCTGATATGTTAGCATTGCCAAATAGGACAGCACCAAATAGGGATGTTGAGGTTGTTGAAGGATATAAAAACGCTTTCAAGAAAATGTTTACAGATCCCAGAGTTGCTGCGGAGATTCGAGATGAGTTTGGGAAATTTGCATCCTCTGATGGAACTTATGCAGATGTTGATGCAATGGCAGATAAAAAAGAAATGGACCCCATAAAGTGGTGGAACTTCCATGGTGCCATGACTACACATTTGCAAAAGCTAGCTGTCAAACTTCTATCACAGGTTTAATTTTATATGAATTATTCTAATTAGAATTATTTCTTATCTCAATTTTATTTGATTGTTTATGTCTTTGTAACTTATAATATAAACTCTTTTATTACAGGTTTCAAGTTCTTCTGCATCTGAGAGGAATTGGAGTACATATGGCTTCATCCATTCTATGAAACGAAATAGGTTGGCAGCCAGCAAAGCAGAGGACCTTGTATATGTGCATTCCAATCTTCGTCTCTTGTCACATCCCTCCTCAGACTATTTGAAAGGACCTAGTAGACTTTGGGATGTACAACCAGAGATAAGTGACATTGATGTATTCATAAATACATTGGCACACCTCAATCTCATTGTTGAGAATTCTAACATGGTTGGAGGATCCTTTGGTGAATCTTCAGTGGGTTCTGAGATCTAGTTGGTGGTTGCACTCGATCCAACTATCCTAACTCTTCAGAGAATCTTGATGATATAGATCTCGAGTTTCAAGAGAACAGTGATGATATATTTGATAGCATGTGATTCTAAAAAACTATTAATGTATTTGAATTTTGTTTGAATAATAAATCTATATTTAAATATAGTATTTTGGAATATGTCGCAATTATGTGTTCATATTGTTCATTATAATAAAAATCTTCTTTAATGGCTTAGAAAATTTGTGTAATATATATATATGTGTGTGTGTGTGTGTGTGTGTTTAATAAATGCCATATCTTGCCGTTTCCAAATGAGAAGCCTCAAAAAATGGTTATATTCCTACCTGATACCATACCCGTATCCGATACCGTACCCGTGTCCATGCAACTCTGGTTGGCTTTGATAAATCCCACACCTTCAACTATTACAGTAATCCTTTTTCACGGAAATGGCATGATCAAAAAATATAACACTCTGGAATGACTGTTCACTGCTAGAGTTCTTCACAAACATGATAGGTGCATACAGATTACTTCAGCTTAATCACGCTGCATGTCATGTGATTGTATCCACATGTCAATTCAATCATGCCCTTTCATTTCCCACAGCGTTGCCATTTGCGATCCTGGGCAAACTTGAAAAACTATAAATCTTCTTCACTTCTTTCTGCAGGTGGCAAATTCTGGAATTCAGAGCACATAAGTTCAGCATGCTAGGGAACCATACACTGCACACAAAACATTCAATATGTCATCTGCCCTTATGCCTGCAACATCCTTCTTTACTAGCAGGCTGAAGTAGTTGGGAAAAGGGCAATAGATCTTTTCAGACTCAGGAATTTGAGCCCTCATGTTCACAGCCGACCACTGCTCAAAGATTTCTGATGGCAGAAAATAATGCCATTCTTGAGGTGTCAGGGCTTCTCCACAAGAGTCCTGGGAGCAGTAAATGTTTTGCCTCCTCTGATGAAGCCTTGAATGTATATACCGGGTCATGCAGGAATGGAAAAAGCGATGCAAACAGTGCATGCCCTCAAACATCTCTGGTAAAGAATCCTCAAAACAGATCCCACACAACACTGTTGGCACTGACCCCTGCTAGCTATTTTGTTTCATTAGAGAGGATGTTGGAGGTGCAAGATACTCTACAATCCATAATGATTTGTGTAGAGCAGATAAGTGGTCTCAATCAAAGATCATAGATGGGAAGAAGATGAGAGAAAAGGAGCTTGATAATGCTTGGTCGTCCAATATCAAGTAAGAAAACTTTTTATTTAATATATTTGTACTGTGATTTTATTTTTTTATTTTACTTTTTTGTTTACAAATTAATATTGTCAACATTTTTTTATTTTTTTTGAAATGTCACTTGCAAAAATATTTGCTCTATAATATCACCTATTATAGGGTTGATAAAGTATAAGGATACAAGTTCTCCCTGCCTTAGATTTTTTAGACTTTTGTTAGAATGTTTGATAAAATGAGGCAAGCAATTTGTGACAAGGATCCTAGATTGCAATTCTACAAGGAGCATATCAAACTTATTGTCACAAAGCAATAAAACATGATAAATGCCCCTCTCATATAGCTGCATATTCCATTCTTCCCAAGTGGCATGCAACTAGAGCTGGCTGAGTTCCTCCTAAGGATGATGAGGTAATGGAGGGGTTTATGAAAGCCCTTAGTACAATGTATAACATTGAAGATGCAACCATTCTTGAAGAGCAATGGCTTAAGTTTTTCAATTTTCAAGGTTCTACATCCAGCAAACTAGAGAGGCTAAGGGCCTAAGACAGATAGGGCTACCATTGCACAAAACAAGCCTACTGGATGGTGGAGCTTCCATGGAAAGGACGCACTGAATCTGAAGCAACTTGCCAATCCCTTACTCTCACAGATTGCTAGTTTCTTTGTTGCAAAGAGGAATTGGTCCACCTACAGTTTCATCCACTCAATTAAAAGGAACGGGCTTACTTCTAGAAAAGAACAGAAACTAGTTTCAGTTCATAGTGCCTTGCAACTTGAAGATCAACAGACTCTTGAGTATCAATAGAATTAAGCCGCATGTTGGGATGTTGGTCCTGAAGATCTTCAACAAATTTATGAGGAAGTGAAATCAGGATCAATTGGGTTTACATAGCTTCAGCCATAGAGTGACCCAGATTCAGAGAGCTCTTTTGATATTGATGGCCCAGATGAAGCATAGCTGTACTTAGTAGTAGTGCCACATATTTTTAGGCCACCGTCTACAGAAAACTCAGTTGAAGCTTCAACAATGAAATGAAAATCAGAAATTTATGGCTTAGTTTTTTATTAATGAATACATTAAATAGTGATATATTTAATGCTGCTATATTGCTCTCACAATCTTGAAGATTTTTTTTTTCCAAATAAACACCCACAAACAAACAACCATCCTGAAAACCCATCCCCTGCCATCATAAAATCCTCAAAACGATGCAGAGCATGGTAGAAGTGCAATATTTAAAAAGCTAACAAGGGGTGCCACAGTGAAACTAATCAGGTGCCACGGTGAAACTAATCATCCTATCCTAAAATATTAGAAGACAACTATCAAAAGCCAAAATATTCATTCAAGGAAAAATACCAAATGATTTGTAATAGATACTAGATTCGTTTTTATTGGACCATATTGGTGTTCGGTTTACTGGGCAAACATTGAACTCAGCCGCATACTAATCCTTCAAGCAAATTAGGAAGCAAATATCAAAAGCATGCAACTTAAATGACAAAATATAAAAATATGAACTAAAGATAAAAGTAGGGCCTTATGAAAAAGGACAAACTTCATTTATCACCAGAATAAATCATTACAAAGCCATTGCAAATGGTAGAACCAAAAGAAACTACAAGGGGACCAAACTCTAGTTATCATCACACCCTGATAAATGGTAAAACTGAAAAGTACTAACATCAAACATTACAAAGAAAAGTGGCATAGAGCACTTGAGAATCCTTCACTAATAGTAAAAACATTTATGGTATTCTATCTCATAGCAAACCTCCAAATAAGACTTCATAAAATTTTCCAAACACCATCTGGTATTAATGGAGAATTTGATTTTCTAGTGTAAATTTAAACAAATCTCACAGCCTCATTTGTTATTACTTATTTATTCATATACCTCTATTTTTTTTATTTCATATTTAAAATGCCAGTAAAGTTCTCATTGTGCATACATATGAAACTTTCGTAAGTCCTTCAAGTGGTTTCATTTCATGAGAGACAATTCAACGATCTTAAATTCAGCATTGTCTAAATATTTAGCTAATAAGAAAAGCAACTGATAAATTCAGACCAAGTTTTAGAAGATCATATGCAGAACCCTATAAGCTAAGATATTAACATGTAGAATGCTGAAAACCTTAGTTACCGGGTTCGCCCCTGGACCCCTCCGAACTGGCCTAGGTACGAACTGGTACGTGGTCCGGGTCCGGTTCGCCTGTGGGTCCAGGCAGAGTTCAAAAATCTGGGCCCAGTTCGAACTTCTGTCCCAGACAAACGGACCCGGGCGGGCCAGCTCACCAAAAAATGAACCCATGGCGAACTGCGGCAAACTTCGGGACACGGACATTACTTTAGTGACATTTTTTTGCAAATTTTATAAATTTTTGACATCCGGAACCCTATAAGGTGGATATGAAAGGATAATTTTTTTTTGTTCATGGGCGGGAGGATATTTAAGTATAAGTCTGATTTATTTAATTTCTTATACTTTAAGTTATATTTGTATAAATACTTTTCAGGATGTTTGAGATAGGTTCCAGCTTCATAGGAGTTAAGATGCAAATTCTAGATTTTGGGGGTTTTTGAAAAATTTCAGACTTAGCCAAATTTCAGGATTCAGCAAGCCTTCAGCACAGCTACCTCCCACAATCCATCATGGCTTTCTAAGGTCAAACTGAAGCTGGCAAAATGATTCTCAAAGGATTTTAACTCGTTTTATCACAAATCACTTGGTTTCGACCCCATCTCTATGACAGACTTAGCTTAGCTCCCACCCAAATCCCAGACAGACATGACTTCCCAAAGGCCAAAATCACTCAAACCTCATTTGCCGGACCTAGGGACTTGAAAACAGCCACCAACAAAGATATAAATTTTAGATATTGGTCATTTTGTGTTGGATATACATGTTAGATATAACTTATATGAATATCTAACATTTATATCCAACACAAAAGGACCAATACTTCAACACAATACTTTTACATCTTTATGTCTTATATCCCCCCATCCCCCCGTCCTCTAGGGCGGTGTAACTATGACTTGAAGTATATGATGGTATGATCATGATTCATGATGCTATGATTACAAGTTTATGGTGTTTTTGTTGTTTAAATGTTGTTTTTATGATACTATGTGACATTCTTATTTTTACTCATGCTTCTAGGCTTCATAAATATATATAATTTTAAAAATTTTACATGTATTTTCGAACCTGAACCCAAACCCCTTTTCAAAATTTTGTTGAACTTGCGAACTGGTTCTTCGTACCCGAACTTAGAACCGAACTCGAACCAGTAACTTAGCTGAAAGCTATTGGAACTTTAAATATAACAAAAAACATGATCGGATTTTAAATCTAGAAGGAAGAAAAAGTAAGCAACCAACAAAGTAAACGGATCTAAAAGCAACTACAAAAACCTAAGCAGCAAAGTAGTTTACCTGGGGCAGCGATGCCGTGTAAATTGAAGTCTCCCATAGCTTTCCATAAATTAATATCCTGCCCATGAACAAAAAGAAAACACAGTACCATAAGCATGGGTTAAAAAAATCAATTTAAATACTAGAAAGACAGACATAATATTTACCTTTGGAAAGCTATTGGTAGCATCCACCTTGGCAGCATGAGGAGCTATATTCTCCTGTGCAAATTGCTCAACACTTTGTTTGAACTGCAAAAAAATATCTTAACGTATCAGAATATACATCAACATGCATGTCATATTAATAAACAATAAGCAATATTTATTGGACTATTTTGAAGAAAACCAATACATTATGTATTATTTTAGCAATAGAAAATATACTTCTATCCGATTTGATAAGATTTCCAGTACTGGGAGACAATGATCATCACTAAAGGACACAATAAAAGAATTACTGAAGGATACAAATCAAAGTTCATAAAAAAAGTAAAGGAGGGTCTTAGTTGCAGCCTGCGGGTATTCAAGGTCTGGGAGGGATCTAAGTTTAGGCATTCCAGTAAGATGCATTTTAAAGTACCCTCAGGATATTTTCCCCCTTAGTTTGCAGGAAGACGAAGCTGCCTGTCCAGATGAATGGACAACTGTTTCAAACAGTAAAGTTAAATTTCAAGAGAAAGTTAGACAGAAATGATTGCAGTCTCACTGTCAGCTAGTTCTCTGCTGATTTTTCCTTGGTCCTGTGTGACCTAGATTGGTTTCCAGGGTTTACTTATTTTTTGTCTTGGTATGATTGATTATTGACTGTCAGATAGGTTTCTATTGACTGTTTTTCTGTTCCATGTCACCTGGTTCTGTTTGCAGGCCTGTTTGTAGTTGATTTCTTAGCTGTGCCATCACATTGCTATCTTTTCTTTTTTGTACAAGGCTCTGGGCCCTTTCAAAACCTTGGCTTTTACCCTTATCAAAAAAGATCATAAAGATGGAAAAAACAAACAATTAAAAACAGAGGAAAATTGGAGGAAAAAAAAACAGATTGAACAAACCGGTCACTCTTGCTATGGTGAAAATGTCTCAATATCCCTTATTCTTAATAAGGTAAAACACTTCATAAATAAAAAATCATTTATCTAATGTATATAAATACACAAATACTCAAACTATAATCGAGTAGAAATAGAATATAAAAGATTTTTATAACAAATCAAATTATTAGGGGTACACCCCACAGCGCAACAGTTGTCGCATGTCCTGTCAATAGGACGGTCACCGGTTCAATTCCCAACTGATGAACGATGCCATCCCATGCCTTTCCCTGCACGAGCCTACGGAGGAGGATGGATAGTTCGATTTCCATGCTGGCAGCCTCGGTGGACACTGGCCCACACCTGTGCGTTGTAGACTGGTTCTTGCAGTCACAGTTCGACCGGAGTAATCAGGGGATGAGAGACATAAGAAGCACAGAGGGATAAGGAGTGATAAGCAGACAGGAGATACAAGGAGCAAGGAAAGGGATGGAGAGATAAGGAAGGAGACACGGAGTATAAGGAAAGCATTCAATCGACCACAAAACAAGGCTGCTGCCATGGACTCGGAGAGATAAAAGGATGTGACTTGAAAGACATCAGCAAGAGTCAAATCTTGGAGTTGAAGGCGTTAATGCCTTGGCAATATCACCATAGGGATGGAGTCCCCCAATGTGACTCTACTGGTTCATAGCTCCAGTCAAAAGCGATTACCGAGCAAAAACTAAAAAAAATCAAATTATTAATAACATCCATGAAATGTACCCTGCTCGAGGGATTAATGCAAGTATGTCCTCAATGATCAAGGACAATTGAAATTTTCCATATAAGCTTCCAGAAACTAAACTCTAATGGTGCTTTCAAAGGGAAACCTAGAAATGCTGGCATACAAGAAACCTTATAGGATTCAACGTGAGAGTGGAGCCTTGTATGATCTAGACTTGTCTGCGTCAACAAACAAACAACATGGTTGAGGTCCCTTATCTTCTCCATAAAAACAGATTTACCCTGACCAAATGCATATATTTAATCTAGAGTCCAATGAAGGCTATGAAGTAAGGTAAAAGTTTGGAAGTGACATTAAACTACATTGTTGAGACAGCCTCTATCCTCATATCTTGGTATCCTCTATTTCATTTCATCGTACCTATACTAGCAGTAGCAAGGTAGTCGATTCCCTTCTATCCACCTTCTAGAGCTAATGAAGGAATAAGGATTACAAACTTTGTATGGCTCCTTAGAAAGCCTTTCATTTTTAACAGGTCTCATCTTTGATTAAACTGGAATCATGAAACAAAGTAGCTCTTTTCATTATTTTTTGTTTCCCTTAATACTGCCTCTGAATATGAGCAATGTCAGAGCCATATGTGATGTGTCTGGATGCAGTAACCTCGGAGCTTTATGCTGTTCGGAGTACCAAAAAAATTGAGGAAAAAAAACAGAAAAAGAATACTTTTTCTCCAGACAAATACATATATTTTTTATGCAATATATTTAATCACCAAAAGGCTAAAAATAGTCCTGTCACATAAAACAAAATATGAAAACAACAATATCTATATTTTAAAATTTACGTTATGTTCTATTCTTTTTGACATATAAATAATAATAATATACAAGATACCACATTTTTTAAAGTTTCCCATTTCCAATTAGCGCTTTTGTATCAGATACAGTATCTGTTTCCATACAACACTGTCCAGTGAGAAAAGAAGTAAAACAGGTAGCTGTCATTCAGACTGTCTGCCTTGGTGGCGAGTTACCAAAGTTCCATGAAATTGCTAGTCTAAAGAAGAAAAGAATTTTAAACCCTAATGAATATGAGCCACTGGGAGCATAGGGAAGTTTTTGATATATACAAGCGATATTAAAATTGAGCCTGGACCGTTGTTAGAAATTGATAAGGGGCAGAACGAGCAAACAAGCATCGGCAAAATGAGAACCTGTGTGCGGAGCCTTAGATGCCAGAAAGAGATTTGCTCAGAAGAGGATTGGGAAACATCTGAATTTTTTGGCACAATAGAGTGTGTAAATAAACTTTTGCAGAATATTCAAACTCTTACTAATCGTCGCAGTTGCATAGACAAGGCAACTAACTGAAATAGTGAAACTGTAGATGCCCCAAGGTTCAGATTTAAGCTACTCAAGGAAAACCATCATCAATTGACTTAGAATTGGTCTAGGCCTTGGCTGGCATGTAATTAGTTAATTGTTTTCATAATATACGTCTTTTCAACCTCATGCCTCTTAGCAGAACTCAGCATAAATGTAAACCCACTCCTTTGTCCCTCTCTTCAGATTGTGCACTCCGTCCCTGTCCACATCCTCATCCCCGTTTCATTTTCCTATTCAAATGCATTGTTAGGATTTTATTGGTACATCCAGGCATCCCCTTACTGCTTCCCAGTGTTTTACATGGCCTCAAAATAGTCTTAGTTTATACAAAAATGTCTGGGACATAATATCCGTTCATCATTTATGTTGCTGATTATTTTGAGGTGGTATCCAAAAAAATTCAAGTTTCATAGTTTTCAATATAATATGTTCAGAAGTATCTGCTCCCTAATCTGATAGTATATCAATCTAGGTTCAGAAAAAAAAACAGCAAATACTGATGGAAATCAAATGCAAAAACCTGTATTTGGGTTTCATCGAGGAGTAAAGAAGTGGAAAATCCGCAGCAACGCAACCGAAATGGATTGGTATTCGTGTGCCTTATTGCATTTGCAACAAATTTGCTATAAAATCGATTCATTTTTTTGCGTACCCAATTCGACTCACGAAATACTCAATAAGTACAATATTTTCCGCAAGTGGGTGGCAGAATGGAAAAAATAATGACAAGATAATACATAGAATCAAAGAGAGGGACAAAAGGATAACAGTTCTGCGTCTGCACGCCTATCCTTAAAACTCCACAATATAATATTTTTTGGAGAGTTGGGAATGCCGGGGAAAATTGGGATTCGAATAAGATTTATCCGCACTCATATTAACTCCAGTCCATCCTCTCTCGTTGCAATGATTATGATTTCAATTAGTTTGCATAGAAACAAAGAGAGAAAAGGGTGACAGTTATGCCTCTTTGTCGCTTATCTTTATAACTTCCCAATTTTATTTAATTTTTGGGGCACAGTTGGAGTGTCTTGGAAAATTGGGATTCTAATAAGCTACCTATATCCCCATTCATATCAACTCTAGGCCCTCTCTTGTTCTAATTATTCTGGTTTCAATTAGTTAATAAATTAATAATTGTATATCTTATATTAGTAATCGTATTTTGGTGTTTTTCATGACTAATATAAAAGTTTTGAATTAGAATGATAATCAAGCTTCATTAACAAAAGATTCATATTATGTGTACAATAGGGGGAGAGGGAGAGGGAGAGGGAGAGATATAAAGAGTGAGAGAGGGGTTAAGGATATAGAGACACAAGAAGATAAAGATAGAGATAGAGATAGATCAAGATCAAGAAAGGGGTATAAAGAGAAAGAGAGTGAAGAGTAAAGAGAGGTGATTGAGGGACAGATAGAGATGAAAGAGATAGATATATAAAAGGAGAAGAGAGAGGTAGAGATAAAGAAGCTATAGAGAGAGGAGTGGAGAGGGGGAGAGATATAAGATAGAAATAATTTTATAAATTAAATAAAGCATCTTTTCTAGCACAAGAGAGACATATTGATGAGAAACTATTTTAAACTATTAATTTTGTTAGAGTAAAAAGATTATTTAACTTAATTAATTTAATCATATTGATTAATTAATTAAGTCACTTTTTTCTTTTTTCACTTAAGTTAAATTTAGGAAGCTTTAGTTTGCATTCTTTTATTTTGTCCATGCATGCATCTTTTATACATTCATCCTTTAGGGTTTTTTATCTTCTTTATTAAGGATTGATCTCTTTGTATTTTTCATATTATTGATTACACATTATTTGGTTTTAAGTTTCCATAGCACTTTTGTGTTTTTAGGTTTCTTCATGTGACGGGATATTTGCATGCAAGCGATTATTGGGCTTGTGAGAATTCACCATTTCTTAATTCTAACATGGTATCAGAGCTCCAAACCTGATGCTTCTTGTTCGTCTTTTCAGGGATCATGTTTTGTAAGTTGAAGTTAAATTTGGGGGTAGCTAAAAAATCTGGGCATTTTGGCACAAAATGGATCACCATTAAGCTCAGAATACCCAAAAACCCCCAAAATCCTTATAAAGTTTGTCAAATTTAGATAACTTTAAATTTTTAGACCATTTTTGGATTGCACATTTTACAAGGTAGATTTGTACTAGCACTGACATCAGCGTCTAGTCAGTGTTGTCAAAAGAAATAAAAAAATTTGCATGTTTCTTGAAAAAAAAAAAGCAAAGATTATTTTTTACTCATAACTTGCTAATACGATATCGAAATTGGACAAACAAGATATCGTCAAAAAGCTGATTCTGAGCCCCATCCAGTGATGTAGGTTATTTTTTAATGATTTTTTTGTTTTATGGGATTTTCTTCTAGTCAAAGTTAGAAGTTGTTTTTTGTCCTCTCAAGGGTATAACTTGTGCATCCAAACTCTAGTTTTTGAAAATGAATAGGCATTAGAAAGGTGTTTTGGTGATCTTTCTAGATCTGTAGTTAATTTCATCAGGTACACAAAGATCAGACATTAGTGCTTTTTACTTGTTTGTACTTTCCAGCTTTAAAATTTGTGCTAGGGGTTGGGTTCTTATATTGTGGGGGATGTATTTTTCCTCTTGTTTCGCATGGAAAACCCTTCCTCTATTGAGCATCTTACTCCACACAATTAGCACATCTAGAAGACACATATTACCCTCCTTCTCATGTCAAGGGGGTTATGGTCCTATTTAGATGAGGTTTAGCTTAACTGACTCACTCATTCAAAGTCATGCAGCATCAGAACATAGTGGATGAGACCATGGGGATGATTTCCCTGAACATTTCAGATAGTCTTTACTTTTACCTCGAGAGTTGCACTACACCTCGAGACATGTGGACCAAGTTTCATGATCATTTTGGCAACATTAATCAATTTAAGGCACTTTAGATTAAGTAGTGTTGACCTCTTTGGCACCTGATTCTTTTCTATCTCTTAAGGATTTCTTGCTAAAATTCAAATCATTGTGATCATTGTTACAAGGTTGTGGTAAGAACAAAATAGACACTGAGTGTATATACTTGATACTCTCTAAGCTTTGAGGTCAATTTTAAATATTTTCTTCTACATTCTACTCCACCATGGATGCTTTGGGTCCATGATTTTCCATACCTACCTTTAAGGTATTTGGTGATCAGTTAACACGTGAGCAATCTAAGCTCACATGGTTGGATACTCTTCCATGATCAAAGAACCAAGCATTGGCAGCTCGGACATCTCTAGGGAAGTAGGAGCAGAAATAGAAGTCACTGACCACAAAGCTTCAGAAGGATTCTAATTCTCAGCACCCCTCTAACCCACCTTCTCCTAAGAGGGAAAAATCAAAGACAGAAAGACCTAAGTGTGCTTATTGTAAAAATCCAAATCATGATGAGTCTCATTTCTATGAGAAGAAAATAGATGGATATGCAAAACAAGTTTCAGATTTGATAACTCTTCTTATGAAGAGCAACATTGATATTCCTTCTTCTTCTACTTCTCATGGGTCTTCTTCTTCGTCATTATTCCAAACAAATGGACAAGGCAAAGGAAAGGGTCATGCATTATGTGCAACTATTGGTTCACTCTCTTCTAGATGACTACTAGATTCCAATGCTTCACACCATATGGCATCTTCTCAGGATTTATTCTCATCTTTTGAGGTTTCTCCTACCCCACACATTTTGATAGGGAACAACATTGTTATGATTGTATGTGGGAAAGGTTTTATTAACATTGATGATGGTTCATTCAATGATGTACTATGTGTTCCATCTTTTTCCTCTAACCTTCTCTCTATCTATTAGATTACTCACAGTGGGATAGGGAAGACAGTTGAGTTCACATGAGATTTAGTGCACATCAGAGACAGTGAGACATGTAATATTATTACAACAAGGACATTTGATTATTCTTTCAGCTTGTAATCTTTCTCTCATTTTGGTCCACCATCTCCACTATCAAAGAATCACTCTCTTTCTTCATAAGAGCCTATTGAGGTGAAGTCATGTCACTTGAACTTATGTGTTATTCCTAAGACTAGTGTTGTGACTTCTACACCTCCATCTCCTATTAAGTTTGCATGTGTTTAGAAGGATTCCTCTTCAACTTTGTCTGACATTGTAGCTCCATTCATTAAGCAACCTAGTGTAGTTATTGAGGACATATCAGAGGACATTCATCTCCTCTTAGATGATAGATTTGGCACATCTTTTATCCCACCTGCATTCGAGATTCCATTACAAGATTCACATTTGTTCTCTTTTGAGCATCATCTAGGGCTTCCAGTTTCACCTCACATTCAGGGGTTTCCTGTAATGCCCCGCCAAGGAACCTAATAGAGATTAACCTAAAACATGTTACTAAGTTTACAGAATAATTTTTTTTAAGTGTTTAAAAACAACAAGCACACTAATGGGGAAGCAATACAGTGTAATACAAAACATACTCATAAAAGTAACTCAACACATAGATTACAATTCTCAAGGGTTCCTTAACGTAGAATTACTCATAAGTTAATTAATCTATTAAGTACAATATCAATATACAATCTCCACCTAATGTAAGTGAATAACAAGTACAACATTATATAAATGAAATGTGGAAACAATTGATACAATAAGGTATACACAATAAACCATCATCCACTACACAAGTCGTAGGGTATGCAATAACCAATCATATACAAGGTGCATGTATAATATCCTGAAAATATAAGAGCAAGTCTCCAATAATGATGAACAAGGAAGAATGTAACAACAACAAGGATCATCCAGCACCGGTTCAGGAACATTAGAATCTCAATAGTAAAAGAAACACTACCACCCGACCACATGGAACCAAGAAATCCACTCCATCCATGTTGAGGAGATAACATTAGATCCCACTCGGATAACAATACCACAACCAATCATACAAACTAAGGAAGAGATCCTTAAAGCTCTCTATCTCAAAGGGTACAAATCAACTGCAAAGGTATACAAACTAATCCAGAGGTGACCAGCACATGTAGGAAACCTAAGATGTATATAGGGAAGTGTCATCACATATGTCTAACCCTTGAGTTTTAACAGTCTCTCTAGACTCCAGCACTCAAGTGACCATATGTAGCATTAGTAAACCTCTCATATGGACAAGGCTACTAATCATGCAAGACCTCAATCAGGCATCTTCTCCCACTCTCATCCTAGTCAAGACCTCAATCAAGTACTCAGGTATGGGCGAGGAACATATCTTATTAATTCATTTTAAAACCCCCCATTTAATGTAACATGTTATCACTTTATTAAGTTACTTACAATAAGTGATCCTAACAGCCACTTGTGGGCCTTGACACTTATTGTAAGCCACCCTCATCTATACACCTAGATAACCTACCCTAAGCTCATAAATCATAAAAGTATCTCCTAAATCCAAAAGACATGATAAAAGAATTCAGTTCCATAAAAGATTCTTGGATCACATACTGGTCCTCAAACCTTAAACTCATAATTACACACTGATCCTCAAACCATAACATTACAAATTCATACTGGTCCTCAAACCATGACATCAAATAAAAACACATCCCAAGCCTCTGGTATACATCCCTTACAAGTCGACCTACTTTCCCAAATCAAATAATAATAAATGCAACAAAACACACAATAGCATCCAAAACCAATTTACAAGTCTCCGTTGAATGCAACAGTCAGTTGTTTACTAAAGTATGGTTTGACCATAACTACGTTCATATATATGAATGTTTTAAATCAAGTAAATATTAATGAAAGTTTTACTGCACATATTAAATACCATAAAATATCTTCACAGTAAAATAATGATATTAACTTACAATTACAAATATCATTTAATATAGTATGGAATACATAAAATTTTCTATTAAAAAATACCCATCATTAATAATATTAATGTTCATACCCTTATTAAATATCAATTTTACTCTTTAATAAATATCACCCATTTTAATATTTATTAATTAAAGTTATGCAATAGCAATTATTAAATTTCATTTAATTCGATCAAAAAAAAATTTAAATTTCATTTAATAATTATTAAATTTAAAAGTTAACTTAAAATGTATTAAATTTAATTTAATTAAGTTAAAATGAAAAATAAAAATAGTAATAAGATTTATTTAAATTTTTATTTTTATTTTATAAAATCTTCCAAGGTCGAAGTGTGGGTCCCGCCCCCACCTTGGTGGTGGTCCCCACTATGGCATTGTCGATGGTTGTCGTATGGTAGCCTTGTTGCCTCGGCAATAGCGACTGTCAACCAGTAGCCCTCTTGCCTCGATAGCTCTAATGTCGTGGCAGCAATGGTTGTCATTTCAATAGTATTGTTGTCACTGACAATGTTACTAATGTAGGTCGGGGGTGATGACCACACCCAATATTATATTTTTTTTTAATTTTATTTTATTATTATTATTTTTTGTTCCATTCACACCAAAAAACCTAATAGGGTTCTTTACTTCAACCAGAAAGGTTTACTATTATTATTATTTTATAAGGAAATTCTATCAAATCCTAGCTGGTTGGTTATCTTACATTTTTCTAAATATTTTCCTGTAGAATTTTCCCTTAAGCACTTTAGGGTTTTGACAAATTTAATGCAACATAGTTTTCTCAAACGAAAGCTAGGGTTTCCAAATTATGACAAGAATTTCCAACACAAGTAAATAAATATTTTATTTCCTCAATTTATCAAAAAATAATGAGAATCCAAAAAAACAATTATTTTCCATAAACTCGCAACAAAACTAAATCATAAATTTCAACATACAAATTCAAGTACAACCTAACAAGCGTGAAGACAACAATCTTTTCAAATGGAAATATTACAAAAGGATTCAAACCCTACCTTGGATTAAAGGAAATGTTAAAAGCTTTGGAGGCTTTGGAGAATTGGAATTGGTCTTCGATTCAATTGCGTGTATTTACGTAGGTTTTGAAACCTATGTGTTCTTCATTTCTTTTAAAAAGTTTGTTTGCATCATGTTTGCTAGATTTATGAAGGTTTTGAAAATTTAACGTTTCATAGAACTATTGCTTGGGATTTTTTGGTTGATAAAATTTAAGGGTATTGTTATGAGAATAGGAATTCTGGTAATTTTTTTGTATAAATATGGGCATAGGGGTTTAAATTTGTGTTTGGGTAGGGGCCACCACCCCTACCTATCAGAAATTTATTCAATAGCAACTATTTTAAATATATATACCTTTACGTATATATATAACAAAAAAAAACTTGTTGTTTTACGTCATAGAAGTTTTGACAAAAAAAAATTTAAAAAAATAATTAAACAAAAAAAGGAAAGGGGTGGGTAGGGCCACCCCCCTCCCCCCCCTACCCAAAGGGCGGCCTCAAGGGTAGTCACGGCAACAAAGGTTGCCAGTGGCACCCAAGGGCTATCGTCGTTAGCAACCAAAAGGGGGGAAAGGTTGGGTGTCGTGGGGCCCCCTCCCCAAAATCTTATTTATTAGATTTTAAATATTATTAATTTTTTTAATAAATTTAAAATTTATATTAATTATATTAAATATTACTATTTAATATTTTAAATATTATTTATTAATATTTAAATATTTTTTATTTTTGCCTGATAAAAGGTTGAGGCCATGAAATTTTATTTATTAATTTGATCAAAATTTTACAAATTTTACAAATCAATCATCCATTCAAACGGGCACTGGTATGAAAGAATGGAGTCAAGAAAACCTCTAGTCTTGCCTGGGGATTAATATCCCTAAAAAATTACATTAAAAATTACATGTTTTGGGGTATAGGGGCAATCCCCTGTTTACAAATGGATTCCTCGGTTATGATTAAAGCATAAGCATTTACAAATAATAAATACATGTCAAAACCTAATGTGTGCATCACTACTTTTGCTAGCTATATTCTTGCACATTGTTCTGCTTTGATTTAGAGATGGTGTAAGTTATGTAACCCAAAGTGTTCTACTAGTATAATTTGTCTGCTTGAATGGGAGAACCTGCTCGTGTTGATCCTTAATAAGCATATATTACACATCTCATACATCAATCATGTTAGTATCTTAAGGTAAAGGACTGATAAAATCTTTAGAAGAAGGTGTTTATTGAAATATTTAGATCCTACCATTTGGGAGCCTTTATTTTATTGGCTTAGTTTGTTAGGTAACCCATTATTGTTCAGATCTTAACAGCTAATAGTAATCTGCATGTGATAAAGCCTTACTATGTAAGAATCTTCTTGATATTCTGTTATGAAAAATTAATGGTGTTGTTAACCTGTGTATCTATCCAAATTTTCTATTTAGATTGATGTTAATTTATTATTTTTATGCCATGTTCTTATCTATTTTACTGTTTGAATGAAAATTTGGCGAAGCTTAGGAGCCTTGGGACATAAGTTGTTTTAATTACTCCATTACTTAAGATCACTGGTTTCCTTCATGCATTGAGGGGTTTCCATGTTTCTCTGTGGCAACTTTTGTTATGTAGTCCTTTTTTGTATATAATTGTCTAAAGGCTAAGCCATTTTTGTGTTGAGTTTAATCCGGAGAGAGTATTATGTTAATAACCTTGACCATTACTAATTATTTAGTTTTAAATTTCCTGGTCTCCACTGACTTTCTCACTACAGGGTAATTTAAGGTTTTTAAATAAATTTCGTTGATCCAGCATAGGGTTACAATTTATATCTACCAGCCTTAGACAATTCCTACTCTATAGTGAGAACATATTTTCGGCTTTAACAAGTTAATCTCTTGGCTTAAAGGGATAACATTATCGAAATTCAAAATAAAGATGCAATCTTATTTTCAAAACATAAGGTGTTATTACCTATTTGACATAACAGATACGTTCATTCTGAGATTAGCTTCAATTTAAGTGCTCTCTAGTTTCGACTGCATGTAGATCTTTACATTTAACTAAAATTGTGACACCATAGAAAAGCATAACCAATGTAACAACATAGGGAAGCATAACCAGTGTAACAAACATAGGGAAGCATAACCGATGTAAAGTTGTCACAACAAAGGGAAGCATAACCAATTTAACTATAAGCTGCTAGTATTAATTATACTTGAACATCTGAAAATATAAACATAGTATTATTATTTTGCATAGTCTAAGGATATAACTGTAAGCCCATTATCGCAATACACAAAAGGGGCTAGAAATATAAACATAGTCTAAGTATTCTGAAGCTAGAAAACAAGTATAAGCATGTCTAAAGATATTATTGCAAGCCCATTATCTTGATACTCAAAAGGGGCTAATAAGAAAGTAAAGAGACTATAGAGGGCCTAGCTTATTCATGGCAAATGAAGATCATTTCCTCCTCCAAACCAGAGTCCTCTTCCTTTTTCGAGCAGCCTTGACATATTTTTCCATGGGTAGTTCTCGATTGCAATGCATTTAATTTCCAAGTTGAGTTGCTCCTTTGGGAGTGATGAGAGATTGTTTAGAATGTTGAATCCCTCCTCTCTAAAGTACTGCAAAATCCATTTTTTATTGTCTGTTGGTTCCACCTTCAACCATTTGATCAAGAAAAGGGAATTTCTCTTCATCTTCGATCGATGTGTATTGTAGAGGACATGGTCCTTGATAAAGATGATTTGACGTCAGGTAAATTTTTCATGTTTGAGAAGCATCTCAAAATCAGTCTACATGTATTCTTCAGGTAGGGGAATGAGTAAATGGTCATTAATGCTAAAGATCTCTCTTTCTAGGCCATGGAGATATTTATTCAAGAATATCTTCCTGCAGGTTTCCACTATCCTCTCTTTTGGAATGGCATCCATTACAAGGCATGCAATAAACATCCCTATTAGGTGCCTATTAGTGCTTGGGGTGAAGCCATAATCAAAGTGGTGATCACCTAGGGATTTGACAAGGGCTCGCCTAGAGATATCATCTAAAGATTTCAGGATTCTGCTCCATCTCTCCGGGGTGATGGGACCATAAAGGCCATTGTCTTAACACTATCGGTTTGAAAGGTGAGTATATTTGTCTTCATGGGTGCAAAGGTGCTCTGAACAATAGTGGTTGGTTAAACTATGGTATCAATGGATCCATGCTAGGCTTGTGTACCAATTTAAAACCCATTCGAAGAGTCTAGGAGGTTCTAGATTAAGGCATACAAAATCTTAACTCGGGTAAGGTTAGTGTGAGGGACACAATGGATATTAATGATGGAACTTAGTTGGATGGAAACTTGTGGCAGATCTGTCAGTCTAGGTGTCTCTCTATATGATTATAAATTCCTTCACGTGAGGTTGATGTAGTGATTACGCCTTGTTAATTGGTTTTGATTTCCTAGGGATACTTGTTGGGATAAGGTGACTCAGCCTTATCATGATTTATTGTTTTATTTATTCTTTTTGGAAAGATGCTAAATGAAGACAAAATCTTCCACTAGGATGGACTTGGAGAAGAAAATAGAATGTTTCCATTTTTCTTTGATTTATTCTCTTTGCTTTGTTTTTAAAGCAAGAGTTGTGCATAAAGGAAGTTTCTAAAATAGTTTGTAGATGCGTTGAATGTAGATGCTTTAGAAACTGTTTCCTCTTATACGAAAACTCTATAAGTACAAGGCATTGTTGTAGAGAATTGTAGGTGAGAGAGAATTGTTTGAAGAGCGTTGTTATGCTACCCAAATTATTCTGGATATCACAGCTGATTACTCTTGGAGAGTTGTGGCTCTAGAGATTGTATTGTAACCTTGTTGTTGATAATACAATTGAGTCTGGCTTTGGAGTGGTGGGTTTTTTCCTATAAGGGTTTCCCACATATATCTGGAGTTGTGTTTATGTGTTGAATCCATTTTTCTGTAAGTGTTTATTTAGCTTGCAATAGTCTAACATTTTGTGAGATAAATTTCAGCATCATCTCTCCTGTTAGAATTAGCATTTGGAAGCGTTTTTGCACTTTGGCTTCCTTTCAATTGGTATCAGAGCCTAGCCAGCTTTGTTATTGTTGTTGGGTAGATGGGTTTTTTTGTGCTGATCTAGTTTCAGTGGGAGTTTTGCAAAGGAATTGTTTTTTTTCATAATCTTATTGCAGGTTAGATATGGCAAGCACATCCAACAGAGTAGAGATGGATAAATCTTCTCAAGATGATGTAGATGCTTTTTTCACAGCCTTGGCAACACATCCATCAGAAGATGTGTGGTTGATAGATTCAGGTGCTTCTTTCCACATGACATCTCACAGAGATTGGTTTTCAAAGTATGAAGAGTTTGATGGTGGAAGGGTGTATTTGGGTGATAACTCTCACCTAGATATTGTTGGATGTGGTAGAGTCAAGATTAGATTCCCTTATGGTAGAGTGAAGGGGATTGATGGTGTATTGCATATCCTTGGTTTGGCAAGAAACCTACTTTCAGTCAGCAAGCTTGGTGACGTGGGTATGTAGGTTGTTTTCTCGAGTGTTGGATGCAAGATGACAAGAGGCTCTATGGTGCTTGCTAAGAGTGTTAGGATGGGCACCTTGTATAGGCTAGATGCATGCACGATTTAGTGCAATAGCGCTTCTGTGAAGTCCAAGAAAAGGGCTTTAGATTCTTCATCCTCACCAACAAATCAAGAAAAGAAGAAGACCATTGTTTCTACATCTGATGGTTGTGCTTTCTGGGTACCTAAGGGTGCTAATACTTTGGAGATGAAGCTCCCTACTGAGAAGACAATGTTATGGCACCAAAGACTTGGTCACATTGGTGAGAAGGGCCTTAGAGCTCTAACAAATAAGAGCCTTGTTGAAGGCCTTAATGATTGTAATATGGAGTTTGACTTCTATGAACATTGTATTTATGGTAAACATCACCGTGTTTCCTTTCATTCCAGTTCTCATAAGTCTTCTGGAGTTTTGGATTATATTCATTCAGATGTGTTTGGTCCAATTAATGTTCCTTCGATATCTAGATCTTTGTATTTTGTCTCATTTATAGATGACTATAGTAGGACATTTGTGTATTTCCTCAGAAGTAAATCTAAAGTTTTCAATCGGTTTAAGGAATTTAAATCCTTGGTTAAAAATTAGACTGGTAGAAAAATTAAGTGTTTGAGGACTGATAATGGTGGTGAGTTTTGTTCAGCAAAATTTGACAGGTTCTGTAAGGATCATGGAATTGAGAGACATAAAACAACTCCATACACTCCACAATAAAATGGAGTTGTAGAGAGGATGAATAGAACATTGATGGAGAGGGCTAGGAGTATGCTGAGTGGTGTTGGCCTTGAAAAAAAATTTTGGGCTAAAGCTGTAGCCACTGCATGTTATTTAATTAACAGGTCTCCTACTTCAGCACTTGTTGAGAAGATGCCTATGGAGGCATGGTCTAGCAAGAATCCCTCTTCGAGACATATCAGAGTCTTTGGTTGTGAGGCATATGCTCATGTGCCAAGTGAGAAAAGATCAAAGTTGGAGAACAAGGCAGTTAAGTGTATCTTCATTGGCTATGGTGTCGGTGTGAAAGGTTACAAGCTTTGGGATCTAGTTGCAGAGAAGGTGCTCTACAGTAGAAGTGTTATATTTCATGAGCTAAAACCTTCCATAGTTGATTTGCAGCCAAAGAAGGAAGAGAAGCAGAAAAAGGAAGTAGTTCATATTCCTACTACCTCTAAGGAAGAAGAACTACAAGCTCCTGATGGACTTGATAATGAGGAGAGCCTAAGCAGCTCTGAAAGCTCTGAAGAAGAGAAAGAACCTGAACCTCAAACTTTGAGGAGGTCTACTCATGATAGACAATGACCTGATAAATTAGTTATTCACCTCAGAGGTTTGGATATTCGTTGTTGGATTCCAATTGTATATTTTCTTTGATTTCTAACATTGATGAGCCTAGGACTATTAGAGAGGCTATGGGTATGCATGATGCAGATTCCTAGATGGAAGCCATGAATGAAGAGATGGCAGCATTGAAGAAGAATGCTACATGGCATTTGGTACCTTTTCATGAAGGACGGAAACCTGTTGGATGTAAATGGGTGTTCAAAAAGAAATAGGGTCTAGATGGCAGTGTTGAGAAGTATAAGGCATGGTTGGTCGCGAAGGGGTATTCATAGGTGGAGGGAATTGATTATGGTGAAATATTCTCTCCTATAGCTAAGCTGACATCCATTCGATTCTTGTTATCACTTGCAACAGCTTATGACTTTGAAGTTGAGCAAATGGATGTGAAGACAACATTCCTTCATGGTGATTTGGAGGAGGAAATCTATGTGTCACAACCATAGCATTTCGTTGAGAAAGGTAAAGAAAACCTTGTTTGTAAGTTGAAGAAATCTCAATATGGTTTGAAACAGTCTCATAGAATGTGGTATCAAAAGTTTGACACCTATGTATTGTCTTTGGGATTTCTGAGATATAAATCTGACCACTGTGTATATTACAAATCTGAAAATGGTCGCATTCTTATCATAGTCTTGTATGTAGATGATATGTTGTTTATTGGGAATGGTAAAAGAATGATTTCAGATTTAAAGTCTTTGTTAGAAGCACAGTTTGAAATGAAAGATCTAGGTGCAGCTAGATATATTATTGGGATTGAGATCATTAGAGATAGAGCTAGCAGAAAGCTTTGGATGAGCTAGAGGAAGTATGTTAACTCTGTGTAGGAGAAATTCAGCATGATAGCTTGTAGACAATTAGTTGTTCCAATATTACATGGGATGAAGCTTTCTATGGAGGATTGTCCAAAATCTCCTACTGAGATGGAGGACATGTCTAGAGTACCTTATGCAAGTGTTGTTGGTAGCTTGATGTATGTTATGGTTTGTACGAGACCCGATATTGCCCAAGTAATGGGAGTCCTTAGTTGGTATATGGCTAATCTTGGAAGGGTGCATTGGGAAGCAATTAAGAGAGTGTTCAGATATTTGAGGGGCACATCTGAGTATTGCTTATGTTTTCATGGTAATCCTACTATATCTCGACATTTTATTTACATTCATGGATATGTGGATTCAGATTGGGCAGCTGATATTGATACAAGAAGATCCACCAATGGATATGTTTTCATGATGTTTGGTGGTGCAATTAGTTGGATGAGCAAGCGACAGGCCGTAGCTACTTTGTCCACTATAGAATCAAAGTACATGGCAGCTACTCATGCTTCCAAAGAGGCCATTTGGCGTAAGAGATTGTGTTCTGATATTGGTTTTGATGCAGGATAGATTACTATCTGTTGTGACAGCCAGAGTGCTATCTATTTAGCAAAGAATGCTACTTTCCATGCCAGAACAAAGCACATTGATGTACAATATCATTTTTTTCGTGATATGGTGGAAGATGGAAAGGTGAAGTTGGAAAAGGTTGCTACTTTGGAGAATGTTGCAGATGCATTGACAAAGCCAATGAGCACTGAAAAGTTCAGATGGTGTGTTGGTTCTATGGGCCTTGGGGCCTATGCTGTGATACAGTAACTCCTATAAGGTCTTTGTCAAGTGGGAGATTGTTGGGATAAGGTGACTCACCCTTATCATGATTTATTATTTTATTTATTATTTTTGGAAAGATGCTAAATGAAGACAAAATCTTCCACTAGGATGGAAACATAATGTTTCTATTTTTCTCTGATTTATTCTCTTTGCTTTGTTTTTAAAGCGAGAGTTGTGCATAGAGGAAGTTTCTAAAATAGTTTGTAGATGCATTGAATGTAGACGCTTTAGAAACTGTTTCCTCTTGTATAAAAACTCTATAAGTACAAGGCATTGTTGTAGAGAATTGTAAGTGAGAGAGAATTGTTTGAAGAGCGCTATTATGCTACCGAAATTATTTTGGATATCACAGCTAATTACTCTTGGAGAGTTGTGGCTCTGGAGATTGTATTGTAACCTTGTTGCTGATAATACAATTGAGTCTGGCTTTGGAGTGGTGGGTTTTTTCCTGTAAGGGTTTCCCATGTATATCTGGTGTTGTGTTTATGTGTTGAATCCATTTTTCTATATGTGTTTATTTAGCTTGCAATAGTCTAAGGTTTTGTGAGATAAATTTCAGCATCATCTCTCCTGTTAGAATTAGCATTTGGAAGTGTTTCCACACTTTGGCTTCCTTGCAATACTCACCTCATGGGGGAGATCACATTTTGTTGAGGTGTTATGTTTTATCATGAAACTTTGGGTTGATGGAAGTGAAACTTAAGAGGTAGGATTCTTGCCGTAAGTTGAGATGTTTAATGATGCTATTCATTTTATTAGTTTGGATGTTTGCTAATTATATTAATACAATATATTTATTTTCTAGAGTTTCTATTAATATTAAATATTTTCT
This sequence comes from Chamaecyparis obtusa, assembly GCA_027943335.1. Classification (NCBI taxonomy): domain Eukaryota; kingdom Viridiplantae; phylum Streptophyta; class Pinopsida; order Cupressales; family Cupressaceae; genus Chamaecyparis; species Chamaecyparis obtusa. The sequence goes on along the minus strand of BSBK01004955.1, from coordinate 280,997 downwards.
ATTCCTTTGATGAAGTTGGGGGAGGCTTGGTAATGGTCCCAATGTACAGGGCTAAGCTTTGACTTCTTGGTGGAACATTTTTATGTATGAGCTTTAAATTAGTTTTAAAAGGGGTTAGGAAAGTGTCAAGTCTTCTAGGTTGTTTTATTGGGTATATTTGTAAAAAACTTTATTTGTTGTGTCCTATACCTAACTGTGAAGGGATCTAGTGGGACTGTTTGTTGATTAAGGTTTCATCATATTCTCCATGGGTTAATTATGGTTCCATTTGTGCCAAGATTAGCTAGTGCATCTGCCCTTTTGTTTCCTTCTCTATATATATGATTAAAAGTAATGGAGTCAAAAAAAATTGTGATGGTTATTGCTAATTCTAGGAGAGCTCTTAGTTTCCAATTAGGTGTAGATTGGGTCCTAAGAGCATTAATAGTTATGGAAGAGTCTCCTTCCACATCAAGGTATTTGATGCCCATTTTGATGCATAATTTAAGGCCTTCCACTACTGCATTCATTTATGCCATGTTGTTAGTGGTATTACCTAGTGGCTTGGCTAACGAAGCTAGTTCGGTGCCTTTTGAGTCATGTACAACACAACCAATACCTGCTTTTCTAGATTGCCTCTAGAGGCTCCATTGAAGTTGAGTTTGTGTCTACCTTCAGGAGGAGGTTTCCATATACATTCTTTTCTAAGTTTGGCCTTTTCCATGTTGAGCTTATTAAACCATAAGGGGGTTTTAAGTCCTTTCCAATGTTGTCTCATTGTTTCATCCTAGACTATCATAGGTTTGTTTGCACTTGCTTGATTCATTATTATGTTTTTTGTGACTTCAATGATGATAACATTGATCTTATTTATAAGTTGGTCAACTTCTATATGTTTGTCTTTGAAAAGCCTCTAGTTTCTTTATTTCCATAATTCCCATATAAGAATTGATGGGCTTATCCTCCAGAGGATGTTGTAAATGCTATTTTTGTGGTAAATGGGCCATGTCTTGAATATTTCTTTTAAGCTTCTCGGAAATGTGGAGATGAAACCTATTTTGGCACAAAGCCATTCCCAACACTTCCTAGAGTATGGGTAGTTTAGGAGGGTATGATTAGATGATTCAGATTTTACTTTACAAAGACAACATCTACTTGGTCCTTCTAAGCCCATCTTGGTAAAATGGTCAACCGTGAGAATATTGTTTTTGATAGCCAACCATAAGAAAAGTCTTGTCTTAGGTAATATGTCCTTACCTGGGCAAATATGCAGGGGGAGATCTATTTTATTGTATTGGTGTTCAGAAACCAAAAATGTGTAGCCATCTTTTGAGTTATAGTTCCCATCCTTGGAGGTTGTCCAAAGGAGACAATATTTTTTTATTATTTGCAATTATTTTCCTATTTGTTAGGATGTTGGTCAATATAATTTTATGCTAGTTTGGTCTATTGATGTTGTCAAGTTTTTTCCATTGTGGGCTATCCAAGGGGAAATCTTCTTGGGGTAAGGAGTAGTTGTGGATAAATTTTCCCCAGCATTACTAGATGATGTTTATGGTATGCCCCTAGTTGTGTAAACTTGATATGGAAGGGAGGCCCTCCCATGAGTCCTCCAAAAAAAGTGCATCCTCACCATTGTTGATTTTCTAGGATAGACATTTCCCTATAATGTGTCTACAATCCTTTAGAAAGTTCCATATTCGAGATCCACTTGGGAGATTTTTGAATATAAAAATGGCTATGGGCTCCCTTCCATTGAGGTATTTGTAGTGGAGTATTTTAGCCCATTTCAGATTGGGTTTGTTAAGGAGATTCCAGATTAATTTGGCCCCTAAGACTTTTATTTATTCTTTGATATTTTTAAACCCTAGTCCTCCATATTCTTTGGGTGTACACAGAGAGTCCCAAGCTACTAGAGGTATTTTATGTTGATCATTATTTCCCTGCCAAATTTGTTTTTAGGTGTTTATTGATTTCAATTCTACTTTTTGAGGGGAGGTGGCAGCATGACATTTGGTAAATGGAGATGGAGGCTAAGACTGATTTGATCATTGTCATTTTTCCTACGGAGGAGAGCCATTTACATTTCCAAGAGGATGATCATTTTTTAATTCGTGAGATAATGGAATCCCATAATTTACTATATTTGGTTCCCTTGTATATGGTTAACCCTAGGTATTTGCAGGGAAGTTCACCTCTTCTAAAGTTAAGGGTGTTTCATATGTCCATTTCTAAGGATGGTTCAGTGTTAAGGAAGAAAATTTCAGATTTTTCTTGATTAATTTCCTACCCTGAGGCTTTGGTGTAAGCTTGGAGAATTTCCTTGAATTTATTAGCCTCTTGTACTTTGCTTTTGCAAAATAACATAGTATCATCAACAAATTGTTGGTGTGTTATGGGGTTAACATTTGAAGTGACTTTAATGCCTTCAATATGGTTGGCTATCCTGGCTTTGGTTATAGAATGTCCTAGGGCTTCAGCCATAATGATGAAGAAAATTGGGTCACCCTATCAAATGCCTCTAGAGATTTAAAAAAAGCCTTTCGGTGATCCATTCAGAAGGATTGAGAATTTGGGAGTTGAAATGCATTTAAAAAGCAAGTTAATCCATTTTTTTTTAATCCAAACTTTTCTAGGATTTTTCATAAGAATCTCCAGTCAGCTTTATCATAAGCTTTGCTAATGTCTAGTTTTATGAACATGCTAGGTTTTTTGTTCATTTGGGTAGAATGAATTGCCTCCTGTGCTATGATAATATTGTCATAGATAGACCTTTCTTGTACAAATCATGTTTGTTCTTCACTAATAATGATAGGTAGTAGCTTCTGCATTATGTTGGCTAAAGTTTTAGATAATAATTCATAGATTGTAATACAAAGGGCTATAGGTCTACAATCATTAAAGCTCTCTACTTTGCCATTTTTCAGAATTAGGACTAGGAAGGTATTGTTGATTTCTTTGAGCATCTTGCCAGAGTTTCTTATTCCTTCTAGGGAAGCTGTTATATATGAGCCCACAAATTCCCAGCATCTTTCAAAGAACATGGTTGGGAAACCATCTAGGCTTGGGGCCTTATTAAGTTGCATTTGTTTGAGTACCTTGCCAATTTCTTCCATGGTAAATTTAGATTTAAGGTATTTATTGATGTCTCAGTTGATCATCCTAGGTATGTTGTTGAGAAGTAGATTTTGGGTAGTTAGATCAGATGAATCATCATTGTTGAGGGTATTTCTAAAATGTTTAATAGCCTCATCTGCTATGGCTTTGGGTTCTTCAATTAATGTTCCCTTTGGGTTGGTGATTTATGTTATTTTGTTGATGTTCCTTCTTATGTTGGTGCTGTTATGAAAGAATTTTGTGTTCTTGTCTCCTTCTTTAAGCCAAGTCTCTCTGGATTTCTATTTCCAAAAGAGATCTTCCTTAGCTAGGATATTTTCTAATTCAATTTTAAGAGTTTTTTCTTTTTGGTAGGTTTCCTGATTCATGCCAAATAGTATATTTTTTTATTCAGGTGCTCGAATTCTAGTTCTATTTTGGCTTTGTTTTCAAAGATATTACCAAACCATTCTTTATTCCATAATATTAAGTTATTTTTTATTTTCTTGAGCTTATTGGCTATTATCAAGATCTTGGAACCTTTAAAGTGTTGATTTTCCCACCAATTTTTTATCATGGGAAGTAATATTTCATCTTTGAGCCACATTTACTCAAATTTGAAGGGGGTACCTTGGGGTTTGGTGTCATCTAGAATGTCTAGAGAGATAGGGAAGTGGTCGGAGCCTGGAAAGAGAAGAATATTTGTTTTAAGAGTAAAAGGGAAGCCTGGCCAATTTCCTTTGAAGAAGAAATGGTCAAGTTTTTCATCTATGTTTTCCTTGCCATGTCTCATGTTGGTCTAGGTAAAGTTTCCTTCTTCTGGTATCAGATCCAAAAGATTGTTGTGGCTAACCCATTCTAAAAATTCTTCCATAGATCTTGGGTTAGCATCCCCCCCCCCCCCCCCCCCCCCCAATTTCTCAAAAGGGTTTAGAATGGTGTTGAAGTCTCCTCGAATAATAAAGGTCTAATCTGGGGTGAAACTTAAAGAGGTGTTGAGTTCTTGCCCTATTACTCTCCTATCCAAGTAACTAGTTGGTCCATAAATGTTTAGGATGTTGTATTTTAAATTAGATTTTAGGCATTTGATACTCTGCTTAACCAATGTTTATTAATGGATGTTGGGGTGAAAATTATTTTCCTTGGGTCTTTAATAATTGCTAGCCCCCCTGAAGCTCCGTCAGCCAGGGCACCAAAAACTTCCCTAAAACCTAATTTTCTTTTGAAGTTGGTTAAACCTTCATTATCTAGTTTGGTTTCTTGTATTAATAGCAGGTCTGGTTTATATTGATTAATGCAACATTTTATTAAACGTTGTTTGTTAGGGGCATTGCAGCCCCTAACATTCCATGAGAGGACTTTCATTGATCCTTGGGAGGGAACTTCCCCCTCCCTGCATGAAGTAAATCGGTGATCTTAGTTTGGTTAATTAAATTTGCATCCTTCTTACGAAGTTCAGCCAGAGCTTTTCTTCCTCTCTTTTTAGGAGATTTTGCAAAGTTGGTTTCAATTAGGCTTTCCTTAGTGAAAGCTAATCCCAGTTCAAGATTATTTCCCAAGGCTTCCAACTCTAACAATTCTCTTTCAAAGATTTGTTGGTTTTGTTCCTCATTATCTAATGCTTGAATGTTTTTGGAAAAGATCATTTCTTTCATTGTTAATGGTGTCCATATCAATGAAATCTGACATTGTCTCCTATATGTTGTCATTGAGTATTTCTTCAATTGTGTTATAAACTTTTGATTGAAGGAAGGGATCTAGATTCAGGGTTGGATTTGATGGCTGGGGGTCAGGACTAGGGGTTTGTGGGTGAGAAAAGAAGGGGATTAAGTCATTGATAAATGATGGGAGATTTGGAGGAAGTGTGGAAAGGTGGACTTCTTTGGAGGGAGAAGTAAGTTCATTGAAATCAATGAGGGGCTTCCTGTCCTGAAGGTTGAGGGGGGAAGGTTCCAAGAAAGGTTCTACTTTGTCTACCTCAAGTTGTATATGATTAGATAGGGTTGACAATGGAATCTCCCCTTCTTATAGGAGGTTATGAGGGGGTGAGTTAGAGGGATGCTCAAATTGATTAGGTGAAGGAGAGGATGAAGGGTTGATCTTTGGGGGAGGAGTGGGATTGTGAGTTGGTTGATTGAAAGTGTCAGGCTTAGCTAGGGTAAGTTTGGGATTAATGAAATCTTCCAGGTGGTTAGATAGGTTGGAGGTGTGGTGGATGCCTACAAAGTCATCATTAGAGTATGGAATGAAAATGTCCACATATTTTCCAATGTTGTCACTATATATTTATGGTTTTAACTCATATATACTATGGTTTGTTATGATTTCGATTGGATTTAAATTCTTTGTTACATTTTCCACCAATATTTTGACCTCAGAGTTGATCATATAGTTATGCTCAAAGCCAACCATTATTCCTATTTAATTGCCTATCTTTTTGTAGGATGTTATGGTGCATCAATTCTCTAGGATAATTTTTTAGGCATAACCATTTGCGAAGGTTGGAGATGTTATTAGAAAGTAAAGTCCACCAAGATAACTAAGAGGGGGGGGGAGTGAATCAATTATCTGACAAATATGAATTTTATCAAATTCAATATATTTTAACCATGTAAGTGATGTAATCAATAACCATATAAAGATATAAATGCATAATAACACAATGACACAAGATATGTTGACTAGGGAACCTCTTGATCAAAGAGTAAACCCCGGTGGGAATGATGCCCACAAAAGATGCACTAATATGAATATTTCTTGTGAAAGTATGGACTTTGTTAGGAGTCTTATGAAATAAATTCAGTACATATGAATCCCTATTAGGAGATTTTGAATCCCTGTTAAAAGATTCTAACTCTATTAGGAGTTATGGAAGACATAAGGACCCACTGCCCAAACAGCTTCAAGGTAAGACAACTGAACTCATTGTCCAACTGACCTTTGTATTACTCAACAAAATAATACCAAAATATTACTGACCTCAACAATTCAATACTCCTCTGACTGTGCCAAACCGCACCAACTCCTTCTTTAGATCTCAATACTAGATCTCAGTATTTCGCATATGCTCTTTCACAATTTCTCTTTCACAATACTTACATTCATCACTTCATTCATTACAATAGGGAATACATTCCTTCCTTTATACCACACTCAAGTAATTACAAATGAGTCGGCATACAAATTATAAAATAAAGTTTCCACACGTTACATTAAAATTACACAAAATTGTTGGCTTCCAATCAATATAATTCTTCACTCGTGCGACCTCAGATCTTGCACTATTATCCACATCACTATCAACATTTCTTCAAATTCTCTCTAATTATGCATAACCAGATTCCATCCCGATTAGGAGATATCATCCGATTTCCACAAACTACTACTCAGGAACACTGCCTGAATACTGTTTCCACTGAAATGCTCATAACTTCCATAAATAAATGAATTACTATCTACACTCTTAAACATGATCTTATAACACATCATAGAGTAACTCCCCAACTCCATGTAGCTTCATCTTCAATATCTCAAGTGCGCTAACTCAAACATTGTCTACTTCTCAGCTAATCTTCAGTAGATCATTATGTTGACATCAATGACAATCACAATTATGAATGCAACAACAACTACTATAGAATGGATGCTAATACTCCCCCATAGGATATATTCAACATTCATTCCTAACAATCTCCCCCATTGGCATTGATGGCAACATAGATGGAAAAAAAAACATCCAAGTTCCATAAATCCAACTCTGCAACACTGTTGTTATGAAAATACTTTCAAGTCATCTTCATCAATCAAATCTTGCTTTGTTTTCCTATTCAGTTCTCTCCAACATATGGTATAAATGGTTTTTTTTCATGTACACTTCTCCCCCATTGACATCATTGACAGAAGTTTCATCATTATGTCAACAACAACTTCAATGTCGAAAGACACTGCTTAGAAAATACATTCACTAGAGTCCTCATGACTCAGCTCAGATACACATACTCCCCCCATAGAGGAAGTATCAACATCCAGTCCAGAAGAAAGATAGGGATTATATACCACTAGATGGATGCAACAATCTACATCTTTTCTCAAAAGTAGGTTGGGGCATAACCCCAAGCATAACTCTCAAATGCTCAAATTTATCCTTTGGAAAAGGTTTTGTAAATATGTCTGCAATTTGCTCCTTTGTGCTTATCTACTAAAGTCTAACTTCTTTCTCTACTACTTTCTCTCTTACTAAATGATACTTTATCTCTATATGCTTTGTCTTAGAATGTAACACAGGGTTCTTAGACATACTAACTATGTTGGTGTTATCACAATGTATAACAACAGGTTCAACAAATTTTACTCCAATATCCTTCAATATTTGTTTCATCCAAATTATATGGTTACAATTGTTTTCTGCTACTACATACTCTGCTTCTACTGTGCTCTGTGAAATACAATTCTGCTTCTTACTTAGCAAAGAAACCAATCTTTCTCCAAGGAAAAATGCTCCTCCATTGGTGCTCTTTTTTTCATCAACACTGCCTCCCCAATCAACATCTATATATGCACATAGGGTAAAATCATTAATTTTTTCATACCATGGTCCATACTCAATTGTGCTTCTTAAGTACCTCAGTATCCTCTTTATTGCTGCATAATGTGATTCTCTAGGTTCAGCTTGAAATCTTGCTACAATTCCAACTGAATGTGCTATATCAGGTCTTGTACGAGTCAAATACTACAATCCTCCAATCATAGATCTGTACTTCTTCTGTTTCACTACAGGAGTCTCATCTGTGCTAGATAACTTATGTCTAATTACCATAAGTGTTCCAACTGGTTTATAGTTCTCCATTCCAAATCTCTTCAATAAATCATTCAAGTACTTTTTCCAACTTACAAAGATATCATCACTATTCTGTGTTATCTACAAACCTAAAAAGTATTTCATCTCACCAATCATACTCATTTCAAATTCAGTCTTCATTTCATATGCAAAGTTATCACTGGCTTCATCTTTTCCTCCAAAGATAATATCATCAACAAAAATAACAACAACCAACAAGCCATTTTCAATTTCCTTTATGTATAGGTTGCTATCAGTTGTGCCTTTTGTAAATCCTAACTTTAACAAATACTTATCCAATCTGGCATACCAAGTTCTAGGTGCTTACTTCAGTCCATATAAAGCTTTCTTCAGTTTACATATCATATCTCCTTCTTGAGTTAAAGGAAAACCTTCAGGCTGCTCAATGTAAACTTCTTCTAATTCTCCATTCAGAAATGTTGACTTCACATCCATCTGATATACCTTGAATTTCTTGTAAACTGCATAGGCCAAAAACATTCTTACTGCTTCAATTCTTGCTACTGGTGCAAAAGTTTCTTCATAGTCAATTCTCTCTTGTTGTGAGTATCCTTTACATACTTGTCTTTCTTTGCTCCTCACTACTTCTCCTTGTTCATTCATCTTGTTTCTGAATACCCATTTTGTTCGAATAACATTCTTATCTTTAGGTATAGGGACCAATTCCCATGTCTTGTTCTTTTCAATTTGATCTAGTTCTTCTTTCATAGCTTTAATCCAATGTTCAACTTCACATGCTTCACTAGTAGATTTAGGTTCAATTTGAGAAATTAAACATAACTGTTCTTGTACCTTATTTCATGTCAAAAATCCTATGTATATGCTTCCAATAATCTACTCATAAGGATGGTTCCTTGATAGATTTCTATTAGGTGTCACTGTCTCAGATCTTACTTCAAGTGCCAGTTCTTCAATGATCTCACTGTGGCTTTCATTCAACAAATCACTATCAATTTCATAAAATAATTTAGTAGTCTCAAGGTTAGGTCTAGAATGAGTTCCTTCATCTAATTCATAATCAAGCATTCTTTCCTGAATCTTGAACTTTTCATCAACTTTTACATTTGTGCTCTCAACAATAGTCTTAGTTCTCTTATTGTAACATCTATAAGATTTTCTCTTCAATGAATACCCAAGAAATATACCTTCATCACTTCTAGGATCAAACTTTCCAATGTCATCATCTCTCTTAATATAACATTTGCTTCCAAAAATTCTAAAATACTTAACTGATAGTGCATGTCCAAACCATAGTTCATAGGGTGTCTTGTCTATGTCTGCTATTATTTGTACTCTGTTCATTGTATACACTGCTATGTTCACTGTTTCTCTCCAGAATATCTTCACTAAGTCATTTTCAAATAACATAGCTCTTGCTGCTTTAGTCACTGGTATGTTTCTCCTTTCTACAATACCATTTTGTTCAGGTGTCCTAGGGGCTGAAAATTGTCTTTTAATACCATTCACTTCACAAAAGGTGTTAAATTATTTTGAAGTAAATTTTCCACCTCTATCTGATCTCAAACATTTAATCTTCATTCCAGATTCATTCTCAACTTTAATCTTAATGATCTTAAACTTATCAAATGCTTCAGATTTTTCTTTAAGAAATGCAATCCACATCATTCTTGTAAAGTCATCAACAAGAATCATAAAATACCTTTCTCCATAGAATCCTCTAGTCCTTGTAGGACCGCTCAAGTCTGTATGAACAATTTCTAACTTCTCTGTTGTTGTATACTTCTTGCTGGGAAATGAGCTTCTCTTATGTTTAGCCATCACACATTCTTTGCAAATCATGTTAGTAGGCTTCATAATTTTAGGAAAATCTCTTACTGCAAGTGTAGTACTCACTTTCACAATGTTATCAAAGTTTATATGACAAAATCTTCTGTGCCATAACCAACTGTCATCGATCTTAGTAATCAAACATGTCATCTCAGTAGAATTCAGCTAAAATACATTACCTCTGGTTCTAGATCTAGTACCAATCAAATTTCCATCTTTGTCTTTAATTACACAAGTTTTGTCAGTAAACCAAACTTGATATCCCTTATCAACTAACTGTCCAACACTCAAAAGATTATGTTTCAAACCATCCACAAAGTAAACATCATCAGTATTAGTCTTTCCATTAAGATTAATAGATCCTATACCTTTAATCAAACAAGGTGCATTGTTTCCAACTCTAACAACTCCTCCATCATAATTGTTCAACTTTATGAACTTTTTCATGTCTCCAGTCATATGATGTGAACAACCACTTACTATAATCCAATTATCCTTCTTTTCTACTTGAGAAACTAAAGCCTTTTCTTCCTTAATTTCAGTTTCAGGATTTTCTTCTTTAATTGCTACAAATCCTATATTTTCATTATTCTCAGTATCACTTTCACTTAAAGATTTCTCCGAACTAGCTTCAAGTTCTTCATCATTTGCATAGTAACATTCTTTAGATCTTCTAGGATTAAAATTCTTCCTATACTTCTTAACTCTCTTAGGACATTTAGAAGCAAAATGACCAAATTCTTGACAAGTCCAACATTTAAAATTTTTCTTACTGTCTGGTTCTCTTTTCACAAGCAAGGCAATACCTTCTTCAATCTTCCTGTCTTCTTCATTTTTAGATCTGTTACTGCTAGCATAATCTCTGCTCACACTGATGCTTCTTGACAAAGTAGGGCGAACACTAAGTGCACTGAATGCTATCTCCATTCTAGGTAAGTCTTATGATAACCTTAGATTCATTTCTTCTACTTCCAATCTTCCAAGAAGAGTCTCTTTGGTAAAGTTCATAGTATAAGGAATAACTTGTTCAATCATCTATTGGAGTTGATGAAAAACAACCCACAGCTCCCAAGAACACCTGCATGCAAATACCTGTCACAGAAAGAGAGAGAAGTAAATAGCTATGGAGGCCTGGACGTATTGATTCACAAGAGAGGAGAAATCCTTGATGTGCAAAAATAAAAGTTGCAATCAATAATGAAATGTTAGAAAAGGTTACAAAGTGTTATGAGATCAATCCTTATAAAGGAGATTAGAAAACCTAAAAAGGTAAAACCCTAGGTTGCATTATAATAATTAGTAAAATAATTAATTATTATATGCCTAAAGTTTAGCTTAAGTAGAAAGAGGTAATAAGTGATTGAATAATTAAATCAATATGATTCAATTAATCAGTAAATACTTTATTACTCTAACACCCCCCCTTAAGATAAACTTTGGGAGAAACTAAAAATCTAGAAAGAACTACTAAAAGCAAATAGGTCCCGGCAACAAAGGCCTGATTAGGCACCCAAGTGCAAAAGAGAGTCTCTACAAAGCGGAGAAATAGAGAAACCATATGGGAAAAACTCTACTCCAAAAAGAGACAAAGACTAGTCTGAAGGATTGAAGAAGCCTCCAAAACTAGGAATGTTCTAGAAAATAGAAACAAAGATGAACATGTACAACATCACTGAAGCATGAAACTATAAACTCTATCAAGAAGAAATTGATGATATGAAGATCCTCCACAAAAATATGACCAGGTAGAGAAGATTGTAATCTGCATGAGTGCCCTCAAATGACACTACTCAAATTAGGAGGCAAACAAAGGCAAACACCTAAACTCGAAGATACAAATGCCATAAACACCAAAAGCCTGAAGAGCTGATCAATCAAAGCTGGAAGAGTGCATCCAAAAACAAGAAAGAAAAGAGTGTCTATATGGTAAATGATCCATCTCACTGGAATGCATAGGTAGTAGAACCAATAGTAGAAACCAAGGAAGTAGTAGAACCAATAGTAGAAACCCCCCCATACTGCTGACAAGGGAGTAATGGCAGGCACACTAAAAAGATCATTTAATATGAACTGTATGATGAAGATGAATCTAAAATATCGAATGTGTAGAGAGTACAAACACAAATAAAGATACCTGAGGCTAATGTCATTGGAGGAATGCTCACATGACAAAAGTTCATGGCAGACAAATGCAAACATCAAACCCCCTGGCACTTTATAATGGAGTGTGAGTACATAAGGCATGAACATGTGCAAGATCTCATACATGCAATAGAATGGCACTTTATCTCAGTGCATGTGCATCAAATAATGCTACAAAAATGAAGTATACACTGCTCAAAGAAGATCAAAGACTACTGAAACAAAAGAATAGCCTAAGACAAGCCATCCCTCAAAGGCAAGAGATCCCAGGACCTGTAACAACCAAGATATCCATCAGATTGAAAAAAATCAAGAATCTGAATAAAATGAACCTGGATCAAAATCTATAAAAATGACTCATATCACTGAAAATCTCTCTAAACAAGCTTTGCAACAATATATCATTTTCTAAAAACAGAGTCTGGATGCGCAAGATAGAGCTCCCAGAGCGCAGAACTGAAGATCTGGCTTTAATAGAGAAAAACACCATTAGAAAAATAAAACTAGAAAATATAACCTCTAAATCTAGAAAGATCTCAGAATCAGCTTTCTGACGATATCTTGTTTGCCAAATTTAGACACCGTATGCTCAAGATATGAGCAAAAAACCAACAGCTACACTAGAGGGCCCAAAGAAGGTGTCTAGAAGAATATGAGGATGGGTGACATCATAAAAAGGATAGAATCACATATAAAACCATTAGATTTGATAAAATTCTAGAAAGAGCTTTCCGACAATATCTTTTTTACCGAAAATGGAGCTCGAATTCAAGAGAAACGTATCTCGAAATGCAGGAGGTCTAAAATGCCACAATCACAGAGAACATCTAACTTTGACATTAAAAAAGAGCATAAAAATGGTAAAATCTCAAAACCATACTAGTAAATTTAGATCAGGCTCAGAACCAGCTTTCTGACGATATATCACTTGAAGAAAACGGAGCCCGAATGAGAAAGGTAGAAGCCAATAACCAATAGGCAGTGTCGGAGGGAAAGCAAAACAAAAGCCCTGACTTTGAATGACTGGTGAAAAAATTAGAGGAAAAAACTCTAAAATTTAAAATTCCAAAAAGATGTGCCTCTAAACCAGCTTTCCAACAGTATCTCGTTTGCCAAAAAATAAGACCGTATGCCCGAGATATGCCCAAAACAGTGCAGGAGGGCTGAGATGCAAGAGCACTGAAACACCTCTACCTTTGACTACAATAAATGTAGCATTAATGGAAAAATCAAGTATCCACTCTGAAAAAAATAGATTCACCTCAGAATTACCTTTTCGTCGATATCTCATTCTCGCAAAACCGATCCTGTATGCACGAGTTATGCTAAAAAACTCGCCTGCCTATCTGAATTGCCTCTAAAACCAAGCAAAAGGCAAAAAAATAAATTTTCGGGTGGTTAGGGTAACTGCTGGTGGTTACTACCGGTGATGACTATGGCGGTTACTGCAGGCCGTCAGTGGTAACACCGGTGGTGATCGTGGGCCGTCAGCAATTCCCGCTGGCGATGCCACTCGCGATGGCGCTTGGGTGGCCGCCCGACGGCGCTATCGAAAGTTTTATTTTTTAATTTTTTAAAAAAATAATGCGTTGTTGCCTTGGAGTGTGTGCCAGGGTCTACGACCCTAGTATGCAAAAAAAAATTGCATCTGAAGCCAACTTGTCAAAAATTGACAAGTCTTATATAAATTTTAACTATCTCGGGCATTTTGGATGCAACCGTGAGGTCCATTTGAGCCAAAAGTGCTCCAAAAAATAGTGATCACCTCAGGATCCATGCTTGGGTCGATTGCAAAAAAAATTCTCACTGATTCCAACTTTGTCCAAATTGGACAAACTTTATATGGATCTTAGGGTTCTTGGATGCTCTGAATGCAACCATGAGGTCCGTTTGAAGCCAAGATGACCAGAAAAATAGGTCCCCCTACATCTGACAGGAAACCCTCTCCGAAAATATAGATCTGATGAACATGGTCAAATCTCTTAGGAAGAGGATAGGGGCAAACAAATTTGAAGCTCTAATACCATGTTGGAGTTGATGAAAAATGACCCACAACTCCTAAGAACACCTGCACGCAAACACTTATCATAGAAAGAGAGAGAAGCAAATAGCTATGGAGGCCTGAACTTATTGATCCACAAGAGAGGAGAAATCCTTGATGTGCAAAAACAAAAGTTGCAATCAATAATGCAATGTCAGAAAAGGTTACAAAGTGTTATGAGATCAATCCTTATAAAAAGGAGATCAGAAAACCTAAAAAGGTAAAACCCTAGGTTATATAATAATAATTAATAAAATAATTAATTATTATATGACTAAAGTTTAGCTTAAGTAGAGAGAGGTAATAAGTGACTGAATAATTAAATCAATATGATTCAATTAATCAATAAACACTTTATTAATCTAACATCATTTGTGTTGTCTGCTTAAATGCAAGAGCCACTATCCTCAAAATTTTCCATATCACTTCATTCTCTATCTTTGTTCCTCCACAAGATTTTATACTTGCAACAATCTCTAACATTCTACCAATATAGCTTCTAACAAATTCATCTTCCATCATTCTTATATCTTCAAAAGCACATATCCAATTATGTCATTTGACTTTCTTTGCATGTTCATCACCTTCAAAAGTAGACTGTAAAGCTAACCAAATTTCATGAGATGTTTTCAAATATTTTACTAGATTGTATTCATTTTTTGGAAGGGCTGACAAGAGTGCTTCTCTGGCAAGTATGTTACACATGAATATATCTCTTTCCTCATTAGTACATGTTTCAATGTTATCCTCATCAATGATAGTCTTCTGATTCTTTATAATCAACCAATAACCTGGTCCTAAACATAGTAGATGTGTCTTCATCTTTTCTTTCCAGCTGTCAAAATTTACTCCATCAAACTTAGGGATTTCTTTCCTGAAATTCACCATGGATCTCCTTAAGCTGTTAAACTTTTCTTTCAAGGACCTGCTACTCTGATACCAATTGTTAGAAAGTAAAGTCCACCAAGATAACTGAGATGGGGAGGGTGAATCAATTATCTGACAAATATAACTTTTATCAAATTCAATAGCTTTTAACCATGTAAGCAATGTAATCAACAACCATATTAAGATATACATGCATAATAACACAATGACACAAGATATGTTGACTAGTGAACCTCTTGATCAAAGAGTATACCCCGGTGGGAATGATGCCCACAAAAGATGCACTAATATGAATATTCCTTGTGAAAGGATGGACTTTGTTAGGAGTCTTATGAAATAAATTCAGTACATATGAATCCCTATTAGAAGATTTTAAATCCCTGTGAAAATATTCTAACTCTATTAGGAGTTATGGAAGACAGAAGGACCCACTGCCCAAACAACTTCAGGGTAATATCACTGAACTCGCTGTCCAACTGACCTTTGTATTACTCAACAAACAATACCAAAAGATTACTGATCTCAACAATTCAATACTCCTCTGACTGTGCTAAACTGCACCAACTCCTTCTTCAGATCTCAATACCATATCTCAATATTTCGCATATCCTCTTTCACAATTTCGCTTTCACAATACTTACATTCATCACTTCATTCATTACAAAAAGGAATACATTCCTTCCTTTATACCACACTCAAGTAATTACAAATGAGTCGGCATACAAATTATAAAATAAAGTTTCTACATGTTACATTAAAATTATACAAAACTGTCGGCTTCCAATCAATATAATTCTTCACTCATGCGACCTCGGATCTTGCACTGTCATCCACATCACTATCAACATTTCTTCAACTGCTCTCTAATGGTGCATAACAGAATTCCATCCCGATTAGGAGATATCATCTGATTTCCACAAACTGCTACTCAGGAACACTGCCTGAATACTATTTCCACTGAAATGCTCATAACTTCCATAAATAAATGAATTACTGTCTACGCTCTTAACTATGATCTTATAACACATCATAGAGTAATTCCCCAACTCCGCATAGCTTCATCTTCAATATCTCAAGTGCGCTAACTCAAAAACTATCTACTTCTTTGCTAATCTTCAGTAGATCACTGTGTTGACATCAATGACAATCATAGTTATGAATGCAACAAGTGCTACAGAATGGCTGCTAATACTCCCTCGTAGGATATATTCAACATTCATTCCTAACAGATGTTACTTCTATTAAAGTTTGGTTTCCATTTTATGAATTCTATATTGAAGCCTTTGAAGAAAATATTTTTTTATTCTAACAATGCTACAACTACTTCTTTAGATGAACAATACAAAAATGAAGAGCTTTGGTCAATGATAGTAATAATTACCTATGTATCCAAAGCAACTCTGAACCATTTCTCTAGGGCTGAGATATGGACAGATTTCCCCTCCCATATTGTGAATACACCATGAGATCCACATCTTTCCCAAATTTCATTGGAAATATCGTTACTGATAATGATAGTGGTTGACTTTTTGTCACCTTCAGGTTTGTTGCTATGGGCAGGCATGCCGCGGAGATTCCTTATGCATATTGGGACTGAATTTTCTCCCCTGGTGACCCTTGGTAATTCATTTGTGGGATTCCCTTTTTGAAGACCCTGAGATTTTTGGTAGGGTTTTTCCCCTTTTTATCTCTATTGTCTGTGTAAAGAAGGGTTTGAGGGTATATTTTGGTCGATTTTGCTAGGGCTTGCTGATAATCCTTCATCTTCGCTTTTGAATCAATTATGCCTAATTATTTACCAATTTGTGGTTTATTTTCTTATTTTTTGCCATTATATTGCCTTTTGCCCTCCTGAATATGTGCTATGGCTAGGGTTTTGCTCGAGACTTTGACATTCCTGTACCTATTCCTCTCCAAATCGATCTTGAAAGTACTATCAGGGTTATCATATTTTTGAGGCTTGGATTAAAGTGGTGTTCACTTCCTTCCTCCTTGATGAGGATTATGACTATCTGAAGGATCCATAGCCACTTCCTTTTCTAGGAGAGCGAAGGAATTGGAAATCTCCACTGCAAATTTGGTAAAAGAGAAATGAGAAGATGGGAAAAATTTTCCATTGTTCTTTAAGCAATTCGAATATGTCTAGCATTTGTTAGAGGATACTGCCCTGCTAGGGCTAGAATTTTGATTGCGAGTCATTCGTCATATATCCTGTATGCACCCTAAAATGGTCACCTAGACTTTGGGCCCCATTTATTCGATTTATCAATCCTGAATCATTTTTATCAATAATCAATTTTTTTTCAATTATATCAATTTCTTTGATCAAATCCTATTTCGATCACATATTGGATTTTTATCCTATGGGCTAACCATTTTATCCTAAGTCTTTATTTAATTAAAAGGAATCTCCTCCCCTTTTATTAAATAAAAAGCCCCCACTTTTCCTCTTATCCTAAGTTGCACAAATAAAGCATTATTCTTATTTTATAAAAGGGGAAAAAGCACTTTTTGTCTCATATGGACACTAAAGTCAACTCCTGTTTTTTTATTGGAGGATACTTGTGTACATGGATTGCTCCTCTTTCAAGCTCCACCGTTGATTAAGTCTTTTGCCTCTTAATCTCCATGGTGCATTTCCTCTCATTTCTTATAAAAGGAGAGCTCTCTCCTTCATTTGCATATCCATCTTTTTTATGCTAATGTTATGCTGCAGGTTTTCTAGGTCATTTGGAGCTCTTTGAAGACACTCTTGCATCCAAGCTTTGAAGATCATTTTTGCATTCCATAGTTCTCATATTTGCTTTCTTAGTTTGCATATCATGGCATTTTAGAGAAATTTTTCTTTGATGCAATAGATTTAGCTCACATAGTTTAATTAGGGGTTTGTAATCCATTGCAATTTCCTTTCATAGATTAATTTGCATCATCATTTAGATTTGCATTGCATTGCATACTTTGATTCAATTTGGGGATATTGGCATTCTTGCCCTTGTCCTCATTCGAATCTCTCATTGTATGGTTGACTAGCAAGGTCACAAGTTTGTAGCTCTAACTGAGAGCAAATCCATCATAGTATCTTGCAACTCCATGCATAGAGAGCTATGAGCCGCTTTGTGAGGCCTCATTCTTGAGCAACCTTGCATGTAATGGTTCATAGAGTGTGGTCATTTTCCTACCATACATTTTTGGTGCCCACCGTGGGGCTGTAAGCCTCATTCTCTACATTATTTCAAGTTTCGTATATTTTTCAATGTCACTTTTCCGTCATTTTTGCACAAATAGGAGAAACGCCACTTACGGAAAATCTGTTCACACCTATGAGCATTTTGTTCACACCTTTGAGCATTTTGTTCCTGCCTTTGACCATTCTTTTCACGCCTATGAGCATTCCATTCACGCCTGCCTGCGAGAAATCTTTTTTCGCCTTTGCACAGTCTATTGACGCTTTTGAGCATTTTGCTTGCGCGTCTGGATATTTTGTTGTCACCTGTGCATGTTCTTTTGTCACCTGTGCAGGTTCTTTTTATGCGCCTGGACATTTTGTTGTCGCTTTTGCAGGTTCTGCTTGTGCGTCTGGAAAATCTTTTGTCGCCTTTGCAGGTTCTATTATCGTCTGTGCACATTTTAATCATGCCTGCCAGCTTTTAAATATCGTGTTTTAGCTATTAAATGTCACCTGGTATTGTTTGTTGAATTTTGCTAGTTTATTTGTTGTTTTCAATTTTTTTGAAAATAGGCCTCCATTTTTGAGAAATTTTTGCGAATGATATCAAAATTTTAAGTGTTATATATCGTTGGAAAGGTCTTTCTGAGCCTAATCCAACCATGATGGTTTCATTTTCAGATTTTGTTATTTGATCAATTATTTTTGCAGATTATCTAATTTTTCATGTGCTAACCATTGTTAGATTTTGGATTTTCCTAACCTTGTGGGTCTAACAAGTTGTTTTGTAGGTGCTCTTGCTTGAAGGAAATTGATACATTGCATGTCAAAGAGGGCTACTAATGGTTTTTGTAGGGCTGCCCAAGCATAAAAACCAAAAAAAAAATCTTGCTTGTTTATTTGCTTTCCTTTTAAGTGTGGCAAAAACTAGTTGTTTCATTTATTAGGCACTTAAGATCTTGTTGTAGGAATTCTTGGGTGGTAGGAGAAGTATGCTCTTCACCATTTTGGTGAACCAGAAAATCTTGACCCATCTTTGAATTTTGAAAACAAGAGAGTAAATGAACTTTGCTTGGTGTGTTTGGGAGAGATTCTTGAGATAGGGGAGTATGCTCTTCACCCTTGTGGTGAACCAAAAACCTTGAACCTCAAGAGTTAATCCATTCTTTATTTAGCATTAGGATCCTTTAGTGGGCCTGCTCTTGAGCAATCAAGATGAACGACCCAAGTGGGGACAAGCCTTTTGCCGGCTCTTCCAACTCACTATAATCTCAAGGCTATCGAGGACACTAAAAACCTTGGTAGACATAACACTTGTCTTTGCTTGATGTGAGTAGCTCATGGGATTGCGACCATGGGGAAAGCATTGAGCAAGAATGCTTAAGGTACTCTTGAGGCCACGAGGTCCTAGTCCTTTATGAGGAGCAAGAGGGGTGTTATGAACGGAAGCCCTTACTACGAACCATAGGTTAGAAGCCACCTTTATTTAGCCGCTTATCTTCTTAGTGCAAGGATCGATCCAAGTGGACTAACTCGGACCACCCCAAGATACTCACCATATGTGTCCCTTTGGTTGTGTTGTTTGACACTTCCACGACAAAGCCAATATCTCTTGTGGGCAACCACTTGGTGTGAGGCAAGGGGGCATCAAGTTGTGGGCTAAGTTGGTAAGTATTGAGCCTTGTCTTGTAGGTAGATATTACTTGAAGTGTTTTCGATTGTGCTAAACCAATGTGAACGTTCTCAACATACAAACAATCGGTAGCTTCTATAGGATGCAATTTTACTTTTTGATATCACAAGTGATTGTCTTGGCAAGGTTGCTTTTGCCCTTGTTTCAAGTGTTTGAAGACATGTTTGATATCCTACTATTTGCAAACCTATCCAAATGTTGTTAAAATTGTGATTGAAATCAGACATTTTCACCCTAACATTCAGAAAATCCAAGAACAGGTCCTAAAACTCAAAATTTTGCACAAATTGGTCAAGATCAACATCAGTATCGCACCTACCAATGAGAAATAATTTGCCAAGCTAGAAAGCTATTCTTAGTGAAAAGTTTATCTTTAAGATTGTTGATTACACCCTCAGAGAATTTTGGTCCTCTTATTGTCCAAATCATTTTTCATATATCTCAATTTTGATTTGAATTTTGGTTAAGTCCAACCTCCTGATTCAAAAGTGCTAGGGTATTCACCCTTTGTTGGAAGCACCTCTTTGACAGTGTTGGTGACGCCTTTTTATTTTCTATCTTTTCATTTTTCTCTTTGGACAATAGAGAATCTTAATTATCCTAGGTTGGCATTGCCACTTTGAGAGATTGACCTATCACTTAGAGTCTCTTTCTTTCATGTCAGTTACTACAAGATACTAAGTTAGTCAAGGGAAACGACCTCCAATTGTCAGATCCTAGGTGCTATCATGTTGCTCAACATTTCAATGAACGTTATGGTATCAATTTCATAAGATGACTCTTAGTCTTTTTCTTCCTTCTCCATTTCCCATGTTCTTCTGAAGTCTTCTATTCCCATGGGAAATTCTTCTTCTTCTTCTTCTTCTTGATTCTTTTCCTCTTATTATCTAGTCTATATTCTTCTATTCATCTCTTCTATTCATTTCTTCCATGATTGATTCCTCCTCTTCTAGAACCATGAATTTCAACTATCTTGTTAAGGAACCTCTCTTGAGAATGGATGATCTTGAACTCATTTCTCAATTTGAAGAATTTTGTTCCTCCAATGGTTCTTCTAAATATGGCATGGATGATAAAATTATAGCAAAAATAAAAGAAAAGATGATTGAATCAGACGCCTTTGCTAGAATCATGGACATGATCATATCACGATCTTCTTCTTCCAAACATTCTTCATCACCTAAATCTTCTCATTCTTCTTCATCTTCTAAGTCTTATCATGATTTTTCTAAACATTATTCACCTTCTTCATCTTCCAAATCTTATCATGACTCTTCTAAACATTATTCACATTCTTCATTATTGAAATCCTCTTCCTCCATGAAGTCTTCATTTTCCTCTTCTTCACAATCTCGTTCTTCTTCTACTTCTCCCAAGAGTCTTACTTCTCTTCAGAAGACATACCATAAAGAGCAACGTGATAGTCCTTGTGATTTCTCTTCCACAAAGAGTGACACACCCACCTATGATGACTATGATGATGGACAATGTAGTGATGCCCATGAAACTTCTATTCCTAAGCATCATCCTCGTGGTACACTTGTGATTTCTAAAGGGTCATCCTATTGGGTAGATTATGATGGAGATCCATATGACTCTGATTTTGAAAGAGAATATGATATTTTTTGTGAACAATATGATACATCTACTTCTATTGAGGAAGAGAAAGCTTTCCATGCTGATTATAAATGAAGATACTATGAGCATGTCTTGTCTAAAAACTCTCACACTGAAAATAAATATTACACTCTCCAGCAAGATCATGTTAATGTTGAACCTTTGTCTTGTGATGGTTCCCTTCCATCCTCTACTTCCTCCAATATCCACACATCTCCTAAAGGTGCTAAGTCTTCCAAATCTTTCACAAAGCCTTCAAGGAGCCCTAAGAGCACAAATCCTTCATCCAACAAAGATCCTAATGCTTTCCATGTGGTTCCCTATAGTTATCCTCAAGGGCCACCTCTTAAAGATACTCAAGCTAACCTTCAATTGGTTGAAAATACTTTCAAAAATGATGAACCTAAAGAGCCTAAACCTTCATGCGTTATAATGCCTACTTCAGCTAGTCCTTCACCATCTCTTCTAAAGTCTTCCATACCATTCCAACATGCTTCCTCGCCCTTAGAAGTGGCTCCATGTCAAGAGGACTCTAAAAATAATAAAGAAAAGCATATAAAGAAAGATCAAGATCAATAACCCTCCACGTCATCCAATCCTTCTCATGATGTCTCTCATCCGCTCAAGTCTTCTCCTAAGAAAGATCAAGCTACTACTTACACTATTGAGTTTATTGACAATCAAAATGACCTTACTACGCTTGCGCTTTCCAAAGATGATACTTCCATTAAGGTTATTAAAAATGGTGTTATTACTTCCAATGATAAGCCTATTGAAAATCCAGAAAAGAATGACATGCTTATGCTATCCAAAGATCCCTGTCAAGATCAAAGTCTTTCATCTTCTTATTCTACCACTCCATGTTCACTTCCACTTTCTACTCTTCCTAAGTCTTTGCAAGCTTTGAACAATCCTATCAAAAAAGTTTCTCCTATTCAAGATGTTCATGATCCTATTGCAAATCCTAATGCTCACTCTAAAGATGCTGATGTCCTTGGTTGTCATATAAATGCTGATGAACTTATTGATTATCCTTTTGCGTCTTCCACGTCCATCCTTGGACCTCCTCCGCCAATACTAAGGGCTTCATGTCTTCCTTCCATCTTGGGCCCTTATGTCCCTTCACTTTCCCCTCCTAATTCTCCTAATTCATCATCCATCTTGGGTCCTTATGTCCCTCCATCTCCTATCTTTCCTCAAGATCAACATAGATGCATACCCTTGAATCCTTTTCATGCATCCACCCATCTTAACCAGTCATATCCTCCTTCTTCGACAAGTCCCAAGTCTTTTGGAAGTAACTTGAATGTTCAATATAAGAAAAAGAAGCAATACAAGAATCCATCAAAAAAAGAAGATCACCATGTCTCCTCTAATCGACATGGGGGCATAAAGTCAAAAGAGATATTTAAGAAGAAAACTACAAGACAAGTATGGGTTCCAAAATCCATCATTGAAGATATTCTCTCTAAATCATCCAAAAGAAATGAAAAGCCTAAGGCTATATGGATTCCAAAGTCTCTCTTGAGAGAGTCTAATATTGAACAAAAAGTGAAGTTGACATTCAAGCTTCCAAAGGCTTCCACTTCATCTTTTTCCAAAAACATTCTTTCATTCCATGCGCCTGAACCACAACCTCTGCTAAACATTCACCATATTCCTTCTTGTATTCCTCCATTCACATTTGAGAATTATAACAAGCACACCAATCCTCTCTTCGAGGAGTCAGATAGCAATAATGAACCAGAATATGGTTCACATTTAGACTAGAATATGGTTTACGTTTCCTCCATTTTTCCCACCACCCTTCAAGGTGTGTGTGTCGATGTTGATCTTGCCTTCTTTTCCAGCTACCTTTTCATAATCCTTCCATTCATTATCCTTCTACCTATCATTTTTCCTCATTTTCCTATTCCTCCTATCTTCCAACCTCACTCGCTTTATATAAAGCCTTATCCTCCATTTTTCTCTTTCATCTTCCTTTTCTTATTAGCATCTTTGAGCATATCATTTTGAATCCTTGGCATATCATGGTTTATCCTTTCAAGGAGCATTATCTAAAAAGCTTGCTTTCTTCCAAAAAATTATAAAATTCAAAAAAATAGAAAAAGGAAAAAATGAAAAAAAAAGAAAAAATTGAAAATGTGCCATGGTGAAAACCTGGAAACAGGCACCTTGGTAGCAAAAGTAAAGAGAAATAAATTCATCCTATGGCGAAAACCACTCCCTTGTGGCACCTTGGATAAGTACCATGATGAAAACCTGGCAATCAGGCATCATGCGTAGTTCTTCTACATATTTCATCCATTCTGTCTTCTCTCTTTGATCTTGATAAGGTTGAATTATACATGAACATTTGGCTATCTTGTGAGCTATCTTACGATGATTTTGCTTTCATTCCTTTCATGTTTAGCCTTCATATTCATTTTTCTCCATTCGTTCTAGCCTTTCGCTATCCTTTTCCCTTTTGGTCTTGATCTAATTAAAATAAAAATAAAAAGGAGTAAAAATGATGCTATGAAGTCTCTTGACATGTCTACTCCTTTGGACTGCATCCTTTCTTGCTCTTATACCACGCTTTTGAGGCTTATCTTATGCTGTCCTTTCATTGCTTGTCCAAATGCGCTTTACATGACAATTTTTTTTCCCTAGCTTGGGTACTCTTGAGGAGTTTGACCTTGAGGACTTCGTCCCTCCATTTGCTTTCATTCTCTTGTCTTCCATCTCTTCCACCAGCTTGCTCATCCATCTTGTCCCTCACCTTGCTAGACATTGGGACTCCATGATGTGATCTTGCTTAAAGAGTTTGATGCCCATTTCTATCTGGGGGCATCCTTTGTATATATTTTATGATCCTGAAAAAATTCCAAAAAAAATTTGATATATGATGCTGAAAAAATCCTAAAAAGTATATAAAAATCCTGAAAAAATATAAAAAATCAAAAAATTCAAAAATTCAAAAAAGAAAAAGAAAAAGTGCCTTGGTGAAAACCTGGAAATAGGTACCTTGGTAGCAAAAATACAAAAAAAGAAAAAAAGAAAAAATTACAATAAATCCAAGTGGTGAAAACTTGGAAACAGGCGCTACTTGAGGCCTTTGCACTCCTAGTTGTTAGCATGCGTCCTCGACACTTAACCACTTTCCATCATGCCTTGACCTTATTTGACTTGGTCTGGAATTGGTCTTTATCTTTGTCTAGGGAGCATAACTGTTTGCATAGGTCCTTTAGGTGCATTTGTCTCTTGGGGCATTTCACAACAGGTGTTTTTCAGCACCACCCCAAACAGTGTTTTTCAACACTATCCTTGCGTCAAGTGTTTCTTAACACTTATCAGATGTCTTGCCTATAGTCTAAGTATGATGCGATATTGCAGATGTGATACTCAAAGTTTGACTCTATGACCAACACACACGCACTTAAACAATCAACTTGTTGAGATATGATGACTTTATTTTTCTTTCTGTGCTATCTATGAGGATTTCTTTGATGAGTGGTCTCTCCCTGAGAAGTTTTCGATGATGCACAGCTAGAAGAGTGAGGGTATGAGAACATGTTTTATTTATTTATCTGCTTGTGGGTATATTTTGTTGATCCTAACTGTCATGAGCATTTATGCTGGTCTTACTTGACACTATGGATTGACAAGGTATTATCCTTGACTATTTTGCGAGTGCATGCTTCTAATTATCCTAACTTTCATATGTCTTGATACAAGCATAATCTCACCATATCAAACTTAGGTGATCCCACTACATTAGTCATCTGGACCTACATGTCTTTGATGCCTAGGTGAGATTCCTATATTTCTATCTGGTAAAGTTCATCTTCATATCCACATAGTTATGCTAGTGTGCATTGTATGATCTTATGGTGCTACCTAATGCTCGATGATGATAATTAGATGTCTATAAGCATTGTGACCTTGCAAGTCAACCACTTTCATAGTAGCTTGCATTCTTAGGTTCATGTTAGTCTAGTTTTGCATCTTGCATATGGAGAGAGCTCTTCTTTTTTTCTACGGACTAGTTGATCAATTGTGCTCATTTTCTGATTCTTCTTGATCATATCTTTCATTTTTGCTCTTTCATGTCACATAATTTTCTATCCATTTCAGACTTGAAACCAAAATCTGAGTCGCGTTTCTAAGTTTTTTCATTCTTCTACATAATTGACTGACCCTTTGAGGCATAATCCTT
Organism: Chamaecyparis obtusa; assembly: GCA_027943335.1. NCBI lineage: Eukaryota > Viridiplantae > Streptophyta > Pinopsida > Cupressales > Cupressaceae > Chamaecyparis > Chamaecyparis obtusa. The sequence continues at coordinate 255,531 of BSBK01004955.1, read as the reverse complement.
CGATCTTTCTTAGGGGCATCTTCCCTTTCATGTCTTTCAACTTTCTAGTCTTTCATTCGCCCTATTTCTAGTCTTCTATTTCTATTCTTCTATTTCCTCATTGGGGCATGTTTCATTACCTAAATGGTTAACCTATTGACCTTTACCTTCGATTATCATTTCATTTTGATTTGATCAAAATCTTTATCAATTCGCTGTTCTCCTCTCTCTGATTTTGATTTCAACTCCGAGGGGGCAGTATCTGTGGGATTCTCATCCTTGATTTCTTGATTTTCTTGATTCAGACATCTTTTGTGAGCTTTTGCTCAAATTTGAAATTCTTATCTCTTACTTTGAATGTGATCCCAAATCGACCTCATGTTCAAAGGCCTTTTTCTATGTTTGTCCGGGTGTGATCCCGAATCGACCTCACATCTGAGTTGTTTTGTGATCCCAGATCGATCTCACATTGCAACTTTCTTCTTTGACTGCATGTGTTCCCAGATCGATCACACATTAGTCAAAGAGGGGCAAATGTATGCACCCTAAAATGGTCGCCTAGACTTTGGGCCCCATTTATTCGATTTATCAATCCTGAATCATTTTTATCAATAATCAATTTTTTTTCAATTATATCAATTTCCTTGATCAAATCCTATTTCGATCACATATTGGATTTTTATCCTATGGGCTAACCATTTTATCCTAAGTCTTTATTTAATTAAAAGGAATCTCCTCCCCTTTTATTAAATAAAAAGCCCCCACTTTTCTTCTTATCCCAAGTTGCACAAATAAAGCATTATTCTTATTTTATAAAAGGGGAAAAAACACTTTTTGTCTCATATGGACACTAAAGTCAACTCCTATTTTCTCATTGGAGGATACTTGTGCACATGGATTGATCCTCTTTCAAGCTCCACCGTTGATTAAGTCTTTTGCCTCTTAATCTCCATGGTCCATTTCCTCTCATTTTTTATAAAAGGAGAGCTCTCTCCTTCATTTGCATATCCATCTTTTTTATGCTAATGTTATGCTGCAGGTTTTTTAGGTCATTTGGAGCTCTTTGAAGACACTCTTGCATCCAAGCTTTGAAGATCATTGTTGCATTCCATAGTTCTCATATTTGTTTTCTTAGTTTGCATATCATGGCATTTTAGAGCAATTTTCCTTTGATGCAATAGATTCAGCTCACATAGTTTAATTAGGGGTTTGTAATCCATTGCAATTTCCTTTCATAGATTAATTTGCATCATCATTTAGATTTGCATTGCATTGCATACTTTGATTCAATTTGGGGATATTGGCATTCTTTCCCTTGTCCTCATTCGAATCTCTCATTGTATGGTTGACTAGCAAGGTCACAAGTTTGTAGCTCTAATTGAGAGCAAATCCATCATAGTATCTTGCAACTCCATGCATAGAGAGCTATGAGCCACTTTGTGAGGCCTCATTCTTGAGCAACCTTGCATGTAATGGTTCATAGAAGTGTGGTCATTTTCCTACCATACATATCCAACTCTTTAATATTTAATTATTAATAATATTAATTGATATTAAATTTTGTTAAATTTTTAATTATGTTTTATTTAATATATGTATATAGGTTTTCTTTGTCTTTTCTTAAAATAGAATATATTTTATATTGAAATAATTGTTTTTAAATAGAAAAATATACATATAGTAATTGGATTATTTTTTGGGTTGAACTGAACTTTTCTGGGAAATAAATTTAATTGGGTTGCATGTTTTGGAAATGTATTTTCTCTATGATTGTGGGTTTTATGGGAGGTTTTGAGTTGCGTATTTTAGGAGCATTACTGGAGGCTTGGGGTTGAGTTTATGTTAATGCTTATGTGTCTACCTATCATATCTTATGTTGTTGTATTGTTGGGATAATCTTTTCATCATAAGCTCATGTTTTGTGGACATTTTGAGAGTGTTGCTATGATATTGTGGGTATGTGAGAACCAGTGTGTTATGTATGAACTAACTATGGGCCTCTAATTTATCTCCACACTTCAACATAGTCATTATTCACCAGTTGCAGACAAGAATGAATATCATATCATTCATACTACCTAGCTAGATGACTCGACCTATTTCCTTTTATCTAGGTAGGGTTTGAAATTGCTCTCAAAATCGAGAGTCTTGCAACCATAGACTACTGCTAGAATGAAGGATTTTACTAAAAGAAAATACAGTTTTAAGCTAGAATGAGTATGCAATTAATTTATAAATGATGAAATTAATCTAAGAACAATGAAAGCAAGCTAGATTAAGAAATGAAGTACATGATTAAGCTAAACATGATATATTAATCTAAGAAATGAAGATTATGCTAAGAAATGAAAGCTTGAATGCAAAAATGAGTTATGGTAACAATGCGAAAGCACTTCGTTGCTCAAAAATTGGGAACCTTTGAATGAGAAATGAGGTTTCTTTTATAGAAATCCTAGGTTCAATCGACGATTGAGATTGAATCAGACAAACGGTGAAGATCGAATGAGAGTTCAGTTTAGAATAGAAAGTTTTATGTAGAGAGGCAGTCAGCTGCCTATTCAGTTCAGAATTGAATATTCACCTCATAAATGGATTTTCTCAATTATTTGAATAATTAAATTCAATTTATTAAGATGAGGATATTTATTTAAAACCAAATATTTATTTAATTCCTTTTTCATGTGTTTTAGCTAAAGAGGGTGGATTTAATTTAATTAAAGTGCTAGGACTTTATAATTAAATTAATTGATAATAGGGTTTATTTAGCTAATTTATGTTTGATATTTAGGAATTAAACATGTTATGTGATTGATACAGATTTAGGGTTTTCTACATTTGACACTAAGTCAAGTAAAGTCAATTAGAAAACAGAATTGCCTAGTACAATAGGACTTTGATGATTGAGAAATTTTATAGAATTAGACTAAATGTAACAAAATTGGTTAGGATAACAAGATGCCAATTTTGGGGTACAATACCTCAAAATTGGCATCTTGCTATCCTAACCAATTTTGTTACATTTAGTCTAATTCTATAAAATTTTGGTACAATACTCCAAAATTGGCATCTTGCTATCCTAACCAATTTTGTTACATTTAGTCTAATTCTATAAAATTTCTCAATCATCAAAGTCCTGTAGTACCCCAAAATTGGCATCTTGCTATCCTAACCAATTTTGTTACATTTAGTCTAATTCTGTAAAATTTCTCAATCATCAAAGTCCTATTGTACTAGACAATTATGTTTTCTAATTGACTTTACTTGACTTAGTGTCAAATGTAGAAAATCCTAAATCTCCATCATTCACATAACATGTTTAATTCCTAAATATCAAACATAAATTAGCTAAATAAACCCTATGATCAATTAATTTAATTATAAAGTCCTAGTACTTTAATTAAATTAAATCCACCCTCTTTAGCTAAAATACATAAAAAATGAATTAAATAAATATTTGATTTTAAATAAATATCCTCATCTTAAAAATTGAATTTAATTATTCAAATAATTGAGAAAATCCATTTATGAGGAAATATCTAATTTATTTAATCAAATATTCAACACAAAATCTTCTTTTCAGTTCAGAAAAAGAAACTTTTCTTTAATTGAAAATAAAAAAGAGGAATAAAATAGTTAACAACTTTAAAATAGAAAAAAATAGGCAGTTGATTGTCTCTCTGCATAAACTTTCTTTTTGAACTAAACTCTCATTCGATCTCCACCGTTCGTCTGATTTAATCTCAATTGTTGATTGAACCTAGGATTTCTATAAAAGAAACCTCATTCCTCATTCAAAGGATCCCAATTTTCGAGCAACAAAGTGTTGTTGCATTGTCACCAGAACTCATCTTCCATTCAAGCTTTCATTTCTTAGCATAATATTCATCTTAGATTAATATATCATGTTTATAGTAAATTTTCACTTCATTTCTTGATCTAGTTTGCTTTCATTGGTTTTAGATTAATTTCATCATTCCTAGATTAATAGAATACTCATTTAGATTATCTTGCATATTCATTCCTAGATTAAACTGCATAAATCCTTCATTCTAGTAGTAGTCTATGGTTGCAAGACTCTCGATTCTGAGAGCAATTTCAAACCCTACCTAGATAGAAGGTAATAGGTTGAATCATCCAGACAGGCAAGATGAATAATCTGATATTCATTCTTGGCTGCAACTAGTGAACAATGACTATGTTGAAGTGTGGAGCTAAATTAGAGGCCCATATCTAGTTCATACATTTCTGGCGCCCAATGTGGGGCAGAAAATCAATTTCTGGCCTCATCATATTTCATCATATTTTAAAGTTTCTGACAAAATTTTGCATTCTGTCTATAGTTTTGTACATCCTTGTACAGATTCTTGCATGAAGATTCTCATTGTATCGCGTGAAGTTTGCTGGTTCTGGCATTTCCTTGCATGAAAAAGGTGTTTTCTCGCACTAGACTGTGCACAATCTTGTGTGAAATTTTATATGTAGAGACCTAAAATCTATAGATTTGTACTTTCAGTTTGTTATTTCCTGACGTTTGATGTTTGTTGTGGTTTTCTTGATTCTGCCTTTTGGAGATAGCGTAATACTGGATTACAGAGCTTTGGACCTAAGGTGAGTTGCTACAATCTCTATAACATTTTGGTTTTAGACATTAAAATGAATCTCTCACATGTATGGCTTGAGTGCTTCCTGCTTTGATAAATCACACTTCAATTTTGGGGTCTAAAAAGCACATAGAATCACTTGTAGCATATTTGTTTCACATAGTAAATAGGCCCTATGAACACTATTTGTGGAGTTCTAGAGACAGTAGGCTTCATTTTCTTATTTTACATGTGAAGCTCTTCTCGAAGATAGATCCCCTTGTAGGTACTTGGTTTTTGTCTTCAATCTTTGGTGGTACATTCTCTCTTGGTCCCACTTAGAGAGATTGGTAGCCATTGTTGTTGACATACAAACCTTGGTGAGGTGGTTTCAATTAAGCGGGTCAATTAATCTATCTGCTATGTTTGGGTGAGGTGAAGAGGCTAGAGGATTATGCTCTGTTCCTTGTTGGGCGCATCAGAAACTCAAATCTTTGAAATTGAACCATGTCCCCATGTGGTCCTTTTTGTGAGTATCCTTATTAGAGAGGGTTAACCATAGTGGATACTCCCTTTATTGGGTAAACCACGTGGATGAAACTTTAAGCGATAATAGCCATTTTCATTGTGGTAGCAATAGCCTCTATATAAATGTCCTTGTAGAAGAAATCTCCACGGATGTAGTTTCTTGTTGGGCTATCAGATCTCCTCAGTAGCTCCTGATTGATTAAATTATCAGACTATGTCAAAACCCCGGTGTGCCTAGATTAGAGTTCACCCTCTTGAGATTACAAAAGTTGCAGAGTCAAACCATTACTATGAACCATAGTGCAACCGAATTTTTATTTTTCTAGGACTATGTGCATGATTGCAAAACACTTTGAGAACATACACAAGTAGCACTCTTAGGGAATAGAATACTATGTCACATATTCTTGTTCATGCACAAGGTTTCTTTGTCCCTTGCTCATTGTTGAAGACATTATTTGCTTGAAATCCTTGATTGTTGTTTTATGTGCCTAATCACGATAGAAATTTGTTGATGCATGTAGAAGTTGAGTTGCTGATTTGAACTATCTGAAAACTAGATATTATGTTAGAGAACAACTAGTGTTGTGTCTCAAAATCTGTTCATGCCTCAAAAATCATGCCAAAACTATCAAACTTTTTCCTTTTATTGAGCGAGATTTTAACTTTCTATGCATTTCCTCGCGCGAGACTATTCCCTAGTTTTCAAAAATAGCAAGCTTATTCCCGTTGACTGGTCAATTTTCTATCTAATCTAATTTTTGTCTGAGGTCTGTCTGCCTATTTTCCTATTGTACACTGCCTGAAACTAGATGTCTCAAGCTGAGAACCAAGTGATTATTGCTTAAGCTCATGTTGTCTATCTATTATTTGTCCTTCTCTACTGTGCTCTTGTACCTTGCGACATGATAGTCACATCTTGACTGTTCTAGCCTTACTCTCGATGATTTGTGTCAAGTGCATTTCACCTTTATCACTCTTTCCTATTCCAAAGACAAAGTTCTAAACATAATCCTAGGTCCTCTCTTATTACTTAATCTTTGTCTATGCCTATGACGACTAGTAGCGTTATTGTGTTCCCTCCACGCTTTACCAGACGAGATAGAGGTAGACCTTACAACTAAGGAAGAGGTCATTCTGAGCTTGACATACAATCCAAGTGCCATAGAGGATCTTCACATTCTTCCTCTAAAACATCTGGAGACAAGTCCTTTCACTCTCCTTCTCTTGTCATTCGACCTCGTGTTCAGCATACTCATACTGTGAACTTCAATCATGCCAGGAATCCATTGTTTCGAGAACCCCATGACTCTGAAGAATGATCGTCAGAGATTGATCCTTTTGAGGCATCCCACATTTCCTTGCCCAAGATTGATCCTTTTGAGAAACCCTACATTTCCTTGCCAGATCTTAATCCTTTTGCGACACCTAGGGTTTCCTTGCCAGAGATTAATCCTTTTTTAGAGCCCAAGGTTTCCTTAGCAGCAATTTCTCATCATATTGAACCTCCTCATACTCAATCTATTCATACTGCACACTTTCACTTTGGCAAGATGGCGAACCAACAACAAGATGGTGAGTATAGTAGAGCTCATGATCATGATCATGATCAAGCTCAAGACAATCAGGAAGAATTCCATGGTAGTCCCTAGAGTATCTTTGAAATCCTTGGTAATGATGATGAAGAGATAACCCAGCAAGATGTTGAGGCTGCCCGGTCTAACAAAAGTCTTCACAAAATGATGGAAATCTTGATGAAAGAAGAGAAAGATAAATACTTTCTTGAGCTATCCAAACAAGGGGCCAAGTTACTCCCAGACTATAAAGTTGAGACCCTTGTAGTTAAAGAAGAGGAAATAGAGGCGGTTAAAATGCAAAAACTAGTCCAAGACATGCAAGCCCAGATCCAACAACTCATGAAAATCAAGGACACACCAACAAACTAGTTCACACTAGAGAACATCTACCCATTCCCATTTGACAAGAGTCTTAGCATGCCACCTTTTCCCAAAGGTGTGGAACTCCCCAAGTACAATAAATATCTGGGTACCTCTGACCCTTAGGATCACTTGAGAGAATTTGGTGCTCTATCCATGGAGTTTATACACGATCAAACTTATCTCATGTGTCTCTTTCCACATAGTCTAGGTGGATCCGCTATGGAGTGGTTCTCCCGACTTCCTACTAGTATCAAATCTTTTGATGAGATTGCTAATCTGTTCCTCTAGCACTATTCACATAGCATTTAGCATCCGGTCAATATCTATGATCTTTGCAATCTAAAACAACAATTTGGAGAGCCTTTCCTGACATTTATCCAACAATGGAGACAACTCTATACCAAATATTCTCCTAAAATACTAGAATCTGAGAAGCTCGATATCTTTCTAGACAACCTACTTCCTGATTTTGGATACCAAGTATAGTTGCAAGGTCCTTTGACCTTTGATGACGTGATTAAGTAGGCTGTGAGAATAGATGCATTTATGGTCAAGAAAGGAGAGCTCACCCTACAAAAAGATAACAAGCAAGGGTCCTCCTCAAGCAAGAATAAAACCAAAATTGTCAACAAAAACCAAGATGTTGTAAATGATGGGGTCATTGACAACGTGACCTCGAAGCCTCCAAAGGTTGTTTTCAACCTTACTTCTAGTATGCAAGAAGCCAAAGCCACTGAGAAGGCTATGGCAGATGCTCAAAAACCTTCAAAATTTTCTAGAAGCAAGCCTTAGGCACCTCAACCCAAACATGAGTTCACTTCCTTAGGGGAACCTCTTGACATGGTCTACAAAACTCTCTTGCAGAATCAGATACTCATGCCTTTAGAAAACTTGTGTCCTTATGATCCACAACCACTCCCTACTTGGTGGAATGAATCTACACTATGAGTACCATTCAAACAAGGGTCATAAGACTTCCAGCTGTATCCAACTTCAGCATAAGATCCAAGATTTATTGATAATGGTGATGTTGTTGTTAGTGGTCATAACAAGAACTCAGACCATCAAATATTCAAAGACCCCTTTCCTCCTCATGAGAAGGGTGAATCTTCTAAGGCCAGGACTACCAACAACAAGGTCAACTATACATACAATACTAATGATAATGTTATTAATATGGTTGAACCTATTGATGTTGAATACTGTGATGTGATTACCATTAAGGGGAGTGATGATGCTCTTAGACCCAAAGCTCCATTCATTTTGTGAGGCCCTGCATCTCAGTCTTCTGAACCAAAATAGTCTCAGGTTTGTGCGAATGCTGTCACTCGATCTAATGCAAAGATTGTTCTCAAAGGCCCTGAGCCTTCTACATTTGCACCAAAACAACCTGCAAACAAAGCTATTGTTGGTCCTGCCAATAATAATTCAAAATTGGTCCCAACACCCAACAATGCCAATTACAACATACTAGACCAATTATAACGTACCAATGCTCAAATCACTATATTTAAGTTGTTGAAAATCTCACCTGCTCATAAGCAGATTCTGGATAAAGCCCTCATTGAGGCAAATGTCCCAAAAGATCTCAATCTTGACCGGTTTCAATCCATGGTGGGTCATCTGACCTCACCTCATTATCTGTCTTTCTCTGAGGAAGACGATCATTCGCTAAGACATCTGCATAATACCCCTCTGCATATTGAAGTCATGATTGGCCAAAACTGCATCCGTCGCGTTCTCATTGATAATGGTGCTAGCCTCAATATCTGATCTACTAATTTGCTCACCCAGCTAGGCTATGGCAAAGATTCTATAGATGCATGAAAAAAGATTACCATCAAAGCATATGATGAAGAAGAGCGAAAATCTAAGGGCTTGATTGTGTTACATATCAGGGCCTATTGAAAGAAATGTTGTCTGCCAGGTATTGGATATTGCTCTTGCCTACAATATACTATTGGAAAGACCCTAGATCCATGACATGCAAGTAGTTTCTTCAACATACCATCAATACATAAAATTCTCATTCCATGGAGCCGAAGTAACTATACCTACCAACAAAAGTTATTCTTGCAATACGCTCACTCAATCTGCTGACAGTTTTGTCCCAACAAATAGAGAGTCTACAAAATTTTTTGATGCCAAACTAAAAGAAATGGAAAAGACTTTAAAACTCATGGATTCAAGCATGGGGGAGTATCAAATGGAACTTTTTTTGTCACTACAAGAAACCTTATGTTGTGTCCCCTCAAGTAGTCTATGATGGTGCCTTTATACAAGCTACAACTCCCTTAGAATATGAGGATGAAAATCAAGCTGTTACAACTTGGATTTATAAAGGCAAAGACACATCTGAACAAATCACCCCAACTCATGATATAGAACATGAACCAAACAGTGAAGGCTTCAAGCTCATGGAGCACTTTGACTATAAAGGGAGTGGCCCTATAGGGGTGAATGATAATGGATTGCTTGAACCCATTGAAGCCACAAGATGAAGGAAAAAGGACACTACTGGTCTCAGCTTTAAGAAAGTCCCATTCAATTTAGGGATCAATAAATTTGTACCATACCTAGAATGCCCACTGGCATCTAGCAAAATAATTTTAGCTAAAAATTTAGAGGATAGTTCAGATGAAGATACCTTTCCTTATCCTATTCCTCTATATCTTGTCGTGCTCTTCACAAAGCCAGATGATTTGACACAGCGTATCAAACACCTTGAAACTGATAGTGATTATGATGACACCACCTCAGTTACTCCTTTAACATATGAACAATTGAGGAAAATGCAAATGGCTCACCCTAACTATCAATGGGAACTTTACATTCTGTCATCTTTCCAAGCACGCTTCCAACAAGAACAAAACCAATAGAATGCCAATGCTACAAGAGATGATAATGAGTCAGATGGTACAACAAATGTTGATGGAGTTCCTATATCCAATATTACAGACTCACATGAGTATGAGTTTGATTCTCTAACTGACACAACTTCTAACAAGGACATAGACACAGTACACACATTTGAAAACCTTCTCAAAGTAGGTGAAGGGTATAGTGTTAGGATGACCGAGTGTGATTCCACTAACGTTAACATACCCTCTACTTCCAACATGAGGTCTCGATGGGACTCAAACACACCTCTGGATGAGATCGCTTTAGGTCTCGACTTGCTTGTTCGCGCTTTTGATGACTATACCATGAATGCACTTGAACCTGTCACTTATCTTTCACTCCACCATCCATAGCTGATAAATGGGAACCCCTCCTCTATGTCCAATGAAGTCCTTACATTTTAGAATGACTATGCTCTTGCTTGCTACCTTAACTTTGTTGAACTTGTAACGTCTTCCACCAATAAAAATAATGTTAACATGACTGAAGTTGATATCAAGTATCTCAGTCGTAAAACTAAAAGAAAAAGAATAGGCAGTATGATGGTGAAAACCACATTGTGGCAGTGTCAAAGCAAAAAAAAACTTAAAAAAATTGGGTGCCTCATGGAACACTGGCCTGCACATGAGAAGATGCTCCCAAGCCCATATCTGTAATATCACAACACCTGCTGCTATGCTTCACGCACCCCAATACACAATATTGTGCATCTCATGATACATTTGCCCTAATATATACTGGCCCCATCTGAATCACACAACCGACCGCTCAAGCATCCTCTATAACATCTGATCCCAACCACACTCCAATCCATGTTGCCCTCTATCTAACATCAAGTAGCAGCCCATGAATGCTGCTAACACAACTGCTAGTTTGTGCCCTACACTGTAGTCCTTGATCAGATCCTCCCAAGGGATCACTTGGTCCATAACCAGATCATCCTAAAAAATCTCTCTGAGTGCTACTGTGCCCACTCTTGGCTGTGTGTCATACTCCACGCATGGGCCGTGGAAGGGAACTCTCAGGATCTTGTATATGTCCTCTGAGGTCACTATCATCTCCCCCTATGGCAAATGAAAGGTGTTCATCTCTGAATGGAAATGCTTGACAAGTGCACCTAACAATCCATGATTTACCTGAATATCAGGCACATCACATAGATAAGATAATCCTAGTGTATCCATGTGTGCTGACTCTGCATCATCTAGCTACCGCACTAACGCTTCGATCACAGGGTGATGAGATTGGAACACAATGTCCTGGAAGTCAACCTGCAACGCAAGTGAGAATGCACGATCAGTATCTCAATCATGATGATTCTCAATGCAAGAACAAAAATGCCTCTCAGAAGCTCTACTTGGCTAAATCTTGTGAAAACTTTGGACTCCAAACTTTGGTTCTCTGCTACAGTCCCACGCAAGGAAGTAGAAATCTCACATGAGATTTCTCCCCTGCGCGATCCTGCGCACTAGATCGCGCGAGAGATCTTCCTCCCAGAGGGTTTCTCATGTGAGTTTTGGGTCCTCTTCGCACGAGCCTATGGAGAGACCCACACAAGAAAGCCATCTTTTGGTACTTTCTCGCGTGAGCCTCCTCATTGGCCCATGCAAGGAAATCATTTCCTCACGTGAGTTCTATCGAGAAAGTCCTAAATTTTCCCTAGAATCTACCTAGATCTACTCAAAAGCATGAAACAATTGAAATGCATGCTAAGTTTTCAACTACTCGTAGGTGGGTCATACGTTGCTGGCTGATTGTGATGTTAGGAGTGCTCAAATTTGTGCAATCTCACTGTCACACTCTCTATTTTGCAAAGAAGCTCTCTAAATCACTCAAAGTCAACGGTTACAAATGAATTGAAAATGACCCTTCTAAGCCTTATATAGGTTTTGACCTAATTTTCAAAAGTGCTCCATTTTGCACGAAAACTTCACCCTTGGCTAAATCGACCGCTTTGAAGCCATTTTTGGGATTGAAATTGAAATCTGACACTCCTAGATAGCTCAAATTCATGTTTTAAAATTTCTAGGACCGTCGTGATTGGACACTTGTGTAGTCGACCTTTTGATGTCGTATTCTTGATAGGATCACATCTCATTGTCATTTTCTTGACTTCTTCATCTTTTTCATCAAAAGTCAACTCTAGTCAACTATGGTCAACCTTGGCCAACTAGACCTGCATAAGACTCTGGATCACTTCCAAAGCTTCTTGATTCTTCTGTAATCTATTATGAGTTCTTCTAGATCTCTGATTACTTCTCTATCTACAAACTATTGTTACCAATCACCTTAATGACGTGTCATCTTTCCATTTTGCTCCCGAGGGGGTAGGATGATTGCATCATTGAATCTCAAATCAATTCTCAAATCAATCTGATCTAAACCAAAGTCCTCATTGCTAGGGGCATCTCATCACTCAGGGCATGTTCAATTTTTTGTACCTCACTATCAAAATTGGATGTTCCACAATCTTGAATCACTAGGGGAATCTCTATGCCTTGCATCTTGTCATCATACTACTAGGTATCTGAGCAATCTAACTCAGATCCCTAAGGATCAAGCTTCATTCTGGAGATGGTTCTAGAAATATCTCTAGGTATCTAAGCAATCTAACTTAGATCCCTGAGGATCAAGTTTCATTCTGGAGATGATTCTCTAAATCTCTATTAGGTATTGGGGCAATCTAACCCTAATTCATGAAAGTCAAGCTTCGTTCTGGAGATGGCTCTCGAAAACTCTTTTTGACCAATATTTGGGCAATTTAACCCAGGTCTCGGGGGACTAAGCTTTGTTCTGGAGATAGTCCTAAGAATCACATTAATTGTCATTTAATCGACAGGTATCGGGGCAATCTAACCCTGACTCCTAAAGATTGAGCCTAATTCTGGGGACAGTCTTACTAAAAGTGGTAATCTTACTGATGTCTTCGCAATCTAACTTAGACTTCGGAGAATCAAGCTTTGTTCTAGAGATGGTTCTACAACTTGATCTAATCGGTGTCTTGGCAACCTAACCTTGACTTTTGAGGATTAATCTTCATTTTGGAGATAATCCTAAAATCAATTGTTACATTAGACTATTCTTTGAATCAATGCATTGCTTGCACATCAATTCAAAGAGGGGAAAAATGTAATACCCCAAAATTGGCATCTTGTTATCCTAACCAATTTTGTTGTATTTAGTCTCATTCTACCAAATTTCTCAATCATCAAAGTCCTATTGTTCTAGGCAATTCTGTCTTCTAATTGACTCTAATTGACTTAGTGTCAAATGTAGAAAACCCTAAATCTGCATCAATCACACAACATATTTAATTCCTAAATATCGAACACAAATTAGCTAAATAAACCCTATGATCAATTAATTTAATTATAAAGTCCTAGTACTTTAATTAAATTAAATCCACCCTCTTTAGCTAAAATACATGAAAAAGGAATTAAATAAATATTTGATTTTAAATAAATATCTTCATCTTAAAAATTGAATTTAATTATTCAAATAATTGAGAAAATTCATTTATGAGGAAATATCTAATTTATTTAATCAAATATTCTCCACAAAATCATCTCTTCGGTTCAGAAAAAGAAACTTTTCTTTAATTGAAAATAAAAAAGAGGAATAAAATAGTTAACAGCTTTAAAACATAAATAAATAGGCAGTTGATTGCCTCTCTGCAAAAACTTTCTATTTTGAACTGAACTCTCATTGGATCTCCACCATTCGTTTGATTCAATCTCAACTGTCGACTGAACCTGAGATTTCTATAAGAGAAACTTCATTCCTCATTCAAAGGATCCCAATTTTCAAGCAACTAAGTGTTGTCACATTGTTACCAGAACTCATCTTGCATTCAAGCTTTCATTTCTTAGCATAATATTCATCTTAGATTAATATACCATGTTTAGAGTAAATTTGCACTTCATTTCTTGATCTAGTTTGCTTTCATTGTTTTTAGATTAATTTCATCATTCCTAGATTAATAGCATACTCATTTAGATTAATCTTGCATATTCATTCCTAGATTAAACTACATAAATCCTTCATTCTAGTAGTAGTATATGGTTGCAGGACTCTCGATTTTGAGAGCAATTTTGAACCCTACCTAGATAGAAGGCAACAGGTTGAATCATCCAGATAGGCGAGATGAATAATCTGATATTCATTCTTGGCTATAGCTGGTGAACAATGACTATGTTGAAGTGTGGAGCTAAATCAGAGGCCCATATTTAGTTCATACAATTACATGTTCTTGTTGTATTAAGGAATGAAATAGAGGGTTATTATTACCATTTTTTTGTTATCTAATTTATGAGCCTAGGTAGGTTAACTAAGTGTATAGGTGGGAAGTGGCATGCAGTAGGCATAAGGTCCTGCAAGTGGATTTTATGATAACTTATTACAAGTGGCTTAATAAAGTGATAATGTAATAAAATCTATTATGATAGAAACATTAATAAGATGTTTTTATTCCTCACCCATGTCTTGAGCGCTAGTACAGACTAGGATGGTTTGTGAGAAGATATTTGTCGCTTTTGTGGACTTGGATATAACATAGTTGGTACCTCATTTGTATGAGAGGATTAATGATACTGCATAGAGTCACTAGGGTGTCAGGCTCTTGAGAGACTGTGGGGATAACTCTAGAGTTGACTCATGTGATGACACTTCCCCATATGCATCTTAGGTTTCCTACATGTGTTTGTTGTCTCTGGTTGAGCATGTATTACCTTTTTTAGATAGAGATCTTTCAAGATCCCTTTCTTAGTCTCTATTGTGGTTGATTTTTGTCCTTGATATCTGAGTGGGATCTATTGTTATCTCCTTAGCATAGTGGGAGTGGACCATTTAGGTTCCATGAGGTTGGGTGGTAGTCATTCTTTTACTATTCGAGATTCCGACATTCATGTACCAGTGCTGGACGATCCTTGTAGAAGTTGTATCTTCTTGTTCATCAGTGTTGGAGATGTACTCTTATCTTTATTATTTTATGTTCTCGTATCATTGTTTCAATTACTTCAAAGATATCATATTGTACTTTATGTTTAATTTTGTTACATACCATGTGACATGTGCAGAGGATGTCTTTTCATTATGGATACCTTGTGGTATCAGTTGTATCTAGATTTCATGTCTAAGATGATGTAGTTATTTACATTAGTGGAGACTTCGTATGGTTGTTGTATTAAGTGGATTAATTAACATTTACTTAATCTACATCAAGGAACCCTAGAGATTTATAATCTATAAATGAGATTGTGTATATAGTGTCTTTATATTATATTGCTTCTACTTTGTTATTCATTATTGGTTGTAAACTATTAATAAAAAAATTATTATGTAAACTTAGTAGCATGTTTTAGGTTAATCTCTCCTGGGTTCCCTGGCAGGGTATTACACTTGGTATTAGAGCCCAAGTTTCTACATTGTGAACTTTGGGAATTGTGTATGCCCATTAGATGTCTAGAAGTTAAAACTCTAAATAAAAACTTAGACATATAACATTCTTGTATTTTAGACTTTTAGTTTATGATTATATATCATGTCTTTATTATTTTGACTTATTTTGGGGTATTTTTTTTCTTTTGGATGTTGTAGGGAAGATGGACACTAGGGCTAGATCTATTGGTAGAGGTCGGAGTGGAGGCTGTAGTAGAGAACATGGGAGGGTTAGGCATCAAATCCTTCCTATGAGTCATAGAGATGAGAGTTTACATGAGGATATCAGTGAACAACATGGTGATTCCAGGGAGCCTAATACTAGGAAGATACTTTAGACTTGGAACATCTACTTATTCATAATAGTACTGAGAGGGAAGAGTCACACTATTATGAGAATGAGGATAGATAGAGATCTAGGAGTCCTAGAAGGAGGGACATTATAGTTGATTAGGGGGTCATTAAGACTAATCAAATGGGAGACCTCCTTAGGTCACAAACTCCTCCTTTTGATGGTACTAGTACTTGTTTTGAGGCAGAGACATGGCTCATTACATTGGATCAATATTTTTCTATGTATGAATTTGATACCAATGTTAGGTCAAGGTGTGCTATCATGCACCTCAGAGGTTTTGCAGCTACTTGGTAGAGAATAAAAGAATAAAAATTGAGCTTAGCATGGATACTTCCACATGGGAGTTGTTTTTTGAGAACTTTCAAGAATGCTTTCTATCTTATCAGTGGCATCTCAGTAGCGCGCATATGATTTTTACAATCTGCAACAACTATTTATGATTGTCCAAGATTATGAACATTGTTTCTTCAAGCTCAAGCCTTATGTAGGTTTTGGTGATAAATCACCACTAATAGTACAACATTTCCTTAAGGGGATTAATGGTCGCATCATTGGGGGAGTTAAAGTTTTCAAACCTAAGACCCTCAAGGAAGCAGTCATTAAGGCTACCTTGGTGGAGGTAAATCTAGCTTTGGGTCATGGTGGTCATATGGTATTCATCCTAGCGGTCTTGCACCTTTAGGATATAGGGGGAATCAGCCTCAGAGAATTGGGAACTCTTAGAACCCTTTTATTAGAATACCAATGTCCCAATCAACTAAGAGGGGGGGGGGGATAAATCAGTTGATGCCAATATAGAATACTTAAACATTAACTTCAAATGCAAAACAAAACACTGAACTAAAAAATTGAATGCAGTAATAACACACATACACATGAACACAAATATTTTTTCTCGAGGAAAACCCTATTAAGAGAAAAACCCCGGTGCAGATGGTACCCAAAAATATCTGCACTATATGTATAATAACCCTACTAAGATTTTTGACCCTGTTAAGAGCCGAGTATTACAATAGGCAGGTCCTGGTTAAAGGACAGACCCTGTTAGGAGTCTTTTACAATGTGATCCCAATTAAGGAATCGACCTTGTTAGGAGTCCAACCCTATTAAAGGCAATTACCCTATTAGGGGTGTACAATGCATCAACCTGATCAAGAGATTTGAGAGTTAAAGCCACCCTCACGTTCTCCAAACCTTTCAACTTCAAGTATGAGATAATTATGTTATGAAACTACTTCCAGTCTTTGACCATTGACAAGAAAGCTCCACCCTCATCTTTTATGTAGGATTTCAAGTATCGAGCATCCACTTCCCTAAATTGTCAGGATGAGTGTGATCTATCGCAATATCTCAAATCGTAAGAGAGGGGAGATAACATACAAGTCCAATCCCTACCCAACCCATTTATTGTCCTGAATTAATTGACAAACATATGATTGAGTTTCCTGTCTAAATTCATCAAGGTGACATGAATTCGTGAACCCTTTCCTTTAGTATGATTTTTGTGTTTTGGGGTTTAGTCAGTTTTTTCTCATATTGACATGTCATGTGGTTCATATGATTTTGTGTTATTGTGGTTAAGTGATTTATGGGTTTGATTATATGAATAAATAATTAAATCTTATTAAAGATAGAAATATTAAAATGAGGGTATTTAATTAATGTGAATTAATTAAATACATTTATTAATTAAAAATACTTAATTTAAAAAGTCTAATTTTGTGAATAAAAGATTTAATTAATTATTAAATCTAAAATTAAAATTTAAAAGCATAATTAATTCATTGATATTTTATTATCAATTTCATAATTATTAATATGATGAATATATTAATTGTTAATAAATTATTAATATGCAATTTAAGTTGCACATTTAGTTTAACAAAATTGAATTGGGAATTTAAGTTAAAGCTGAGTTAGGAGTTGATAATTGAAAAGTATAATCATGTAGAAGAGTTTGATAAAAAGAAGGTTAAAGTTGAGTTCCGATTTCTTTGATTTTGAGTTAAGTGCTTCATTGTTTTTAATGGTTGAGTCCTAATTTTTTTAATTAGGAGTTGCATGTTGAGTTATGTTTGTTGAGTTTTCTATATTAGGTGGTTTTGGGTTATTATTTTGATAATAGGTTTAGAAGTTTTGGCTTTGGTTTTGGATTGCAGGAATTGTTGAAAGGTTTGGAGGTTTTGGAGAATTGGAATTGGTCTTTGATTAAGTTATGTGTATTTAGGTAGGGTTTGAAACCTATGTGTTCTTCATTTCTTTTAAAAAGCTTGTTTGCATCATGTTTGCAAGATTTATGAGGGTTTTGAAAATTTAACGTTTCATAGAATTATTGCTTGGAATATTTTGGTTGATAAAATTTAAGGTTATTGTTGTGAGAATAGGAATTCTGGTGAATTTATTTGTATGAGTATGACCATATGGGTTTAAATTTGCATTTGGGTGTAGGGTTTGGGAAAACCTATCAAAATTGTATTCAATAGAAATTCTCTCTCTCTCTCTCTCTCTCTCTCTCTCTCTCTCTCTCTCTCTCTATATATATATATATATATATATATATATATATATATATATATATATATATATATATATAAACTTGTTGTTTTATGTCAGAGAAACTCTGACAAAAATTACAGAACATAAAAAATTAATTAAACAAAAAAGGAAAGGGGGTGCTAGGGCCACCACCCCCCACCCAACCGACAACCTCAAGGGTAGTCACAACAACAAAGGCTACCAGCGACACCTAAGGGTTGTCACGGCAGTGAAGGCTACCAATGACAACCTTGGTTGTCATGGCAACAAAGGCTGCCAGCGGAACCCAAGGGCTGTCGTCGGTAGCATAAGCTATTGTTAGCAGTCAAAAGGAGGGGGAGGTTGGGTGTCATGGGGCCCCCTCCCCAATATCTTATTTATTAGGTTTTAAATATTAAATTTTGTAATAATTTTAATTATGTTTTATTTAATATATGTGCATAGGTTTTCATTGTCTTTTTTTAAAATAAAATATCTTTTATATTGAAATAATTATTTTTAAATAGAAATATATATATAGTAATTGGATTATATTTTTGGTTGACCTAGACTTTTCTAGGAAATAAATTTAATTGGGTTGCATGTTATGGAAATGTATTTTCTCTACGATTGTGGGTTTTATGGGAGGTTTGTGTTGCTTGTTTTAGGAGTATTACAAGAGGCTTGGGGTTGAGTTTATGTTAATGCTTATGTGTCTAATTATCATATCTTATGTTGTTGTATTGTTTGGATCATCTTTTCATCATAAGCTCATGTTTTGTGGACATTTTGAGAGTGTTGTTATGATATTGTGGGTATGTGAGAACCAATGTGTTCCTGTTGTATTAAGGAATGGAATTGAGGATTATTATTACCATTTTCTTGCTATCTAGTTTATGAGCCTAGGTAGGTTAACTAAGTGTATAGGTGGGAAGTGGCTTGGAGTAAGTGTTGAGGCCTGCAAGTTGCTACTAGGATAACTAATTATAAGTGGCTTAATAAAGTGATAATGTAATAAAATCTATTAGGATAGAAATATTAATAATATGTCTGTGTTCCTCACCCATGCCTTGAGGGCTAGTACAGGCTAGGATGGTTTGTGAGAAGATGCTTGCCACCTGCGTGGACTTGGATATAGCATAGTTGGTAGCTCATCTGTATGAGAGGATTACTATTACTGCATAGAGTCACTAGGGCGTCGGGGTCTTGAGAGACTACTAGGATAACTCTAGAGTTGACTCATGTGATGACACTTCCCCATATGTATCTTAGGTTTCCTACATGTGTTGGTTGTCTCTAGTTGATTATGTATTACCTTTGTCATTATATTGTACCTTTTTTAGATAGAGAGCTTTCAGGATCCCTTTCTTAATATATATTGTGGATGATTTTGGTGTTTGATATCTGTGTTGGATCTATTGTTATCTCCTTATCACGGTGGGAGTGGACCATTTAGGTTCCACAAGGTCGGGTGGTAGTGATTCTTTTACCATTTGATATTTCTGACATTGTGTACCAGTGTTGGATGATCCTTTTAGTAGTTGTACCTTTGTGTTCATCAATCTCGTATCTTTCTTCTTTTCTCATATCATTGTTTCAATTACTTTAGAGATATCATATTGTACTTTATATTTGATTTTGTTACATACCTTGTGACATATGGAGAGGATGTCTTTTCATTATGGATACCTTGTGACATATGGAGAGGATGTCTTTTCGTTATGGATACCTTGTGGTATCGGTTGTATTCGGACTTCATGTATAAGATGATGTACTTATTTACATTATGTGGAGACTTTGTATGGTTGTTGTATAAGTAGATTAATTAACATTTATGTAATCTACATCAAGGAATCCTTGAGCTTTGTAATTTTTAAATGAGATTGTGTATATAGTGTCTTTATATTATATTGCTTCCGCTTTGTTATTCATTATTGTTTGTAAACTATTAAGAAAAAAATATTCTATAAACTCAGTAGCACATTTTAGGTTAATCTCTCCTAGGTTAAACTCCCAAAATCCAAGCTTTCAATAAAATCCTTCACCCAAAATCCAAGCAAAACCTGTAATTTTCAAATCTGTGTGTGCAATAATGGCTAAAAGGATTCCTAATATAGAAAACCCAACCAATAGAACTCAACATGCAAACACCCAATCAAGAATTAGAACTCAACTTCCTAACCTTGGTTTTATCAATTTTCTTCTTGCATATTTATTTAATTATAATAATAATTATATGCACTTTCACTTAATAAGCCTTAACTTTATTTTAAAAGATCAAGTTCTAATTTCATAATA